>CM035168.1:25428022-26628022 GCA_020205615.1 Panax quinquefolius
TTTAGAATATAAGTCCGCACTAAAGTAAGTTTGGTTTGGATAAATTTCAAGGTAATTTAGAGTTTAACAGACATCTACTAAGGATTAGTTGAATAAAAATGTAATAACATTTTGCTATGGAATAATTTATCAATGAATCAAC
Source organism: Panax quinquefolius (assembly GCA_020205615.1). Lineage (NCBI taxonomy): Eukaryota > Viridiplantae > Streptophyta > Magnoliopsida > Apiales > Araliaceae > Panax > Panax quinquefolius. The sequence goes on from CM035168.1 coordinate 25,428,165, forward strand.
ATTGTATACCAAGGTCATGCTTTGTGAATAAACTAAGAGCATAAGCATTGAATAATATAACATACCTTGCTTGAACAATGTTAAGCTAAGGTTAGAATCTTGTTTAAAATTAAGAATTTAGCATGCATAAGAAACAATAAATTGAACGATACAACTTGTTCAACATTAGAGTATCAGAATTTAGAAACTTGCATGCTAAATAACAAGATAAAGATTAGAAAATCTTGCTCAATATCAAGAGGTAAAGTTTAGGAACTTACACAATATATTTAGAATTAAGAAAGTTGCTTAACAAAAGTTTAGGGTTAGAAAAACTTGCATCGAAGAAAGTTCAGTTAGAAAACTTACCTCGCATGTAAGCTAGACCATAACAGTTTGATTCATAATATCCTAATCACATGTCATTAGGACACAATTAGTCACTACCGATTCTCAGTATACAAATAAGTACATATTTTATGTTTGGCCTGATTTTTAACCACTTAGTCAAGTTACATTAGTAACAAAACTCGTTAAGTGTTAATTATATGCTCATTCTTAGCACTATAATATCACAATTATAAAATTACATTTTTAACAGTCATAATATTGCATCATAACAACAATTACAGACTCTGTGTACAAGAAAATAATTTTCAGCCATATCATTAACTGACGACATGCTACGCCTACACAAGGCCATGGCGTGAGATGAGATATAGGCATAACGGTATATGGGTGGCGCGAGATCGGCAATGGTGGCGCCGATTTTTTGAGTCTGGCCGCATGAGGCATTGAGTTTGGCGTTAAGGCTTGGTATTGCCATGCAAGTGCGAAATTACAAGTGTTGAACATGATGAACAAAATAGAGCAGATTTTGATTGTTTAAAAACTTCTAGCACCTAAATTAACACATATAACTTATATAAAGTATACATAATTGTTACCCATCATACATATACTAATTTTAAACAACTAAACAACAACTCCAGAAATCCTTGAATACCATGGTTTCAACGCAAAACTCTATTGTCGACATTATTTGATAAAATTAACACTGTAACCATAATTATACACCAAATTACCTCATACGAACTACGTTTTCTCCATTTCTTAACATATTAACATATTCAAAGTTCAATTTCATAATTAGCTCACAATCAAATATTAATTTTGATACTCTTACAAGCCAAGTTCATACATAATTTCACTGTAAAAACCAATTTCTTTATTTTAAACATAATTTAACATACAATTTCTTGTCTAAATACAACTCTAACATCATAATTATATACAATCACCATAAACAGGTTGTATAACATAACTACTGTAAAAAATTGACTCCACATAACATGGAAATTTTATGCAAGAAACACACATATATATATATATATATATATATATATATATATATATATATATATATATATATATATACGGTACCTTTCAAAAACGGACTAAAGAAGCGTACCAAAAATGGACTGAAGCCAAAAACGTATAGAAACAAAAAAACACGCGGGTCGCTTAACCGGGTCGGAAACCCCTCATTCTCTCTTACTCTTCCAGATTCCCTTCTTTTTTTATACTCCCCCATTCGCGCCCATTTGAAATCCCTCCTTTAGATTCCCTCCTTCTCTCTTACTCTCCACGCAAAGCTGATGCTAGGAACATCAACTAGAGTAAGAGCAAAGCTATTAGATTTTCTCTCAAAGCCCTTTGCAAATCGTAAGGTCAGCGAAATTGATAAAGCTTAGATTGTACGCGACCCATTTGAAATCACTATCATCAGTTGGCGAATCCATCACTCTCTGTCGATTCTCTCTCAAACCCCCTTTCCCCGATTGTCATTCAAAGTGCTGAAGCTGAAGCTAGGGTTTCAAAATCGCCGGACATTGAATACATAGAGTATAGTTTCTTTTTCATTTTATCTATATGTTTAAATTTAACTCGTTTCTTCTCCTCTAATACAAAGTTTAATATTAATGCTTGCAAAACTTGTTGGTTGTTCTTTGATTATTAATTGTTTCTTTTCCACTTGGTGCACTACATAGAAATTCAGTCAAGAAATACTAGTTCTTTTGACAGAAAATTATTACTGTACATCAAAATTCAAATGTCATACCCCACAAGAAAGATTAGAAATGACATCAAGAGACAAAATAGATTCAGAGGCATAGAAGGTGCATAAAGATTAGAAATGACATGTTAGATTGATTGTATATTGTGTTAAACTTTCTCCTTCGTATTATCTGAATCACTTGAAAAACTCTAGCAAAATAAAAATAATATATCATGGACCTATAATCTTAAAATCAGGCATTAGTTTGGTATCACTTATGAGGAATTAAAATGGTAGTTCTTTGTAACATCACCAAGTTTAGAATTTTCTCATTAAACAATCTGTCATGAAATATGTAATTCTCAATATTCTTCAAATTGTTGTTGTTCGGTCTTAAATGTTGTTTATTTTTTTTAAATGTAGGGATGGATGCTAACTTAGAGGCTAAAGTACGGGGTAGTGATGAATGTGGTGATAATGTTGACAATAATGAAAAGGAAGTAGAGAATAAGAGAATTGAAGAGGAGAGTGATGAAGGTAGGGAAAATTTTATTTATAATCCGCAAGTAGCCGATCATCTCAAACTTAGTGTTGGAAAAGAATTCAAAACAATAGATGAAGTTAGGGATTTTTATAATGCATATGCTAACGAGGCAGGATTTAGTATTCAAAGTTGGGCTACTAAGAAATTCGAAGGAAGTGAAGAAGTTAAAATGAAAGAATATGTCTGTTTTAAACAAGGTAAGGGAAAAACAATTGCGGATGTTGAAATTAAAAGGCGTCGGGGATCGATAAAAGAGAGTTGTAAAGCAATGGTAGCTGTGTTGAAAATAAATTCTAAGGCTTATGTAGTCTCCCAATTTATTGAGGGCCATTGTCATCCATTGGCAACTCCATCAAAGAAACATCTATTAAGATCTCACCAAAGTGTTTCGAGTGCGCAAAAGTGTTTGACTCAACAACTTTCCATGATAAACATACCCTCACATCAACAATTCAATTTCCTTGGAGTACAGGCTGGAGGGTTTGAAAACATTGGGTGTACACAAACAGATTTATATAATTATGAAAGGGATAGACGTAATGAGTTGAAGGGGCATGACGAAGAAATGTTTAGTGAGTTTTGCAAATTAGAAAAGGGCAAGAATCCATCATTCACTTATAAAATCAGGGTCGATAATGAATAGAGGATAACACATTGTTTTTGGGCTGATGCTACCTCTAGAAGGGCATATAGTTTTTATGGTGATGTAGTTGTCTTTGATACTACATACAACACCAATCGATATGGGCTAATTTTTGCACCACTGATGGGAGTTAACAAACATGGTCAAACCATAATTTTTGCTTGTGCATTCTTAAGTGACGAGACCTCGAATTCATTTGTTTGACAGAACTTGTTGGGAGGAGCGGGTTACATGACAACAAATGGTTGTAAACAATGTATGACATTCGTACAAATTGGGTGCCAGCTTATTGTAATCATGTTTTCTCAGCCAATATGTCAAGTAGCTAACGAGCAAAAAGCTCTCACGCTTTTTTCAAAAGATATGTTTCTAAGAATAATTCATTAGTTGATTTTATGATCCAATTTAATAGGGGGCTAGTACGCCAATGTCAAGAAGAGTTGTTGGCCGATCACAAAGATTTGATTGAGAAGCCTAACATGAAGATGAATCATGACTTTCTGATCCAAATGGTTAAAATTTATACTCGGGAAATGTTTTATAAATTTGAAGATGAGATATGGGAATGCTTGAATTACCGTTTTGAGCTTATCAAGGAGAATGACAATCAATGCATTTTTCAAGTTCATAGAAAAAAAATGTTCACACATAGAGTGCGACAACTTATTTATGACAAAGGATTGGGTTTTGCTTCATGTAGTTTCCACAAGCTTGAGAGTATGGGGATACCATATAGACATGTGCTTGATTACTTGCTCAAAATGCATGATTTTGACGAATTACCCCAACAATACATCTTGAAAAGGTGGACTAAGAAGGCAAACTCTGTGATAGTGGTTGATAATGAAAGTGGCATAATGATAAATAGTGACAAAGAATATCTAATCAAGAGGAGTGAATTAATCCAAAGTTCTTTGGATGTTATTAATATTGCCCTCACAAGCCAAGAAGGAATTAATATGTATAAAGATGCTTTGGCTCATGTACTCGAATCAATCAAGCTTGTTGCAGATAGTGGTAAAAGTTCATAATGTGGAAATGGTGCAGGTGAAATCTCTGGGAAGATGAGTCACAATAACGACCATATGTACAATGAACCAAATCAAGTGAGGGCAAAAGGATGTGGAAAAAGACTTAAAGGAGGGACAGAAACGACATTAGCAAAGGCAAAGAACTCAAAAGGTAGACGTTGTCATGGTTGTGGGAAAGTTGGACAATCACATGACAAAAGGAATTATCCAATAGTTGCACCTCGGTAAGTAATATTTAAGTAATAGTAAAAATTTTAAACTATCTCAATCTTTAAATGATGAGTGTTATTTTGGCTTTTATGTAGAGATTCTCCCAACAATGAAGGTGCAACATCATCTTCAAGTTCAGAGGATGATATTCATACAATCCAAGGTTTGATCATTTCTTTTATTCAATATTATGAGTAACAAACACCAATCTAATATACATATATTTTATTTTATTTATAGGTTCAAAGATGCAAGATGATGTTGGTTATGGACATTATCCCCAAAATCAAGAGCCGTTGCAACAACAGTTAGATTGATTGTAACAGATGGTACATATTTCATAATTTATTTCAACTATTTAGTTATTGTTTTTGGATTATTTCTTTTAGTTTATCTTGTATTGTTGTTCATTCAGGGGTGATAAAGCCTTTTGCAGCAGTGAATGTTGCAAACTTTAGGTAACTCAATTGGTGATTTTGGCTTGATCTTTTTTATTTCTTTCTGGCAGCAGTGAATGTTGCAGTGAATGTTGCAAACTTTTAATTTTGTGATTGTATGTTTTTATACTGACACTTCATGACAAGTTAGAGTAAGACTAAATGGACATCATGACACTTCATGCATGTTTCAAGTTAGAGTAAGCCTAAAAATAGGCCTTGGTAAGTGTTATGACTCAGACCGATGAAGCACTATTACTGAATTTCTGTTAATATTTTTTTGCATATAGCTCATGATGGTTATTTTTCTAGGAGGGTTGAGCTAATGGACCTTAGTGTTTTAATATGCTAACTTCACTCACATGTCTGCAATAGAATTTATAATCATTTGCTAGCTGAATATTAGCTTGTTATTTCTATTCAATAATTTCCTATGTCAATTTGCAGTGGTGATGAGGATTAGGCTCAAGAGCGAATCAACAAGTTGGCCACAATTCTTAGAGAGAAAGAAGTAAGCCACAAACTCAGAAATAAAGGTGTTGGAGTTATCAGTTGTATAATATAGAGAGATAAAGGGCGGGGCCCTATGAGGCACTCCTTTTATCGGTCAGTAGAGAAGCTGTATTTCAGTATGCACCTTTAGCTGATAAGGTCCACAAACTTGATTTAATACAGGAACAACATAATCCCTGTGGGCGTTGTCTTTCATTTCAAGGAGCATATTGAGGTCCTTAATAATGGCAATGGAAGAGTTGGAACTTCATGTTCATAATGCCACTTTCAAATCTGACCATGCTCATATATACCTCTACATTTTACGGGAGCAACAAGTAGATGATCTTGTGTCGTACACCCAATATGCATGCCAAGGTGCAGTCCAACTATCAGTCCATAAAGTTTTAGGGACAAGATGACCAGCTAATTTGAGCATATATATAGGGCAGCAAGGGAAGTCGATGGTTAAAGGAATGGTGGGACTCCATTCATGTCATTCTAGTTGAAGTTTGGTCTACATAGTAAAAAGAAGTCCAGTTTCCTTTCTGTGCTCTGCTAGTTTACTTGGGGATTTCAGGAAGAGAGAAAAACATGTCAAAGTTTATTTTAGTCTGAGCTTGCATATACTGGGAATATTTTTTTTGTTTTCTTTTTTGCTAGACAAGTGATGTTAATAATATAGTAGAGTGTCCTTTCTGTGCTCTGCTAGTTTACTTTGTTGGTTGGTTGTTAAATTTTCAAATTTTGAGTATCCTTTGTGCTTGAACTACATGAGATATATGCAAGTGACTTGCCTTGCCATATAGTATAAATTGTGTGTTTTGCCTTGCCATATAGCATAAATTTCTGTGTTTTTGTGTCTTGCCTTGCCATATAGCATAAATTTTCATAGATAAACTTATAGCAACAAACACTTATGCTAGGAGAATAGATACTGCTGAAGCATGTGCCAGCGATTCTGCAGGAAATAGAAGTTGCAAAGTCATATGCACACGTCCGCTATAAAACTTAGACAAAAGCAATTTTGACAAAGTCACTTTTAATATTGAATGCCAAACCATTCTTGGAGAATGCCCAAGTGCAATGTATCTTTGCATATACTACCTGTGCAATGTATCTTTGTACACAATAATTGCACAATAAAAATTATCAAAATTACAATCGATTTAATAACATTAACAACAACAACACATACATAACATTAACAATTATAATAAATCGTAGAGTTAGTTGCAATTGACGCATTTCAATTTTCCTCATGGTTAATTCGTTGGAGTCGTTAGCAATCGTTGGATGAGATGTTACATTTAAACGCTCAGATGTGTCCATTTGCAACCTCCCTTGATTATGCAACACTTGAACATATTCGTCACACCAGCTGATGAAGTTACCACATTGCTGCATATTTCGGGACACAATAAATTTATTCACTTGTGTAAAAGGAACAAATATACAAAAATAATGATAAATAAATATATACCATTCTTGGGCAAGAATAATAGTATCTACCCGGATTCTTTTCTGACATTGAAAGTTTTACTATACAAGGGCCCGTACCACAACGATATATGAACGGAGGCCATACGGATGTAGCAGTAGACGAATTTGATGACATATTTTCTATCAGCATACAGGCATAAAAAATATCAACAATAATTCCAAATTATATATTTGAATGAATTACGTCACTTAAAATTCCTGTACTGATATTAACAACTGAAATAAAACCAGGTTACAACATAATCAGTAAAATTCCTGAGGAGCTAGATGCATATGATCAGTAAAATTTATATATGCATATATGGTCCCCTCAGTAGTTATACAAAGAGTTGTTTAGCATCCTTTTAGAAAAGAATGAGAACAAAACATGAAACACAAAATTATACAATAAAATAAGGTCATACTATGTAATAAGATGCCAAGTTCATTAAATCGGATGAATTCTCGACCTTGTTCAAGAAAAAAAAATAGCTTTGGGTTCAATTACAAGATACCATTATGTCCATTAGAAGCCCTTTTCTCTCTAACCAAATATTCGTCCAATAACTATTGTAGTTCATATATTCAGCCGTTAATAAGTTCTCAATGGTGCTTGTATATGGAAGAGATGTGTATGGAGAAAACAGAGAATAAAGAGGCCCTTAAGATCCCCAATACACTTTCCCCAATAATGCAGATCTCCTAAAGATTGTTGACTGACAACAAAACAAACCCTAGTTTTTGACCCGCGTGTTTTTGCTTTCTGATTTGCTTCAGAAACGGATTACAAAATTACAAAATTACAAAATTAAGAACTGATTTGCTTCAGAACCGATTTGCTTTTTGATTTACTTCAAAATTAAGTAGAAACGGTTTACAAAATTACAAAATTAAACAAACCTTCGATTTGCAACAGGTTCTATTCGATCGCCTTCTTGCTTTTCGGTTTGCTTCAGGCTCGCTTTGAGAGAGAGGGGGGCATGGTCGCTTTGAGAGAGAGTAAGAGAGAAGGAGGGAATCTGGAAGAGTAAGAGAGAAGGAGGGGTTTCCGACCTAGTTAAGCGACCCGCGTGTTTTTTTTTGTTTCTATACACACACACACACATATATAGTATCAAGGTTTTGGAAAATACCTTTTCCTGTTTGGTTATCCCTTGTCAAAAGACGAACTTGCAATCCACTAAACTTTTCTCTCTTCTCAAACTCTCTCAAATTCTCTCACAAACTCTCTGTACTTTCTTAGGCTTAGCAAATAACTAGGATGCGTAAACAAACTGATCCAATAACAGTATACGTAAAATAAAACTGATAGGTAATAATAAGCGTACTTAATATAATATCAGTTACTAAATATAACGTATATGTTATAAATATATTTTATTTATTATTTGATTTATTTTATGTATTATTTATATTATTAAAAATTCAAAATTCAAAATCCAAAAGCCATAAGGCTTTATTTGGCAAAACTCTTTAAAAATTAAATAGTTAATATCTTTAAGCCTTGTTTGGCAAAAACAAAATTAATCTCCTTTAATTTATTTTAATAACCCATTTATAGCATAGTTTATTGTCACACTTTTATTACCAAATTAAATTAAAACATTATAATAATTCATTTAATCCCTATCAATTCTCTAATTTAATTATTAAATTAAATTAGAATATAATCTCATAATAATTAATTTCCTTCACTCATTAATTATTTATTTAATAAATAATTAATCAAATAAAATCAAATTAAACAAATATTTATTTAACAATAACACATCAATTAAATATTTTAATTAAATATTTATATAATTCAATAAATATTTAAAATTACAATTTAAAATTTTGGATTGTTACATCGTTCCCCCCTTACAAGGATTTTATCCCCAGAATCACAACTCAAACAAATTATTCGTCACACCGCCCTCAAATATGGGGTTTGTCTTCCCCTCCATGTCTTCATCATCACCCTTCTAGGGTTTATAGGAGTCGGCTTTGCCCAACTGGTGTCGAACTCCTATATCCACATTATTTCCTTTATCGCATTCTGTCATGAGTGTGGCATCCCCCCCACCATTGACTTATTTTTCACTTTATTTTCCATGAGCTGATCCAAGAAGTCGGGATTTCGACAAATAAACAAACAGCAAAGCAAACAAATCGAGAAACATCCCTTGATGAAGACCCCTTCAAGCAACAAGGGGTCACACTCTTTGTGGTTTTTTGTCCGAGGCCCTGGCACCCATCAGATTCCAGATTGGGCCAAAGCCTCCCATCCCAACATAACCTTCGGCCAAGTACCTCGAACCCAACTCGAGGAGCTAATGAAGACCATTGAGAAGCTGCCGATGAAAGAATGGGACTTCGAACTCCTAAATGACTAAGCCTGGTTGAATGATCACAAGCGTAAGTTCTGAACTTCCTTTTTCCCATATAAAATTACCATCACAATTATACTAACTCGATGATTCATTTCTTGCAGTATCTTTGATTAAACCAACCCCATTATTGATGTAAGAACCGTGAATTTTACCAATAATAATAATAATAATAATAATAATAATAATAATAATAATAATAATAATAATAATAAGAAAATGAATATTTATTTGAATATAAATATTGATATGTTGTTAGATGAGTAATTCAATTCAAATTAAATTTATAAGTATTGAGAAAAATGTGGAGTTTGTGATGAGATTGGTGAAATGCCTTGTGTGGCATGAGAATGGAAATTTAAGTGGTTTAATTTAATTAAGGGATGAATAAATTAAGAAGTGAAAAATTAATTGATATTATATTATTAATTAATTTTATTGTAAATAAAATAATAATAATGAGCAAATAGTTCACATAATTAGAATTATATTTACTCATTTAATTGATGTGTGCAAGATATGTGATAATATATAGTACTTACATTAAAAAGAAAGTGTAGTGTGACACTTTAATGTAACTATATAATATATAAAACTATATAGTAAAATAGAAGGAATTATAATTAAGTAACATAAATAATGCTTATGTGACAAAAAGTATGTGTGGGAGCATTAAAGATGTACTATATCACATAATTACAAATTATTTCAATAAGTGAGTCTAATTAGAATAATAAAGTTTTAAGGAGATATTAAATTATTAGTGACCAATTAAATTGATTCCATACATGTTAGACTAGAATAATGTACGTGGATTATATAATGTGGGTACATAAATAATCCCTAACTTTCCATTATGTAATAGCATTAACACATTAAAATTACATTTTAGAAGTCCAAGGAACCAAACTAAGAATGATGTAATTTAGTTGCTGAGTTTTAAACCCGTGTCCCATATTTAGTGACCAACACAGTGCTTAAACAGTGGCCTAGTCTCAGTTGCATGAAATTCATCTGGTATAATCCATGGTGATGATGGCTACAAAGTTGGTGGTTGGCCAACTTCTTCTTGTCCATTGTTTTCTTCCATCTTCCATTGATTCAAACCAAAGGACATGACCATTAACTGGGCATCCATTTCTCTATAAATGGCAGCCACATTCTTCATTTCTTAGTTGCTAAAATTCACTGATAAGTTGCATATAAAGAGTGTGAGTTGCTGAGAATTGAGGAAGTATAATTAGTGCATTGAGGGAATCCATTTAAGCTTCAAAAGGTATAAATTCTGATTTTATGTTCTTAATTTTGAGTTTGCCAAATTCTTATAATTCTCATGAATTCTTTATTAATTGGTATGAGATAGCATGCCATTGTGTTGTCGAAGTTTGTATGCATGTTTAGAAGCATTAGAGCTAGTCTGAGTTACAACAGAAGAAGTTTGGTAATGTTGTGTTAAGGCTCTGCAGAAGTATAGCCAAAATTTTTGCTTCTGCTCGAAGTGGCACGGCCGCGCCACTTCTATAGCACAAACCCGTATGGCCGCGTCGGCCGTCTGTCCTAGATACCGATCTTGTTGGTTTTTTGTTATTCTGAGCATGTTATATTAGTTAGATTATGCATGTAAATGACTCTAACATATGAAATGATGTTTCTTTTTATATAGTAAGTCATGTTAGTTTGGTTTGGTATGTGTATTCAAAGAAAGCTTAACGATTTGGAAACTAGTTTTGATAAACATTTTGCAATACATGTTTTAACTTTATGTGCAAATGTATTAAGTTTTGATATGCCTTGACATGTGATCAATATGTTAGTTTATATTGTTGGAGATAACATAGACTATTTTAGCATGATTTAAAGGAAAATTGCAAGTAAAAGACTATACTACCTATGTGTAAATGAACTATGTATACACTAAGTTTTGAACTTGAAAACATGCTATCATGATCTGATTTCATATATACGTAAGCATGAAAGCATGATATAGAATATGTGGACTTACCTTGCATGCTTGAATAAGTTTGATGATCTACTAATGGAAACTTAAAGTTTCGAATACGAACTTGATAAACTATATACATTTTGAGTTAGGAACTTGTGAGCATGCTTATGTGGTCTAGTATGTATATATGAGAGTATGAAGTAAAGTAAATAAAGTGGCTTTCCAAGCTTGGCTGTGACACCCCCAAATCCAGGTACTTCATTTCCACGAGATTTGGTGTTCACTTTCCAATCATCCATATCTAACTACCCAAACATAATAAAATTAAATCAGAAATCTTTCCTTTAAAAAGGGTTACATCATTAAATCCAAAAATATCCCAGGTTGTCTAACCTTAACATCATTCAAGTGCGGAAATAAAATTATTACATCACATCATTAATTAATAGTCTATCATCATAACAATAAATGAAATTACAAGTCTTCATCACTTGTACATTTTTCCCTTTCATTTGCTAGTTGTAGGTTCGTCGACTTTCTCAACTTTAGCTACAATGATTATATTTATGCAAGAGTGATCAAAACAATTGCTCATTAGATATAACAATAAATCAACAAAAGAATAATAATTGTCAATGAATAGGCTCATCAAAACTGAATAGTACTCTATCAATGATGACCAACAATTGGAATCAAAATATGAAATATATTTGAGGGTCATAAGACCACGAACTATGTCTATGGTTACAAGTAATCTTTTAACTCTAACCTTAACAGTTATACTGTAGGGACTTCATGTACTTAGGGGGATCAGCCCTTCGTACCATGTCTTATGCACAAACATCTTAACGCATTGCGTATCCCCTATAATAGGGTTGTTCTTCTCTGTTTTAGAGTACAAGTCCGCACCAAAGAAAGTTTGGTTTGGATAAGCTTTCAAGGGTAATTTAAAGTTTAACGATCATCAACTAGAGGACTAGTTGAATCAATAATGTTTGATAACATAACAATTGTTTAATAACAACATAGCATAGAACAATTGAGAATCATAGGTGAATTGACTATATACTAAACTCATGCTTGAAAATAACTAGAGAGCATAAGCATTAAATAAAATGAATAAAATGATAAACCTTTGCTTGAACAATAATAAGCTAGGTCTATGATCTTGTCAAATTAGAAAGTTAATTACTGAATATACACTAATTGATAGCGAGCTAGAAACAAAGCTTGCTCACATGATCATAACTTATGCAACATGATTGAAGTACGACCATTCAATACTAGGAATTAAAGTTCAAAAAGCATTTACTACAATAGAATGAACTAAGGAAACTTGTTTAACTATAAACAAGTTAGAGTAAATAAACAATGATTAGAATTCCAAAGAATTAGGGTTAAAACATGCTCAATGCAAAGAGATAAGGTTTTGGGAACTTGCATCATCATAAACAAACTAGATACAAGAAACTTACTCAAATATAAGAAAAAAGTTTAGGAAACTTGCATAATTGTAATTGAGATAGGGTAAATAAACTTGCTCAATAATAACAAGGTAGAGTTAGAAAACTTGCTCAAAGAGAGTTTAGATACGCGCACAATTATAAAAGTAGAGTTAGAGAACTTGCCTCAAGCGCAAGCTATAATATTAAAACTCATGTTCACGTACACATTTTAGTGGAATCACAATATCTATTAGACATGTTAACATCCATTTACCAAGTAACACCCATTTCTAGCTAAACTTGTTAATTTAGTACAAATCTTACCTTACCATACATATTTTAGAATCACAAGTGTACATTTCATAACACTTATTCATTGATCATTAAGTTTCTTAAATCATACATATCATTTTCACAACTTACTAACTTTAAATTTTAGAGTTACTAACCACATGATACGTTTCTGTTTTAACCTTGTCATTGCACATTTGACACATTAACATAACATTAAGCTAAGTCACAATGAATGTCCAAAGTCTGCAGAAGTAGCAGACTTCACTCGTTTAGGATCGACTATCATGCGCGACCAAGCCAAAGATACCTTAGTTTATCACCACCCACGCACGCTGTCACGCTGTCACTCAAGACTAAGAGGTCAAAGGCTGCCATTTAATGAATTCTAGTTTTGTAGAACATGATTTTGGCACTATTCTTAAGCCAACTAACACTAATTTCACCCACAAAATAGTGAAATTAACATACACAATTGGTATAAAACTATCATAAACATGTTTCCTCACATATTCAACCACTTAGAACAATTTAACAACAACTTTAGCTAATTTAAATACTTAAATTTCATATTTTCATATAAAAACTCCATTTTTGACATCCTTCATAGAAATCATCACTGTGATCACAATTCTTGTCCAAATTACTTCGTTCAAATTACGCTATCTTCGTTTCTTACCGAACTAACATATACAAGACTCAATTTACAGATTATCATACAAGTTGACCAACGAATTTTTTACTTTCATAAGCCATATGAAAAATATTCACTGTAAACACTTTTCTTACTTATTAACCGTAATTAGCATAACAAATTCTTATCTAAATGCAAACTCTAACATCACCAACATGTATAATCACAATTACCAGTTACACATATCAATAATTCAACAAATTGAATTCACAGACTTAGAAGGTTTATGCAGTAAAATACATGTATATACACACATACATATATATATATATATATAATATCAAGGTGTTAGAGAAAATACCTTCAAATTGCTTGGTAATCCTTGCTTAAACCACTGAAATTGCTTTGGAATTTCTTAGGTTTTCTCTCAATCTCTCTCAACTTCTCTCTGAAACTCTCAGTGTTCTTCTCAGGCTTAGTAACTAGTTTATGCGTAAAACAAAATATAACTCCAGCCAACACACACTTTCAAACGTCTAAAAACCGACGTCTACTAATTATCCCTATTAAATCATCAGTTATAAATATATATTTATATTATTTATTTTATTTGTTATAATAAAATTCATAATTTAAAAATCCAAAAGCCATAAGGCTTTGTTTGGCAAAAAGTCTTTAAAATAAAGACTTAATATTTTAAGCCTTGTTTGGTCATAACTAATTTAAACTCCTTTAATTTTATTTTAGTAAACCATTTTGTTTAATTTATAATCACATATTATTTTTTTTGGATTTCCATATCCAATATTAATCAAATAAATTAATTACATATACTATTTTTTTTTTAGTAAATATTCCACTTTAACAAATATCACAAAATTATAACTTCATTATAATTTTATTTAATAATTTAACATACCATCTTAAATTATTAAATCAACACAACAATATAACATCTCATGCTATATTACAACTCTCTAAATTATAAATTCAATTAATTTAGAATATTATCTAATAAATTTAAATTCATATATTTTTACTAACAACCATCACATCAACAAAACATTTATTCAACAATAAAACCTCAAATAAATATTTATAATTCAATAAATATTTAAAATTATAATTTAAAATTCCAAATTGTTACATTGGTGGCTTAACATGAGATTTCAAAGGAAATCTTAAGAATGGAGAACTAGTTTAGCCAATAGATACGTTACAAGTATTTTGAATTTGACATCATGATTAGGTGTGTTATGCCTATAGACAAGATTAACATGAATGCCTAGCTAGTCATATGCATTGTAAAAATAGTTGAGCATGGATTAGGACAAGTCTAAATTGTGTAGAACTTCACAACTTGAAATACATGACTAATCTAATGTAAATATGTTTGATTGAGACTTGTTGATCTCGTTGTATGAGTATAACGACTAAACATGAAAGACTTTGTTTAATCAACACTTAAAGTCTTGATTTTGTGGGATTTGATAATGAAGCATGTAAAGAATAAGATATAGAAGAGACCAAACCTAATTATGAACATCATAACATGTATGATTATGCAAGTGTCATTATAAATGTTTATGGGTGTGCAAGACTGGACAAGCTTCTGTATAACATTTCTGGTTTGAACAAGGAGCAGCGTACCGCAGCCTACTCCTTTTGTTCAAATCCAATCTTACCGCGCCACCACCGCAAAGGAAGTCTGTTTTCTATTGGTAATTTGAGGGTTGATGCATGCCTATATTGTTACCTTAATCTGTAATACATCTCCAGTGCAGTATTTATGTGTTAATAAGCATGTTAATGAAAGAATCCTATCTTGAATATGTGTTTATAACTGTAAGTTAAAATGTGATGGCAAATTATGTTCTTTAATGTCATAGTGTATGAGAAACTGATTTATCATGTTATGTGATGACATACGTATGAGGTTATACAACTAAAAGAAGACTATCAATATATGTTTTGTATCGATGAATTACACTTGTGTATCATAGCAAATTAAGATGGTAGGTGTACATATTGAACTTGTATAACTAATGTGTTTATACATGAATAGGATATTATAGTTCATTGGAGTGGTATTAAGCTATACCTTGGTAAACTACGCGTAAGGCAAGTTTTCTAACTTACACAACTTTGAATATTGTGCAAGTATCTAAAACTTATCTCGTTGACGTAAGTTCCTAACCATATTTTAATGGAGTATTATTTAAGCTTGTGCTATTTTGATCGTACAAGTAAATCCTTGAAAGTATGATTCATATCTCATGACTTAATAATTTGTAGTTTAGAGATGAAATTGCTTAAAGTTTTCGAACCTTGATTTTAGATTATAATTACTCATATATATACTTTAAAAGAAAGCTGTCTAATCCATTGATTCGGCTAGACTATTGGTATATGATCTAAAGCTATCCAAACCAAATTAACTTGGTGCAGACTCTTATAAATAACTGAGATGAACAACCCTCCTGGAAGGGGAATTATATATTTATCGGGAGACCGACGTGCGCACATGAGTATGATTAAATGTTATATATGACATATGGTACTCTAGGCTGATCACCCGTCGTACTCGTTTTGTTGGATTATCAGTTTATTACTGTTAATTCTAGTAGAAGTTCATAGTCCTTAGTGACTGCTCAATATTCATTACTTTGAAATCTTGAATTGAATAAGCGTTGAATCTTATTGATATATTTCAGTCTATAGCGACCTTTATTGAGAATTGTTGATAATTCCTGAATTATTATTCACTGTCATACGCTTGAAGATTGAACTCTATATATGATTTTTCATTATTGCGATATTACTTGTTGGGAAAAATTGTTGCTCATCCTTGCTTTCCTTAAAACTTTTAGTTAAGGTAGAACGTGGTGAACCCTCTAGTAAGGGCAAGGGTAAAGAGAAGACTTTAGAGTAGTTTTGTTTCATAGTACTAGGATTGTACTATTATTATGTTGTAGAAGGACTTATTTATATGATATATTAAGCTATATTTAATTTAAGTTGTCATGTATTAGTAACGATTGTGATACCTTGGGACGAGAATAATTATGTTATAATAATGTAATTTTTTCTATTTTTCCGTTGTTGATGATTTTAGTAGGATATTAAAATTAGCACGTGATAAACCCAATTCGAGATATGAGTGTCTGAATTTGGGGGCGTCACAGGTTGGTATGAAAGCTGTAGTTATAAACCTTAGGAGCGAGAGTCCTTAGATTATAACTTAGGAGAACTTAAAAGATAGAGAGGGATGAAACTAATGTAGAGTTTCCCTAGGAAGAGACTAAGTATGTTATGGAATATAATTTCATTCTATATAATGAACTTATGTTTATTTAACATTCTAATGGAGTTGTTGTTTTTTTGGTCTTATGTTGGTGGTTGTAGGATGACAGACTTGGGATGACCCAGTAGGGTGGTAGAGGAGGAGCCGCATGACATACACTTGGTATGTGAGGCACCATTGATAGTTGAGCCTATTTGAACAGTGGCTCCTATCGATGATGATGATGAGGAGAAGATGGTACCATCTCCCAGAGAGACAGATCCAGAGGAGGAACCCATGGAGGATGAGCCCACAGAAGAACCCGATGAGACTACATTTGAGGATCAGATGCAGGGTGAGTATGAGGAGAAGATCTTGGAGTTAGGATGTAGATTCGAGGAGTTAGAGGTCGAGGCTCTTGAGAGGCAACTGAAGATGCAGGAGTTGGAAGTTGAACTTGCGTATCGCAAGGAGGCAGGAGTACAGATGGGCACTCTTTTTCACCGCTCGATGGCTTGAAATGTGGAATTAGCAGGTAAGCTAGAGGAGTCTAAACAGAGGGAGCTTAGTGAGAAAGCTGAGAAGAAAGCTCTCTGTACTCAGCTAGAGATGGAAGTGATACAGAGGATTCACTTTAAGGAAAAGTGGGATGAAGCTAATGATAGAGCTAATGATCTAGAAGATGAGGTGAGTTGCAAGAGGAGGAAGATGAACAAGATGTGCTATGTTGTGTGCACAACCATGAAGAGATTGATTGATGGGGGTATATCAATACCCAGCAGAGCAAGGACAGACCCGACACACCATAAGCCAAGATTTGGTGGCGCACATCACTCAGAAGGAGTACTAGAGCGCTGTAGAGCATGGGATGATAGATTGAGGTCTAGGTGTTAGTAGTATAGTAGTGGTAGATAGTAGCCATTTATGATTTGTTGTTGTAATCCCAATCTTTTGTATGAATTATGGGATAGTTATGTAAACCCCGAACTTTTAAAAAATGTTAGTGGTTGTTCTCGTCTTTTGTGATATTAGGGGATATGTGTTGTCATTTATAGATGTATGCTAGGGATAATCATGTTAATGTAATGATTTGGCATATAGATATATAAATGATCTTATTCCAGAAATGCGTTATAAAATTTTATTCCTTTTCATTTGAAAAATGTTTAAGTAATATAATTAGATAATAAAAATGAAAATTTTGTGATGTAGAAAAATGCCACCCAAACGTAGACTAACTGCACCGAAAGAGTCAGTTAATGATGAGAGAGGACAAGTAGATCCCATACAAAGGCTAGTAGATTTAGTAGGGGAGGCTCTTAGGGGAAGAAATGAACCAGTACCACTCATTCCCCAAACAGCTCTAGTGACAAATTTTAAGGACTTTAGGAGTGTAGGACCTCTGGAATTCATGGGTACTGCCAATCCTATCGTGGCTTAGACATGGATCAAAGAAATGGAGAAGGCCTTTACCATCGCTCGTGTGGGTGAATACCAGAAGACGGTGTTTGCCACCTACATGATAAGGGGAGAGGCTGGTGGGAGACAAATCAGCAAAGAGCAGGAGAAGGGATAGTAGCGTGGGAGAGATTTAAGACCTTGTTCTTCGAGAATTACATCCCGACGAGCATGAAGAATAGAATGGAGGTAAAGTTCTTAGAACTTAAGCAACGAGATATGACGGTGGTGCAATGCTTAAGTTCAATGAGCTAGCCCAGTTTGTAGAGCACCAAGTAGGGGATGAAGAGAGGAAGGCTAGACATTTTGAGCAAGGCCTGAAACCTTGGTTTTTTAACAAGGTGTCAGTTCTTCAGATCGATTCTTTTGCGACATTGCTGGAGAAGGACATTATTGCAAAGTGAGGTAGTGAAGCTTTGAGTTTGTACAACAAGGAGAAGAAGGGTAAGAACATGGAAGGAGATAGTCGTGGAGGAAGCAGCAGCGGGGGAAGTAATTTAGGAAAGAGAAAATGGGAGAATAACAACAACAAAAATCACAACAATTAAGTGGGGAAGTTTCATGGAGAGTTTAAAAAGAGGGCAGAGGGATTCCCGAAGTATGGGAAGTATCACTAGGGCGAGTGCTGGAAAGGGAGTAGTACTTGTTACAACTGCGGGCATGAAGGACTATTTCACCTAACTACCCGAAGTATAAGAAAATCAAGGGTTATTTCGCATGTGGCTCGGCGGACCACCTGATTAAAGATTTCCCAAAGAAAGAAAGCGGCGGAGGAAGCAACCAATAAGGGGAAGAAACAAATTGACAATTGGCGGACCGACGCCATCCAACCGTCCAATTGCCAGAATGTTTAACATGACTGTCTAGGACGTAGTAGCTGTGAAGGACGTGGTGTCAGGTATTATCCCAATCAATGATATAAATGCCTATGTATTATTTGATTCGGGTGCCACCTATTCATTTGTATCTGAGGAATTTTCTAGTCGACTTAATTTACCCCGAGAACGTTTAGGA
The DNA here is from genome assembly GCA_020205615.1 of Panax quinquefolius. Taxonomy (NCBI): domain Eukaryota; kingdom Viridiplantae; phylum Streptophyta; class Magnoliopsida; order Apiales; family Araliaceae; genus Panax; species Panax quinquefolius. The sequence goes on from CM035168.1 coordinate 25,447,478, forward strand.
AATCCTTTGGACGTAGAAGTTGCGAATAAGGAAGTAATCCCCATAGAATATGTTTACCGAAATTGTTGCACAAATATTAGAAATCATGAACTAAGCGTAGACTTGATTCCGATAATATTGGGAGAGTTTGACGTAATATTGGGAATGGATTGGTTGTATAACCATGCTGCGATAATTGATTGTCAGAATAAAAGTGTAAACCTTCAGACTCTGAATAAGTCTAAAGTAGTGTTTTATGGCAGTTCATCGACTAAGAAATCGTGTTGCCTTACGATGATGCAGGCTAAGAAATTATTAAGGAAATGATGTGTAGGTTACTTAGCTTACATTGTTGATACTCGAAAAAAAGGAGTAGAAATTAAGCATATATCCGTAGTGAGAGAATTCCAAGATATATTTTCGGACGATCTGCCTGGTCTTCCGCCAAACAGAGAAATTAAATTCATAATAAACTTAGCACCGGGAACGACACCGATTTTGAAAGCCCCATATCGTATGGCGCCAGTAGAACTGAAGGAATTGATGATACAATTGCAAGAGTTGCTAGATAAGAGTTACATACGACTGAGTGTGTCTCCTTGGGGAGCACCAATATTATTTGTAAAGAAGAAGGATGGATTAATGAGGCTCTGTATCGATTATCGAGAATTGAACAGAGTAACAATTAAGAATAGATATCCGTTACCAAGGATAGACGACCTTTTTGATCAACTAAATGGAGCAAAGTGTTTCTCAAAGATAGATCTACGGATGGGCTATCACCAGTTAAAGGTATGAGAGGAGGACATATCAAAGATGGCGTTCTGAACTCGTTACGGACATTTCGAATTTTTGGTGATGTCATTCGGGTTGACAAATGCTCTGACAAAATTTATGGACTTGATGATCCGAGTCTTAAAGCCATTCTTAGATAAATTTGTAGTAGTTTTCATCGACGATATATTGATCTACTTAAAGATGGAAGAAGAACACGCCAAACATCTAAAGATGGTTTTGGAGGCACTAAAGAAGGAGAAGCTGTATGCAAAGTTTTCCAAGTGTGAATTTTGGATGAAGAAGGTTTAATTCTGAGGACACATGGTGGATATGGATGGAATTTCAGTAGACCCTGTAAAGGTAGAAGTAGTGAGTAATTGGGAGCAGCCAAAGACGCCAACCAAAGTAAGAAGTTTCTTAGGGTTAGCTGGGTAATATCGAAGATTTATCCAGGATTTTTCTAAGATAGCAACCCCGTTGACTAATTTCAAGAGGAAGGCAGTGAATTTTGTGTGGACGGACAAGTGCAAAAAAAGTTTTCAAGAGGTGAAAAAGAGACTAAGCGAAGCACCTGTATTATCATTACCAGATGATACGGGAGGATTTGTGGTGTATAGTGATGCATCACACATAGGACTTGGCTGTGTGCTACTGCGTCAGAGACTTGGCTGTGTGCTATCTTCACACATAGGACTTGGCTGTGTGCTATCTTCACACAAAAGGAGTTGAACATGCGTCAGAGAAGGTGATTAGAATTAATCAAGGATTATGACTGCGATATTCTTTATAACCCGGGAAAGGCAAATGTAGTAGCCGATACGTTAAATAGGAAAGGAAGGGATAGTTGTTTCAACTAACAACTCAGGAGGAGTTATTAAGGGAAATGGAGAAATTGGAGTTAGAGGTAAAGGGACCGGGGAGGTTTGAAGAAAAATTGTTTGCAGTGGAAGCTCGTCCAACTTTGTTGGACAGAGAAAAAGAATCACAAGAGAAGGATGAAGAGTGCGAGAAAATCAAGAAGAGAATTATAGAAAATGAAGAGGAGAGATTCAAAATGGATAAATACAATATTTTGAGATTCGAAGGGAGAGTGTGGGTGCCAGCGATAACCGAGTTGAGGGATGTAATTTTTTATGAGATATATAATACGACATATTTCATTCATCCAAGAAGAACGAAGATGTACCGAGATTTGAGGCAACATTTTTGGTGGCCCAATCTGAAACGAGAAATCGTGGAGTGCGTCAGTAAATGTCTTACTTGTCAATGGGTCAAAGCAGAACACCAGAGGCTGAATTGTATACTTCAACCGTTGGAAATACCAGGGTGGAAATGGAAGCACATTATGATGGACTTCGTGGTGGGACTTCCAGTCACGCAGAAAGGTTTTGATGCCATTTGGGTTATCGTAGATCGACTAACGAAGACGACTCATTTTCTACCAATTATGATCCGATATAATTTGAATCAGTTAGCAAGCCTTTACGTAAAGGAAATTGTTTCACGACATAAAGTGCCGATATCAATTGTCTTTGATCGAGATCCGCGTTTTACTTCAAAATTCTGGAAAAGCTTACAAGAAAAGATGGGAACACATCTGAGGTTAAGTACCGCTTATCCGTAGGCAGACGTATAAAGTGAATACAAACGTTGGAGGACAAGCTTAGAACTTGCGTGATGAACTTCTAAGGAAGTTGGGATGATCACCTACCCCTAGTAGAATTTGCATATAACAATAGTTATCATACGAGTATAGGCATGCCACCGTATGAAGCTCTTTACGAGAGAAAGTGTAGAACACCATTGTGTTGGGATGAAGTCGAGGAATGAAAAATGTTGGGACCTGAGTTAGTACAACAAACCACAGATGTGGTGACAGTGATAAGAGCTAGACTAGTAGCTGCACAAGATCGCCCGAAGAAATACGCAAATTTACATTGTTAGGATCACGACTTTGAAGTCGAAAGTTATATTTTCTTAAATGTATCTCCTTGGAAGGGAAAAATACGATTCGATAAGAAGGGAAAATTGAGTCTGAGGTTCATAGGACCATTTGAGATATTGAAGCGAGTGGACGAAGTGGCGTATAAAGTTGCATTACCACCTAAGTTGGGGCACACCCATAACGTGTTTCACATCTCTGTGTTGCGTCCGTACAAGACTGACTACAAACACGTGATTTCCTATGAGCCTATTCAAGTGGAGAAGAATCTGGCGTAAGAAGAAATTCCTGTCAAGATATTAGATAGGAAAGAACATACACTAAGAAATAAAATTATATCTTCTGTAAAAGTACTTTGGCGAAACCACGATGCCGAGGAGGCCACGTGAGAATTAGAAGATAAGATGCGAAGGGACTATCCCCATTTATTTGTATAACCTTGTACCAATTTTGAGGATGAAATTTTTATAAGGGGGGGAGGATGTAAGAACCGTGAATTTTACAAATAATAATAATAATAAGAAAATGAATATTTATTTGAATATAAATATTGATGTGTTGTGAGATGAGTAATTCAATTCAAATTCAATTTATAAGAATTGAGAAAAATGTGGAGTTTGTGATGAGATTTGTGAAATGCCTTGTGTGGAATGAGAATAGAAATTTAAGTGGTTTAATTTAATTAAGGGATGAATAAATTAAGAAGTGAATAATTAATTGATATTATATTATTAATTAATTGTTATTGTGAATAATAGAATAATAATGAGCAAATAGTTCACATAATTAGAATTATATTTACTCATTTAATTGATGTGAGCAAGATATGTGATAATATATAGTACCTACATTAAAAAGAAAGTGTAGTGTGACACTTTAAGGTAACTATATAATATATAAAACTATATAGTAAAATAGAAGGAATTATAAGTAACATAAATAATGCTTATGTGACAAAAAGTATGTGTGGGAGCATTAAAGATGTACTATATCACATAATTATAAATTATTTCAATAAGTGAGTCTAATTGAATAATAAAGTTTTAAGGAGATAATAAATTATTAGTGACCAATTAAATTGAGTCTATACATGCTAGACTAGACTAATGTACATAGATTATATAATGTGGGTACATAAATAATTCCTAACTTTCCATTATGTAATAGAATTAACACATTAAAATTATATTTTGGAAGTCCAAGGAACCAAAATAAGCATTATGTAATTTAGTCCATGGTGATGATGGCTACAAAGTTGGTGGTTGGCCAACTTCTTCTTGTCCATTGTTTTCTTCTATCTTCCATTGATTCAAACAATGGGATAAGACCATTAACTGGGCAACCATTTCTCTATAAATGGCAACCATATTCTTCATTTCTCAGTTGCTAAAATTCACTGATAAGTTGCATATAAAGAGTGTGAGTTACTGAGAATTGAGGAAGTATAATTAGTGCATTGAGGGAATCCATTTAAGCTTCAAAATGTATAAATTCTTATTTTTTGTTCTTACTTTTGAGTTTGTCAAATTTTTATAATTCTCTTGAATTTTCTGTTAACTAATTGGTATGAGATAACATGTCATTGTGTTGTCTAAGTTTGTATGCATGTTTAGAAGCATTAGAGCTAGTCTGAGTTGCAGTAGAAGAAGTTTGGTAATGTTGTGTTAAGGCTCTGCAGAAGCAGAGCCAAAATTTTTGCTTCTACTCGAAGTGGCACGGCCGCGCCACTTCTATAGCACAAACCCCCGCACTGATCGTCTTAATTATCTCATCCTGAATCTTCGATCTTGTTGGTTTTGTGTTATTCTGAGCATGTTATATTGGTTAGATTATGCATGTAAATGACTCTAACATATGAAATGATGTTTCTTTGTATATAGTAAGTCATGTTAGCTTGGTTTGGTGTGCGTATTCAAAGAAAGCTTAACGATTTGCAAACTAGTTTTGATAAACATTGTGCAATACATGTTCTGACTTTATGTGCAAATGTATTAAGTTCTGATATGCCTTGACATATGATCAATATGTTAGTTTATATTTTTGGAGATAGCATAGACTATTTTAACATGATTTAAAGGAAAATTGCAAGTAAAAGACTATGCTAGCTATGTGTAAATGAAGTATGTATACACTAAGTTTTGAACTTGAAAACATGCTATCATGACCTGATTTCATATATACGTAAGCATGAAAGCATGATATAGAATATGTGGACTTACCTTGCATGCTTGAATAAGTTTGATGATCTACTAATGGAAAATTAAAGTTTCAAATATGAACTTGATAAACTATATACATTTTGAGTTAGGAACTTGTGAGCATGCTTATGTGGTCTAGTGTGTATATATGAGAGTATGAAGTATAGTAAATAAAGTGGTTTTGCACGTTTGGTGGCTTAACATGATATTTCAAAGGAAATCTTAAGAATTGAGAACTAGTTTAGCCAATAGATACGTTACAAGTATTCTGAATTTGACATCATGATTAGGTGTGTTATGCCTATATACATGATTAACATGAATGCCTAGCTAGTCATATGCATTGTAAAAATAGTTAAGCATGGATTAGGACAAGTCTAAATGGCGTAAAACTTCACAACTTGAAATACATGACTAATCTAATGTAAGTATGTTTGATTAAGACTTGTTGATCTCATTGCATGAGTATAACGACTAAATATGAAAGACTTTGTTTAATCAACACTCAGTACAAAAAAATAGGTCATTGCCGACGGGCTATGCCGTCGCCAATGACACTATTGCCGTCGGCAATGAGGTCATTGGCGACGGTAGAGTCCGTCGCTCTTCCCGTCGTCGTATGGGTCGTCGCCCTGTCTCCCGTCGCTCGCCATTGGTAAGATTGTCATTACCGACGGGGTCATTGGTGACGACGAGCCGTCGGCCATGATATATCGGCGACGATATTGGCGATAAACAAACCGTCAGTAATGGTTAATTCAAAAATTAAAAATAAATATCGCTTACATGCATTGCATCGTCACCAATGACCCTCCACGCCCCGTCGCCAATTAGGATTTTAGAATTTTTTTAAAAAAATTACAAAATACCCCTGTTCATTTATATATACATATATAATTATACCTGTAATAAACTAAAGAAAAATAAACAATTCTTCACAAACGTATATCAATAACAATAATAGCTTTCGCTATATCAACCATCAAATATGTAAACAACGTAATGACTTATAGATAAAAGTCGTACGATGTAAATACAAAATGTAATCATAAACAATCAATATAGTTAGATACATATACCATCAACCTAACTATATACTAAACTCTAGTCTGTACAACTCAAAAGCTGTATAAATATACATATATGAAAGTCAAAATATATACATAATGGGTACTACAACCAAAGATCAGGAATGTCGGTATCATCATCATCGCCACGGCCCCACCTCCTATTCCGATCACGGTCCCACCCTCAATAGTCTCATCAAGATCGTACCAAATGGTCATCACCATCTCTACCACGGGCATCGCCCGTGCCGCAGCCTCCACCCGCCGAAGTCTCATTAACAAGATCCTACAAAATTAAAATATTAATAAAGAATTCGAAAATAGAGCATATTTAAATTAGTTTTGTTTATATTCTTCAAGTGTTGTCGAGTGTTGCAAACTATGCGATAACTCGGTCTCCGTATGTCAGAATCGAGTCCCGTAAGTTTTAATGCGTGTCCAATACCTACGCGGTGATATGTGTGTGTTTGTGTGGTGTTCGAACGACCGAGGCGGGTTTTGGGCTCTTTTTTGACTTTTTGCCTAAGTGTTGTTGAGTTTTCCAAACTGGGCGATAACTCGGTCTCCGTATGTTGGAATTGAGTCCCGTAAGTTGTAACACGTGTTCAATACCTGTGATTACTTTACATGTGTGTTTGTGTATGCGTTGGACTACCGAGAAGTGGTTTTGGGCTCTTTTTTAGCTTTTTGCCTAAGTAATGGCGAGTTTTGCAAACTGGGCGATAACTTGGTCTTCGTATATCGGAATTGAGTCCCGTAAGTTCTAACACATGTCTAATACCTACGCGGTGTTATGTGTGTGTTTGCGTGGCATTTGGACGACCGAGGGTGGTTTTGGGCTCTTTTTCGGTTTTTTGCCTAAGTGTTGTTCAGTTTTACAAATTGGGCGATAACTCGATCTCCGTATGTCGGAATTAAGTCACATAAGTTGTAACGTGTGTCTAATTCCTACGCGGTGCTATGTGTGTGTTTGCGTGGCGTTCAGACGACCGAGGCGGGTTTTGGGCTCTTTTTCGGCTTTTTGCCTAAGTGTTGTTGAGTAGTGCAAACTAGGCGATAACTCGGATTCCGTATATTGGAATCGAGTCCCGTAAGTTGTAATACGTGTCTAATACCTACGCGGTGCTGTGTGTGTGTTTGCGTGGCGTTCGGACGACCGATGTAGGTTTTGGGCTCTTTTTTGGCTTTTTACCTAAGTTTTGGCGAGTTTTGCAAACTGGACGATAACTCAGTCTCTGTATGTCAGAATCGAGTCCTGTAAGTTGTAACACGTGTCTAATACCTACACAGTGCTATGTGTGTTTGCATGGTGTTCGGACGGCCGATGCTGGTTGTGGGCTCTTTTTCAGCTTTTTCCTAAGTGTTGTTAAGTTTTGCAATTTGAGCGATAACTCGGTCTCCGTATGTCAGAATTGAGTCCCATAAGTTATAACACGTGTCTAATACATACACGGTGCTGTGTGTGTGTTTGCATGGCGTTCAGATGACCGATGCAGGTTTTGGGCTCTTTTTTGGCTTTTTGCCTAAGTGCTGTTGAGTTTTGCAATTTGGGCGATAACTCGATCTCCGTATGTTGGAATTGAGTCCCATAAGTTATAATGCATGTGTAATACCTATGCGGTGTTATGTGTGTGTTTGCGTGGCGTTCGGACGGCTGATGCGGGTTTTGGGTCTTTTTCGGCTTTTTGCCTAAGTGTTGGCGAGTTTTTTAAACTGGGCGATAACTCGGTCTCCGTATGTCTGAATCGAGTCCTATAAGTTGTAACGTGGGTCTAATACCTACGCGGTGCTATGTGTGTGTTTGCGTGGCTTTTGGACGGCCGAGGCGGGTTTTGACCTATTTTTCAACTTTTTACCTAAGTGTTGGCGAGTTTTGTAAACTGGGCGATAACTCGGTCTCCATATGTCGGAATCAAGTTCCATAAGTTGTAACACGTGTCTAATACCTACGTGGTGCTATGTGTGTGTTTGCGTGGCGTTCGGACGGCCGATGCGGGTTTTGGGCTCTTTTTCGGCTTTTTTCCTAAGTGTTGTTGAGTTTTGCAATTTGGGCGATAACTCGGTCTCCGTATATTGGAATCGAGTCCCATAAGTTATAGCGTATGTCTAATACCTATGCGGTACTATGTGTGTATTTGTGTGGCATTTAGATGGCCGATGCGGGTTTTGGGCTCTTTTTCGGCTTTTTGCCTAAGTGTTGGCGCGTTTTGCAAACTAGGTGATAACTCGGTCTCCGTATGTCGAAATTGAGTACCGTAAGTAGTAACATGTGTCTAATACCTACGCGGTGCTATGTGAGTGTTTGCATGGCGTTCAGACGAAGAATGCGGGTTTTGGGTTCTTTTTCGGCTTTTTGCCTAAGTATTGGCGAGTTTTGCAAACTAGGCGATAACTCGGTCTCCGTATGTCGGAATCGAGTCCCGTAAGTTGTAACACGTGTCTAATACCTACGCAGTGCTATGTGTGTATTTGCATGATGTTCGGATGGCCAATGCGGGGTTTGGGCTCTTTTTCGGCTTTTTGCCTAAGTTAGGGTTTTATGTTAAGTTTATCTAAGCAATACAATTACAAATTACATAAATTAACTAAAGAAATACAGAATTTAATTGTTTTTACCTATCGAATATGTGGTGGGAAGATGTTGGCCAAGAAAACTGCACAAACGCGGATGGCCTCCTCCCGTATTACACCCATGAGGTGTCAACGACAGCTGTGGGATCGATAGAGTCGTGGACAACCTCCTGAGCCAGCTGATAGATCTGCTCGCGTGATGGAGCACCTAACTGCACAACACCGCTCGCCATGCACCCCTCTATGATCCGCCAGAAGAAGTCGTCGGATAATGAAGGGTCGGCGCCCGATCCACTCGCACCACTACCTCCAGTGGGTGGGCGTCGCCGAGATCTCGTAGCAGGGACTAAGGTGTAAGCAGGGACATGGGGAATGCCCACAACTCTTCTCTTCTTCGGTCCCCCTGTGGCCTGCAGCCAGTCCTCTATCTCTTCATCTGCACGCGTAGACTCGTCTACTGGAGTGTCACCTCTCTGGCTGCTCTAGGCCACTGTAAGATCCTCGAACCGTCGCTAAAAAAAAACACATTAGTAGATGATAAGCAAAGTATAAAATGAAATAATACAAAAGAATATCCGAATTTTAAATACATACTAAATAAGAGAATTAAATATCTTACAGCAATGCGTTCTGCCTCAGGTGAGATATAACCACCATCACCTTTCTTTTGGTGGGCGTGCCACCAAAACTCCAAGTGGGAGGGTGCATGCTTTAAACTCACCTCAAGTCTCTCCCAGATAGGTCGTGACGATCGAGACCTAGTGCGGTGTGGGAGATTTACTCATTGTCGGGCACCAACGTTGGTCTTGACATCTTCTTGAAGGCCTCACCGTCCTAAATGCTGCACATATGGTCCCACACCACAATAGATATGAAATCTGGTCGGACCTCCTTAAGTGTCTGTCCATTAGCCATCTTCGTCTGGGCCTTTTTCTTCCAGTCATAGACCCACTTGTGCCAATTCATCTCTAGGTATTTGTGCAGAACAGTAATGCCATGGGCTTCCTCCCCTTCCTCAAAACGATAATATCTCTGCACATTACACATTAAGAAGCTTAGTAGACAACATAAATCAAAGAGGTAACATAAATCAAAGAGGTAACAATATATTAATTCAAATGGAATATAAAACTAGCATATGAATGATTGACACCCTACCCTAAACTCAGCAATAATAAACTGACGTGTGCGGTCATCCACATCCGCCCACCTCATCCACGGGCTTGAGAATCGGTTGCGGACGATCCCAAGTAAGGTGTTCCTTGGCGTGGCGTTAAGGATACAACAATTGAAATTAATACATTGCAAATTACAAAGAATATATAAGAACTAAATACTTATATTATAGTAATACTATATAGGATTATGAAATTACCTATGAGTCCCAACATGACATATAAGCGGCGCCTGGGGGGGATTCCCTAGCAAGCTATGTGCTAGTCCCCACAGAGGCCTACGTCGATCACCTATGTAGTGAAATACATCAATATTTATATAAACGAATATATCATCAATATTTATATAAACGAATAAAAAATAATAAGATGTATCCCAATAAAATATGTAATTATACTTGACGATCCGGCCTGATCATCACGCGTAGAATCGCCACGGCCCCCACGACCTGCACGCCCACCACGATCGCCGTGTGGTGTGCGCGCCATATGTATGTATACTGTCAACTAAAAGAATGCAACATACAGTAAAAGAGGTATAACATAGAGGATAACATACAGATACAGATAAAAGAGGATAACATATATTGCCCACCTTATATGTATGTATACATACGTAAATACTATATTTGTGAACAGTAACAAAGAGGATAACATACATATACAATTAAAAGAATGCAACATAAATAGTAACCTAAAACAACTAACAATTTATTTAGTAGATTAATTTAAGTTGAAGATAATGATTGTCCTACTACAAACTATTACATTTGAATACAACTAAAAGGACACAAAGAGTACATACTACTAATAATTTATATCGTCAAAGCCATCAATATCAGAATCGTCATCTTCAAGCAGTAGATCTTCACTATCGTTGTCATCACCATCTTCGTCGTCCTCAATGATTTCTTCAATTATATTGACCTCCTCAACAACATCGTCTTCACTTTGGACAGCGACAACATCATCCTCTTCTTCACTAGACTCACTAATAATTTCCACATCAGCAGCTGTGACACTAGTAGACTCGACTTATAAAGGTTCATCGTCTGGACGAGGAGTTGTGCCTTGAAAACCACGGGCTTTGATGGTTATAACAGCATGCCATGGGCTTGCAGGAGTCTTAACACTCCGCACGTAGTACACCTGTGTCGCTTAACTTGCTAAAATAAAAGGCTCGTCCTTACCACTCATCAGTCTTAGTTTTGACTTAACTTTAACAGTCACCCGTCCTGATTTTTTATCTACTTTAACTCCATTCTCAACATCAAACCAATGACAATTGAAGCAAACTAATTCTTTATGACCCCAATATTTGAGAACGACAACTTCTAGCAATCGTCCATACCAGTCATCCCAAATGTTATCGTAGCAACTACCTTTCACCACAACACCAGAATCAGCAGAAGCTACTTCCCCAATATCGCAACACTTAAATCTGTAACCATTGACAATGCAGTATGTATAAGTATCTACAGATCTTTCAGGTCATCATTATAAGCTTTAATGGGTTGTCGCCTAACTCATCTATGAGGACCTAATGTACATTAACACAACATATTCTAAAGTTAATTATGCCATAAGAATAAATCTATGATGGTAGATTCATTGAACTTGTAAAGGTTAGACTTACATGATCTTTAAACCATTGCACAAATTTTGCAAATCCTCGTCCGATATACTCGGATATGCTTCACGTTCTTCAACATCATATTGACTGCAGCACAGTTATATACTTAATATGTTTGTAAAGGAACTTGACACAGTTACACCAGACATATATAGTTATGACTACTTACTTAATGTATGGCGCTACTTCATTCATGTTGACAAGTGCATACAATGTGGCAACTGCATACTCACTATCGGTCAAGAATCGCCTTTTTTTTACCGCCGAATGGGTGTACAGGATGACTAAAGGCCGTTAATTCTCCATTTTTTTTCGTGCACAACAGCCTGATTCTGACGTAAGTGATTGTGCTTCGTTTGAACATTCGACTCAAAGTACAACGAGTAGAAATTAACAAGTTCCTCCATAACATAACTTTCAGCAATCAACCCCTCTACACGGGCTCTATTCTTCACCTTTTGCTTTAGACGTCGCATATACCTATGTGATATATAGATTAACAAAAAAGAATGAATATTTTATCGTATTAAAAATATTAATGTCATTACCTCTCAAATGGATACATCCATCTATATTGTACAGGACCGCCAAACTTAGCTTCGTATGCCAAGTGAATAGGCAAATGCTCTATTAAATCAAACAACGATGGAGGGAAGATCATTTCTAACTTGCAGATTATTTCCACTATCTGCATCTCCATTTTATCTATGTCTTTGACCTGAAGCTCCGTTAAGCATAGATCTCTGAAGAAATTAGAAAGCTCTGTCAGTGCTTCAACCACACGTTTCGGTAACAAGTCGATAAATGCCACAGGGATCAACTTCTGCATGAATACGTGACAATCATGACTTTTGAGACCCCAAAACTTCAGGTCTTTGACTTTAGAACACCTTGCTATATTCGAAGAATATCCATCTGGGAGCTTCAATCCACTGATCCAATTACATAACAATATCAACTGTTCCCTGGTCAAAGTATATTCAGCTTTAGGCGTTACCATCTTACTACCTCCCGATATGACCCACAGATCTTCCCTAATGTTCATTTTACCAAATCAAGCCTCGACTTGTTGTTGTCCTTTGTTCTACTAGTGGCATCTAGGACTGTATAAAAAATGTTATCAAATACGTTCTTCTCAGTATGCATCGGATCTAAACAATGACGGATGTAGAGTGTAGCGCAATAAGGCAGGTCAAAGAACATGGATATGTGTGTCCAGTTGTGAACCTTACCGTAACCATAAGCTCGCTCTAATCTGTGATTCTTCCCTGGAGGTGGAAACTTCAAATGACTAATCCAACTCAACACTGCTGACCCAGAAAGACGACCTGGTACTTGACATTTCTTTGTTTTTCGATTGAATTGTCTATTCATCCGTTGATAACGATGTTCAATCGGCAAAAACTGTCTGGATGTTGCAAAGAAACTCATTTTCCCCCCATGTTTGAGTCGCACAGCTTTAACTGACCCCATGCACACGGGACATGAAAAGCCCCTGTGAGTCAACCATCCACTGATCATTCCTAACGCCAGAAAGTCATTTATTGTCCACAGTAAAGCTGCTGTCGTGTCAAAGTTCTGCTTAAGAGATACATCATAAGTTTGAACCCCTTTTTCCCATAACATCTTTAACTCATCAACTAACGGCCTGAGGTATACATTGATGTCTTTACTCGGACTCTTATCACCTGGAATCAATAAAGGCGTGAATATATAGGGATCTTTCATGCACATCGAAGGCAAGAGGTTATACACCACAATAATCACCGGCCAAGTTGAGTAGGGCTTTGTGTAAGGCCCGTTAAACGGATTAAAACCATCCGTAAGAAGTCCAAGCCTAACATTGCGAACCTCTTCAGCAAATGAGGGGTGCTTTTTATCAAAAAATTTCCACTCAAGCCCATCTGCCAGGTGCGTCAGTTGAACTTTGACTATGTCCCGTGTAGAGTGCCACCTCATATCCTCGACGGTATGTGTGGACATGAACAACCGCTGAAGCTTTGGGGCAATGGGAAAGTAATGTAAGATCTTTCTCGGCACATCTTTTCCCTTTTTCTTGCGCTGTTCATAGTATCTACTTGTACCACAAATATGACATGACCTCTTATCTTTATTGACATCACCGTAATACAACATGCAGTCATTCTCACAAGCATCAATCTTCTCATACCCTAGATTGAGCCTTTTGACCATTTCCCTCACATCATAGTACGACTCCGGTAACTTATTGCTTGCAGGTAAGCACTCCTTCACAATACTTAACAGTTCATTAAAACCTCTCTCGCTACAGTCATGCTCGTTCTTGAAGTGTAAAAACTTAGTCACGGCAGGTAAGATGGTGTGCTTTTCGTGCCCATCATATAGTGGCGTCGCTGCTTCATGCAATAACTCATAGAAACCCTTAGCCCCGTCAGTCGGCTCTTGTTCGACGCTATCTTTATCCTCGTCTCAGTATTCACCGGAAGTATGAACCAAAGACTTCGACTATCATGTTAGTACAGTCAAAGATTTCGTCACCTCTAGATTCCGATTCTAATTCATGTTCATCCAACCAGGTTTCCCCATGATAGATCCATGTCGTATAACCCTGCTTGAACCCATACTCAAATAAGTCGCACATGACATCACTCCTTTCCTTCCACACTTCATTCACATACCTCTTACAAGGACATCTAATCTCATCACCGCTAACTTGTTCAAACAAAAAATTGAGAAAATGTTCAACCCCACTACGGTACTCAGAGCTAAGCCCACTCTTATTAGTGGCTACCCTACGTTCCATCTAACTTCGATCAACAGACATCTTGGACAACTGTCTGCTATATATATGGAAAGTTTGACAAACACAATCAAGTCTCCAAGTTAATGTATATGCAAGCTTATGAGTTTCCTAACTTCATCTCCCACTCTAACGGGTCAGGCTTCTATCCCATTCTCGGATGTGTTGCCTCACTGATGCCAACAACTTGAACACATCATTAAATTTTTCAGAAATTTCGGCAGCACCTCCCCATGGTCTTCAAGTACACGAAATAGACTAACACATCATAGTCTAAATATGCACCCGAAGAACATCAAGGGATATATACTGACCGAAAATTCAAAAAATATAAAGACGTGCTCAAGTCGTTAACACCGACCTAAGTGAGATCGAAACATACAAGAACAGTCCCAAAATAGGGACTATTTGAGATTCACTCCTACTAAGTGAATCTCAAACGGGTTTCTAAGCTCCCTAAACTATATGAAAATATGCACATGTCAAGTTATGTGGAATAACTAAAACGATTTTGCACATGCTTCCATGAGTCTTGGCTTTACATGGGAACTTGCTACGTAGAAAAGCTAATATTGTTTTACACGGACTCTTCATAATTTTCCCTAAAATACTAGTTTCTGACACTCGACACACAAAAGGGGTATAGGTACTAGGGTACTAGACACTTCATTTTAGTGCAAATAATTGGCAAAATTGAGGAGTACCCATGTCGGACTCGTCAAAATATTGTGTCCAACCGGACATTCCATTCGAGTCCATGTAACATAGAATATAATAATACTCCATATACATTAAGTGCGACAGTAATGGTTTAGATGATACAGTATGCTAACGTAATAAACCAAAACTTTCAAGCAGTCACAGAAAATTACGATTACGTTTGTTTGTAAAAATGATAGATGTAATAAAATTATTAGTATTAGTTTATTATCGTTAGTCCATCATTTAATATTCACATAAACTAATTTTGTAATTTTTAAGGCAATTGGATTATGAATTACACTTTCAAATAAATAATTTAACTTGTGAGTTATCAAATGAACTTAAAAATGATAAAAATAAATAGTTTAGTAAATTAAATAACAGATTAATCGATTTTAAATTTTGATTGAGACTAACAAGAATATAATTAGTATATGTAAAGATTAAGAATATTATGCGAGGCGAGGATATGATATGCGAATTAACCACTCCACTTGCATAGTTGAATAAGTACTTACTATTAATATTTCTCAGCCCCCAAAACGGAGTCTTAGTACTAAAATTAATAGGGAAAATTTTATTTATTCGTACCTCAATTCTTTCTATATATATCAACTCCAGTAGGTTTACTTATATGGAAGTTTCTACAAGTAAACTTTGACTTTCTCACAATGTCTTCTGTTGAGTCTGATTGCAAACACAGGAATTTTCCTAATACTCCAAACACTTATTTCCTCTTACAAAATGATTTACCACGTAAATTACTTACAAAATTTTATAAGAATACCTTCAACGCAATCAAAAATTTTTATACAACAAGTCACGCCATATTAAACCTATTAAAAGCATATAACAAGTCAAAACAATGACCTTAAGAGTACTATACCCTCATTTTTCACTACATAGTTCATATAGAAATAACTAGCATGTCAAGAAATATCACATTTATTACAGTAATAATACTTTTTGAGGGCATACATATACTATGAATTTTTTTAACATCAATACAATATCAATTGCACCTGATTGAAGCAACAAATTGCAGCAATGAGAAAAAAGAGAGATGGAGATATATGTACTTACAAGCCTAATAGAAGCTTTCGCCCAGTTCTCCTCCCAAATTAGCAGCAACTATTCCACTAAACAACAAAGAATCACAAATAAAATAATTTTTGGGGAAAAATTAACTCAAGCATTTTTCGAAACTGAAAAAATTAAATTTGTGAGTCACGACAGATGAAACCCTTACCTTGCAATTTCAAAAAAAATCAGACGGAGGGGAGAAGATGATTATTCAGAGATAATGTAGAAGAAAGAAGAAAGCTTCTACTAATCCCATATCCTTGAGAAGAAAAAATTAGAAGAATTTGGGAATAACCCAACTCAGTCAAATGAATTTGGGAAAACCCAACTCAATCGAACGGCTCAAACTCAGACGAATAAACCCAATTTGGAAACAAACATAGGAAACTAATATTGGAAGAAACTAGACAAGAAATCGAAGTTTGGAGAAGAGGAAGGAAGGAAAAGCGCGAACGAAATTTTTGTACAAAGTGAGAGACTGCCGTCGAGGTTAGGGCTGATAAAATTAAAACCTCATTCTCGACAGCAGTGCCATCGCCAATAACCCCCGTCGAGATATTATCATTAACGATGGCCGTGCCGTCGCCAATAATACTTTCTCCCGTCACCCCCTTTATTTCCCTCCCCCGCGTTATTTACGCGCCAAAAATAACTCATTACCGATGGCAGAATTGTCTTTACCGACGGCCTACCGGTCGACACCAATAGAAATCTTGGAGGGAACCAATACATTGACGACGGGTGTTAATATCGAAGGTTTGGCCGTCGCAAATGAGGTTAATCTCGACGGCGTATATGCCTTCGGCCATACTCCCGTCGAGAATGATCCTTTTGTTGTAGTGACTTAAAGTCTTGATTTTGTGGGATTTGATAATGAATCATGTAAAGAACAAGATATAGAAGAGACCAAACCTAATTATGAACATCATAACATGTATGATTCTACAAGTGTCATCATAAATGTTTATGGGTGTGCAAGAATGGCCAAGCTTCTATTTAACAGTTCTGGTTTGAACAAGGAGCAGCGCGGCCGCGCCACTCCCTAGTTCAAATCCAGCGCGGCCGCGCCACCCTGCAATGAAGTCTGTTTTCTTTTGGTAATTTGAGGGTTGATGCATGCCTATATTTTTACCTTAATCTGTAATACATGTCCAGTGCAGTATTTATGTGTCAATAAGCATGTTTGTGATAACCCGGGATTTTGAATAATCCAAATTGTACGAATACTTATTATTTTTCATTTTTTATTTAATATTGATATTGATTATCAATATTGTGCTGTGTATCGGTGATATGAGTTTTGAGAATTAGTCAATTTATGTATTGACTGAAAGATAAGAATAGAGCTATGCTTAACAGCTTTAGAAACCCTAACCCTAATTCTGGATAGGGAATTTGATAGAAAATATAATTAAAATTATTGTATTGATAAGTACGCGTTTGTATTATATAGAGTTATTGATCAATGATTGACCGAAAAGGGTTTTTGTAAGACCCCAAATTTTATGAATAAAGATGAATTTTCTATAATTATCATTTTTGAATATTATGGAATGAATTTGATATAATGTTATAGTTGTGGGTAATATTTATAAATTTTGCAAAGTACGCAAGTTGTTATATAATATTCGATTGGTCAAGGAATATTCATTTTAAAAGGGAATATTCGTACGACGGCCCAATCATTGGTGGACCCCACAACGGAATTATTATCGGATTGAGAAAACGACAAAAATATTTTTATGAAAATAACTACCAAGTTTTACTGTTAACTGTTGAAACACCCAAAGTTTAAAGTACATTAATACTGGCGTGGTTGCATAGTAGCTGCGGTATTGAGTATTGATGCTTACGTGAGAAGTCACTCGCTTTTGTTCAATTATTTCTTCAGTAATTGTTGCATAGTATCTCACGTTAATTGATTCAATTATTGTCGGTATTTTATATATTATTAAATCAATAATTGAGATGATGAAGTTATTAATATTATTATTTGCAATATTAACGATGTCTAGAAGTTCTGTCAAGGAGAGGTTTGGTCACCTAATTGCACGCCAATAGGGAGAAATCCTTATTGGAAAGCCCCCTCTTTCCTGGGAACGATCTGGTCGATTAATAATGTGAATTATAATAATGATGATGAATTTTTGTTTTATTAGTATTATTAATGTAATAAAATAGAAAAGCTTTTTATATAAAATAGAATACTTTTATAAAGTTATTCGTTTTATTAGACTATAAATAGAATATATTATATTCTATTATTCATAGTATTTTGCATAGTAAAATCTTTTTATATAAAATGTAATACTTTTATAAAGTTATCTGTTTTATTAAACAATAATTAGAATATATTATATTCTATTATGCATAGTGTTTGTATAGCGACTGCATAGTGTTTGCATAGTAAAATCTTTTTATATAAAACATAATACTTTTATAAAGTTATTCATTTTATTATATTATAAAGAGAATATATTATATTTTATTTTAAACCAATCTGGACCGTCCGTTTAAAAGTAAATCAATCTGGACCGTTCAGGAATTAGAAGCTCATTCCTTCATTATTTCTTACGAATTTACTGAAACTCTGGAGAGAGAAACTATAGAGAGAATTCTTCTTCTAGAATCTTGAGCGTATTTGTTTAGAGTTTAAGAAAGCTTTGAGCGTAGTGCAAGTTTCTTCAAGTATATCCCCGCCCTACCCGTCGGAGTACTCTTCTTTATAAGGTAAGGGGTATTATTTCTTTCGTATTTATGAAGAGAACTTCTGTTATTCCATTTTTTATCATTATGTTGGAATAAACTGTCTATGCGAAGTACCGCATACATGGTGAAATTCTTCTGTTATTCTATTCTTTATTATTCTGTTGGAATAACCTGTCTATGTGAAGTACCGCATACATGGTGAAATTCTTCTGTTATTCAATTCTTTATTATTATGTTGGAACATCCTGTCGGTGCGAATTTCGACTGACCTGGTTCCGTTATTTATTATTCTGTTAGAACATCCTGTCTGTGCGTTTACGCATGACCTGGTTCCGTTATTTATTATTCTGTTGGAATATCCTGTCTGTACGTTTACGCATGACCTGGTTCCGTTGTTTATTATTCTATTGGAATAACCTGTCTGTGCGGTCTATCACATGCCTGGTGATTTCTTTTGTTATTCCATTCTTTATTATACTCAGTTGGTTAAAGTTTTGACTTCTATACTCCATGAAATTAGTGGAATATCCTTGATATTTGCGCTTCATCCAGTATCTTTTCATGGAAATATTCTTCTGAGCATTCTTGAATTTTACTCTACAAAGAAGTATCATGTTGACAATTTGGACGTTATTAGTTCTTGGATACATTAATTTTTGAACTTGTTTTATTGAATTCTTATATCATTGTCATCATCCTCATGTTTATATTATGTTAAAAGTCATCTGTGGCCTGTAGTGCATAGATGGATTTGGAATGATTATGACCAGGGATTTATCGGTATAATCATGACCGTAATGTTACAAATGTTGTGGTAAAAGTCCTCATTGGCCCGTAGTGCATTGATGGACAGTTGTTGGCATGATCATGACCATTGATGAATACACAAATATTCTTGGCCCATAGTGCATGGATAATTTGTGGTTGTGATACTAATGAATATCCTTGGCTGTAGTGCAGGGATGATGTGGATTATTTATTAAGTTGAGTCCTTGTGATGAAAGTGATGAAAAAACTTTTAAATCATAAAAGATAGTAGATTTTATTCTCTACTTGACTCTTTTAATGGATTGCTTGTTCTGCTTCAGTTAAACTTGATGTTTGTTATATTGTATCAATTTAACACTGTTGAAGGCTAATGATAATTTATTCTGCATTATCTTAGTCATAATATTTCTTACTGGGTTAGTTGAGCTTACCCTTTTACTTTCATTGTTCTCTTCAGGAAATGAGAACGTAGTAGGGACTAGTCGGGGAACGGAGTGACGGTCCAGATAATAGCATTAGTAGTCCTCACTATTCTGTTAAATAATGTGATAATAAATGTAATGAGGACTCAATTGAGTGTGGATATTTGTCTAAATGACAATATTTGTATTAAAACTCACATCATATGTTTTTTCGTATTTTACACGACTGTTGTATAATTAAGTTGTATTTAAATTTTGTACCATGTATTTGGCGACTCAAGATGGGTGATGTATACCTATTTTGGGGGCGTCACAGCTTATCAAAGCTTAGGATATGATCCCACGGTGAGATGTGAGACAAGAACTAGGAGGGAGAGACGGAAATTCCTTCGCTAGTATGACCTACCTAAATTTATTTGGTATTTAATTGGTCGGTCAGAGTATAGGGATAATATGTGATATGTTAATTAACCCTTGTTTTGTGGCAGTATTTGAAAATGGCATCCGAGAATGTTGAGATTAGCTATGGAGCACAGGAGACCGTTGAGTCTCCACAAATTAATAATTAGGATAATGTGCATCAGGAAGGCGACAATCCTCAAGCAAATAACAACACTGACCAGATGATGAACGATGGAATGTTCAGAGGCTTTATGCAGTTCATGCAACATCAGGCAAGGGCGGCTCCTGTACAAAATTTAGGTGGAAACACTGGCAACTCTCGGACGGTCACCGCTAAGCAGTTCAAGGAACTGGGACCACCAGAGTTTTTTGGAGAGCCAAAATCACTTAAGGCGGAGACGTGGATAAAATATATCTGCAAGATATTTGATGTCTTGGGATGCTCCGAGGAGCAAAAGGTTCCCTTTGCCACCTTCATGTTGCGTGCGAGGGCAGATTCTTCGTGGGAATCAGAAAAAAGCGTACTCAACTGCCAGATCTTGAAGATAACTTGGGAGAAGTTCCAAGAATCGTTCAATGACAAGTACTTTCCCAAAAGTATTCATCACATGAAAAAGGTAGAGTTCATCAAGCTGGAGCAAAACAACATGACCGTGTCGCAGTACGAAGCCAAGTTTGCCGAGTTATCCCGGTTTGCATCCCATTTGGTTGATAATGAGGAGAGAATGACGCGAATGTTTCTAAGAGGTTTGAAACCCGAGATACATCAATATCTTATCTGTCATAAACTATGTTTGTATTTAGATGTTGTTAATAGGGCTCAGTTATTGGAGCGCGATAATGAGTCAACCTAACCAAAAGAGAGCAACAGACAAAATGATAATACTAGTGATAGCAGTCATCAAAGCGGTGACAATAAGCATGGAGGGAATCAACATGCAAGAAATGGTAACCACTTCGGTGGTAATCATGACCAAAACAATAAGGATGGACATTTCAAGAAGAAGAGATTCAACAATGATGGAAAGACGTCAACACCAGCTCCCGTTGTTAACGAAGGAGAATGACCACCTATCATATGCTTCAAATACGGAGGGTAGGGACACATCAGTCCAAACTGCGCGATGCCGTCCAAAGCATGTTATAATTGTGGAAGAGAAGGTCACCTAGCCCGATTTTGTTGTTCACCGAAGACAAGTTCAGCTAGGATGAAGGCACTAAAGGACGTCCCAGAAAAGTCAAAGCCAGTAGTGCAAGGGAGAGCGTTTGTCGTAACCTCCCAGAAAGTAAGGAACCCGAACGAGGTCATCACGGGTAAGCTTATTATAAACTCTAGCGAAGTTTATACCTTATTTGATACTGGTTCTACCCATTTTTTATTTCTCCTACTTTTGCTCAACGTTTAAATTTGATTCCGGAGAAATTAGACTTTGACTTATCTGTTGAAACTCCATTGGGAGAAACCTTCATTACATCCATTGTTTATAAGTCTTGTTTGGTTCAAATCGGTACTCTCACATTACCTGTCGATCTTATTTCATTGAAAATACTTGCATTTGACGTAATTCTAGGGATTGATTGGTTAATTACTCATCATACAAAAATTGATTATTTTCGTAAGGTTGTTAGCTTTCATATTCCTAACCAACCTATTATGCGAATTCAAAAAATCAAACCATTAAAATCAATCACTGTCATCTCAAGCAATAAAGCTATTTGTTTATTGAAAAATGGATGTCAAGTTTTCTTAGCTCATGTCACGGATCTAAACAAAAATATGGTAGTTTTGAATGATATTTCTATTGTTAATAAATTTCTTGACGTATTCCCTGAAGAACTTCCTGGCCTACCCCCAGAGCGTGAAATTGAATTTTGTATCGACCTTGAACCCGGTACAAAACCCATTTCCAAAGCCCCATATCGAATGGCTTCTATTAAACATCAGGAGTTAAAGACCTAACTGCAGGAATTGTTAGACATTGGCTTTATTCGTCCTAGTACTTCTCCTTGGGGTGCTCCTGTTCTATTCGTGAAGAAGAAAGATGGGATTGTACGACTTTGTATTGATTATTAGGAGTTGAATCATGTCACCATCAAAAATAGGTACCCATTGCTACGTATTGATGACCTGTTTGACCAGTTGCAAGGTGCCAAATTTTTTTCAAAGATTGATCTTCATTCCGGATATCACCAATTGAAGATTAGAACCGATGACATTCAAAAGACGGCTTTCAAAACTCGGTACGGGTATTATGAATTTCTAGTCATTTCTTTTGGATTGACTAATGCTCCTGCTGCCTTCATGGATATGATGAACCGAGTATTCAAGGAATATTTGGATCACTTTGTGGTCGTCTTTATTGATGACATCCTTATTTATTCCAAAAGCCGTGAAGATCATGAACAACACTTGAGGCTGATACTTCAAAAGCTTCGTGAATATAAGCTCTATGCCAAGTTAAAGAAATGCGAGTTCTGGCTTGAGGAAGTAGCATTCCTTGGGCACGTGGTTCAAGTCATGGAATATATTTTGACCAAATAAAGGTTGAAGCTATTCAAAGCTGGGAGCAACCTAAATCAGTGACCAAAGTACATAACTTTCTCAGCTTAGCTGGTTATTATCGGAGATTCGTAGAAGGGTTTTCTCGAATCGCTACTCCCTTAACTCACCGACTTTGAAAGATACAAAATTCGGTTGGAACGAGGAATGTGAGAAGAGTTTTCAAGAACTCAAGAGAAGACTCATTTCAAAGACTGCTTACGTGATACCATCCTGCCTCGGAGGATTTGTCATCTACAGTGATGCTTCAGGCAAAGGGTTAGGATGTGTTCTCATACAACATGGGAAAGGCATAGCCTATGCCTTTCGATAACTCAAAGAATATGAGAGAAATTATCCTACTCATGATCTAGAGTTGGCAGCTGTTGTCTTCGCACTTAAAATTTGGAGGCATTACTTGTATGGGGAGAAAGTGGAGATCTTTACGGATCATAAAAGCCTTAAATATTTCTTCACTCAAAAGAAACTCAACATGCGACAGCGATGTTGGCTTGAACTGTTGAAAGATTATGATCATACCATCCAATACCATCCTGGAAAAGCAAACGTGGTAGCTGACGCATTAAGTAGAAGATCATATGCGGGTACGAGTGCGATATTGTCAACGCAAAGGCCCATTTTGTATGACTTGCAAAGGATGGAGATAGAGATAAAGATTCCAGGGACCCACATAATGATGGTGAATATACGTGTAGAACCAACTTTAATTGATAAAGTTAAAGCTGCTCAAGCTACAGACTTGGAGCTGATGCGTGTGAGGAAGAAAGTACAAGAAGGTGCTATGCCGAAAGCAAGAATCGATGAAGAAGGAATACTTCGAGTCAACTCCAGACTTTGTGTTCCTAATGACCCTGATTTAAAGTATAAAATCATGATGGAGGCGCACAACACACTGTTTGGAATCCATCTTGGGAGTACCAAAATGTATCGTGATCTTCGACATACATTTTCGTGGAGCAATATGAAGAGTGTAAGGTTTTGACACAGAAACGCACAACGGAAATAGAAAAATTTAAAGCAATTTCTGAAACCCTAAACAGGATCCATGAAAAAATAATTAATTCAATGGTTAGAAATTATACCGAATATGAAAATGCTTCTGAAATTGATGCGCTCGAATCTTTAACGCAATCCAAATGAATCGCACCTCTACTAAGATCCACATCGAACGCCATGCAACCGTCAGACGATCTGTAGTGAACGGAATCACAGTGATTAGCCACCAAAAGGAATGGATTTTAGAATCTGCTTTCTCTCTCTCTCTCTAAGAGCGGCTAGGGTTATGATGTTATGATATTATTTACCTAAGTGGCTACTATATCATATATATAGTAGTTAAAAGGATTAATCAAAAACGTATTTTAATAAAATCCGAATTTATATATATATATATATATATATATATATTTAATTAAGTCTTACTTTATTAATATACATATATACAAATTATCCTTTTAATTTAAATTATGATTTAAATACTATTAATCATATTAATATATTTAAATCCTTGAAATTTAAATTAATTCCATTTTAAATTACGTTCTATGTAGTGTGACCATAGGTTATTATTACGTTGGCAATAATTTTAAAATCATATTATAAAATTATAAACAGTGAGCGGCATCTAGTAATGCATCACTGCTACCCAAGTAATAATAAGATCGATGATTTGATACAACATTTTCGTGACCAATGTTTCCATGTAATTTAATCCTTTTAACCTTAATATCCTAGATTAAACTCGAGTCATGGAATGTGTCATACTTTTCATAATTTAATCTGAGTTTTCTTGATCAATGAGCAGACTATATGAAACAAATCACTATTTGAGCATGGCCATGCATTTCATAGTCTTACTCAATCAAGAGGCCTATGGATATCATCCCTAGTATATAGGAGGGTTAAATTCCATCTAGATCACTCATATTCCTCACACGATTCATGATGTACCCAATAATCACCTTTATAGTCCACCCTATTAAAGGTGACATTTGATGATATCAAAGTACATAAATTCTCGTGTAGTAATATAGTGATTTCAGGTCGGAGGACCATTACATCATTATCACTATGAAAATTTCTAATGACACTTCGCATAATGCCCCACATAGAATTCTCATGGTGGGTATGTCCAGTACATCGTTCTCTAACATGTACCTATGCATTGACTTAATATCTCATATATTTATGACCAATGAGATTTGGTCATCAGTTAATCCACATACTAGTCTCAATGCATCAATGTTGTCCCATCAACAATGATACTTGACTAGGGACATTTAAGAACAATGATACTGATTATAATTATATAATCTCCTGTTCAAGTCACATACTTGAAACTATATAATTTGTATCACTATTCTAAGGATTTTTTTTATTATGTTAACATTTATATAACGCAGTAAATAAAATAATTATATCAAATAATTGGCCTCTAGGGCATCAACTCTAACAAAGAGAGTGATAACGCTGTTTATCTCAAGGTGTCTAACTTGTCAACGAGTCAAGGTGGAGCATCAAGTACCAAAAGGTCCATTGCAACCACTTGAAATTCCAGAATGGAAGTGGGAGCACATTACCATGGATTTCATTACTGGTCTTCCAAAGGTTTCTCAAGGCATAGATGCAATTTGGGTCATTATTGATAGATTGACCAAGTCTACTCATTTCTTACCAATACGAGAAACTTATACACTTGAACATCTTGTTCGTATGTACATAAACAAGATTGTAAGACTGCATGGTATGCCAGTATCCATAGTTTCTGATCGAGACCCAAGATTCACTTCACGATTTTGGGTTAGTTTGCAAAAAGCTATAGCACGCGGACTTACGATTTAGTTCAAATATCATCCTCGATTTTGGACGGACAATCGAGAGGACTATTCAAACTCTTGAAGATTTATTAAGACTCAGATCCTTGACTTCAAGGGAAGTTGGGACAAGTTCTTACCATTGGTGGAGTTTTCATACAATAACAATTATCAAACAAGTATTGGCATGGCTCCATTCGAGGCGTTGTATGGAAGAAAGTGTCGTTCTCTAGTATGCTGGGATGAGGTGGGTGAAGCAACGTTGTTGGGATCAGAGTTGGTACGTATGACAATGGAAAAGATTCAAACGATCCGATAATGTATAAAAACCTCACAAGACCGACAAAAGAGTTATGTTGATCTTCATCGAAAAGACGTGGAATTCGATATTGGAGATCATATGTTGTTAAGTGTTGCTCCATGGAAAGGAGTTACGAGATTTGGAAAGAGAGGAAATCTCAATCCTCGATTCATTGGCCCATTTTTAATCCTTGATCGAGTAGGGACTGTAGCCTATAGACTCGCTTTACCGCCAAATATGTCTCATCTTCATAACGTTTTTCATATATCCATGTTACGTAAATATGTGAAAGACCCGAAGCACATTATTGAGTTAGAACCGGATGAAATAGCGGAAGATTTAACATATGAAGAGGTTCCTGTTCAAATCTTGGATAAGAAGGAACATATTCTACGCTCCAAGGTTATACCTCAAGTCAAAGTTTTATGGAGGAACCACGATGTTGAGAAAATGACCTGGGAGTTAGAATCTGAAATGAAATCAAGGTATCCTTACCTCTTCGATATACCGTGCGTGCATTCTAATTTCGAGGGTGAAATTTCATAAGAAGGGGAGATTGTAAGACCCAAACTTTTATGAATAAAGATAAATTTTCTATAATTATCATTTTTGAATATTATGAAATGAATTTGATATAATGTTATAGTTGTGGGTAATATTTATAAATTTTGCAAAGTACGCAAGTTGTTATATAATATTCGATTGGTCGGGGAATATTCGTTTTAACAGGGAATATTCATACGACTTTACCAATCATCGTGGACCCCACAACTAATTATTGTTTGATTGAGAAAATGATAAAAATATTTTTATGAAAATAATGGTAGAAGTTTTACCGTTAATCGTTGAACACCTTGTTAAAAGTACGATGTCTGCTGCAATTGCATAGTAGCACACTAGTATTGATTATTGATGCTTACGTGAGAAGTCACTCAGTTTTGTTCAATTATTGCTTCAGTAATTGTTGCATAGTATCTCACGTTAATTGATTCAATTATTGTTGATATTTTATATATTATTAAATCAATAATTGAGACGACGAAGTTATTAATATTATTATTTGCAATATTAACGATATCTAGAAGTTCTGCCAAGGAGAGGTTTGGTCACCTAATTACGCGCCAATAGGGAGAAATCCTTATTGTAAAGCCTCCTCTTTCCTTGGAACGACCTGGTCGATTAATAATGTGAATTATAATAATGATGATGAAGTTTTATTTTATTAGTATTATTAATGTAATAAAATAGAAAAGCTTTTTATATTAAATAGAATACTTTTATAAAGTTATTCGTTTTATTAGACTATAAATAGAATATATTATATTCTATTATGCATAATGTTTTGCATAGTAAAATCTTTTTATATAAAAAGTAATACTTTTATAAAGTTATCTATTTTATTAGACAATAATTAGAATATATTTTATTCTATTATGCAAAATGTTTGCATCGTGCCTGCATAGTGTTTGCATAGTAAAATCTTTTTATATAAAACATAATACTTTTATAAAGTTATTCGTTTTATTAGATTATAAATAGAATATATTATATTTTATTGTAAACCAATCTGGACCGTCCATTTAAAAATAAATCAATCTGGACCGTTCAGGAATTAGTTACTATTCAATCCGTTCTTCTATAAATAGAAGCTCATTCCTTCATTATTTCTTACGAATTCACTAAAACTGTAGAGAGAGAAACTGTAGAGAGAATTCTTCTTCTAGAATCTTGAGCGTATTTCTTTAGAGTTTAAGAAAGCTTTGAGCGTAGTGCAAGTTTCTTCAAGTATATCCCCGCCCTATCCATCGGAGTACTCTTCTTTATAAGGTAAGGGGTATTATTTCTTTCGTATTCATGAAGAGAACTTCTGTTATTCCATTCTTTATCATTATGTTGAATAACTCTATCTCGCCAAGTACCGCATATATGGTGAAATTCTTCCATTATTTTATTCTTTATTATTACATTGGAATAACTTTTATACATCTGGCACCGCATACATGGTGAAATTCTTCATTATTCCATTTTTATTATTCTCATGGAACATCCCGCTTGGTGCAATTTCGATCGACTGGTTCCGTTATTTATTATTCTGTTAGAACATCGCGTACGCGCGTTCGCATGACCGTTTCGTTATTTATTATTCTGTTGGAACATCCCGCCGATCCAATTTACTTTGACACGGTTCATTATTTATTATTCATTGGAATATCCCGTCTTCATACGCTTACGCACGACCGGTTCCATTGTTTATTATTCTGTTGAATAACTTTATGCATGCGGTCTATCGCATGCTCGGTGATTTCTTTTGTTATTCCATTCTTTATTATACTCAATTGGTTAAAGTTTTGACTTCTATACTCCATGAAATTAGTGGAATATCCTTGATATTTGCGCTTCATCCAGTATCTTTTCATGGAAATATTCTTCTGAGCATTTTTGAATTTTACTCTATAGAGAAGTATCATGTTTACAATTTGGACGTTATTAGTTCCTGGATAAATTAATTCTTGAACTTGTTTTATTGAATTCTTATATCATTTTCATCATCCTCATGTTTATATTATGTTAAAAGTCATCTGTGACCTGTAGTGCATAGATGGACTTGGTATGATTATGACTAGGGATTTTTCGGTATAATCATGACCGTAATGTTACAAATGATGTGGTAAAAACCCTCATTGGCCTATAGTGCATTGATGGACAGTTGTTGGCATGATCATGACCATTGATGAATACACGAATATTCTTGGCCCGTAGTGCATGGATAATTTGTGGTTGTGATACTAATGAATATCATTGGCCGTAGTGCAGGGATGATGTGGATTATTTATTAAGCTGAGTCCCAACGATGAAAGTGATGAAAAACCATTTAAATCATAAAAGATAGTAGATTATATTCTCTATTTGACTCTTTTAATGGATTGCTTGTTCCGCTGCAGTTAAACTTGATGTTTGTTATATTGTATCAATTTAACAATGTTGAAGGCTAATGATAATTTATTCTGCATTATCTTAGTCATAATATTTCTTACTGGGCTAGTTGAGCTCACCCTTTTACTTTCATTGTTCTCTTCAGGAAATGAGAACGTAGCAGGGACTAGTTGGGGAACGGAGTGACAGTCCAGATAATAGCATTAGTAGTCCTCACTATTCTGTTAAATAGTGTGATAATAAATGTAATGAGGACTCAATTGAGTGTGGATATTGTCTAGATGACAATATTTGTATTAAAACTCATAGCATATGTTTTGTCGTATTTTACACGACTGTTGTATAATTAAGTTGTATTTGAATTTTGTACCATATATTTGACGACTTAAGATGGGTGATGTATACCTATTTTGGGGGCGTCATGGTTTTAAATTAATAAACCCTAATAAGGGATTAAAAACCCTAATCTCAAATCTAAAAACTCTAATGCACAGTTAATAACCCTAATTCTATGCCGAGAAACCCTAATTTAAAATTTGGGAATCCTAAACCTTAATTAGGAAACCTTAATCCTAATTAGTAAGCCCTAATGTGTTTGATAACCGTTAATATAATTAGGAAACCCTAATTATATTTTAGTTATCTTAATTTCCAATTTTAATAAAACCCTACTTAGAAATTTTTGGAAACTAAAGTTGGAAAACCTAAGGGTTAGAACCTTAGGGTTAAACTCTAAGGGTTAAACCCTAAGGGTTGGATAATTGTTGAGATTGCCATTAAAATGATGATGCAAATGACCATAGTGCCCTTTTCACATTCTTTAATTGGTAACTTGTAATATTAGACAACAACTTTAGTTGTTCACCTACTAAATTGACTTTGTGGCTTATATCTTCAGCAAATCAGCAACAACTTCATTTATATACATTGCGTCTAAGTAATTATAAAAGATATTGAGAGAGAAAAGTTACTAAAGTTGCCCATTTATGTACTAACTCTCAACAACTCTTTCTCTCTCTCAAACCTCCAAATTTCTTGAGTATTTCAGTCACTAAATAAACCCTAGAAACATCAAGATAATTATAGGAGATCAAGGATCAAGGATTGGACTATAAAGGTAAAACCCTAAACTCAACCTAGATCATGTATGCTAAGTTCATGTTTGTGTTTATGTGTTTAAATCAGTGTTAGAAGATGTTTTAAGAGGATCTATGATGATATATCATAGATCTATAGCATCAAAAGGCATTAAAATGGAGTTTTTGAAAAACTGTTCTTGAACCCTAGAGTGGCCTGACAAGCTAATGTCAGAGTCCATAAATTTTTCTCTGATGTTGATTTTTGTTGTTTTATGTGTTAGATCCATAGTTTAATATATGGTCTTTGTTCTGCAAGTTAAATAACAGTCATTGGATGTCTAGATTGTAAGTTATAATCGGTCAAAACCCGTTGACCGGGCATAACCAGTCGATTTCTGGGTAACCTATAAATCATAAATCCGGGTCTGACAAGCTTTTGTAATGTCTAGATCTGTCTTGTGTTATGAGTTATGTTGATGTTGTTGTAACCACTTTGTAGTTTGCTGTATGGACTATAGATCCATGCCTTAATATTCTTTATTTCGTAAATAGATTTGAAGTATATGGTGGTCAAACTGGGCAACTTCATCACGAAGTCGAGTTTCTTGAATATCTAGAAACCGTAAGAACAATTTGTTTGATAGACTTTGACCGGATTTCATCTTGTGTTTATGTTTTAGTTGGACTGAGATCATGGTGTATAAATGTTCCTTGTCATAAGTACTACATGTTTGGACCAAAAACCTAACCATTTGATGACCATAACATATAGAAAATCGAACTAGAAATTGACACCAGGTACCTACTTCAGAATTGTTGCATAAGAATGCCCAGAACATGATTTAACTGAGAATTAAGGTCGGTCAAACGTGACCCCTTGAGCACTGACTGTCAGTGTTCTTGAGGTTCAAGAACACCAACAACGACGCTTTGTGTCACTATAGCCTATAGCGACGGTTTAATTAATTTTTATTTTCTAATTTTCTAGAAAATGATTAAAAATAGAAAATAAATTCTAACAATTACCGAAAATGGTTTCAAAAATTATTTTAAATTATGAAAATTAACTTTTAATTATATGGGATATTTTTCATTAATAATTGTAATTATTGAAATATTAATGATATTTAATTTATTTAATTAGTTTATTAAATAAATTAGAGAAAAATGATTTTAATATTATAAAAATCATTTTAAATAAGAATAAAGTATTTAAAAATATTTTGAGTTATAAAATGTAACTTTTAATATTTTTGGAGAATTTTCATTAATAATTTAATATTAATGATATTGGATTTATTTAATTATAATATTAAATAAATAAATTAAAAATAATTTTATTGATTTAAAAATCATTTAAGAATGAGAAAAATGATTTAAAATATTTGAAGTTATAATTCATGACTTTTAATATGTTGATGACAAATTCATTAATATTTAAATATTAATGGTGATGGTTTAAAAATAATTTTACTTATTTTAAAAATCATTTTAGTAGAATATTGATGATTTAAAAATATTTTAAGTTATTAATAATAACTTTAATATTTTTACAAGTATGTCATTAATATTTTATATTATTAAATATTAATGATGATAAGATTATTTGACATTTAAATCATTTAAAATGATTCCAAAGTGTTTAAAAATTATTATAAATTATAATAATTGTTTATAAATTATTAAAAGTTTCTGAAAGATATTATAAACGATATTTGACTTATCTAAAATAATATTGAAGCTTTGAAACTGAGTTTAATTGACAATAAAAGTGTTAATTGTCAGATAGGGTGAACAGTACACCGAGAATAGACTGAAGTCCAACCAGACCGAACTAGTTAGACTTAATGAGTGTTTATATAAGTTATAAACACTAATGTGGCTATGTGGTAATGTGCCTAGGAGAAAGACTGACTGTAAATTACAGTGTTGCGTGTTATGAAATATGGTGCTAATTGTGAGACCGATATTGTGATTATAGGTCTTTCAAATGCAGATAAGTTTATTTGAGTAACAGTAATCAACGGAGAAAGCAGGTTTCCTTAACTCAACCTTGAGTTACATCTATTTAATTACTATGGTGGTTAATTATTAGATTAGACCACGTCTGAGAATTTATTGTTGATTATTCGCAGTTAGTGCATGTTTATTAATTCAAATTAAATTAGTGATTCTGAGAATATATATTTGTCAAATAATTGTTATTGGATATTCACATCTGTAGAATCTATTAGTGAATGCAAATAGTACATATAATTCCTGTCTGTTGTTGAATTGTGTTGAGAAATGTCTTAGCCAATTGATCTGGCTGGATGAATATTTGTTAGAACTTGATAGGTTCGAGAAGAGAATTCAATTATTATTGATAAATCGATGCCAATTGTTTTAGCTAGATCGAAAAATGAAAACTTGATAAGTTTAAGAAGAGAAGAGAAGAGATTAAATATTGAAATCATCGTATTTCGTTGTTAAATCAAATTCTGATTCAAAGACTGAGAAGAACAACCTTTTATATAAAGGGAACATTTTTGGTCGTATATTCGGCCTTTGCATGCGTGTAAGTATTGTGCATAATATAGGGTATAATAAAAGTCGATCACTTGTTATACTTCCGTAGGGTATGATTTAATCTTTATGGTTATCTCGATACACTCACAGATATATCAAAGTAAAACTTTGATAGATACCCGAGAAGAGAAGTTCTAGATCCTTTGTGATCACTCAGTATAAACTCTGGAAAGTATTTCCATCTTATTATTCAATTGAATATTGTAAAGACCTTGAAAGCGTTGTACTCTTTCATTATCGAATTATTGTGTTGTATAGGTTGCGAGAAGACTTAGTAGTGATTAATTAATTGTTCAGGTATTTCAAAGTTCCCCGAATTTTGGTGTCATTCTATCGAAATAGATAGTCTGTTATTCTTAATTCTTTTACATTCATTGTATGTCTTAACTTGCGGGGCAAATTTGTTGCTCACCCTTGCTAAATAAAACATTTTATCTACGAACAAAGTGACTGGAGGTGTTGTGAAGAACAAAGGAAAAGGTGCAATGCTGTGATAGCTATGGTTAACATTATTATTGTGTTGTTTTTGTAAACCCTTTTTGGTATCTAAAGGGTATGTTTATAATGTTAAGGTTAGATAACCTGGGATGAATGTATTAACTATATCAGTTAACGTGGTGTAATATTCTATTCATCAATAAATGGGTAGTTAGATGTTAATTACATTGTGGATCGTGAGCACCAAACTCGAGGGTCAGGTAACCCAGATTTGGGGGCGTCACAGGTTGGTATCAAAGCTGTAGGTTATAAACCTTAAGTGGGTGGGAAATGTGACACCC
This sequence comes from Panax quinquefolius, assembly GCA_020205615.1. Taxonomy (NCBI): domain Eukaryota; kingdom Viridiplantae; phylum Streptophyta; class Magnoliopsida; order Apiales; family Araliaceae; genus Panax; species Panax quinquefolius. The sequence continues at coordinate 25,480,719 of CM035168.1, forward strand.
CCAAATCTAGGTACTTTATTCCCACAAGATTCGGTACTCACTATCCAAACAATCATACTATCTACCCAAATAAAATAATATTTAAACCATAACTCTCCCTTTAAATACGGTTACATCATTAAGTTCAAAAACATCCCAGGTTATCTAACCTTAAAACATCATTCAAGTGAGAAATTAAATTATTGCATTACATCATTATTAAATGTTTATGATCATAACAATAATCAGAAGAACAAATCAGCATCACTTGTACATTTTTCCTTTTCCTTTGCTAGTTGAAGGCTCATCTACCTTCTCAACTTTAGCTGCAATGAGTTTATAAATATGCAAGAGTGAGCAAAACAATTGCTCACTGGATATAACAATGAGTCAACAGGAGAATAATAATAATATTAATTGCCAACAATAGGCTCATCAAGACTGAATAGTACTTTAACAATGATAATCTGAACTAGAATCCAAAATATGGAATATACATAACTGAGGGTCATAAGACCATGAACCATGTCCACAGTTGCGAGTAATCTTTCAACTCCAACTTTAACAGTCATAAGACTATAAGGACTCCTCGTACTTATGGGGATCATCCCTTCGTACAATGTATTATGCACAAACATTTTAACGCTACGCGTAAGTCATCCCCTAATAAAGGTAGGGTTGTTCATCTCAGTATTTAGAGTATAAGTCTGCACCAAAGAAAGTTTGGTTTGGATAAGCTTTCAAGGGAAATTTGAAGCTTAATGAACATCAACTAGAGGACTATTTGAATCAATAGTGTTTGATAATCACAACAGATGTTTAATAACAATATAACATAGAACAATTGTGAATCATAAATGAACTAATTATACATATTGAACTCATGATTGAAATAACTATAGAACATAAGTATTCAATAGAATGAATAAAATGGTTAACCTTTGCTTGAACGGTAAATAAGCTAAGGTTAGAGTCTTATAACATTTGAAATGAATTTACTGAACGTACATTAACTGAAAGCCTTGTTTGGCAAAAAACTAAATTAAACCATTTTTAATTTATTTACATAAACACTTAGTTTCTCACATATTATTTATTTGGATTTCCATATCCCATACTAGCCCATTACATTAATTAGATAGTATATTTTAATTAAATATAGCCTTTTTTAGCAAACATCACCAAATTATGATTTTCATTATAACATTATTTAATAATTTAATATATCATCTAAATTATTAAATCAACACAACAATATAACACCTCATGTTATAATACAAACCTCTAAATTATAATTTAATTTAATTTAGAAAAATTCTCTAATATATTTAGATTCATCAACCATCACGTCAAAATAATTATTTAACAATAAACACCTCAATATTATTTATATAACTCAATAAATATTTAAATTACAATTTGAAATTTTGGATCGTTACATCCTTCCCTCCTTGCAAGGATTCTGTCCCTAGAATCACAATTCCAACAATCAAATCGTCACATTCTCACCTACTTACAAAGATTCTGTCCCCAGAATCGAAGACACAGACTAAACAAATTACTCAGGGTAATTCTTCATCATATCAGCTTCGAGTTCCCATGTAGCCTCTTTGACATTGTGGTTCTTCCATATCACCTTCACAGAAGGTATCACTTTATTCCTGAGCACTTGTTCCTTCCTGTCGACTATCAGGATAGGAATCTCTTCGTAAGATAAATCTTTACTAAACTGCAACGGCTCATACTCGATCACATGCTTGTAATCGGGTTTATATGGTCATAACACCGACACATGAAAAACATTGTGCACATGCTCTAATTCTGGAGGTAAAGCTACTTCGTAAGCCACTTCTCCCACTCTTCGCAATATTTAGAAAGGTCTAATAAACCTTGGGCTGAGGTTTCCTTTCTTACCAAAATGAATTTTTCCCTTCCAAGGAGAGACTTTCAGGAACACAAAACTTCCAGCTTCAAATTCACGACTCTGTCTGTGTTGATCGGTATACTTTTTCTGTCGATCTTGAACAGCTACCAGTATTGCTCTGATGAGTTTGACAACTTCAAATGGCGGGGTTTTTGAACCAGCCTCTGGGCCCTAATAGCTATCGTTCTCCAACTTCATCCCAGCATAGTGGAGTTCTGCACTTTCTACCGTATAACGCCTCGTATGGCGACATACCAATTCTTGCATGGTAACTGTTGTTGTATGCAAATTCCACCAACGATAGATGATCATCCCAGTTTCCTTTGAAATCCATGATGCACGCTCTGAGCATATCTTCAAGTGTCTAGATCTTTCTTTCGCTTTGCCCATCGGTTTGTGGATGATACATTGTGCTCATCTTCAATTGTGTTCCCATGCATTCTTGTAGTATCTTCCTGAAATTTGTTGTAAACCTCGGATATCTGTCTGATATAATTGACACTGGAACTCCATGTATTGAAACGATCTCCTTAACGTATAGCTTCGCTAGCTGATCAAGATTAAATCTAATCTTTATTGGCAAAAAGTGTACAGATTTTTTTAATCTATCCACTATCACCCAAATCGCATCGTATCCTTTCTGAGTCGTTGGAAGACCTACCACAAAATCCATTGTGATATGCTCCCACTTCCATTCTGGTATTTCCAATGGTTGAAGTAATTCGCTTGGTCTTTGATGCTCGGCCTTCACTTTTTGACATGTCAAACACTTTGCAATGCATTCTGCAACGTCTCTTTTCATATTCGGCCACCAAAAACAACGCTGCAAATCTTGATAAATTTTTGTACTTCCCAGATGAATCGAATATCTTGAGCTATGAGCTTTCGTCAAGATTTCTTCTTTAATATCCTGAACTGCCGGAACCCAAATTCATCCTTCGAATCTTGGCATTCCATTTGTATCAACCTGATACTTCACTTCTTTACCATTGACCACTCTTTCTTTTATTTTCTTGCATTCTTCAACCTTTAGCTGCGCGTTTTTCACTTTGTCCACCAAAGTTTGACTGGCTTCCATCTGGTATAATTTTTCATCGGATTCTTTTGGAAATTTGATTTCCAGCTCTAACCTTGCCATTGTTGTAATAAGCTCCTCCTTATCTGTTAACAACATCAACTTTACTTTGCCTTTCCTACTCAAGGCATCTGTAACCACATTAGCTTTTCTCGGATGATAAAAGATTTCGTAATCATAATCTTTTATCAGTTCCATCCATCTCCTTTGCCGCATGTTCAGGTCTTTCTGTGTGAAAATATACTCCAGACTCTTATGGTCTGTGTAGATTCCACATTTCTCTTTGTAGAGATAGTGTCTCCATATCTTTAGTGCGAACACAACCGCCGCCAATTCTAAATCATGAGTCGGATACCCTTTTTCGTAGTCTTTCAGTTGCCTTGATGCATACGCAATAACCTTGCCGTTCTGCATAAGGACACAACCCAATCCTTTGTGTGAAGCATCACTATACACCACAAAGTTTCCAATATTATCTGGTAACGACAACACAGGTGCCACACTTAACTTCTTCTTTAGTTCTTGAAAACTTTCTTCACACTTTTCCGTCCAAATAAATTTTACAGATTTTCTTGTCAAATTTGTCAACGAAGTGGCAGTCTTGGAAAAATCTTGGATAAACCGTCTGTAATAGCATGCCAATCCCAAGAAACTTCTCACTTCTGATGGAGTTCTTGGTTGTTCCCAATTTATCACAGCTTCGACTTTTGATGGATCCATGGAAATCCCATCCTTATCAATTACATGTTCAAGAAATTATACACGTTCCAGCCAAAATTCACATTTAGAGAATTTCGCGTACAACTTTTCTTTTCTTAACGTCTCCAACATCAGACGTATGTGTTCCACATGTTCCTCTTGAGTTTTAGAGTACACCAAAATATCATCGATAAATACCACCACAAACATGTCTAAAAATGGTTTAAACACCCTGTTCATCAAATCCATGAACACTGCAGGGGCGTTTGTCAAACCAAAAGACATCACTAAAAATTCATAGTGTCCATACTGAGTTCAGAATGTCGTCTTCGATACATCTTCCTTCCTTACTTTCAATTGGTGATACCCAATTCTCAAATCTATTTTCGAGAAATATCTAGCACCCTTCAATTGATCAAACAAGTCATCTATTCTTGGCAATGGATATTTGTTTTAAATAGTGACTTTGTTCAATTCCCTATAATCAATGCAAAGACGCATTGACCCATCCTTCTTATTCATAAATAACACCGGTGCTCCCTACGGTGACACACTTGGCTGAATGTACTTCTTGTCTAACAGCTCTTGCAGTTGCACCATTAGTTCCTTCATTTCCACCGGGGCCATTCTGTACGGGGCCTTCGATATTGGAGCGATTCCTGGTGCTAAGTCGATCACGAACTCAATTTCTCGGTCAAGTGGAAGTCCTGGCAAATCCTCCGAAAATACGTCCACGAACTCCCTAACCACTGGTATTTCCTCTAATTTCACACCCTTCTCCTTTTGAGTATTGACTATGTAGGCTAAGTACCCTAGACAACCTTGACTTAATAACTTCTTGGCATGCATCATTGTCAGACATTTCATTTGTCTAGGCAATTTGCTACCATGAAAAATTACCTTTGACGGAGTTATAAGATTTATACATTTCTTTTGGCAGTCAATTATCGCTCCATAATTGAATAGCCAATCCATTCCCAAAATAACATCGAACTCTCCGAGTTTTATCGGGATTAAATCTACTTTCATAACATTCCCCTTAATGTTCACCCTACAGTTCTTGTATACGAACCTAACATGAATCACTTCCTTATTCGCAATTTCTATGTTCAAAGGGAAATTCAACTCTTCATAAGGTATTTCTAACCTCTTAGCAAATTCATCAGATATAAACGAGCAAGTAGCACCCGAATCAAATAATACATATGCATCTATATCATTGATTGGGATAATACCTGACACGATATCTTTTGATTACACCGCGTCCTGAACCGTCATGTTGAAGGTTCTGATTGTGGGCTTATTTATTGATGTTGGTCCTGCAATAGCCAGCGCACCTCCGCTAGCATTTCCCTTGCTCCCATTTGTCTCATCAGATCTCTTTTTAGGGCATTCACGAGCAAAGTGATCCTTGGATCCGCACGTGAAGCACACATTCTTCTTAGCTTGAGTGCAATTTGGGGCGATGTGACCCTCCTGGCCATAATTGAAGCATACTCGTTTCCCCAGCAAATACACTACCTTGTGAAACTTTTCGCATGTAGTACATGCTTCGAACTTCTTATGTTGCTGGTTTCTTGGCTGATTTCCAGATCCCCCATTCGCATTCCACTACCTCTTTAAATTGTTGCCATTTCTGCCGTTACTACCACCACTCTTAACTTCACCTTCACTTTTCTTCTTCCTCTACTCTTGATTGTGTTTTGTTACAGCCTCGCCTCCACTTTCAACGAGAATTTCTTTCTCCATCCATCATCGCTATAAACGTCTTGGTGGAACAGAGACCCTCATCAGACAACCAGGCTTGATCCCTGTTCAAACCTCTTCGCCTTGATTTTGACTGTGCTGACTTGATATGGCGCAAACCTCGCCAACTCGTTCAATCTTGCGGCATACTTTGACACCGACATCGTTCCCTACTTTAGTTCCAAAAACTGAACCTCTAGTTGACTCTTCGAACTCTCTGGGAAATAAGTCTCAAAGAATAACTCCTTAAACCTATCCCAGGTCATCACTCCTGGTCCTTCCCGAGTTTTGTTGGCCTGCCACCAGTAACTAGCCTCTACTTTCAACATGAATGTTGCAAAAGCAGTCTTCTGATTATCTTCTACCATAGCAACATCAAAAACCTTCTTGATTTCCATGATCCAGGTCTGTGCTTCAACTGCATTCATAGACCCATAGAATTCTAGTGGTCCAACCGCCTTGAAGTCCTAAAACGTAGTACCTTGGTTCTGAGGTTGATTCTGCAAAGCACCTGTCAGTAATGTCACTAGCTGCTGAACTGAGTTTCCTTTCACATTGTTGTTGTTGTTGTTTTCCTCAACGGCCCTCTATCGTGGTGGTTGACGTCTTGGAGGCATTTTCTGCTAAAATACATCCATTAGCCTCTATTCAACCTTTTAAGTATTATATACTTGAGTTTCACATCATAACAATTTATCACATAACACTTAACACTTTGAATAAAACAATAACTTTTATTCATTCATCATCTTAAAAAAACATCAAAATAATAGCATCGCTGCTATTTACATTACTTTTCCTGAACTATAACAGTTGTAGAACAACATCATCAACATTTATCCCATTAGTTATATCATAACCGGGATTTACATCTTATTTACTCACTAATCACATATATCACTACGATGTCCTACTAAGATACTGCATAGCCTTACGACGTTCCTCCTCCATAATTTGGAACATTGTTCGGTGATCTAATATGTATGATGGTAGCGTCTCGAACTGAATTGGATAACCCATGACCCGATGCTGAGCTCGATTGATCACCATGTTGAATACGTTGTTCATTTTTTCCATCTTCCTCCTCTTTGCTTATGCATCTCTCTCTGCCATTCCGGCTCGTTGATAAGCTTTATTATACGCGTCTTCAGCTCTTTCCCTCTTGGTAGATTCCTCCTTCAGCTTATTCTCCAGTTCTGCAATCTTCTCCATCAGTTGCTCATTTTCCCCTTCTGTGTGGATCAGCTTCTCTTCAACGTTGTTCAGTCATTCTTCTCGATCTTGGATCTCATCGTCTTTCTGCGCCATCGAGGTCTGTTGTTCAGCTACTATCTCCTGTAACTCCTCGATGGTTTCTTGAAGTTCCACATTGCGGTCATACACCTCGTCGTACATACGGGCAACTATCGAATTAAGTGGAAGCTGTGACGCCCCCAAAATTTGGACACCCATATCACGAATTCGGTGCATCACGTACAACTACGAATATCTTACTAAAATCAACAACAGAAATACTAGAATAATTTACATTGATATAATATAAATATTTGCGTCCCAAGGTACCGTAACCATTACTACGACAATTCAGTGATTAACTTAAACATAACTTAATCATTCTTGAATACATCATAACAAGCATAATAATAATAATAATACTTCTAGTCTTAAGGACTAAGTTATTCTGTCAGCCTTGCCCTTTCCCTTGTCTCCGTCTCCGGCACCGCCTTTGCTCTTGCTTTAATCTGTAATGTTTTAGGAAGCAAGAATGAGCAACGAGTTTGCCCAGCAAGTAATATAGAAAGAAGAACAAGCAATTATTGCATTTAAACCTTTCAAGGGTATAATAATAATTGGTAGTTCAAGGATATCAAGAAATATCAAGAGTATTCAATAGGTGTCGCTATAGATCAAAGGATATCAACAAAATTTCGTGATTCGTTCATTTCGAGGTTCAACATGAATGAGTACCGAAAATACTAAGGACTAAGAACTCTTACTAGAATTAACAATGTTACACCAGAATCTAATGTAAACGAGTACAACGGATGATCACCTAAAGTACCCTACGTTATGCATAACATTTAATCATACTCGTATGCGCGTATCGTCCCCGACAATATATAATTTCCCTTTAATGAGGGTTGTTCATCTCAAGAGATTTACGATAGTCCGCACTTTTAGTCAATTGGTTTGGATAGCATAATAATAGTCTAGTCGAATCAAAGGCTTAGACAATTTTTATCATGCATTTAAGAGCAATAAATCCAATGTTTGCAACAATGTCAAGGTATATAAATGATTTTCGAATAGAAACAGATATTTGCTTGAGACGACAATTCGAATGTATACAGTGTAAGAAGTAAGGAACTTGCAACACAATAATAATAGTGTTCAGATACTTGCTCAATTAATTTGTCCTATTTATGTAAGTATAGGTATTCATTAGCCAAACACACTTAATATACATATGTAAACAACATGTACACATAACACATTTTTCTTTCTATCTATGTATACTGCTACACCCATCAGAACTCATAGTTGTACACTAACATACTCATACTTTTGACCACTGCTAGTTTATTCAAAATCTTTCTTCTTCGTAGTTCCAAGAGGTTCATTGCTTTAAGTAGACCATAACATCTATCAATTCCACCGACCCTTTTCTACGCATGTTTGCAGGCATTAGATTTATTTTCCCGAAGTTAGTAAAATTCTCTACTTAGAACTCATTCGTGTAATAATAGTTTATAGCATTATAGGAATATTATTAATCCATCCTTATATCAAGTTATGATGCTGTCTCCGAGTCCCAGGACATCTGGCTATGTCCGAAGCCGAAGACATCTGGCCATGTCCGAAGCCTAAGACATCTGGCCAGGTCCAAAGCCTAAGACGTCTGGCTATGTTCGAAGATGAAGACATATGGCCATGTACGAAGCTGAAGTCATTTAGCCATGTCCGAAGATATTACGACTTGTCCGAAGACAACACGCTTTGTCCGAAGACATCACGCTTTGTCCGAAGACCATCACGCTTTGTCCGAAGACATCTCCGAAGTCAGCTCTTTCAGAGACTTCGGTCTACACTATTTCGACAAGGTCTAAGTTTGTTGGGTTAATTTCATTAAGACTTTACTATATGCATACAACCTAAGGTAATTTCTTAATACATGGTCTAACACGAATCGAACCCATTAAATTGGTTCCTAAGTACTGCAGTACCGCACCCATGGAGTTCGAAGCGATGAACATGCTCTGCTTTGCAGAGTAGCCACAACTTGATTCCGCATAATTATTAACGATTCATGCATCGCAGTAAACTTTCTAAACACCCTATATCATGCTAATTCATCATACTTGACCTATTAATTTAGGAAAATCGAGAATCAAACAAGACTCAAGTTAAGAACGAAGTAGAAATTATACCTTCTCGAGCTTTAACCTTGATATCTCACACACTGATTTGGTAATGCTTAGCAACTAAGAATTCTTTACTCAGATTTCTCCAACACTCTTATCACTATAACAGACTGCCATGGTGGCTTGTATTTAAAGAGAAAAGCATGGACTGTACACTTGCTTTACCCAATGTTGGGATTCATGGTGCAATAGAAATGAACAATGGTTACTTAAGGAGTTGTTTAACCACTCCATACCAAATTAACTTAGCTAGCCCCGCATGCCTAGGATTAGCAAATTGAAAGTTTGCATAAAGAGAGTTTAGGCTCTTCGTTCCTTGTACTTGGTGACCCTTAATTTGGGACAAGAGAATAGATCTCAGACATAGACAAGGGGCTTGCCCCATGCCACATTTTATTAAACCAACACCTTGTACCATCAGTAAACTATTATGTTGGGTTCCGAATTGGATTTTAAATAACCCAAGTTTATTGGGCTAACTCAAAAGTCCATCAATTAATTTATTGGGCTAGACTCCCAATTTATTATTTGGATTATAAACATAAATAAATTTAATTATTATGGCAAAGAAATTAATTAATTTAATTTACCCAATAACACTAAATTATACACCACCTTAATAATTATTAATAAGTTGGGTTATTTCACATAATTTAAGTTACTCACCTCATGCCATGTAAGTATTTATAAAATAATTAATCACAGGCTCTATTTATGAATATTAATATTAAATCATAAAATTTACGGTTATTACAGAAGCTCTTCCTCCTCGTCCTCCTCATCCCCCGACTATGGCAGCTCCACGGGGTCCTCCTCGTCCGTCTCTATCTCATCATCCTCATCAGGTACTCTCTCTCCCGCTTTCAACTCATGTGATCGATTTAAATCTGTTTTTAAATGGCGTAGTTGTTCCCAAACTACCTGAATATCTCGAGGCTCCTCCTCTCTAGGCTGACTGGATCCTTCTATATTAGCTATCCTGTCAACCAAATTTTTAAGTTTTAATTACTAACCATTACTACTCGACACTCACGAGCACATAAGTTATAATCACATAAGCACATAAGTATTTTATTACTTCTTCCTTAAAACTCGATAAGAGTTCATAATCACTATCGTTTTAAAGGTTACTTCCTAAGGCTTTTCCCCACCTAAGGTTCATAACCTAAGGCTTTGATACCAACCTGTGACACCCCCAAATCTAGGTACTTTATTCACACAAGATTTGGTGCTCACTATCCAAACATTCATACTATCTATGCAAATAAAATAATATTTAAATCATAACTCTCCCTTTAAATAGGGTTACATCATTAAGTTCAAAAACATCCCAGGTTATCTAACCTTAAAACATCATTCAAGTGCGAAATTAAATTATTACATTACATCATTATTAAATGTCTATGATCATAACAATAATCAGAAGTACAAATCAGCATCACTTGTATATTTTTCCCTTTCCTTTGCTAGTTGAAGGCTCATCTACCTTCTCAACTTTAGTTGTAATGAGTTTATAAATATGCACGAGTGAGCAAAACAATTGCTCACTGGATATAACAATGAGTCAACGGGAGAATAATAATAATATTAATTACCAACAATAGGCTCATCAAGACTGAATAGTACTCTAACAATGATAATCTGAACTGGAATCCAAATATGGAATATACATAACTGAGGGTCACAAGACCATGAACCATGTCCACAGTTGCGAGTAATCTTTCAACTCCAACTTTAACAGTCATAAGACTATAAGGACTCCTCGTACTTAGGGGGATTAGCCCTTCGTACAATGTATTGTGCACAAACATTTTAACGCTATGCGTAAGTTATCCCCTAATAATAGTAGGGTTGTTCATCTCAGTATTTAGAGTACAAGTCCGCACCAAAGAAAGTTTGGTTTGGATAAGCTTTCAAGGGAAATTTGAATTTTAATGAACATCAACTAGAGGACTAGTTGAATCAATAGTGTTTGATAATCACAACAGATGTTTAATAACAATATAACATAGAACAATTGAGAATCATAAATGAACTAATTATACATATTAAACTCATGCTTGAAATAACTATAGAGCATAAGTATTCAATAGAATGAATAAAATAATTAACCTTTGCTTGAACAGTAAATAAGCTAAGGTTAGAGTCTTATAACATTTGAAATGAATTTACTGAACGTACATTAACTGATAGCAAGCTGGAAACTAAAACTTGCCCAACAAGGTATTAACTAATGCAAAGATTTAAAACAGTTCAATAATAAGGACGAGAGTCCAAAAACTGCGTTCATTATACAATAATAGAACTTAAGAAACTTTCTTAACGATAAACAAGTTAGAATGAATCAATCAAATGAGAATTTCAAATAACATTAGAGTTAGAGTTTGCTCGAATGAATTTTAGGTTCAATTGACTTATTCAATAACAGTTAAGATAATAAGCTTGCTCAATCAAAAGAATAAAGTTACATAATATAGTAATAGAATTAACCCAACGAAAGTGTAGAGTTAGAAAAACTTTCTTAATATAAAAAGATAGGGTTTAGAAACTTGCCTCAAGCGTAAGCTACAATATTAAACTCACGTTCACCTACATATTGGTTTAGAAATACATTATCTATTAGATATGCTAACATACCATACATGTACATTTCTAGCTAAACTTACCATTTTAGCACAAGTCTTTCTTTACCATTTACATTTCAGAAATTCCAAGTGTTTACTTCGCAACACTTGCCTAACATTCAGTGTGTATACTAAGTTATCACATAATGCGTTCCAAATTTACTAATCATTTTTACCACTTTGAATTCACTAACTCCATAACACAACTCTGCTTTAGCCTTGTTGTTACATGTTGGACACTTTACCATAACCTTACGCTAAGCTACAAAGAACAACCAAAGTCCGCAGGATAAGCGCACTTCATGTTCTGAAATGAGCATTATAGCTTACGCGCCATTTTATTATATGGGATGCGGCGCGCTACGCTTAAGGGTGGTTTGCAATATGTGCGACGACGATCGAACTCGATTTTTGCGTAATGACTTCGCACTTTTCTTAAGCCAACTAACACGAATTTCACCCACCAAATAGTGATAATAACACGTAAAATAAATATACAACTATCATAAACAAGATTGCTAACATATACAACCACTTAACACAATTTAACAACCACTAAAACTATTTTAATTTCTCAATTTTCATGTTTTCATGAAAAACTCAATTTTCTTGACATTCATCCTAAAAATCATCACTGTGACTTCAAAACATGACCAAATCATCTCATTCAAATTACGTTATGTTCGTATCTCAATGAACTACCCTATACAAGCGTCAATTTACAATTCTACACATGAATTAGCCACTAAAATTGATACTTACATAGCTACATATGAAAACATATATACACTGACAAAATTTTTTCCTACTATTAACTGTAATTAGCATGAATTTCTCGTTTAAGCACAATCTCCAATCATCATATACTCATATAATCACAAGTAAACCCATTGTATAGCAACAATTCAACAATTTGCAATTCACAGATTATATATAAGTTTGTCGTAGCCTCATATATATATATATATATATATATATATATATATATATATATATATATATATATATATACACTACTAAGGTTGTGAACATACCTTCAATTTCTAATACAATCGTTGTTAATCACTGAAATTTGCTGTGAAAATTCTTTAGACTCTCTCAATTCCCTCGCAACTTCTCTCTCAATTTTTTGAACTCTCAAGCTTTGCAAACAAGAATGCGTATAAACAAGAGCTAAGCTAATATCCAATTAGTATGCGTAATAGCAAAACATAAAATTGATATGGCCTTAATTGTTATCATCAGTTATCAAAATAACATATATATTATATTTATTATTTTATTTATTTTGTTTATTTTATTTAATTTCAAAAAAAATTAGAAATATCAAAAGCCATAAGGCTTGTTTGGCAAAAACTCCTTTAAATTTTTAAAGAATTAATATATTAAGCCTTGTTTGGCAAAAAACTAAATTAAACCCTTTTTAATTTATTTACATAAACACTTTAGTTTCTCACATAATATTTATTTGGATTTCCATATCCCATACTAGCCCATTACATTAATCGATAGTATATTTTAATTAAATATAGCCTTTTAGCAAACATTACCAAATTATAATTTTCATTATAACTTTATTTAATAATTTAATATACCATCTAAATTATTAGATCAACACAACAATATAACACCTCATGTTATAATACAATCCTCTAAATTATAATTTAATTTAATTTTGAAAAATTCTCTAATATATTTAGATTCATCAACCATCACGGCAAAATAATTATTTAACAATAAACAACTCAATAATATTTATATAACTCAATAAATATTTAAATTACAATTTGAAATTTTGGATCGTTACAGGAAAAACCCTAGGATTATAACCATAAGTGAAATCTAGAATACTCATGTAGAGTACTAAGTGAGGGATTATCAAAGTGTATTGATAGTGAGATATGTGGACATATAGTGTGAGAAGTTTGTACTTTTAAAGTACTAATCAAGTTGTGTAACTAACCGTAGGATGTCAGGAGAAGAGAAGATGAGTACAAAAGTGCTAGCGGTCATTGCCGATGCCATGAGTCGAGGTGCCAATATAAAAAGCTTAGTCGATTGAAGAAGTGGGAAAAGATGAACCTATGGTTAATCTTGGGAGTGATCATGATGATTATCCCGAGATGTATCTGAGTGGTGATGAGGAGGAAGAGTTCGAAGAAGCTAAGGTAGAGTTAGGGAATAAGAACAATGTTGGAGAACAAGATCAAGTATCTGCAGAAGTCCAGGAACTCTAAAGTAAAGTATTTCTCTTGGAGGAGTTGTGGAAGATGGAACGAGCGTTACGCGAAATGACAGAAGAACAGAACGAGCTGAAGGCACAGGTGGAAAGGATGAAGACTAAAGGTGGTGGATCGTCTGAAGGAACAATCAAACAGAAGAAGGGCAAGAATAAGAGAAGGAGGAACAATGACAGCGATAATTCTGAAAATTCAAACCCGAAGAAGAAGAAAGCCTGTAGCAAGTGTGGAAAGACTCACGTGGGAGAATGCATGATGTGGAAGAATTTGTGCTTCAATTGTTAGCAGGAGGGACATATTTCCCTACATTTTCCTAAGCCAAATATGAGGAAGTGTTTTTCATGTGGGAGAACGGGTCACGAATTCAACAAGTGTCCTGACAAAAAGAAGACTGGTGAAGGGAGTGGACGGTAGATAGTTTATGTTTGAGAGTTAGTAACTTTTTGTAGTGTGTGATATTAAAGCTTGTAATATCGAGAACGATGTGTAAGCATATGTAAATATATATATGTTTGTATGAATGAATACTTTATTTTCTATATGAATATAAGATTAAGATTAAGTTGTGAGTTCATAAAACTCATACTTATGGTAAGTTCATGACTCATAACTATATGAAATGTTTTGAACCCCTCAGCGAATGGACGCCAACGGTCTGACTGTTAAGTTTGTAATATTCATGAACGTAATCAAATTGCACAAAATAAGCATAAACGTGAAAATCAGAGTTTAAAAAATTTTACAAACCATATACCCAGATCACCCTTTATGGACAATTATTAATTAAACGAAAATATGAAGAACAAGAATCATACCCTTGAAGATTTGAGCTTCCTCAGGTACAAGTTCACCTCCAAATCCTTTTCGCGTTCAACTTGAATTCACCGGGTTTGGTTCCTTCCTTTGATCAACGTTAGCCACCCAAGTGTTTGGCCTCTAGAGGTGATCCACCAAGGAAGAAGAAAGATTCAAGAAGATAGATGGTTGGCTAAACCCTAGTTTTTATATCTCTCATAGAAAAAGTGCGTACTCTCCAACAATTGGAATTACGTATGTTGTGAAAAAAGTCAACAATGCCAATCATCCATAATATGACTCCTCTTATTTATAGATGTGGGCAACCCTCCTTAACAATTAAGGAATTGAGTTTTAGTTTAATTAATTAAATTCCTTTAATTAATTATGCTCCCAATCTTATTAGGAATAATTAATTAAAATCTTTTAATTAATTAGCCTCCTAATCTTATTAGAATATATGAGAGTACTTTTATTAATTAATTCCCAAACTCCTTTAGGAATTAAATAATAATAATAGTAATAATAATAATAAGACTCATCTTATTAATTTATATTTAATATTTTCAAAATATTAAATAATAAATATTAAGCTATTTAATTTATTCTATCACCATAGATTACATTAAATATACTTAACTTATTATTATTATTATGTCATTAACTTCTTATATAATTATTCTTTCTTTTATGGTGTGACCTTTTAGGTTCTCCATATTAAACCTATTGTGAATAAATCAATTAGAATAATTCTAATCTTATTAAAATAAATAAATTAAATTATTAATTTATTTAAATAAATAATATTTTTTCTACGATAGGGATAAGCCTTCCTACCAATCAATGACTTTCTAGATAATATAGATTTTAACATTAATCATAAAAGAACCTTTGAGTAAATAGTTATCGTACAATTCAATCCTTCCACCATAGAATGTCCCAATTAAATATAAAATATGGAATTACTGTCAAGTCTTATTTTATTTAATTATATGTATTTCGATCCTTAAATGCACAACACCAAATAATACAAATTAGAAACTCCTTTCTAATTTCATTCTGCCTTGGCCAATGACTACTGGGTTGTTATTTATCGAATCACATAGGACATTTCTCTTCTTTTACTAGAAGTGGTAGATTCTTTATTGATCATACATTATCTCCATGTACAACTTATTACACCCAAGTATACCCTTTGATATACCCTAAGGGTCTTAAGAAATAAGTCAAAGTATAACTCATCATACACAAGATACTATGATGATCTCAAGTCCAAGGATCACTTGTACTACTATCACTACATGAATTCCTATTGACATGCAAGTAAAACTCCATTAGGTATTCCTTAGCGAGCCAATGCTCAAAGTGAACTTATTCTCTAATAAGCACCTACATACTTGCTTTAGTGTCTCCACACAAATGATCACGAGATCAATCATCCTCATCCAATGAGTAAGCAACGTATGTACCAATCTATCCGGATTCACTAATCCCCAATTTAGTAATCCAACGTTTGGGAACTATTTTAGTTTTAAGCTTTCTAAGAATTTAGATCTCATCAGAATGATCATCATTATTATTCTAAAAGCATTGCTTAAAACTATGAGTTTATCACATATTATAAAGCAACATCATGTAGATAATTAAAAGCCTTTAATTAATTAATACTTTTTATTAATAAATGAATAAGATTATTACAAAGTATATGCTTTATCATCAAATAAGATTGGCTTGTGTGCATACTACTTTCAATCTCCCACTTGCACTAAAGCCAATCGTCACGGTATCTCATACTCTTCTTCTCTAAGTGACGATTATCCTGCTGTTGGATAAGCTTCAATAAATGGATATGTAATATTGTTCTTGAGAGTCCACTATCTCTATAGTGATTTCCCATCTTTCAATGTTTCTTTAATCAAATAAAAGTGTTGCAACACATGTTTAGATCCAAGATGAGACTTAGGAACTATTCCTAGTTCTGTAATGAACTTTTCATCCAAACAATCAACTTGCAGCTTCATTTATAGCTATATACTTTGTCTTTATCACTAAACCAACAATTCTTTGTTGTTTGAAACCTTTCCAATTCACTGCACCACCGTTCAAGGTAACGCTTTACCTTAAAGTGGATTTTTTGTTGTCTTGGTCTGTCTAAAAAAAAAGAAGTTAAGTCTGTTAAGCCCTCTAGTTTTAATTCCAACCCACCACAAATATGATCACATCCTTAGTGCCGGTTAAATACTTTAAGATGTTTTTCACTGACTCATAGTGAACTTCTCCAGAATATGACTGATCAACATCAGGTCTGGTACATTTCATTGGATACATGATAGTTACTCATGCGATCTCTCTTTTACGAGTCTATGGGGACTATTAAGAGAGATACACTCCATAGCTCATTAACATGAGACAACTCTTAGAGTTTGCCATGCCAAACGACTTTAGCATCAAATGAATATATGTTCCTCGGGTTAAGTCGAGCATTCTCTTGAATCTATCTATATAAATTTTATCCCCAATTAAGATACTCTTTCCAAATCATTCATGGAGGAATGTTTGGAAAACTTTATCTTTACTGATTGTAGCATTAGTATGTTATTCCTTATCCATAGTATATCAACATATAATATTAGGAATGTCACGGCACTCCCACTGACCCTTTTGTACACACTAGGTTCATTCTTATTTGTGATAAAATCAAACTCTTCTGATTTGTTTCATCAAAAAGAATGTTCCATTTTTGAGAAGCTTGCTTCAATCCATTTCTCTGTGTGTTTATAACTCTTACCTCATCGTATATAACTGGATCATCATCTTCTATGATACGTACCTCATCATCATCATCTATGATGAATCTATACCTCCTGTATCGCTTTCAGATTATTCCGTGATTTATGATTCGGTTGTGGTACAATAGGTCTATCTACAGGTTCCTCTTATTTGACTTATAGTGTTTTGTGGTTCTTGAACTCTTCAAGATGAATTATCCTCCCACTATCCCCTTCAATGATAAACATCTTTTTCTTAGAAGGAAGCATGTTTTGCAACAAACACCTTTTGCTAATTAGGATTATAGAACATATATCCTAAACTTACTTTAGGATGTCCCACAAAACTGTACTTGTCAAATTTTGTCCCAAGCTTATCCTCTTGAAACCTTTTCACATAAGTTGGACAACCCCTTATCTTAACATACTTAAGATTAGGAATCCTCCCTGTCCATAACTTTTATGGAGTCTTGGGGCCGAATTTTGAGGTTACCTTTTTTTGTAGATATACAACCATTTCTAGGACATTATCCCAGAAGGATACTGGAATGTCGGCAAAATCATTATGGACCGCACCATGTCCAACAAGGTATGATTTTTCCTTTCAGATACATCAATCAATTATTCCGTATCAAGCAGTGTCCATTGTCAGAAAACCATTTGAGATAATCTAGAAACTTATTACACAAGTATTTATTCTTTGATCTAATCAAAGAATCTTAATACTTTGCTATTTTTTTTCACTTCTGAATTCTTTGAACCTTTTAAATAATTCACACTTGTATTTAAGCAATTACACACATTCAACTCTTTGAATGTTCATCTCCTTTTCTTATACTAGTTTGTTCAATTTACAAAATTATTTTTACGTAAGTCAAGTATACAAAATCCATTAAGTAATATTCCAGTTCTATACAAAATATTATTATTATAAATAGAACAACAATTGTTCTTCTTTTCAAAAAATCCTTTGAAAAGAAGAACAAACTCCTTTGCTATCCTTATCAGTTTTGTTCTTATTATCCTTTGATTTTGCCTTACTATATACCTTCTTTGAATTGTTCTTCTTTTCAAAAGATCCTTTGGCCCCTACCGGTAAGACTTGGTCTTTCTTGGTTGGAAAGTGACTCTCAACATTTTTCAACATGTTAAGCAAATCAACGAGGCTGATATCTAGCTTGTTCATATGAAAAATTCACAACAATTGTGAAAGGAGTCCAGGAGTGAGTGCAAGATCAAATCTTGGCTCAACTCTCCATCCATGAAAAAACTTGTTGTCCTAATTGATCAATCAAATTGATAATGTTAAGGACTTTTATCTGTATTGTAGTGTCGTTGGTCATTCTAGATCGGAAGAGCTCCTTAGATATCTGATATCTATTAGTCCTACTTTCCTCACCATCAACTACTTGATGTACAAGAGTATAGTAGGAGCATCCATAGTTTCATCGTCGATGTCAAGCTCGTCACTCTCGTGAATGCGGTAATGATGCATCGAGCCAATCGCATCATCTTGTCACTTTCTAAAAGTAGCAATCTCTTCCTCGGAGGCATTATGCGCAACCATTGTAAGGATAGGCGATTAAGGACATAAGATAGCTTTTCAAAGTGAGAACTATTCTCAATTTCCTTAACCAATCCGCTTTAATTCATTTAGTTAAATAACATCTAATATGCTTCATGTTGATAGTAGTTTAGACATTGTAAAATTACAGAAATGAATTTGTAATTAACAACATTTTAGCATACATTCTTTTATTAATTACCAAAATAAATTAGGTCTTATTTTAAATTGGTATCTCCCACTATTTTCATCAAACCATATTACCCTCACTTAAATAGTTTGGCAAAATCTAATTAAAGATTTGCTAGTGAGAATAAGGATCCCATTTCAAATGTATATAGCCTTGTGGTGACACAACAAACTATATATAAATAAATAGGTAGACAACTCTTGTCAATTACATCAACTATGCAACTCCTTGTATTTTGCCTCTGAAATTATTTTGATCAAGTGGTGGCACATCCGAATCAAAATTATCCAAGTTAAGTCTAACCTAGCACTCCATATATTCAAAAAAGAAAAATATTGTCCTTGTGGTGACACAACAAAACAACATTGTTCAATTTTCTTTATAAGGATCAAATGTGATAAAATTAACATCTCAAAGAATTAAGATAAGCCTTGTGGTGACACAACAAACTTATTGTGACGCCCCCAAAATAGGTATACATCACCCATCTTGAGTCGTCAAATACAAGGTACAGAATACAAATACAAACTTAATTATACAACCGTCGTGTAATATACGACAAAATATAGCTGAGAGTTTAAACAGGAATGTTGCCTTCTAGACAATATCCACTCTCAAATAGAGTCCTCATTACATTTATTGTCACACTATTTTATAGAATAATGAGGACTACTATAACACCATCTCGGACCATCACTCCGCTCCCCGACTAGTCCCGGCTATGTTCTCATTTCCTGAAGACAACAATGAAAGCAAAAAGGGTGAGCTCAACTAGCCAAGTAAGAAATATTATGACTAAGATAATGCAGGATGAATTATCATTAGCCTTCAATAATGTTAAATTGATAAAATACAATAGACATCAAGTTTAACTGCAGCGGAATAAGCAATCCATTAGAAAAGTCAAGTAGAGAAAGATATCTACTGTCTTTTATGTTTTAAAATGTTTTCATCAATTTTTATCGCTGAGACTCAGCTTAATAAATAAACCACATCATCGAGTCATCCCTGCACTACGGGCCAAGGATGTTCATTAATTCATCAATGGTCATGACTATACCGAATAATCCCTGGGCATAATGATACCAAAAACTGTCCATCAATGCACTACAAGCCACTGAGGACTTTTACCACATCATTTATAACATCACAGGTCATGATTATACTGAATAATCCCTAGTTATAATCATACCAAGTCCATCTATGCACGTAAGCCAAAGATGACTTTCATCACAATATAAGCATGAAGATGATGACAATGACATAATAATTCAATAAAACAAGTTCAAGGATAAATTTTAAAGATTTAAAATTTTAGTTTATCCAGAAATCAATAATGTCCAAATTGTCAACATGATACTTCTTTGTGGACTAAAATTCAAGAATGCTCATAAGAATATTTCCATGAAAAGATACTGGTTGAAGCACAAATATCCAGGATATTCTAGTAATTTCATGGAGTATTGAAGCCAAAACTTTAACCAACTGAGTATAATAGATTATATGAAACTGCAAATGAATTTTCGCCCGCTATGCGGTAATCCATGTAGACAGATCATTTTCACAATTTAATAAGGAATGAATACAAAGGATCATTCACCATGCATGTGGTAATCCACATAGACAGGTTATTCTAACAGAATAATAAAGAATAGAATAACAGATGAATTCAGCATGCATGCGATAGATCGTATTGCATGTGTTATTCCCAAATGTAATACTAAAGAATGGAACTGAGATCATGCGTAGTCCGCATGCAGATAGGATATTCCAATGTAATAATAAAGAATGGAACCAGTCATGCATAATCCGCATGCATGTGATGTTCCAAATGTAATAATAAAGAATGGAATAACAACGAAATTCACCGTGCATGCGATAGACCGCATGACAAGTTATTCCAATAGAATAATAAATAATGGAACCAGGTCATGCGTAATATGCACAGACATGATATTCCAACAGAATAATAAAGAATGGAATAACGAAGAATTTCACCATGTATGCGGTGATTGCATAGAATTAAGTTATTCAACATAATAATAAAGAATGGAATAATGTAAGAATTCACCATGTATGTGGTATTAAGAAAGACAAAGTTATTCCAACATAATAATAAAGAATGGAATAACGTAAGAATTTCACTATGTATGCGATACTTGATGTATGAATAATTCCAACATAATAATAAAGGATGGAATAACAGCTCTTACGAGTATTGAAAGAAAATAATTCTCTTCATGAATATGAAAGAATAATACCCCTTACGAGTATTGAAAGAAAATAATTCTCTTCATGAATACGAAAGAAATAATACCCCTTACGAGTATTGAAAGAAAATAATTCTCTTTATGAATACGAAAGCAATAATACCCCTTACGAGTATTGAAAGAAAATAATTCTCTTCATGAATACGAAAGAAATAATATCCCTTACCTTAGAAAGAAGAGTATTCCGACTGGTAGGGCGATGATATTCTTGAAGAAAACTTATACTATTTTCTACGCTCAAAGCTTTCTTAAACTCTAAAGAAATACGCTCAAGATTATAGAAGAAGAATTCTCTGAACTTCTGGTGTGATTTTCAATTCTAACTAAGCATCCTATTTATAGGAGAATGGAAAGGATACTATGCAATAAAATATAATATATTCTATTTGTAAATATTTATATAAATATATATGTATATTATAAGACCCCAACTTTTATGAATAAAGATGAATTTTCTATAATTATCATTTTTAAATATTATGGAATGAATTTGATATAATGTTATAGTCAGGTAATATTTATAAATTTTGCAAAGTACGCAAGTTGTTTATAATATTCGATCGGCTCAAATATTCGCTTTAATAATATTCGTCATTTTACGAAGACAATCATTGGTGGACCCCACAACTTCAATTATTTATTATTGATCGAAAAAACGACAAAAATATTTTTATGAAAATAACGACGAAAGTTTTACTGTTAACTCGCTCAAAACACCCTTGTTGTTAAAAGTACATGAATACGCGTGGTCGCATAAAGAGTACACCAGATTGATTATCGATGCTTACGTGAGAAGTCACTCGCTTTTGTTCAATTATTACTTCAAAGAATTATCGCATAAGATCTCACGCTAATCGATTCAATTATTGTTGATATTTTATAATTAAATCAATAATTGAGATGACGGAGTTATTAATATTATTATTCGCAATATTAACGATGTCTGTAAGTTCTCGCCAAGGAGAGGTTTGGTCACCTAATCATGCCGCCAATAGGAGAGAAATCTTTATCGAAAGCCCCTCTTCCTCGGGAAAACGACTCGTCGATTAATAAAGTGTGAATAATAATAATGATGATGAAGTTTTGTTTTATTATTATTATTAATGTAATAAAATAGTAAAGCTTTTTATATAAAATGTAATACTTTTATAAAGTTATTCGCTTTATTAGGCTAATAGTAAAATCTTTTATATATAAAATGTAATACTTTTATAAAGTTATTCATTTTATTAGATTAATAATTAGAATATATTATATTTTATTATGCATAGTATTTTTATAAGGCTCGTATAAGTGTTTTAGATAGTAAAAAATCTTTTAAAAGTTATTCGCTTTTATTAGATTATAAATAGAATATATTATATTTTATTGTAAACCAACTGACCGTCTGCTTAAAGTAAATCGATCTCGACCGCTCATGGATTAGTTACTATTTACTATTCACCATTCTTCTATAAATAAAGCTCATTCCTTCATTATTTCTTACTTAATTCACCAAACTCTAGAGAGAGAAACCGTAGAGAGAATTATTCTTCTATCTTGAGCTTATTTCTTCTTTAGCGCTTAAGAAAGCTTTGAGCGTAGTGCAAGTTTTCTTCAAGTATATCCCCGCCTCTACCGCTTCTGAGTACTCTTCTTTTTAAGGTAAGGGGTATTATTTTTTCATATTCATGAAGAGAACTTCATTATTCCATTCTTTATTATTCTATTGAATAACTCAGATACGCTATTTCACCTATACTTGGTGAAATTCTTCATTATTCCATTATTTATTATTCTCGCTGAATAACTCGCTTATGCGCAAGTACCGCATACATGGTGAAATTCTCGTTATTATTCCGTTTTTATTATTCTGTTGAATATCCTATATATGCATTTTTTACGCCTGATTTCGGTTCCGCCTTTTTATTATTCTGCTGAATATCCTCTCAGCATGCTTTTACGCCGACCGGTTCCGTTATTTATTATTCTCGCTGAATAACTCTGTCTATGCGCAGTACCGTATGCATGGTGATTTTTGTTGTTATTCCATTCTTTATTATTCTCGTTGAATATCCCGCTTCTTGCGCGCATTACGCCTCGACCGGTTCCGTTATTTATTATTCTCGTTGAATAACCTCGCCTATGCGCCAAGTACCGCATGCACGGTGATGATTTTTTGTTATTCCATTCTTTATTATACTCAAATAAGTTAAAGTTTTGACTTTTATACTCCATGAAATTAGTGGAATATCCTCGATATTCAAGCTTCATCCAAAGATCTTTCATGGAAATATTCTTCCGAGCATTCTTGAATTTTACTCTACAAAGAAGTATCATGTCGATAATTTGACGTTATTAGTTCCCTAATAAATTAATTCTTGAACTTGTTTTATTGAATTCTTATATCATTGTCATCATCCTCATGTTTATATTTTGTTGAAAGTCATCTGTGGCCTCAGAGTATATATGATGGACTTGGTATGATTATGACTGTGATTATTCTGTAATCATCACGACCGTAATGTTACAAATGATGTGGTAAAAGTCCTCATCGGCCCGTAGTGCATCGATGGATGCTTTGTTGGCATGATCATAACTATCGATGAATACACAAATATCCTCGCCCAGTAGTGCATGGATAAATTGTGGTTGTGATACTAATGAATATCCTCGTCGAAGTGTGTGATGATGTGGATTATTTATTGTCGAGTCCCAAATGATATAAAGTGATGAAAACCTTTTAAATCATAAAAGATAGTAGATTTTATTCTCTACTTGACTTTTTAATGGATCAGATGTTCACCAGCTAAAACTTGATGTCTATTATATTTTATCGCTTTAATATTGTTGAAGACTAATGATAATTTATTCTCGCATTATCTTAGTCATAATATTTCTTATCTAGGCTAGTTGAGCTCACCTTTTCTTTCACCGTTTCTCTTCAGAAATGAGAACGAGCTGGACTAGTCTGGGAACCTGAGTGACGGTCCGTATGATAGTATTAGTAGTCCTCACTATTCGTTAAATAGTGTGATAATAAATGTAATGAGGACTTATTCTCGAGAGTGATATTGTCTAGAAGACAATATTTGTATTAAAACTCACAACTCTCTTGTTGTATATTTTAAGATTGTATTTGTATTATTTGTATTTTGTATATTTATTCATTTATGACTCGTATAGGTGATGTATACCTATTTTGGGGGCCACAACTTGGTATCAAAGCTTAGGATACGATCCCCGGCCGAGATGTGAGACAAGAACTAGAGAGGAGAGACGGGAATTCTTTCGCTAGTATGACCTACCTAAGTTTATTTGGTATTTAATTGGTCACGTCGTAGTATAGGATAATATGTGATATGTTAATTAACCCTTGTTTTGTGGCAAGATTTTGAAAATGGCATCCGAGAATGTTGAGAACATCAATGGAGCACAGAGACCGCTGAGTCTCCACAGATCAATAATCAAGATAATGTGCATCGTGAAGGCGACAACCTCAATGCAAACAACAACACCGACTCAAATGATGAACGATGGAATGTTCAGAGGCTTTATGCAATTCATGCAACATCAAAAGAGAGCGGCTCCTGTCCCAAAATGCAGTGGAAACACCGGCAACTCTCTGACGGCCACCGCCAAAATAGCTTCAAGGAGCTGGGACCACCGAGTTTTTTGAGAGCCAAAACCACTTAAGGCGAGAGACGTGATAAAGCGTATCAACAAGATATTTGATGTCTTGGGATGCTCCGAGAGCAAAAGGTTCCTTTTGCCACCTTCATGTTATGCAAGCAGAGGCGACATCGTGGGAATCAGAAAAGACTCAACCCGCCGCACCGAAGATGTCTTGGGAGAAGTTCCAAGAATCGTTCAACGACAAGTACTTTCCCGAAAGTATTCGCTACACGAAAGAGGTAGAGTTCATTAAACCGAGCAAAACAATACGACCGTGTCGCAAAGACGGGCCAAGTTTGCCGAGTCATCCTAGCCATATCCCATTTGGTTGATAATGAGGAGAGAATGACGCTAATGTTTCTAAGAGGTTTAAAACCCGAGATACGCAATATCTTATCTCTCATAAACCGTGTTTGTATTCGATGTTGTTAATAGGGCTCAGCTTATCGAGCGCCGATAACGAGTCAACCCAACCAAAAGAGAGCAAATTTTAAAAATGATAATACCAAAGATAATAAATATCGGCTTAAGACAATAAGCGTGAGGGAATCAACATGCCGTAAATGGTAACCACTTTGGTGGTAATCATGGCCAAAATAATAAGAATGGACATTTCAAGAAGAGGAGATTCAACAATGATGGAAAGACGCCAAGACCAAAGACCCGTTGTTAAGGAAGGAGAACGACCACCTATCATATGCTTCAAATGCGAGGGGAGGGACACATCACCAAACTCATGCGATGTCATCCAAAGCATGTTATAATTATGGAAGAGAAGGTCACCTAGCCCGATTTTGTCGCTCACCAAAGACAAGTTCAAATAGGATGGAGGCACCAAAGGACGCCCCGTAAAAAGTCAAAGCCAGAGTGCAAGGAGAGAGCGCTTTGTCGTGACCTCCCGTAAAGCAAGGAACCCGAACGAGGTCATCACGGTAAGCTTATCATAAACTCTAGCGAAGTATATACCTTATTTGATACCGGCTTCTACCCATTCTTTTATTTCTCCTACTTGCGCCAACGCTTAAATTTGACTCCTGAGAAATTAGACTTCGACTTATCTCGTTGAAACTCCGCTGGGAGAAACCTTCATTACATCCACTCGCTTATAAGTCTTGTTTGGTTCAAATTGGTACCCTCACATTACCTCGTCGATCTTATTTCATTGAAAATACTTGCATTTGATGTAATTCTAGGGATTGATCGTTTAACTACTCATCATGCAAAAAAATTGATTATTTTCGTAAGGTCATTAGCTTTCATATTCCTAATCAACCTATTATGCTAATTCAAGCAACCAAACCATTAAAATCAATCACCGCTATCTCAAGCCATAAAGCTATTCGCTTATTGAAAAATGGATGTCAAGCTTTCTTAGCTCATGTCACTTGATCTAAACAAAAATACGCCGCTTTTGAATGATATTTCTATTGTTAATGAATTTCCGACGATTCCCAAGAACTTCCCCGCCTACCCCCCCAATGTGAAATTGAATTTTGTATCGACTTTTGAACCCTGCAGACAAAACCCATTTCCAAAGCCCCATATCGAATGGCTCCTATCAAACTTCGTGAGTTAAAGACCCAACCGCAGGAATTGTTAGACATCGGCTTTATTCGTCCCTAGTACTTCTCCTCGGGGTGCTCTGCTCTATTCGTGAAGAAGAAAGATGGGAGTATGCGACTTTGTATTGATTATCGAGAGTCAATCATGTCACCATCAAAAATAGTACCCATTGCCACGTATTGATGACCTGTTCGACCAAATTGCAAGGCGCCAAATTCTTTTCAAAATCGATCTTCGCTCGATATCACCAATTGAAGATTAGAACCGATGACATTCCAAAGACGGCTTTCGTAACTCCAGACGGCATTATGAATTCCTAGTCATGTCTTTTGATCGACTAATGCTCCCGCCGCTTCATGGATATGATGAACCGAGTATTCAAGGAATATTTGGATCACTTTGTGGTCGCCTTTATCGATGACATCCTTATTTATTCCAAAAGCCGTGAAGATCATGAGCAACACTTGAGGTCGATACATCCAAAAGCTTCGTGAATATAAGCTTTATGCCAAGTTGAAGAAATGCGAGTTCGCTTTGAGGAAGTAGCATTCCTCGGGCACGTGGTATCAAGTCATGGAATATCCGCTGACCCAAAGAAAGATCAAAGCTATTCAAAGTCGGGAACAACCTAAATCAAGATCAAGTACGAGCTTTCTCTTTTAGTCGGTTATTATCGAGAGATTCAGTAGAAGGGTTTTCTCAATCGCTACTCCATTAACTCAAATTTACTTTAAAAGATACAAAATTCGGATTGGAGTGAGAGGAATGAGAAGAGTTTTCAAGAACTCAAGAGAAGACTCATTTCAAAGACTGCTCGCTCGACAATACCATCCGCCTTGAGGGATTTGTCATCTACAAAGTGATGCTTCGTGCAAAGGGTTAGGATGTGTTCTCATGCAACATGGGAAAGTCATAGCCTATGCCTCTCGACAACTCAAAGAATATGAGAGGAATTATCCTACTCATGATCTAGAGTCATAGCAAATTGTTGTCTTCGACTTAAAATTTGGAGGCATTACTTGTATGGGGAGAAAGTGGAGATCTTTACGATCATAAAAGCCTCAAATATTTCTTCACTCAAAAGGAACTCAACATGCGACAACGACGCTGGCTTGAATCATTGAAAGATTATGATCATACCATCCAATACCATCCTCGAAAAGTAAACGTAGTAGCCGACGATCGAGTAGAAGATCATATGCGGTACGAAAAGCGATATATTGTCAACGCAAAGGCCCATTTTGTATGACTTGCAAAGGATGGAGATAGAGATAAAGACCTGTGGACCCACGTGATGATGGCGAATATACGAGTAGAACCGACTTTAATCGATAAAGTTAAAGTCGCCAAGCTACGCACTGAGCCGATGCATATGAGGAAGAAAGTACAAGAAGGTGCTATACCGAAGCAAGAATCGATGAAGAAGGAATACTTTGAGTCAACTCCAGACTTTGTGTTCCTAACGACCTCTAGATTTAAAGTATAAAATCATGATGGAGGCGCATAACACACCGTTTGCAATCCATCTCTTGGAGTACCAAAATGTATCATGATCTTCGACATACATTTTGGTGGGGCAATATGAAGAGGGAGATAACGTTGTTTATCTCAAGGTGTTTAACTTGTCAACGAAGTCAAGGCGAGCATCAAGTACCAAAAGGTCCATCAGAACCACTTGAAATTCCGTAATGGAAGTGGGAGCACATTACCATGGATTTCAAGCATCGGTCTTCCCAAGGTTTCTCAAGGCATAGATGCAATTTGGGTCATTGTTGATAGATTGACCAAGTCCGCTCATTTTACCTATACGAGAAACTTATACACTTGAACGCCTTGCTCAGATGTACATAAACGAGGTTGTAAGATTGCATGGTATGCCAAGATCCATAGTTTCGATCGAGACCCAAGATTCACTTCACGATTTTGGGTTAGTTTGCAAAAAGCTATGGGCACGAATTTACGATTTAGTTCTATATCATCATCCTCGTAATTTGACGGACAATCGAGAGGACTATTCAAACTCTTGAAGATTTATTAAGACTCGTGTCCTCGACTTCAAGGAAGTTGGGACAAGTTCTTACCATCGGGGAGTTTTCCTACAACAACAGCTTATCAAGAAAGTATCGCATGGCTCCATTCAAGCGCCAGTATGGAAGAAAGTGTCGCTTCTCCAAGATGCCGGGATGAGGTGGGTGAAGCAACGTTGTTGGGACCGAGTTAGTACGTATGACTACGGAAAAGATTCAAACGATCCGACAAACGATAAAAAACCTCACAAGATCGATAAAAGAGTTATATTGATCTTCATCGAAAGGACGGGAATTCGATATCGAGATCATGTGTTGTTACGTGTTGCTCCATGGAAAGGAGTTACGAGATTTGGAAAGAGAGGAAAGCTCAATCCTCGATTCATCGGCCCATTTTTAATCCTCGATCGAGTAGGGACCGTAGCCTATAGACTCGCTTTTACCGCCAAGTATGTCTCGTGTTCATAACGCTTTTCATATATCCATGTTACGTAAATATGTGAAAGACCCGAACCACATTATCGAAGTTAGAACCGATGAAATAGCGAAAGATTTAACGTATGAAGAGGTTCCTGCTCAAATCTTGATAAGAAGGAACATATTCTACGCCCAAGGTTATACCTCAAGTCAAAGTTTTATGGAGGAACCACGATGTCGAGGAAATGACCGGAGTTAGAATCAAATGAAATCAAGGTATCCTTACCTCTTCGACATACCGTGTACGCACTTAATTTCGAGGGCAAAATTTCATAAGAAGGGAGATCAGAAGACCCCAACTTTTATGAATAAAGATGAATTTTCTATAATTATCATTTTTAAATATTATGGAATGAATTTGATATAATGTTATAGTTGTGGGTAATATTTAGAAATTTTGCAAAGTACGCAAGTTGTTTATAATATTCGATTGGTCGGGGAATATTCGTTTTAAACAAGGAATATTCGTACGACGGCACAATCATCAGTGGACCCTACAACGGAATTATTGTTGATCGAGAAAACGACAAAAATATTTTTATAAAATAACGGCTGAAGTTTTACCGTTAACTCGCTGAAACACCCCCAGTTAAAAGTACAGAATACGCGTGGTCGCATAAGAGCACACTGTGATTGATTATCGATGCTTACGTGAGAAGTCACTCAGCTTTTTGTTCAATTATTGCTTCAATAATTGTTGCATAGTATCTCACGTTAATCGATTCAATTATTGTTGATTTTATATATTATTAAATCAATAATTGAGATAATGAAATTATTAATATTATTATTTAATATATTAACGATGTCTAGTAAGTTCTACCAAGAGAGGTTTGGTCACCTAATCATACGCCAAATAGGAGAAATCCTTATCGAAAGCCCCTCTTTCCGGGAAACGACCTCGGTCGATTAATAGTGTGAATAATAATAATGATGATGAAGTTTTGTTTTATTTTATTAGTATTATTAATGTAATAAAATAGAAAATCTTTTTATATAAAATGTAATACTTTTTATAAAGTTATTCGCTTTTATTAGGCTAATAGTAAAATCTTTTTATATAAAAAAAAATACTTTTATAAAGTTATTCGCTTTATTAGACAATAATTAGAATATATTATATTTTATTATGCATAGTGTTTCATATATAGTACTGTATAGTAAATTTTATATAAGAAAAAATTTTTTAAAAGTTATTCATTTTATTAGATTATAAATAGAATATATTATATTTTATTGTAAACCAATCTGACCGTCTCCGCTTAAAGTAAATCGATCTGACCGCTCATGGATTGGTTACTATTCATTCCATTCTTCTATAAATAAGCTCATTCCTTCATTATTTCTTATTAATTCACTAAAACTCTAGAGAGAGAAACCGTAGAGAGAATTATTCTTCTATCTTGAGCGTATTTCTTTAGCGCTTAAGAAAGCTTTGAGAAAGTGCAAGTTTCTTCAAGTATATCCTCGCCTACCGCTTCTGAGTACTCTTCTTTATAAGGTAAGGGGTATTATTTTTTTTCATATTCATGAAGAGAACTTCATTATTCCATTCTTTATTATTCTCATTGAATAACTCAGATACGCTGGCTACCCTATACTTGGTGAAATTCTTCTCGTTATTCCATTATTTATTATTCTCATTGAATAACTCGCCTCATTCAAGTACCGCATATACATGGTGAAATTCTTCTATTATTCCATTCTTTATTATTCTCGTTGAATATCCTCGTTTGCATGCATTTTACGCCGGACCGGTTCCGCTTTTATTATTTTGTTGGAATATCTTCGTTCGCATGCTTTTACGCCGACCTCGGTTCCATTATTTATTATTCTCGCTGAATAACCTGCTCATGTAAGTACCGCATGCATGGTGATTTTTCGTTGTTATTCCATTCTTTATTATTCTCGTTGAATATCCTCGTTTGCGCGTATTACGCGTCGACCGGTTCCGTTATTTATTATTCTCGTTGAATAACTCGTCCATGCGGCAAGTACCGCATGCATGGTGATTTCTTTTGTTATTCCATTCTTTATTATACTCAAATAAGTTAAAGTTTTGACTTTTATACTCCATGAAATTAGTGGAATATCCTCGATATTTGCGCTTCATCCAAAGATCTTTTCATGGAAATATTCTTCCGAGCATTCTTGAATTTTACTCTACAAAGAAGTATCATGTCGACAATTTGGACGTTATTAGTTCCTCGGATAAATTAATTCTTGAACTTGTTTTATCAATTCTTATATCATTGTCATCATCCTCATATTTATATTTTTTTGAAAGTCATCTGTGGGCCTCAGAGTGCATGATGGGACTTGGTATGATTATGACTGTGGATTATTCTGGTATAATCATGACCGTAATGTTACAAATGATGTGGTAAAAGTCCTCATTTGCCCGTAGTGCATCGATGGACAGCTGTTGGCATGATCATAACCATTAATGAATACACAAATATCCTCGCCCGTAGTGCATGGATAAATTGTGGTTGTGATACTAATGAATATCCTCGGTCAGAGTGCGGTGGATGATGTGATTATTTATTGTCGAGTCCCAAAGGATAAAAGTGATGAAAACCTTTTAAATCATAAAAGATAGTAGATTTTATTCTCTACTTGACTTTTTTAATGGATCAGATGTTCCGCCGCAGCTAAACTTGATGTCTATTATATTTTATCGCTTTAACATTGTTGAAGACTAATGATAATTTATTCTCGCATTATCTTAGTCATAATATTTCTTACTAGGCTAGTTGAGCTCACCCTTTTCTTTCACCGTTTCTCTTCGTGAAATGAGAACGTAGCAGGACTAGTCTGGGGAACGAGTGACTATCCCCGATGATAAGTATTAGTAGTCCTCACTATTCTGTTAAATAGTGTGTTAATAAATGTAATGAGGACTTATTCTGAGAGTGGATATTGTCTAGAAGACAATGTTTTTATTAAAACTCACAGCTCTCTTTTTGTATATTTAAGATTGTATTTGTATTCTGTACCATGTATTTGGCGACTCAGAATAGGTGATGTATACCTATTTTGGGGGCGTCACATTGATACTCTATTATTTTTACCATGCTAGAAGGCGACGTTCGATATTCTAAATATCTTTGAACGCTTAGGACTTAATATAAAATATTTGAGGGTTTTGTTATTAATTTGTCTCATCTTGTTTAGCGCGCATGCACACACACACACACACACACACACACACACACATATATATATATATATATATATATATATAAAATACGCGTCATATTAATTAACATGCGAATCATGTTTACATAATATAATATAATATATATATATATATATATATATATATATATATATATATATATATATATATATATATATATATATATATATATAGTATAAGCATGCACATATAGAATACAATATTCTATCCTGATTGATTATGGACTTTTATTCTAGTTTGGTTCACTAGAGCCACCAAGTGAACCAAAAGGTCAAAACTTAGGGGTGCAAGAATTAATATTGAAATATAACTATTACATTTAATGTAACGCCCCGAAAAATCGACCTTTGTAAATACTTTTAATAATGAATAAAATAATATTATTTATTATTATTATGTATTCATAAGATGAATGTCGTTCTATAACCTAAAAACCCTGAAACGTCATTGTATTTTAACTACGTGGGACAATTAAAGTGTTTGAATTTCTAAGATGAAAATAAAAGCTTTCTGAGAAATTTTCCAAAAAACACTATTCATCAATTTCTGCTCGGGAATTATTTTTGAACTTCCGAGAAATACGTAATGTTATAATATCAAGGTGAGATGGATTATGTAATAATAATCCAAGTATGGAAAATGTAATATTTCGCATGCGTACTTAATTTGGGAACGTTAGGTTTATTAAGCGTTAAGGAAAGAAAGTTGTAATTGTGTGATGTGTATGCATTGTACGAGGTAATGAACGTAAGTATAATGTGACGTATTATACTATTAAGAATGGAGAATGAAATAACGTATATTACGAATTTATATACGAGCTAGCATACAAGAATTATACGTGGTGTATATATGTTATGTTATTAATGAAAGGTAAGGGACTTGTAGGATTATTAGCTTAATGGTAGAAGTCCAATAGAAAGTGATACTCAAGCCCAAGTGTTTGATAAATCATAAGTCCAAACTTTTGTAATGAAAGCCCAATAAGGAATTAGCTAGATTAATTAGCAAGCCCAATGATAAGCCATGATCCATGGAGCAATCCAAGTGTAAGTGAGTAGTCTTGATGGGCAAACACTTTGTGTGATGGGCAAGTGTTGTGGCTATCAAGTAGACTTGGATGTTAAGAAATGAATAGTAAGGAGGTGGAAGTTGAGGAGGTTAGTAAGGAGGTGGGAGGTATTAATGACCAAAGTTCCCTCACTTTGAGTTGTCTATAAATACCAAGCTTCATTTCATTTTGTTGTTTGTTATTTCATCCAACAATTTCCTCTCAAGATAAGCAACTTATTTGGTAGAGAGAATAAGCCACATAAGCTCTTATAAGCCACTTCAACCTTTGCTAGATTTTCCAAAGTGAAGTGAAGTAATAGTCTTCAAGGGTAAGACTCATACCAATTATCTTTATCTCTTCTATGATAGGATTGATAGAGAAGGGGGATTGTTGTTAAGAACATTTAATAAGTTATTGATGAATGAACTTAAGCCGAATAAGTTGAATAAGCAACTTGAACTCTAATAAGTTGATAGAATCATGAAGAACTTGTCATATGTTTGTCATATGATGTTAGTATGTTGAATATAGTATGAGACCATTGATTGATGGACTTATGTTCATAGTAAGTCATAAGCATGAGAATTTGTAGTTCATAAGTTAAATAAGTCATTGACTTATGAGAATAAGTCAAAGCCTACATTGACTATAAGTTGGTGTAATAAGTAACTTGTGATGTTCATATGTTGATTAAAATCCATTTAGAATCATTAGGAATGAAGTTTTGCCAGAATTCACACGATTGGACGATAATCGTCAAATTCGTGAAATTCTCGGAATGGAAGTCGTATTTTGTGTTTGAAGTCGGAAACATTGGTTTTCAATGGAGACAAGTCATATTTGGCATTATAGAGTTGCGAACTCAAAAATGACCGAATTTCGACTTAGAACGAAGAAACGATTTTTGAACGTTCACGAACGTTTATCGTTTTCGTTAAAAATAAACTGATAGGTGAAATTTTATCAAACAAAGTCAAATAGATAAAATTCTTGCATGAACGCATAGAGTATGTAATTTATGAACCGTAGGCATTTGAACGAGCCAATTCGGACTTATAACGAAGAAGTTATGAGTCTGGGAGTTTCGTAAAATTTTCAAACTTTGCAAACTGTTTGAGGCACAGAGTTGGCGCCGTGGCACCAACCCAAGGCAAAAGGGAGACTGGCAAATACGTTGACACAATGTCATTGCCTCTGCAAACTTGTCATGTTGGCGATGAGAAGAAGAGTGATGTGTGTGCCGCCGCTGCACTCCAAGAATTTGCCAGAGAAGAAAGATTTCAAGTATAGAATGAAAGAGAACTTATTAGTAATGAACTAAGGTATAAGCATAACATTGTTAAGGCATTGTTAGGAACTCAATGTATTATGATTAAAGGTTAATAATCTATTGAAAGTGAACGTAATGTGAATGATGTAATGAAAAGCTGGAAACCCATAATAACAGATCTAAGTCAGGATTTAGATTGAGATGAAGGGTAAGATATATTAGTACGCCTACTTGATTATATAAGACCTAATGTGGTACATTATATGATCATGTATTGTAGAGACTTAGAGACTTAAAGTGTACGTGTGATAATCGATGGCGATCATTTGAAAGGCAAGTATTCTAACCCTTGTTCCATTTCGATCTGACAAGTCGTAATTCATGTATTCTTTCGCATGAAGTTTTTAACGATGAAGTCTAAAGCCAATTCTTTCGGCTAGACTTATATTATGATTTTGTCAAGCATGATTAATGTTTACCGAGTTATATTGGTATGGTTTTCAATCGAAGACCAAGTATGCTAAAAAAATTTATCGTTTAACGACAGGCACGTGAGGTTGCCACAACTTAAACGTATACACATTTAATGAATGTAGTGTTGATTAACATAGAGTACTATGGGCTGATCACCCAAAAGTGCTCGTAAGCTATGCAGGACTTACGGACTTAGTGCCGGGTTGTCCTTTTCAAAAGAAATTATGAACTGCTCATAGTCTTGAGCCTTAGTTGATATTCTACTGAATATTGTTTTTGGAAAACGTTTTGAATGAAAAGAAGTGTTATTTTGAATTATCGATAGTACTTCGTAACTATTGTTCATTTACTGAAGATATACGAGTTCTATATTTCAAGCATGTTGTTTATTAGAATTGTAGTACTTGCTGAGCTAGTCATGCTCACTCATGCTTAAACCATATGAACACAGCCAAGATCGAGCAGACCGAAGGCTCAGGCAAGGCGAAGACGAACCCTTAGATTACTTATGTAATAGAATAGTTGAATGTCTGTAATATATTATATTTTATGACAAGAACAAATGAATGGGTTACAAAGAACCTGGGAAATGTAATATTATTTTGGATATATAGAAGTTATATTAGTTTTTTTGAGACTTTTCAATTGAATGAATGTATGAATGATTGTACCGTGTAGCACCATCTGTCGGGTTGGAAGACACCCAGATTTGGGGGCGTCACAGGTTGGTATCAGAGCATTAGGTTATAAAACTTAAGGGGGGATTAAAAACCTTAAGTCATAACTTTACGAGAAGTTAAAGAAGTACAAGAAGAAAATAACCTTATAAAATTGCATTATGATTATGTTATGTGTTTTTATTATTCTACTGACGTGTACTAATCAACTTAATTGTTTTGTGTAGATGTTAGGAGTAAACGAAATGTTTGTAGATGGTCAGGCCATTAGTGAAGAATCGGTGAATCAAATAGAGGTTTTACCGAACCCCATAGCAGTACATCCGGAGGTAGTAGTTATTGAGTTTGGAGACTCAGATGATGCTGACTATATATCAGTATTTGATGGGATGATAGAAGAAGAAGTAGAGACAGTGTCCTTTAATCAAGTAGCTATAGCAGCCGAGATAGCTCCTGGGGGGTCGATGATGTCTCTGTTCATGTCAGTTTGGATAAAAATATTCATTACTGTCAGGAAGTCAAGGAGTTGAAAGTAGAACTCCAAATGGTTATAGAGGACAAGAATGGTGTCGAGTCCATGTGGGATCAAGAACATGACGAGAGGATTTTGGCTAAGGATAAAGTCCACGATTTAAAGCACGAGGTCTTTGAGCTCAAGGAGGAGCTAAAGACCAAGATGCAGAAGATAGGGAGAATGTCCTATATCCATAGGAGTTCTCACACGATTTCAATGACAGTAACCGGTTTATCCTATAGAGGTGGGGGCGACGCCAGACATATCTTATCACCGTGATATTATTGCCAGTCTTGCCAAGGAAAATTTCAATAATGCCTTAAGGTAGATGTAGACTACTAGTAGTCAGAGTAGTATGTAAATATTTTGTAACTAGTAGTGTCGTAAAGCCCTTTTTGTATAGTAGAGGGTAGTCTTTTGTAAATCCCAATTTTTGGAAAGCGATAGCGGGAAAGTAATGTAAACAGCTTAGGCTGTGTATGTAACCGATGTAGTATTATACTACCGAGAATGACTATAAGCCTTTTTATGGAAAGCAATGAGTTATTGTTTAATATTAATGATAACTAATAAAGAAAGGAATAATATCGAAATGTGTTTATTGTATCAGCAAAATGCTGCCGAGAAGAGTGCAATGTAATCAAGTTGCTAATGTGAATCAACCGGAGGGAGGTCCGATTAACCCGATGCAGGAGTTTGTTAATTTATTAACAGCTGCCTTTAATAGAACAGGGGCTAATATCCCCGTAAATCCAGGAGTAGCACGAGCTACTACCCTAAAGTATTTCAAGAGTGTGGGTCCGCTGGAGTTCAAAGGAACTACGGACCCCATTGAAGCCCAAACGTGGGTTAACGAGATAGAAAAGGCATTTGTAATAGCAAATGTCGACGAGGCCCAAAAGGTTGCCTTTGCGACCTATATGATGAAGGGAGAGGCCAACTTTTGGTGGGAAGCCAATCAGGCTAGGATTGGGATAATGAATCTGATGTGGGATAGGTTCAAGGAGATATTCTTTGAGAACTACTTTCCCACGAGCATGCAGGGAAGGATGGAGATGCGATTTTTGGAGTTGAAATAAGGGGACATGACGGTTCCCCAATACGCTGCCAAGTTTAATGAACTGGCAAGGTTTGCTCTACATCAAGTGGATACTGAGGTGAGGAAGGCGCAATGGTTTGAGCAGGGCTTGAAACCTTGGCTCTATAACCGTATTTCAGTGTTTCAAAGTACTTCTTTTGGAACCATTTTAGAGAAGGCGATAATCGCCGAGGGTGGTAGTGAGGCTCTAAGTCAATACCACAAGGACAAGAAGAGTAAGGGTAAAGTAAACGGATGAGTAAAGATCGAGGGAGACAGTGGTAGTGGCGAGGGTCAAAAGAGAAAGGTATTTAGCTCTGGGAATACCGGAGTGAAGCAAGGAGACCCGAAAAGAAGAATGGAGGCCTGCAAGACCTGTGGGAAGACTCACTTAGGAGTCTGTCTCAAGGGGAAGGCCATCTGTTACAATTGTGGACAGGAGGGGCACATTGCTCCTAACTGTCCGGGTCCGAAGAAGAATCATGGATGCTTTGTGTGTGGGTCAACCGACCACATGGAAAAGAACTACCCGAAGAAGGGGACGGACGGGAACCGGGGAACTAATAGCGGTAAGTTAGCTATTAGTAGACTAGCACAGCCAGGTAAAATTCTTACATGAACGCATAGAGTATGTAATTTGTGTACTGTAGGCTTTTGAACGAGCCAATTCGGACTTATAACGAAGAAGTTATGAGTCCGGGAGTTTCGTAAAATTTTCAAACTTTGCAAACTGTCTGAGGCACAGAGTTGGCGCCACGGCTCCATCCCAAGGCCAAAAGGTGGCACTGGCGTCAGTGCAGATGTGTAGTTCACCCTCTCTCGTAAACTTCATGACCATGGTGTGAGAAGAAGAGTGATGTGTGGCACCGCGACGCCAAACCTAAGAATTTGCTAGAGAAGAAAGATTTCAAGTATAGAATGAAAGAGAACTTATTAGTAATGAACTAAGGTATTAGCATAACATTGTTAAGGCATTGTTAGGCACTTAATGTATTATGATTAAAGGTTAATTATCTATTGAAAGTGAACGTAATGTGAATGATGTAATGAAAAACCGAAAACCCATAATAATAGATCTAAGTCAGGATTTAGATTGAGATGAAGGGTAAGATATATTAGTACGCCTACTTGATTATATAAGACCTAATGTGGTACGTTATATGATCATGTATTGTAGAGACTTATAGACTTAAAGTGTACGTGCGATAATCAGTAAGCAGACGCTGAAAGGCAAGTATTCTAACCCTTGTTCCAGTTCAGTCTGGACAAGCTGTGTAATTCATGTATTCTTTCGCATGAAGTTTTTAACGATGAAGTCTAAAGCCAATTCTTTCGGCTAGACTTATATTATGATTTTGTCAAGCATTATTAATGTTTACCGAGTTATATTGGTAGGATTTTCAATCGAAGACCAAGTATGCTAAAATATTTTTGTCGTTTAACGACAGGCACGTGAGGTTACCACAACTTAAACGTATACACGTTTAATGAATGTAGTGTTGATCAACATAGAGTACTATGGGCTGATCACCCAAAAATGCTCGTAAGCTATATCGGATTTACGGACTTAGTGTCGGGTTGTCCTTTTCAAAAGAAATTATGAACTGCTCATAGTCTTGAGCCTTAGTTGATATTCGACTGAATATTGTTGTTGGAAAATGTTTTGAAAGAAAAGAAGTGCTATTTTGAATTATCGATAGTACTTCGTAACTATTGTTCAGTTACTGAAGATATACGAGTTCTATGTTTCAAGCATGTTGTTTATTAGAATTGTAGTACTTTTTGAGCTAGTCATGCTCACTCTTGCTTGAATCATATGAACACAGGCAAGATCGAGTGGACCGAAGGCTTAGGCAAGGACAAGGGCAAGGCAAAGATGAACCCTTAGATTACTTATGTAATAGAATAGTTGAATGTCTGTAATATATTAAATTTTATAACAAGAACAAACGAATGGGTTACAAAGAACCTGGGAAATGTAATATTATTTTGGATATATAGAAGTTATATTAGTCCTTTTGAGACTTTTCAATTGAATGAATGTATAAATGATAGTACCGTGTAGCACCATCTGTCGGGTTGGAAGACACCCGGATTTGGGGGCGTCACATTTAAACCCGGGCTCCATTACAAATGGGTCTTCAAGCGCTCCTTTCTCCTTGATATCTAATTTTTTCAAAATTAATTCTAACTATTCCTATTACAAAACTATTTAAAATAAATAGAAACCTTGATCAGCAGTCAAGGGGAAATACATAGGAGAGAGATAGAATTTACATTAAGAAAAATTAGAGAAGACGAGGTACGCAGACCCCATTTAATAAAACTCATATATTCAAGCATCCAACTAAAATAAAATCTAATCACATTGGTCAATATTCCATAATCAATCACATTTATTATTATACACATCACCATATGCATCAATAAATAACATTCATCTCATGAATAATAAACATTCAATATATATATATATATATATATATATATATATATATATATCATTTAATGGGCAAATTTAGTTAGTATAAAATCTAATTTTGAATCAAAATAAACTCTTTTATTTTAATCCAAATTTAAATTAAAATAAACCTCTTTTATTTTAATTTATCCTATTTTGAATAAAATAAACTATTTTATTTTAATCAAAATCTTTAATCAAAATAAACTCCTTTATTTTAATTAATTATGGAATCCAATTCCAAGTAAAAAAAATAAAAAAATAAAACTCCTTATTAAAGGAAATACTGAATTCTTTTCCTATTCACAAATAAACTCTTTTATTTTGAATAATATGAAATCTTATTTCATATCTAAATAAACTCCTTTATTTAAGAAAATATGGATTCACTTTCTATTCTATGAAATTTTATTTCATATCTAAATAAACTTCTTTATTTAAGGAAACATGAAATCAAATTTCAACTCCAATTAGTTATCATGGAATTCAATTCCAACTCTAATTAGTTTGTATGAAATCTAATTTTAAAATTAAAATAAACCTTTTATTTTAATTATAAAATGATTAAAAATATATATATATATATATATATATATATATATATATATATATATATATATATATAACTTAATCATGAATCCAGGATTCAGGAGTGATTCACGTGATCAGCAACTAATATATATAGTAATCATTATATATATAATAACTGTTATACCATATTCTTAATTGCTCCGTGATCCACGCTATGCATGGCCACCAGATTATCCAGAATATATATTACGTTACAGGATTCATTAGGAAGCATTACATGATTCGCGAATAACAAGATCAGTTTTTGAAGAAAAAAAATATCCAAAAACACGGATCAGCGAATTACGGCTTTTTTTTTAATAAATTTTATACAATAAATTATGTCCAATTAAATTGTTCTAAACACATATCAATATACATATAAAATTAAAATAATTAATAATTCACATAAAAGTTTGATTCTGATGCCACTGTTAGGTTTGTAATATTCATGAACGCAATCAAATTGCACAAAATAAGCAGAAACGTGAAAATCAGAGTTTTAAAAATTTTACAAACCATACACCCGGATCACCCTTTAGGCACAATTATTAATTAAACAAAAATATGAAGAACAAGAATCATACCCTTGAAGATTCGAGTTTCCTTAGGTACAAGTTCACCTTCAAATCTTTTTCGTGTTCAACTTGAATCCACCGAGTTTGGTTCCTTCCTTTGATCAATGTTAGCCACCCAAGTGTTTGGCCTCTAGAGGTGATCCACCAAGGAAGAAGAAAGATTCAAGAAGATGGGTGGTTGGCTAAACCCTAGTTTTTCTATCTCTTATAGAAAAATAGTGTACTCTCCAACAGTTGGAATTACGTATGTTGTGAAAAAGTCAACAACGTCATTCACCCATAATAAGACTCCTCTTATTTATAGATGTGGGCAACCCTCCTTAACAATTAAGGAATTGATTTTTATTTTAATTAATTATGCTCCCAATCTTATTAGGAATAATTAATTAATTAACCTCCTAATCTTATTAGAATATATGAGAGTACTTTTATTAATTAATTCCCAAACTTCTTTAGGAATTAAATTATAATAATAGTAATAATAATAATAAGACTCACCTTATTAATTTATATTTAATATTTCCAAAATATGAAATAATAAATATTAAGCTATTTAATTTATTATATCACCAAAGATTAAATTAAATATACTTAACTTATTATTACGATTATGCCATTAACTTCTTAGATAATTACTCTTCCTTTTATGGTGTGACACTTTAGGTTCTCCATATTAAACCGGTTATGAATAAATCAATTAGAACAATTCTAATCTTATTTAAATAAATAAATTAAATTATTAATTTATTTAAATAAATAATATTTATTCTACAATAGGGATAAGCCTCCCTAGCGATCAACGACTTTCCAGATAATATAGATTTTAACATTAATCATAAAGAATCTTTGAGTAAATAGTTACCGTATAATTCAATCCTTCCACTATACAATGTCCCAATTAAATATAAGACATGGAATTACTGTCAAGTCTTATTTTATTTAATTATATGTATTTCGATCCTTAAATGCACAACTCCAAATAATGCAAATTAGAAACTCCTTTCTAATTTCATTCTGCCTTGGCCAAGAACTACTGGGTTATTGTTTATCGAATCACATATGACATTTCTCTTCTTTTACTAGAAGT
Source organism: Panax quinquefolius (assembly GCA_020205615.1). Lineage (NCBI taxonomy): Eukaryota > Viridiplantae > Streptophyta > Magnoliopsida > Apiales > Araliaceae > Panax > Panax quinquefolius. Next base: position 25,522,701 of record CM035168.1, read on the forward strand.
GGTAGATTTTTATTGATCATACATTATCTCCATGTACAACTTATTATACCCAAGCATACCCTTTGATATACCCTAAGGGTCTTAAGGAATAAGTCAAAGTATAACTCATCATACACAAGATACTATGAAGATCTCAAGTCAAAGGATCACTTGTACTACTATCACTACAGGAATTCCTATTGACATGCAAATAAAACTCCATTAGGTATTCCTTAGCGAGCCACGTTCAGTGAACTTATTCTCTAATAAGCACCTACATACTTGCTTTAGTATCTCCACACAAATGATCATGAGATCAATCATCCTCATCCAATTAGCAAGCAACGTATGTACCAATCTATCCGAATTCACTAATCCCCAATTTAGTAATCCAACGATTGGGAACTATTTTAGTTTTAAGCTTTCTAAGAATTTAGATCTCATTAGAATGATCATCATCATTATTCTAAAAGCATTGCTTAAAACTATGGGTTTATCACATATTATAAAGCAGCATCATGTAGATAATTAAAAGCCTTTAATTAATTAATACTTGTTATTAATAAATGAATAAGATTGTTACAAAGTATATGCTTTATCATCAAACATGATTGGCTTGTGTGCATACTACTTTCACTGACTAGGATAAGTTCATAAACTCATATAATTGTGACATGTTCATGAACCCCTAGGTGTGGTACGTTTGATGAACTGGGAATAGTTATGTGTGAATGGAGAATTACGACTTTTTGTTTAAAGTCGGAGAATTATAACTTTTGTTTAAAGTTGTGTTGTTAATCCCGATATTATTTAAAAAGGGATAGTTGTATATGTTAAGTACTAAATGTACTATGTGTTATTTGAATAAATATGTGATTATATGAGAACTTTGTGTTAAATTCTTATTGTGTTGTTAATAAGAATTTGTGTAGAATTAATAAAAGATTTTTATTTGATAATGCCGCCAAGGAAGGGAGGTCTAAAGGGAAATATGGAAGAACAATTTTTAAATCTGAAGTAGAAGAATATGATAGTGACAGAATATTTTGTCAAGTTCAACGAGTTAGCTACATTTGCTCCACATCGAGTGGACACTGAGGAGCTTAAAGCACGATGTTTTAGGAACGGATTGAAATCGTTGGTACTCAAAAAGTTTGATGTGCTACAAATTAATTCATTTTCAACTTTATTAGAAAAAACCATTATTACTGAGGGAGAAATTGAAGCTGTATTAAAGAATAGTCAAGAACAAAGAAAGGAGGCTGAAGGAAATAATTTGATAGGTAGTAGTGGAGGTAGTGACCTTAATAAATGTAAGAGGGATGGTGATGTTAATTCAGGAAATATTCCAGAAAAGATTAGGAAGAAAGGTGCGCCGTGTGCAGTTTGTGGGAAACATCATCAATGAGTTTGTTTGAAGAAACCAAGAGTCTGTTATAACTGTCGCCAAAAGGGACACGTCTCCCGAGTGTCCCATTCCAAAGAAGACACAAGGTTGTTTTGCATGTGGATCGATAGATCATCTGGTTCGGAATTGTCCAAAGAGAAACGTGGAGAAGGAAAGTGTCAACAATGGAACCAGCAGAGGAACAATATGGATCAAAGAATTAGCTCAGTAGGGAAGACCAACATCATTCACTTTTAACATGACAGTTCCAAATGCAGCAGCTTTCCATGAAAAGGCGACATGTAACGAGTTCAGTTAGAAATTAAATTACGCGAGAAATACGAGTTAGATATTGCTGTGAATTATTTTCTTTTATAGATCCAAGTCACAGGTTAGAATTTGATACACAAATTAATATTGTGTTGATAAGAATGAATTGATGATACAACTTTAAAAGATTGTAGAGAATAAGAAAGCAGTTATTCCGAGGACGGAATCCTTTTAAGGGGGGGGGGGGGGTGAATGGGATAACCCGGGATTTCGAATAATCCGAATTTTATGAATAAGTTTTTTTATTTAATATTGATATTGATTATCAATATTGTGCTGTGTATCAGTGATATGAGTTTTGAGAATTAGTCAATTTATGTATTGACTGCGAAATAAGAGTAGAGTTATGCTTAACAGCTTTAGAAACCCTAAACATAATTCTGGATAGGGAATTCGATAGAAAATATAATTAAAATTATTGTATTAATAAGTACGCGTTTGTACTATATAGAGTTATTGATCAATGATTGACCGGATAGGGTTTTAAATTAGTAAACCCTAATAAGGGATTAGAAACCCTAATCTTAGATCTAGAAACACTAATGCACAGTTAATAATCCTAATTGTATGCCGGAAAACCCTAATTTAAAATTTGGGAATCCTAAACCTTAATTAGAAAACCCTAATACTAATTAGTAAGCCCTAATGTGTTTGATAACCTTTAATATAATTAGGAAACCCTAATTATATTTTAGTTATCTTAATTTCCTATTTTAATAAAACCCTAATTAGAAATTTTTGAAAACTAAAGTTAAAAAACCTAAGGGTTAGAACCTTAGGGTTAAACCCTAAGGGTTGGATAATTGTCTAGATTACCATTAAAATGATGATGCAAATGACCATAGTGCCCTTTTCACATTCTTTAATTGGTAACTTGTAAGATTAGACAACAACTTTAGTTGTTCACCTACTAAATTGACTTTGTGGCTTATATCTTCAGCAAATCAGCAGCAACTTCATTTATATACATTGCATCTAAGTAATTATAAAAGATATTGAGAGAGAAAAGTTACTAAAGTTGCCTATTTATGTACTAACTCTCAAGAACTCTTTCTCTCTCTTAAACCTCCGAATTCCTTGAGTATTTCAGCCACTAAATAAACCCTAGAAACGTCAAGATCATTATAGGAGATCAAGGATCAAGGATTGGACTATAAAGTTAAAACCCTAAACTCAACCTAGATCATGTATGCTAAGTTCATGTTTGTGTTTATCTGTTTAAATCAGTGTTAGAAGATGTTTTAAGAGGATCTATAATGATATATCATAGATCTATAGCATCAAAAGGCATTAAAATGGAGTTTTTGAAAAACTATTCTTGAACCCTAGAGTGGCCTGACAAGCTAATGTTAGAGTCCATAAATTTTTCTCTGATGTTGATTTTTGTTGTTTTATGTGTTAGATCCATAGTTTGATATGTGGTCTTTGTTCTATAAGTTAAATAACAGTCATTGGATGTCTAGATTGTAAGTTATAGTCGGTCAAAACCCGTTGACCGGGAATGACCAGTCGATTATTGGGTAGCCCAAAAATCATAAAATCGGGTCGACAAGCTTTTGTAATGTCTAGATCTGTCTAGTGTTATGAGTTATGTTGATGTTGTTGTATCCAGTTTGTAGTTTGCTAAATGGACTATAGATCCATCCCTTAATATTCCTTATTTTGTAAACATAGTCTGTATACGCTTACATGAGATTTTTATAGTTGTTCAAAAGTTTCAATTCACAAAGATATGATGAACATGATGAAATCATGTTCATAGTGTTTGATTATGAAGTTATGTTGAAAATTGTGCTTATATATTTGATGTGAGCATGATTTATGTATAATATGGGTTATATTATGATATATTATGAGTTATATGGTTGTTCTAGTAATTCAATCCATGTAATTTTGATAAACAAGAGGAATTTTGTTCATAATGATTTTCTATGAATTAATTTCTGAAAAATGGCTTTTGAAACTATCAAATTGATGTTTGGTTATGATTTATTGTTGAAATTGATCATGTATTATGTTAGTATGTTAAGAATATGAGTTATCACAATTGGAATTACTAGAATTGGTTTAAAAACAAATTCACAGTGAAGAATTTCGCTATGAATGTCAAAAGAAGAGGAAATAAGAGAAATAATGAAATTAAAAGTTGTAATCTTTGATGTTTATATGGTTAGAAACGTGTTAGAAATATTAGTTTATGTTTCTGTATACATATTACACCTTGGGTAGGTTGATATGGTTGTTAGAAAGGAGTTTGTAGGCCTAATTTGGCTTTCTTTAGTGTTTGGGATGAAAATTCACGAATTTGCAGAAGGGACCCCCGCCCCGGCGGGCTGTCCCTAGAGCAAAAACCCCTGCCCAGGCGGGGGGGTAGTCTGTCTAGCCAATTTATTTTTAAAAAAACTGACCATACATGTTTTACTAAAATGAGCATAACCTTTTCATACGAACTCCGATTGAGGAGATTCAAGATGATCCGGAACGAGGACGAGTAGAACTACAACTTTTGTTCTTTAAGTTTTTCAATTTGATGTCGGGAAAAGTAGTCAAAACGGTCATCTTTAGGACTATTATGTTTTCGAGGGCAACCGGTGGGCGTCGAGCATACACGTATGCATGTGTAATGCTTCTGATGATAAAAGATGTTGTTCTAAGTTATAAAATATGAATGTTAGTAAATATAATGATGTTTAACATTAATAAATAATATATTAGATAAGTTATAGAACCATAGTAAGCATACACAAGAGAGACAAATCGGGCGTGCGACGAAGAAACGTCGAAACGCCGTGATAAGTGTTAATGAACGTAAAAAGTGTTTTAAGTCAAATGAAATGAATATTATAAAATATGAAATGGGTTTAATATAAAACCAATAATGATTCCTAGCAAGATTTAAACACTTGAATGAATTTCGAATGTTACATAAGTCGAAAAGTTAACACAATCTAATTGAACATTATGTGCTAATTAACAGGAAGGATTATGAGATGTGGAGTAGAGTTTTCATTACAATTACTATGTGTTGTTATGTGACTAATAGTTGATGTGTATGATTATATAATTGTGTAGGGCACGTGAAGTGCAGATAACTGTAAGCTGTTAAACTGTTATTGGTAAACAACGATCAAGGCAAGTCTTCCAGTTCCTATTTGTTATGTGAACTTGATGATGAACTGTTTTAAATATTTGTAGCAAAGAGCATGATGTGTTCTATATATATTGAAAGTATGAAACACTAAAGTCAATTTATGACTACGTTGATTGAATAATGAATGTTGATTGAGTAAGGAACTAAATCTTTATACTTGTTATATGAAATGCAACATGTATGTTATGTTAGTCCAATGTTTATGAGATATATGTTGAGCATGTTATTATGTGATATGTGATGCATGAAAACTGTTTGATTTTGCTGGGCTATCGAGCTCAACCTTGCAAATAACCACTTTTGCAGGTTAAAGATTTAAGGTAAAGTTATGTGTTACTTGAAAGATATGAATCAGATGTGATACTTGAAGATTTATACACTTTGGCTGAGTTATTATTATTAGAACCATGTTTAAGGTTCTGAATAATGTATTAATGTTGAATTGTAATATCGTTTTGCGATGTAAACTCTTGTAGTATTACAATGATTCTGAGATATTTAGATGTAAAGGTTGAATGTTCTGGGAACGAGAATAGCTTGTAATAGAAAATTTTAATTGTAATAGAAAATTTTAATTATTCCGCAAATTTCAATGGTTGTATTATCATTTAATATTGTAAAAATTAGAGGTTGAATGTATTGTTAACGAGTCGAGAATTAAATTGTATGAATTTTGGGGTCGTTACAGCATACTGGGCCATTTGTAAGCTAAATTTCGACTTACAAGCAACTGGTGAGAAACAATTGCTGCAGCAAAATGAGATGGACGAATTCCGACACAACGCTTATGAGAACGCCAAATTTTATAAAGAGAAAGTCAAGACATGGCACGATAAGAAAATCCTCGATCGAAACTATTTAACTCTAGACTGCGGTTATTTCCCGGTAAATTAAAATCCCGCTAGTCAGGCCATTTTGTGGTTGTATCTATCGCTCCACACTGAGCGGTTGAAGTAGAGGAACTAAATACAAAGTGAACATTCAAGGTAAATGGCCAAAGGCTTAAGCATTATTGTAGTGGGCCCATCGATAGATAACCGACGATAATGCATCTCTCTGATCTAGTGGGCAATTGAGCAATACAGCAAAGTCGGGCTGACGACTATAAACTAAGCGCTATGGGGAGGCAACCCCAAGTATTTTTCTTTTTTTTTTCTTTCTTTCTTTCTTTCATTATCTTTCAGCAAATTAGTTAATTCATTTTAGGTGTATAATAGTCTAGACCAATAATAGTAGAATTCTTGTTTGTTCATTGCTAGTATTTATATAGTTGTTTAATGTTTTAGGACAAACAGTTAGCCGACACCAAGGCTTAGCATCCGCACGGCGCTCAACAAGCAGAGGAAACCAGCGGCACGGCGCTGGCTAACAGTAACTTCAATATAGGCCCAGAGTCCTGGCGCCATCATCAAGCTGAAATTAAGCGCCCCGACGCTAGGCATCAGGAGCTTCAAATCAAGTACAACGCCCCGACGCTAAAATAACACGGGACTATAGCTCCCCGGCGCTGAGAGTTACTCGACCCATTGCATAAAAGCGCCCCGGTGCCCAAATCAGCTTAAATCCCAGCGCCCCGGCATTGGGTGGTAAGGCTTGAAAAAAATATATATTTAATTCTTCTGCCCTTTCAGATCTATAACTTCCCCATCAGTTCTCCTAGTGCTCCTCCACTTCAAGCATCAATCATGTTTCTTTCCATTGGTAGCAACCCCTCATAGAAGTACTGGATCAAGTAATGTTCATCAATTCCGTGAGGTGGACAGCTAGAACACAACTTCTTGAACCTTTCCCAATACTCGTAGAGAGTTTCTCCATTGAACTGCATGATTCCGCATATCTCCTTCCTTGTATCGGCAACTCTTGATGCAGGGAAATACCTCTATAAGAATAACCTTTGAATATCAGTCCATGATCGTATTAATTCTGAAGAAGATAGTATAACCAGTCTTTAGCCAAATCTTCTAATGAGAACGAAAAATGTCTAAGCTTTATCTGCTCCTCTGTCACCCCTTGTTCTTTCATCGTGGAACACACCACATGGAACTCCTTTAGATGCTTATATGGATTTTCACCTGTAAGACCACGAAAAGTAGGCAAAAGACGAATTAGTCTAGAGTTAAGTTCAAAAGCAACATCTAAAGTAAGATACCGAATACAAAATGATGATTGATCAAGATCGAGAGTAGCTAGTTCTTTTAAAGTCCAATTTTTGTTTGGCACCGCCATCTTTTCCTCTTCAAGTGATGGAACAAGAGCTTCTTCTATATCTGCAGTTTTCTCTATCTCTTGAACAAAATTTAAGAATAAACAAAAATAATTAACACTCCCAGGCAACGGCGCCAAAATTTGAGAGCTGTCGTTTACACTCCTAAATTAACCTCACTTTCACTTTACAAATTCAAACAATTAGCATAGTAGTAAGCAAGGATCGATCCCACAGAGAGTGATTTGATTTATATTTATTCTATTATTTTGATAGAAAAATAAAGATGGGGGGTTTTTGAAAATTGTTTTTAAACTAAAAGAACAAGAATTAAATGATAATATTAATTAAAGATGTAAAAACTTCTGTTCTGAAGTTCAGTTTCACCAAGTACAACAATCAATTAATCAAGTTATTATTATTTTTCCTTCAATGAAACTATTAGCCCTAAATAACAATAAGCTCTGCTATCCGAAATTCTCCTTAGATTATCACTGTATGAAACAAGCTCTCCACCAAATTCTAACTAGCATACAACCTAGAATAAGCTCTCTAGATTTAATATGATAGAAGCATTAAGAAAAAGAGAATTAGGCTAATCCAAGCAACAAACACATAAGCTCGATTTGTTTAACTTGTTTTCTAATAATCTTAGCAATACACAAAAGCTTGTCCACAATTAGTATTACCAAGTTGCTACTTGTGATGAAGAAAGATATCAATTACACGTAATACCAATCTTATTCTAGCATATGATAATGATCAAATTAACTCAATTGGCCATATTAAATCAATTAGATCAATTAGCATGCAATCAATGAAAACAGATTATTAGAAGAAATTTCACACAAGAAGGAATAAATAATAATACTCAATTAATCAATTACTTGTAACAAGGATTCACCTCCCTTTAGAATTGAATAAAAAGAACTAGCCTGACATGCTCTTGAGTCTGCACTCCAATAGATAATAGTTGATTGTTGAATGAATAAAACTTTGACTCTCATCCCCTATTTATAGTGCTAGACAAAGTCCTAAATCCTATAGGAAGTAGAAATCCAAATCCTAAAAGGAATTACAAATCATAACTAGTTTCCATAAAGAAATAGAATTCAATTTGGAAATAAATCTTAGTCTAAAGGAAATCCTAAAGATAATAGAAATATCAATCCAATTCCATGTAGAAGTCTACCAAAATCTGCATTTAGAAACTTTCCAAAAATATAAGATTTCCCGATTTCCCGCTCAAATTCGCTGGGGCGAATTTTCATTTCCTGCTGCGACGTCCTTTGGTAAAATGAGCATAACATTTGATTCGGGAGGAGTTACGGGGCCTGCTACCTATCAAAACGAAGATATCGACGAGATCTACAACTTTCTTTTTTGAGAATTAACAAATTCTTGTTGTATCAAGGACAAAATCAGGATCCAAGTGACTGCTGTGTAAATTGCAACTTCCAAACTTTGAGGTTCAACGTCCGTTTAGTAAAAATATCATAATGTTTTCATATGAACTCCGATTGGGACGATTAAAGATGTTCCGGAAAGCTAAAAAAGAGCTCTACAATAAAATTAAAGTCCCAAGCCAAGAACATGCATCCAACTTAATGCTAAAAATCCTGCAATTTTCTCTTTTCCCCATTTCAGCTCCAATTCTTCCTGAAATCATTAAACACCTTAATAAGCTCATATACACATGAAACATGCAATAAAACTAAACATGAAGGAAACAAAATAAATGAATTCTATGCACTCATCAAACTCCCCCACACTTAGCCTTTTACACGTCTTCGTGTATACCAAAAGTTTGATTTCCAGAAAAATTCTATTCAACCATCATGTCAAAAGATTTCAAGGAAAAAATCATGATTATCAACACTAAATTTGCAAAAATCTAATCAATGCCTTATCAGTTAACTCACAATGAACAACCTTACTATTTCACCAATGAATTTCATTAAACCAAATTGTAGCCACATAAGTAACTTTCGTACAATCCACATACTTACTCAACTTGGTTATTATGGAACAAAAATCGTGCAAACTGACTCATAACCAGGAACAAATTTTTTATTGCTTTTTAATTTTTTTTTATAGAACCTTCTCTTTAGCACAGATGAATGTATTTTCATGTTTTTCTCGTATTTTTTCTTTTCTTGACATGTGCAATATCTCCTTTTCTTAGGCTTTTTAGAGTTACCCATTAGCGATCTTTCCATAACCGACTCCAAAACCTGATGATCTTAGGACGCTAGGTGTAGAGACACCCTTAAGGCTTACTTATTCAAGTAACAAAGGCCACAAAAGTCGACTAGCCAAGCTGTTTTTATCCATCACACTTTTCAGCGTGAATACCGATGCTTCCCGAGGCTTAGATACCCAGTTATTTCGCACAATGGACATTGAAGCAGATTTTTAATTTTCATTTTTTTCCTTCTTTTTTTTTTCTCTTTTTTTTCATTCATCGTTTTTTTTCACATGGTTCTGCAACAACATAAGCAAGTTAAACAGTTCTAAGTTGTGAAATTAGTGCACATAGACAACTCCACAAATAACTTAGCCAAATAAACATGCTTCTCATATTCTCATGTATCACAAATTTAATTTAAATCAATTACTATGGATCATGGCTTAGTTGTCATCATTCATTAACAAATTAAGCTCCAAACAGATTCTGAATTTTAGCATCAATTTTTAATCATTGACTTTAACCTTCAAACACATAGGCAAATAGAATCATGAAATCAAGGATTTTCAAAAATTTCAAAAGCATTATGTTTTTCAAATTCCCCATCAAAATCGGATTAATATCCCCTAATAAAATAAAAACCTAAATCTTCCCCCCACACTTAAACCTTACCATTGTCCCCAATGTAAGAAAACAATGCAAAGAAGAAAAAACTACATGCAACTAAAATAACTAATAAGTAAAGGGATAGAGAGATCAAATCTGAGTTCTTGGGTTTGCTTCCTGCAATCGCCTTGTTTATTTATTGTCATTGGCTTGACATCATCCTTCTCATTCTATGTAATCAGACTTGTGTACTTCAAGTGGGCTGGTAACAGTTTCAATTCATTAGGAGCATCCTTCATATCATGATTTTGCTCCATTCCATCCCTCAAATAATTCTCGTATAATTGTATTTGATCAAAAGATTCTTGCACTATAGAGTCAACAACATCAGTAGAAAAAACAAAATTAACAATACCAAGATACCTTTTAGTCTCATATGTGTTGAACTGGACATGTGCCTCATCCAATTCCATAGTTAAGGTCCTATGATATGTATCATGTAGTGTTTTAGTTGTTTGCAACACTGTATCACCTATATCCTCTTTGTAAAGATCTGCAAAACTTATCCAATTCTTCTCCTCTTCCTCTTGTTCATCCTTTTCAGACTTTGAATACCCTATTTCTTCTTCAAATTTAGTAGTAGCCTCAAGCACTTCCAACTGGTTTCCACTAGTGAACTCCTCATCATCTTTAAGTTTTTGTTCCCTATTCGCCATTTCTTCTAGGAATTTTTCATTAGACTCTGTATACCACGTTGAATTCTTTCCAACTTTCAAATTCCTTGTTAGAACTTGTGGAAAAGGTAGTTTCGGTTCATAAGCTGAAAGAGGTGGAAATTTGTGCTTGATTACATCACTTCTACCTTTTTCACTATTGTCGGACTTGCTTTGTATTAAATTTCCTTTTTGCTAATCTTCTGCACCACATCTCAATGTTATGGCACTTACATTTGCAAGCTGACCAACTTGGTCCCTTAGATCTTGAACAGAAGTTCTTGTCTCCTGCTGGAATTGTTGTGTCTGACTCATGAACTGTTATGTTTGGTTCATGAATGCCCTGAACATATCCTCTATAGATGTCCCAGAATTGACAAGAACTTCTTGGTTTTTTATGTGGTACTGAGATCGAGCTTGCTGAAAACCTTGCGTATTCCTTGTAGTCATTTGTTGAACCAAAGCAGTTAAATCAGAAATCTGCTGCTCTAAGTCTCTTGTGCTTACCCCATTTACCCTTTGTGGTGTGTGATCCATCTTAGTTCCATAATGTTGTGAGTTAGCTACCATGTTTGCAATTAAGTTCCTTGCAGCTTCTGGAGTCTTGTCTACCAGTGCTCCTCCACTTGCTACATCAATCATGCTTCTTTCCATTTGTAGCAACCCCTCATAGAAGTACTGAATCAAGTAATGTTCATCAATTCCGTGAGGTGGACAGCTGGAACACAACTTCTTGAACCTTTCCCAATACTCGTAGAGAGTTTCTCCATTGAACTGCATGATTCCGCATATCTCCTTCCTTGTATCGGCAACTCTTGATTCAGGGAAATACCTCTCTAAGAATAACCTTTGCATATCAGTCCATGATCGTATTAATTCTGAAGGAAGATAGTATAACCAGTCTTTAGCCAAATCTGCTAATGAGAACGGAAAATGTATAAGCTTTATCTGCTCCTCTGTCACCCCTTGTTCTTTCATCGTGGAACACACCACATTGAACTCCTTTAGATGCTTATATGGATTTTCACCTGTAAGACCATGAAAAGTAGGCAAAAGACGAATTAGTCTAGAGTTAAGTTCAAAAGCAACATCTAAAGTAGGATACCCAATACAAAATGATGATTGATCAAGATCGAGAGTGGCTAGTTCTTTTAAAGTCCTATTTTTTTTTGGCACCGCCATCTTTTCCTCTTCAAGTGATGGAACAAGAGCTTCTTCTATATTTGCAGTTTTCTCTATCTCCTGAACAAAATTTAAGTCTCTAGAGCGAGAGGATTAAGTTATAAAATAAAAAGAAAAGGAAAAAGAAAATAATAAATAAACCAAAACAAAGAATAAACAAAAATAATTAACACTCCCCGACAACGGCGCCAAAATTTGAGAGTTGTCGTTTACACTCCTAAATTAACAACACTTTCACTTTACAAATTCAAACAATTAGCATAGTAGTAAGCAAGGATCGATCCCACAGAGAGTGATTTGTTTTATAATTATTCTATTATTTTGATAGAAAAATAAAGACGGGGGGTTTTTGAAAATTGTTTTTAAACTAAGAGAACAAGAATTAAATGATAATATTAATTAAAGATGTAAAAACTTCAGTTCTGCAGTTCAGTTTCACCAAGTACAACAATCAATTAATCAAGTTATTATTATTTCCCTTCAATGAAACTATTAGCCCTAGATAACAATAAGCTCTGCTATCCGAAATTCTCCTTAGATTATCAATGTATGAAATAAGCTCTCCACTAGATTCTAACTAGCATACAACCTAGAATAAGCTCTCTAGATTTAATATGATAGAAGCATTAAGAAATAGAGTATTAGGTTAATCCAAGCAACAAACACATAAGCTCGATTTGTTTAACTTGTTTTCTAATAATCTTAGCAATACACAAAAACTTGTCCACAATTAGTATTACCAAGTTGCTACTTGTGATAAAGAAAGATATCAATTACACGTAATACCAATCTTAATCTAGCAGATGATAATGATCAAATTAACTCAATTGGTCATGTTAAATCAATTAGATCAATTAGCATGCAATCAATGAAAATAGATTATCGTAAGAAATTTCACCTGAAAGGAATAAATAATAATACTCAATTAATCAATTACTTGTAACAAGGATTCACCTCCCTTTAGAACTGAATAAAAAGAACTAGCCTGACATGCTCTTGAGTCTGCACTCCAATAGATAATAGTTGATTGTTGAATGAATAAAACCTTGACTCTCATCCCCTATTTATAGTACTAGACAAAGTCCTAAATCCTATAGGAAGTAGAAATCTAAATCCTAAAAGGAATTACAAATAATAACTAGTTTCTATAAAGAAATAGAATTCAATTTGGAAATAAATCTTAGTTTAAAGGAAATCGTAAAGATAATAGAAAAATCAATCCAATTCCATGTAGAAGTCTACCAAAATCTACATTTAGAAACTTTTCAAAAATCTAAGATTTCCCGATTTTCCCGCTCAAATTCGCTGGGGCGAATTTTCATTTCCTACTGCGACATCCTTTGGTAAAATGAGCATAACTTTTGATCCGGGAGGAGTTACGGGGCTTGATACCTATCAAAACGAAGATATCAACGAGATATACAACTTTCATTCTTTGAGAATTAACAAATTCTTGCTGTATCAAGGTCGAAATCAGGATCCAAGTGACTGCTGTGTAAATTCCAACTTCCAAACTTTGAGGTTCAACGTCCGTTTAGTAAAAATATCATAACGTTTTCATATCAACTTCGATTGGGACGATTCAAGATGTTCCAGAAAGCTAAAGAAGAGATCTACAATAAAATTCAAGTCCCAAGCCAAGAACATGCATCCAACTTAATGCTAAAAATCTTGCAATTTTCTCTTTTTCCTCATTTCAGCTCCAATTCTTCCTGAAATCATTAAACACCTTAATAAGCTCATATACACATGAAACATGCAATAAAACTAAACATAAAGGAAACATAATAAATGAATACTATGCACTCATCAAGAGGCTTGCTTAATAATGCATTAAATTGAATATTGTTTGTTCATTACGGCATGTAAGTTGGTATAGTATCATCTCATATTTATTCCATCATTAAGTTTGGTTGGGTTCCTTATAATGACTGTACCAATTTACATTATTCGTGCCTAATAATCGTGTATGATTTCAGTTATTATAATGGCATCAAAGCGTCAACGAGGAGAGGGTTCTTGATCATCCTCAGCCCCGACGAAATTTGTCAACAGGAGATTCGTTAATGCCGAGGCCCAAGAGCGCTATAACCATATGGCAACACGATCTCTAGTCCCAGAATGAGGTTTAAGACCAGACCACACAAAGGATGGGGAAATTGCCGTCACGATTGCTGAGCGAATAGTTCAATTTCACCAAACAGCCTAACCTGGCGGTAATTACAGTGGTAAAGGAGTTCTATACCAACGTTTTTGAGCTCTTCCACTATGGCGTGTACGTGCGAGACAAAACAGTTGAATTTGGTGAAGAGGACATCAATGGGTATTACCAACTGCCTACTGATGGTCAACGTAATGAGTATGCTGGTTCTGTGAGCCAAGGATCAGATTATGAAGTGATTATTCGCAAATTATGTCAACCGGGCACAACATGGACACTGCATGAACGTGGAAGTATGGCTTTCCCCCACTCGTGCCTTAGTTTATATGGGAATGCTTGGTATGCCTTTATCTGTGCCAAATTAATGCCCTGCACGCATGTCAATGATGTCACTAAAGAAAGGGCTGTGTTACTCTATTCTATAGTTCAAGGTATGAAGCTTGACGTCAATATAATTATTCAACAGTCGATTGTTGGGTAAAATCTAATTACGCACAACACGCAAGTATACGTGGTTAACAAGTAATATAATGATAAAAAAGAATCGTTCGCAGAGAGAATAGCAAGAAATTAATCTTAACAATTATCAATTTTGTAATAACCCAATTTTATTAAACTAATCAAAATCAAAGATGATAACTAATAAAACTTAGAAATTAAAAATATTAATTAATCAACACAACTTAAAAACCTTAATTTCAAACAATTAATGGAGAATTAGGCTTTACAACTTCACTTTAAGTATCATTCCAATTATCACACCTTATTTCAATTTAATTCATTATCTCAATTTATTAATCAAGAACACTTATATAGATTTAGTCTTTTCTCAATGCACTAAACCATATCAACTTAAATCCATAATTTAGATAGAATTAAGCTAAACACCCTAAATAATTAATTCACTATATCTTTATGTGAATTACACTTAAGAATGATTTAATTCCAAGTTCTTACCAGATTACATGCGATGCTAGGCATATCTCTACCCTAACATAAATCAAGAATCTATTCAATCACAGAATTTAAGAACACATGCTATTGTGACTAGGTCTAGAATCATACATCATCTCTCGAATCCATACAATTCCACATAAAATTGGTGATCAAGCAATTCATAAATTAATCACAAATCACAATAGATAAAGTGAAATAATAATTTATTAAACTCAAATCAAGGGATAGTAATTTTCATTCAACATTAAAGATCCATTGCAAGCCTAAAAAGTAATTTAGTGCATAACTAATGAATTAAATACTGAATAAATAAATGAAATCATCACCCCGATTACACAAATTAAAATAGAAGAAGAATAGTAATACACCACCCTTCTCGCCCTTTAAATCTGCGATCTTCGTGAAATCACTTCTTTTCTTCGTTCCTCCAAATTCTTGCTCTTCAATTGTATGTCTCTAAGTGTATATGCCTTTTTTTTTTGAATCTCCAGCACTTAACATAAGTTAATTCACTTCAGCTACATCATCCCAATTTTATTCCATCTCAAACTCATCACATAAGAATTCTAATAAAAATCAAACTCCTAATTAGACCCAACAAGTATTTCTTAAACATAGAATCCCAATTAACATGAAATAACTTCCTTGACACACTCCTGATATAAAATTATTATATATGGAAGTTAACTCTCCCAAGACAACTCAAATTCTAGCAAATAAAAGTAGCCCAACTTTTGACCCGACCGACCGGCGTGCCCCACGCCGGGTTTAATACTAAGACAAGGTCTTGCTAAGGCCGTTAAAGCAAAGATAGCTTTCCACGCAGCTTGTTGCCCGGGTCATGTGTAGAATGTTTAGAATTGCATGAACTTTCTTCCATTGCTAGCATCTTGATGAGCTCATTTATTATCCTACAATCAAGAACAAAAACCCATCAAAAGCAATATGAAATATTTGAAAAACTAACAATATAACAAGCTAAATAAAGATAAATCGTAGGTTAAAAACCTACTCATCAAATTCCCCCAAACTTGAAACATTGCTTGTCCTCAAGCAAAATGAAATGCAATGCAATTAACTATGCTAAACTACAAATCCAGTATTTAGATAGACAAAGTCTACTCATACGGCTTGAGAAAAATTAAGCAAACACCACAATACTTCATACCAGAAACCAAACCAGAAGTCCCATCAATCCTCGAATCTTAACCTGTTATTACTGGTATAGTATGTGTGTGCTCAACATCCCTGCTAACTTATGTATATTGAACTTTAATACATAACAAGTCTCTTAAAAGACATCATACAGCGTAAACTCAAGAATTTCAAAAATAGACAAGATCCAACTAAAACCAAGCAATTACCAATATTAAGGGTCCAAATAAGATATGCATGCTTTATTTTTCAACCACGGGGGCTTTTTGCTCTTATTTCCCGTGTTATTCTATATTTTTTTTAGATAATGTGAGTGCGCTTTACGCTCTATCTCACACCTGTGTTTATGGGGAGTGCATTTTACACTCCTTCTCAGCCCACCAAAAGATTCAATTAATCATCTCAGGAAGGTTCCCTTTTTTAGATAAAAGAAGCTTATATACCCCACCTTTTCCCCCAAACTTAGGTTCTCGCTTAATTCTCCGCCTTCACTACCTATCCTTGTCATTCTCTTATTTAAACTAGAATTATCCTTTAGAGATCCTTTATGTATCAATTTGAACTACATCAGTCAACATAGGTGTTATTACGTGCTAACCTTATTATACCAATTTCAAACAAGCAAAAGATCCAATTCATAACAAAAATTACATCAAAGTTCTAATACTTGGTACTTTACTTGTCTACATAATTTTAATCTCATCATTGGCTAAGAATAAACCTTTACTATCGAATAACTAGATTCATGCAATTTAAACTATATGCAAATTATTTTTTTAACTAATGAATGCATTAAACTAAATGACATGAAAAATGAACAAATATAAAAACTAAACAAACTAACTAACATGATTTTTTAAAATTTTCACAAATTAACCAGGAAGGAACATAACCCCCCAAACTTAAAGAAAGTAATGTCCTCATTACAACAAAGTAAATCAAATAAAAACATGAGGACTTCCCTGAAAAACGAGTCACTGCTCGTCATCATCCGAAGGAGGGTATGTTGGAAGGATAGGAGGAACATGCATGTCCATCAGATTTGCGTTAGGATTACAGTAAGCGTGTTGAAATCATTTGCATTGTACTGATGCATTAAGTCTTGTCGTTAGGCCAGCCACAAAATTGATTCCTTGAACTACGAGGTGGTTGCTCGTCCATTGGTTCCGCTGCAACTGGGGGTGAGGGTTGGCGAATCATAATATAACCTTCTCCTCTTGGATGTGATCTTGCCCCCTCCCATGCCTTGTACTTCTTAATTGTAGCATGATCGATTATAGCCATTGGTTGTTGATTAGGTTCAGAAGGATGCCACTGCACCCTTGCTTTGCGGCACAAATCAGTTATAAGAAATTAGTGCAAAAGGCCCCCCATAGTACTTCCCTTTTGTAGTCAATCAATGGACTACTGAATACAATCACCCACGTCCACATTGTAGAACACAATGGAATTATTTACATGGTAATGGTGGTGAACAATCCTATAAAATAACAATGCCCTTTCCTTAGTTACATCATTTTGGTGGTGTGTGAGCATCAATCAGGCACAAAGGAATGCATACCATGCTTTACCATACCTACTTAGCGCTGAGTGAGAAAAACTAATCTTTTCATTCGTTCCGACACGAGTCACCCATTAAGTTCCCGGTTTGCACAATCTTACAATCAACTCATCCAGGTCGAGAAAACCATCTTCATAACGTTCAGTAGTTGGTGTTTCCAGCCCAAAATACTCGTTGATGGCATCAGCATGAAAAGACACCGGTTTACCCTGAACCATGACTATGTGATTGACATGCTCCATTGCGTTGGCATAAAATTCTTTCACTATGTTGATGACCGTTGGAAGTGGTTGCTCCACTAACTGAAACTAATTTCGCTCCACAATCATTAGAGCCATATCACCATCCAAGTTAGCATCTGGCTTCAATCCTCATTCTAACACTAAAGTCTTCTTGTCTATGGATGATTTGAACCTTGCCTCAACCCCTTCACTAACAAATTTCATGTGATCATACTGAGCCCGAGCAGTAGAAGTTGATGGATGTTGTCTTTTGTGTGAAGACATGGTGTTTATGGCGAGGTTTAGGCAAAAATTTTGGTTTAGGAATTTTGTCAAACAGTTGGTGGGCGTAAGGGATAATTCCCCCAAACTTATCTTCTTGGAACTATCTCTCTAAGCAAAGTATGAAATAAGGCAAAACAATCCTTGGACAACCAATCCCCAAGGTTTACCAACCAATTATTACTAACAAAAGAGAAGAAGAATGAGAATGAAGCAATTTGTGTTTACCTCCAATAAAAATTTGTGTTTCCCCCTTTGTAGTGATGCCCCAATTTGTAAGAATTTGTGTAGGAGAGGAATTAGGCTTAGTGTTAGAGTGTATTGCTTGTATGTAGAATGAATGTGGCTACTTGTATGGGTAGACTTCATATAGGAGATGAAAACCAACGTGTATGGGAAGTTGAAGAGTTTGTGTGTTAATGAGAAAAGGAGTTGGGAAAGAGAAGGAGAAGTGGTGTAAATGGGAAAAGGAGTTGGGAGTTAATGGAGTTATGGGGTAGTGGGAGAGTTTGTGTTGAAAGAGAAGTGGGGAGTTTAAGTGTAAAGAGGAGTTCTTGAGTGGTTATGGCCGAGTATGATGCGTTAGGAACCTATTTAGTATCTGACGTTTTCGAGCGGCGCGACCCGCGCCGTGTATAGGTCTGATATGGCGCACCCCGCGCTGTAAGGTCAGTAAGTTCTAATGTGGTAGCGTGCCCTGTGCCGTGTCTAAGCTTATATTGGTGCGCCCCGCGCTGGTTGATCAGAATGTTATCGGCAAATTGGCGCGCCCCACGCTGGATACACGCCTTATGTGCTACGTCCCGCCCCGTTTATGCAGTGTCTTGGTGACTCTCTTTTCCCTTCATTCCCTACAAATATACCAAAATGACATCATTATTCTATGAAACAGAATTATCTAAGCTATACTATGACCTAAAATGTAAGTAATAAATAAAAATAGAAGAGGTTTAGAGCTTGGGTTGCCTCCCAAGTAGCACTAGTTTTAACGTTGTAAGCTCGACGGTGCCTCTTGTTTCAAGGTGCATCTGCAAGTGTAATTGCAAGGGCTTCGTTGTCGACGTCGCCACCCCAATAATGCTTTAATCTTTGCCCGTTGACTTTGAAGGTTTTGAGAGGATTTCTGCTATAGAGCTCAATGGCGCCATGTGGGAAGACTCTGTTAATAGTAAATGGACCTGACCATCTAGATTTGAGCTTTCCGGGAAATAGTCTCAGTTTGGAATTAAATAACAGTACCGATTGCCCCCGTTTGAACTTTCTCTATAAGATTTTCGGGTCATGCCATTTCATTACCTTCTCTTTATACAACTTTGAATTCTCATAGGCTTGTAGTTTGAATTCATCAAGTTCAGTCAATTGAAGTAGCCTCTTTTCACCTGCTTCTATTTGATCAAAGTTGAGCTTCTGAATTGTCCAACAGGCTTTGTGCTGTAATTCCACAGAAAGGTGACAAACTTTCCCGTAAACCAATTAATATGGAGACATCCTAATTGGCTTCTTGTATGTTGTCCTATAAGCCCATAATGTGTCATCCAATTTTAGAGACCAGTCTTTTCTGTTCGGGTTTACTACCTTCTCTAAAATTTTCTTCACCTCCCTGTTGGAGATCTCGGCTTGCCCACTTATCTGGGGGTGATATGTTGTTGCAACCCTATGATTAACTCCGTATTTCACCAAAAGAGCTGTGAATGCTTTATTGCAGAAGTGACTTCCCTCGTCACTTATGATTGCTCTTGGTGTGCCAAATCGTGTGAATATGTTCTTCTGTAGGAATTTTAGGACCACCTTGGCATCATTTGAAGGGAGTGCCATAGCTTCCACCCATTTTGTTACATAACCCGCCGCAAGGAGAATGAATAAGTTATTGAATAAGGGAGGAAAATACCCCATAAAGTCCATTCCGCAAATATTAAAGACTTTTACCTCCAGGATTGTGTTGAGTTGCATTTCATTCCTCTTTGAGATGCTGCCCATCCGTTGGCATCTGTCATAACTTTTCACGAACTGGTGAGCATCCTTGAATGTAGTTGGCCAATAAAATCCTTCTTGAAGTATCTTGGTCGCTATCCTTTCACTCCCATAATGTCCCCCATATGCAGATGAATGACACTAGTGCAAGATATTGTTTACTTCTCTATATGACACGCATCGTCGAATCATTTAGTCTGCGTACTATTTAAATAAATAAGGCTCGTCCCACATGTACCACTTGACGTCATGTAGGAACTTCTTCTTTTGTTGACGTGTAAGGTCAGGGGAAGGATGTTTTTCACCAAATAGTTTGCAAAGTTAGCATACCATGGAAATTCTTTGTTGACCCCAAATAGCTGCTCATCCGGAAACAACTCGTTGAATAAACACTTATCTGCCTCATCGTTGTCCGAATTTTCTAACCTAGAAAGATGGTCTGTAACTTGATTCTCCATCCCCTTTGTATCTTTTATTTCTAAATCAAATTCTTGTAGGAGGAGTATCCATCTTATAAGTCGTGGCTTAGCATCCTTCTTCGAGATTAAATACCGAATGGCCGAGTGATCCGTATAAACCACTACCTTTGTCCCGATCAATTATGCCCAGAATTTGTCAAAGGCATACACTACTGCAAGTAACTCCTTTTCTATAGTTGTGTAATTCATTTGGGTCTCCGTAAGTGTCTTACTTGCATAGAATATTGCATGGAATATCTTCTCCCGGCGTTGACCCAAAAAAACCCTTACTTTATAGTCGCTCGCATCGCATATTAACTTAAAAGGCATATTCCAATCTGGTGTGGCAATAACTAGTGCTGTAGTCAACTTTTTCTTCAATAACTCAAATGCTGACTTACAATCCTCATCGAACTTGAAAATTGCGTTGTGAGATCCTGAATTTTATGAAATAAAAGTATTCAATTTTTCTATTTTGGTAAATAGTTAAATTGATAAAAGTCTAAATTTAAGGGTCATATTTGAAAATTTTTCAAAGTAAGCAAGTTGTCATAAAATAATCGGTAGTAAAAGAACAGTAATACGCATGGTTGCATAGTAGCACGCGGTATTGATTATTGATGCTTATGTGAGAAGTCACTCAGTTATACTCAATTATTGCTACAATAATTACTGCATCAAATCTCTCATGCGTAATTACGGACGTGATATTTGAGTCCGGAACGATGAAATTAGTACAAATAGACTATAAATACAAAATTTTTCGGGGTTGACTTTTTGGTCAAAAAGTCAATAGTTGACTTTTTCGGAAAAAGTCAAACTTTGAAATTTCAAAAATAATTTTTTTGATAAAAATAGTTCCATTGTGTTGAGATTATTAGTGTTAGTGGAAATCGACATTTATTTCGATATTAATTGACGTCAGGAAGTTATATTGACCAATCGGGTAATTAACCGGATAAATGAGCATTTAATTGCTATTAATTCACATGATTATAACTATTTGTTCACATGTGTGTACTATTGATTCACATTCTTGTACTATTAGGGGAGATGGTGCAAGATTGATATTACTTGCCTGACTAAGTTAAAAATGGAGGTATAGATGGAGGAACTATGTGACGCCCCCAAAATAGGTATACATTACCCATCTTGAGTCGCCAAATACATGGTACAAAATTCAAATACAACTTAATTATACAACAGTCGTGTAAAATACGACAAAACATTTGCTATGAGTTTTAATACAAATATTGTCATCTAGACAATATCCACACTCAATTGAGTCCTCATTACATTTATTATCACTCTATTTAACAGAATAGTGAGGACTACTAATGCTATTATCTGGACCATCACTCCGTTCCCCGACTAGTCCTTGCTACGTTCTCATTTCCTGAAGAGAATAATGAATGTAAAAGGGTGAGCTCAACTAGCCCAGTAAGAAATATTATGACTATGATAATGCAGAATAAATTATCATTAGCCTTCAACAATGTTAAATTGATACAATATAACAAACATCAAGTTTAACTGCTGTGGAAGAAGAAATCCATTAAAAGAGTCGAGTAGAGAATAAAATCTACTATCTTTTATGATTTAAAAGGTTTTTCATCACTTTTATCACGCGACTCGACAATAAATAATCCACATCATCCCTGCACTACGGCCAAGGATATTCATTAGTATCACAACCACAAATTATCCATGCACTACGGGCCAAGGATATTCGTGTATTCATTAATGGTCATGATCATGCCAACAACTAACCATCAATGCACTACGGGCCAATGAGGACTTTTACCACATCATTTGTAACATTACGGTCATGATTATACCGATAAATTCCTGGTCATAATCATACCAAGTTCATCTATGCACTATAGGCCACAGATGACTTTCAACATAATATAAACATGAGGATGATGACAATGATATAAGAATTCAATAAAACAAGTTCAAGAATTAATTTATCCAGAACTAATAACGTCCCAAATTGTCAACATGATACTTCTTTGTGAGAGTAAAATTCAAGAATGCTCAGAAGAATATTTCTATGAAAAGATACTGGATGAAGCGCAAATATCAAGGATATTCCACTAATTTCATGGAGTATAGAAGTCAAAACTTTAACTAAATGAATATAATAAAGAATGGAATAACAAAAGAAATCACCAAGCATGCGATAGACCGCACAAACAAAGTTATTCCAATGTAATAATAAATAACGGAACCAGTCATGCGTAAATGCACGAATAAGATATTCCAATGAATAATAAATAATGAAACCGTGTCAAAGAAATTTGCAAAGCGGATGTTCCAATGAATAATAAATAACGGAACTAGGTCAGCGTAAACGCACGCACGAGGATGTTCCAATGAATAATAAATAACGGAACCGAGTCGCAAAATTAAGCACCGGCGGGATGTTCAAATAGAATAATAAAGAATGGAATAACAGAAGAATTTCACCATGTATGTGATACTTCGCATAGGCAGTTTATTCCAACAGAATAATAAAGAATGGAATAATAGAAGAATTTCACCATATATGTGGTACTTCGCATAGATAGGTTATTCCAACATAATGATAAAGAATGGAATAACAGAAGTTCTCTTCATGAATACGAAAGAAATAATACCCCTTACCTTAGAAGAAACTGGATATAGAAGTGGTGAAGTAGCAGAACACTTTTCTTCTTTCTCTCTATAGTTTCTCTCTCTAGAGTTTCAGTGAATTCGTAAGAAATAATGAAGGAATGAGCTTCTATTTATAGAAGAATGGACTAAATATTAACTAATTCCTGAACAGTCCAGATTGATTTACTTTTAAACGGATGGTCCAGATTGGTTTACAATAAAATATAATATATTCTATTTATAATCTAATAAAATGAATAACTTTATAAAAGTATTCTGTTTTATATAAAAAGATTTTACTATGCAAACACTATGCAGGCACTATACAAATACTATGTAGGCACTATGCAAACACTATGCATAATAGAATATAATATATTTTATTTATAGTCTAATAAAACGAATAACTTTATAAAAGTATTCTGTTTTATATAAAAACTTTTCTTTTTTATTACATTAATAATACAAATAAAACAAAACTTCGTCATCATTATTATAATTCACATTATTAATCGACCAGGTCGTTCCCCGGAAAGAGGGGGTTTTCCAATAAGGATTTCTCTCTATTGGCGCGCAATTTGGTGACCAAACCTATGACGCCCCCAAAAATGGGTATACATCACCCATCTTGGGTCACCAGATACATGGTACAGAATACAAATACAACTTAATAATACAGCTGTCGTATAAAATATGACAAAACATAAATTGAGAGTTTTAATAAGAATATTGTCATCTAGACAATATCCACACTCAAAGGAGTCCTCATTACATTTATTGTCACACTATTTAACTGAATAGTGATGACTACTAATACTATTATCTGGACCGTCACTTCGTTCCCCGACTAGTCCCAGCTACGTTCTCATTTCCTGAAGAGAACAGTGAAAGAAAGGATTAAGCTCAACTAACCCAGTAAGAAATATTATGACTAAGATAATGTAGAATAAATTATCATTAGTCTTCAACAATGTTAAACTAATAAAATATAACAAACATCAAATTTAACTGCAACGGAACAAGCAATCCATTAAAAGAGTCAAGTAGAGAATAAAATATACTATCTTT
The DNA here is from genome assembly GCA_020205615.1 of Panax quinquefolius. NCBI lineage: Eukaryota > Viridiplantae > Streptophyta > Magnoliopsida > Apiales > Araliaceae > Panax > Panax quinquefolius. The sequence goes on from CM035168.1 coordinate 25,546,914, forward strand.
TATGATTTAAAAAGGTTTTTCATCACTTTTATCGCTGGGACTCAGCTTAATAAATAAACCACATCATCCCTGCACTATGGCCAAGGATATTCATTAGTATCACAACCACAAATTATCCATGCTCTACGGGCTAAGGATATTCGTGTATTCATCAATGGTCATGATCATGCCATAAAACAATTCATCTTTGTACCCTTGGCCAAAGAGAATCCATAGCCATAATCATACCAAAAACTGTCCATCAATGCATTACGGGCCAATGAGGACTTTTTCCACATCATTTGTAATATTACGGTCATGATTATACCGAATAATCCCTGGTCATAATCATACCAAGTCCATCTATGCACTACAGGCCACAAATGACTTTCAACATAATATAAACATGAGGATGATGACAATGACATAATAATTCAATAAAACAAGTTCAAGAATTAATTTATCCAGGAACCAATAACGTCCAAATTGTCAACATGATACTTCTTTGTAGAGTAAAATTCAAGAATGCTCAGAAGAATATTTCCATTAAAAGATACTGGATGAAGCGCAAATATCAAGAATATTCCACTAATTTCATGGAGTATAGAAGCTAAAACTTTAACCAACTGAGTATAATAGAATATATGAAACTGCAAATGGATTTTCGCCGCCATGCGGTAATCCACTTAGACAGATCATTTCCATAATTTAATAAGAAATGAATACAAAGGATCATTCACTATGCATGTGATAATCCACATATATAGGTTATTCCAACAGAATAATAAAGAATGGAATAACAAAAGAAATCACCATGCATGCGATAGATCGCACAGACAGGTTATTCCAACAGAATAATAAAGAAATGGAACTAGGTCATGCGTAAACATACAGACATGATATTCCAACAGAATAATAAATAACAGAACCAGGTCATGCGTAAACACACCGACAGGATGTTCCAACAAAATAATAAAGAATGGAATAACAAAAGATTTCACCAGGCATGCGATAGACCGCACAGACAGGTTATTCCAACAGAATAATAAATAATGGAACCAGTCGAGCGTAATACGCATCGGCGATATATTCCAATGTAATAATAAAGAATGGAATAACAGATGAATTTCACCATGTATGCGGTACTTCGCATAAACAGGTTATTCTAACATAATAATAAAGAATGGAATAACAGAAGAATTTCGCCAAGTATAGGGTAGTCCGCGTATGCAGGTTATTCCAACAGAATAATAAAGAATAGAATAACAGAAGTTCTCTTCGTGAATACAAAAGAAATAATACCCCTTACCTTTGAAAGAAGAGTACTCTGACTATTAGGGCGAGGATATACTCGAAGAAAACTTGCACTATGCTCAAAGCTTTCTTAAACTCTAAAGAAATACACTCAAGATTATAGAAGAAGAACTCTCTCTATAGTTTCTCTCTCTAGAGTTTCAGTAAATTCGTAAGAAATAATTAAGGAATGAGCTTCTATTTATAGGAGAATGGACTGCATAGTAACTAATTCATGAACGGTCCAGATTGATTTACTTTTAAACGGACGGTCCAGATTGATTTAATAAGATATTCTAGTAAAACAAAATCATTTAAATAAAATATAATATATTCTATTTATAATCTAATAAAATGAATAACTTTATAAAAGTATTCTGTTTTATATAAAAAGATTTAATATGCAAAATACTATGCAGGCACTATGCAACACTATGCATAATAAAATATAATATATTCTAATTATTGTCTAATAAAACAAATAACTTTATAAAAGTATTCATTGTTTTATATAAAAAGATTTTACTATGCAAAACACTATACATAATAGAATATTATATATTCTATTTATAGTCTAATAAAACGAATAACTTTATAAAAGTATTCTGTTTTATATAAAAAGTTTTTCTATTTTATTACATTAATAATACTAATAAAACAAATTTGAGTGACTTCTCACGTAAGCATTAATAATCAATACTGTGTGCTACTATGCAACCACGCGTATCACTATAGTTCAACAGTTTTAACGGAAAAACTTCCGCCGTTATTCTCATAAAAATATTTTTTTCATTTTCTCAAGTCGACAATAATTCCATTGCGAGGTCCACCAATATTGTACCGTCGTACGAATATTCTCCGAAAAAAAGAATATTCCTCGACCAATCGAATATTATATAACAACTTACATACATTACAAAATATTTAAATACTACCCACAACTATAACATTATATCAAATCCACACCATAATATTCAAAAAAATTATTTCAAGAAAATTAAATATTTATTCGTAAAATCTGGGGTCTCACAAAACCTCTCCTTGGCAGAACTTCTAGACATCGTTAATATTGCAAATAATAATATTAATAACTTCGTCGTCTCAATTATTTATTTAATAATATATAAAATATCAACAATAATTGAATCAATTAATGTGAGATACTATGCAACAATTACTGAAGTAATAATTGAACAAAACTGAGTGACTTCTCATGTAAGCATCAATAATCAATACCGTGTCCTACAATGCAACCACGCGTATTATTAAACTTTTAACACTGGGTGTTTCAACAGTTAAAGGTAAAACTTCCGCCGTTATTTTCATAAAAATATTTTTGTCATTTTCTCAATCCGACAATAATTCCGTTGTGGGGTCCACTTTGATGATTGGGCCGTCGTTTAAATATTATTTCTGTTAAAATGAATATTTCCCGACCAATCGAATATTATATAACAACTTGCGTACTTTGCAAAATTTATAAATATTACCCACAACTATAACATTATATCAAATTCATTCCATAATATTTAAAAATAATAATTATAGAAAATTTATCTTTATTCATAAAAGTTGGGGTCTTACAATCTCCCCTTCTTATGAAATTTCTCCCTCGAAATTAGGGTACGTACCTGGTATGTCGAAAAGGTAAGGATACCTTGATTTCATTTCGGATTTTAACTCCCAGGTCATTTCCTCAACATCATGGTTCCTCCATAAAAATATGACTTGAGGTATAACCTTGGAGCATATTATATGTTCCTTCTTATCCAAGATTTGAACAGGAACCTCTTCATACGTTAAATCTTCCGCTATTTCATCCGGTTCTAACTCAATAATGTGGTTCGAGTCTTTCACATATTTACGTAACATGGATATATGAAAAACATTATGAACACGAGACATACTTGGCGGTAAAGCGAGTCTATAGGCTACAGTCCCTACTCGATCGAGGATTAAAAATGGGCCAATGAATCGAGGATTGAGCTTTCCTCTCTTTCCAAATCTCGTAACTTCTTTCCATGGAGCAACACGTAACAACACATAATCTCCAATATCGAATTCCACGTCCTTTCGATGAAGATCAACATAACTCTTTTGTCGGTCTTGTGAGGTTTTTATACGTTGTCGGATCGTTTGAATCTTTTCCTTAGTCATATGTACCAACTCCAGTCCCAACAACGTTGCTTCACCCACCTCATCCCATCATACTGGAGAACGACACTTTCTTCCATACAACGCCTCGAATGGATCCATTCCAATACTTGCTTGATAACTGTCGTTGTATGAAAACTCCACCAATGGTAAGAACTTGTCCCAACTTCCCTTGAAGTCAAGGACACAGAGTCTTAATAAATTTTCAAGAGTTTGCATAGTCCTCTCTGATTGTCCGTCCGTCTGAGGATGATATGCCAAACTAAATCATAAATCCATGCCCATAGCATTTTGCAAACTAACCCAAAATTGTGAAGTGAATCTTGGGTCTCGATCAGAAACTATGGATACTGGCATACCATGCAGTCTTACAATCTCATTTATGTATATACGAACAAGACGTTCAAGTGTATAAGTTTTTCGTATTGGTAAGAAATGAGCAAACTTGGTCAATCTATCAACAATGACCCAAATTGCATCTATGCCTTGAGAAACCTTGGGAAGACCAGTAACAAAATCCATGGTAATGTGCTCCCACTTCCATTTTGGAATTTCAAGTGGTTACAATGAACCTTTTGGTACTTGATGCTCCGCCTTGACTCGTTGACAAGTTAGACACCTTGAGACAAATAAATAGCTATCTCTCTTTTATATTGCTCCACCAAAATGTATGTCAAGATCACGATACATTTTGGTACTCCCAGATGGATTGGCAAACGGTGTGTTGTGCGCCTCCATCATGATTTTATACTTTAAATCAGGGTCGTTAGGAACACAAAGTCTGGAGTTGACTTGAAGTATTCCTTCTTCATCGATTCTTGCTTCCGGTATAGCACCTTCTTGTACTTTCTTCCTCATATACATCAGCTCCAGGTCTGTAGCTTGAGCAGCTTTAACTTTATCGAATAAAGTCAGTTCTACTCGTATATTCGCCATCATCACGTGGGTCCCTGGAGTCTTTATCTCTATAAGATAAGGAAGAACAAATGAGTTCCGAGTTCGGATGACCGAATTACGGACGAACGAACGAAGAACGTTAATAACATAAAACAAACGAAGAGCGAAGATTAAGCCAATTGAATGGCATGTTAATGGATTCAGAATGAAGTTCTGTCCAAGGGTAATCAAAGTACGTAAGATAAGGAAGAAAATTGCTTTGGAACGTCCTCGTTCCGAGTTATAACGAATAAGATATGAGATTTCGAAGTCAGCGTCTCAAGCTTGTAAAAGACTTAGAAAAATTTTTCTAGGTTTCATGCTTGGAGCCGCAGCGCGAGCTCGGGCCATTAGCTACTGCTAAATGTCACCGCAGCCACGAAGAAAGAAAAGGTAACGCAGCAGCAAATACTGGCAAGGTGCGAAATAATGCCCAGATATGAGATTTTTATTGCTCAATTATTGGGGGATGTGCAAGAAAGAAATATGAACATGTAGTTCAACTAATGTAACACTTTATAAAGTGTATTAAACCTTTGATGAAGGTTGAACAAAAATATTAAATGAGATTAAAAGATAAAGAATATAGACTTGGGTTGCGGAACCAATATCCGGGGACCGTAGTTGCGATAATCGAACGTGAGGGATTGCTTTGATGGTGATTCCTTAGACGTTGATTGACTAGGGTAATGAATAACATTTCGATGTTATATCATGGTCATGAGAGATGAATGTAAAGCGTTTAGACACAGTGAATGTAACGCTGTTGCGATGAGCGATCGGTCTTGGCATACAACAAACCGTATGGCTTTGACATTAAGAAAGAATAATGAACATGGGGTTTATGGTTTGGATAACTATGGATATCGATTAAAACCTTGAGAAAAGGTTGAATGAGAAATTAAGGGATGAACAACGTAAACGTTGAATACGTAAACGATCCTCGTGAATCGTATTCACGTCGGGCGAATGTTCTAAGTATACATTGGTTGTATAACTTAGACATTGACGAAGGTAGTAAGTAAGATATGAATTATCAAGAAAGCCGTAGTGAACGGTAATAAGATTAATGAAAGCCGAATGTGAGTCAGATGAGAATATTAAAAGGAAATGTAAGAGTTGAACACTTGAACCGTCGTAGAGGTTAAGTGTACCTGAATACTAAATGGGTAGAACCTACACCCCGTGTATGGTTTGACCGTAAGGTAATAAAGATCAATGATTAAACCTGTGAACGGTGGAGAAGCTGAATTAAAGACAAGTACGTATAACGTAAAAGAAGCTAAGTTAATGTTTATAACTTGGATGACGTTTTGAGTCGAATGAATCGGACGTTGTAAGATAAGAATAAGGTAGCGTAAAATGCGTAAAATGAATATTGAATGATCGTCCTGAGTATACAAAAGATTGTATGACTTAGACGATAAAGAATGAATCTTGAGGTATGACATTTAGTTGCCAGAAAGCCATAAGGAATAAGAAATTGACTTAACGAACATTATAGTTTAATAGTTCGGGTAAGTTAAGATGAATTTAGGTTCTAGTACAATCGTAACCTTTGGTGGTTGACATATGGGAGCTGGGCTAAACAATTCCTTCAGAGAGCGAAGGTATATACAAAAGCGGCAACCGATCTAACTCATCATATATGGGCGATTAGTAGATGAGACGAACTTGTTTGTTGGTTATTTGTGGGAAACCACTCAGAGTACCATATGGACTACTAGAAGAGACACGATGTGTGCTGAGTCCTAGGAGAGTTATAAGAAGAAGATAATATTGTAAATCATCAAAGATGATGAATGTATTAAGTAAGACATCTCCGTATGTCATGAAGCCGTTAACCGGTAAAGGAAGTTGGTCGTGTAATCTTAGTTTGTAAGAACATGAATCCTAAGAAGTAAAGTAATGTAAACCAATGCGTAAGTCAAGTATATGACTAATTGGTACATGTGTTATTTCCTTATGTGCTACATAGGAATTGGATGAGCGATTCGGCAGAAACTATAAGTCATGAATCGTCGTGTAAAGCAAGTTTCCTAACTTCATTCATATTCTAAATGAATGCTAGTTTCTTAAGCTTCTCAGATGTTGAACTTGAAAAGTTCTGTCTATGTGCGAATGTGTGATATTTGTACAAGGTGGTAGAACGTAGAAGGCCTTGAGCCACAATGTGATCACTTCGGTGTTTTTTTGATATGAACCATTCTGTGATTGAACTGTTCAATATGAGCATGTCTGTTTATAAATGAACCATTATTGTTAAGTCTGTGCTATTGATTCTAGCCAGGCAGGATGTGTATGAAAGAGTGTAGAAAATGAAATTATTTCAAAAGGAATGTGACTACTATTTTAAAATGATAGGAATCGTGATTATTCCTATTATTCAAGCTGCTTCATAACCTTTGTTCGGTTATTGAAGTCTGAAAAGAATGTTTAAATTCTTAAAGTTGTTTGTTCAATTGCTTTGACTTGCTGAGCAATTGAATGCTCACACTTGCTTTAAATAAAAAAAATTTCAGCGAACGATGTTAGAAAGAACTTAAGGATCCCGTAAAGATCACGTTGATCGGTATCCAGACGAAGTGCCATTCAGTGTATGAATGTGCGTGAAGATCAAGCGAAGACTTGTAATATAGAATGATAGAATTAAATTATAGAATAGTTTAATGAATGATTATGTATCCTTGGTGGTGGATAAAAGTCACTTGTACAAGATGTAAATAATACTGTAATTATCATTATTTGTAATGAAAGAGGTTTTAAGGTTTTAGAACCTGGGATTTGAAGATGTAAGTTGTTATATTTAACTATATAATGATGTATGTTTGGAAGAAGATGGGATCGTGACGTACGGAATCCGGATGTGAAAATAGATCGGATTTTGGGGCGTTACAGATTTTTCATAAACCAATTATTTTGGGAAAACAACAGTCTTAAACCGTACCTCATAGGCATTATTATGAAAGAAATTTTCAAGAAGATCAGAGGTGAGGATAGGGTTTATCGAATTCGATGGTGGAGTAAACTTAGGCTTACAGGATGGGATCGTTGACTTCCGTCGTCGAGAGGGTCTTGGTGATTTTAGCAAGGATGGACTGAAGTTTGATTCGTCAGAAGATGAAGAGTCCAGAGACTCTGTTTCCACATACACGACCTTCTTCATTTTTCTTTGTTTGGGCGAAGGTCCGACATACGATTGGGGAGGAACCGGTGTCTCATCGTCGTCAGAATCAACCATCGAGCGCTTATGTGTCCGGGTTCATATAGTGTTTGAGATTTGAAGATATAGAAGAAGAAGAAGAAGATAAGTATAAAGTAAGAGAGAAAATGAGTCTGAACAACAAAGAGTTGGTGAAGTGAAGAGAATAGAGAGAGAGAAAAAAAGTTAAATAAAAGGGGACGAATGCATGTAAGAAGTACACTCTTTTACGTCTTCCAAGAAACCCCAGCTGTCGTGTCTTTTCAATTTTCAAAAACTTATTATGATAGATACTTAGAATACCGCATCCATGAATTAAGGACTTAATGGACAACCAAAAAATCACACTATCAATTATCCCAAATTTTAGCAGTTAATAAGATAAGCATGCAAAATAGGATAAAATAACGACAATGCAGATTTAAAAATAGTTATGCGATACACATTCCAAGTTCTCTTCGCATCATACAAAACCTATCTTCACTTAACAGTTTAGTAAAAATATCTGCGATTTGATTTTCAGTAGGAATAAAAATTAATTTAATTAAACCTTTTGACACACTATCACTTAAAAAATTATGTCTTACTTCTATGTGTTTTGTACGTGAGTGTAACACTTGATTTTTAGAAATATCTATAGCACTAGAATTATCACAGTATATAGGCACACATTCACATAATATATCAAAATCACATAGGGTTTGCCTTATCCATAAAATCTGAGAACAACTTCCTGCAGCTAGGTATTCACCCTCAGTAGTTGATAGAGCCACTAAGGTTTTCTTTTTACTATGCCATGATACGAGACTTTTTCCCAAGAAATTACATGCACCACTCGTACTTTTTATATCAATTTGACACCCTACATAGTTAGCATCTAAATAACCTATTAGTTCAAAGTTATTACAAATTGGATAAAATATCCCTAAGTTAATTGTACCACTTAAATATTTCAAAATTCTTTTAACAACATTTAATTGTGATTCTTTGGGTTTAGACTGAAATCTTGCACACAAACAAATGCTATACATTATATCAGGTCTAGAGGCATTTAAGTATAATAAGCATCCAATCCTACCTCGATATTTTGTTATATCAACATCAATACCTTTCTCATCGGTGGTGAGCTTTATTGATGTGCTCATGGGTGTACCTTTCGAGTTAGATCCTTCAAAGCCAAATCTCTTGAGTAATTCTTTTATGTATTTGGTTTGATGGATATAAATTCCTTCGTTTGCTTGATTTGAAGTCCCAAAAAGTAATTAAGCTCTCCCATTAAGCTCATATCAAATTCTTTATGCATGTACTTGGAAAACCACTCACAAAGATGATCATTAGTAGCACCAAATATTATATCATCTACATATATTTGAACAATAATGATATCTATATTTTTATGCTTAATAAATATTGTAGAATCTATTTTACCTCTAATAAATCCGTTTAACAAGAGATACTTACTTAACCTTTCGTACCAAGCCCTTGGAGCTTGTTTCAAGCCATAAAGTGCTTTCTTTAATTTGTAAACATGATTAGGATACTTTTCGTGCTCAAATCTAGGAGGCTGTTTTACATATATCTCTTCATTGATGTATCCATTAAGGAAGGCTCTCTTTACGTCCATTTGATAAAGTTTAAACCTTTTGTAGCAAGCAAAAGCCAACAAAATCCGAATTGATTCTAGCCTTTCCACTGGTGCATAAGTTTCTTCATAGTCTATCCCCTCTTGTTGGTTGTATCCTTGAGCTACTAACCTTGCTTTGTTACGAGTGATTGTCCCGTGCTCATCAAGCTTGTTCTTGAATACCCATTTAGTACCAATGATGGAAGCATCTTTTGGAGGAGGCATAAGTTCCCACACCTGGCATCTCTCAAATTGTTGAAGTTCTTCTTGCATTGCCAATAGCCAGTTTTCATCAAGAACTGCATCCTTTGCATTCTTTGGCTTAACCTGTGACAAAAATGCAGAGAATGCACAATGATTTTGTAAATCTCTTCGTGCGGTTACACCTTTGTTGATATCTCCAATGATATTTTCTGGAGGATGATTCTTAATATATCTAGTTGTTCTTGGCATTTGGATATCATGTATAACTTCTTCTTGATCATGAGAATCATCTTCAGCATCTTGCAAATTTTTAGGTTCATGTTCATGCTGGTCATCAATTTTAGTTTCCTGAAACTGTTCATTTGGTCTCCTGTTTTTGTTCTTTGTGATTTGCTAAATTCCCGACTATCTCCAAATTTCCTGCATCATCTTCACTTTCTTTTGAAAGATCATTGTTAGTCTCATTGAAAATAATATGAACAGACTCTTCTACACACAATTTTCTAATATTGAAAATACGATAAACCTTACTATATTGAGAATAACCAAGGAATATTCCTTTATACGACTTAGCATCAAACTTTCCCAAATTATCACTTGTATTTAAGATGAAACATTTAGAACAAAATATTTTGAAATAGCTTATGTTTGGAATTTTATTATTTAAAAGCTCATAAGGTGTTTTTAAAATAATAGGACGACTGAATACTCTATTTAAAACATAACATGATGTACTTACTGCTTCGGCCCAAAATTTCTTTAGAAGCTCACTTTCTTGTAGTAGAGTTCTTGCCATCTCTTGAAGAGTCCTATTCTTCCTTTCCACCACCCCATTTTGTTGAGGAGTCCTTGGAGCTGAAAACTCATGGCTAATACCTCTTTGATAACAAAAAGTTACGAAATCTTTTTGAAATTCAGTACTATGATCACTTCTAAATGTAATGAGTTTGTAGCTATACTTTGTTTCAAGATTCCTTATTAGTTATTCAAACTCTTTAAATGCTTCATCTTTAGTTCTCAAAAATAATTCCCATGTGTATCTGGAGAAATCTTCAACTATTACAAATGTATAAAATTTACCATTAATACTAGAATGTCTTTCTGGTCCAATTAAATCAAGATGAAGTAGTTGCAAGGGAGAGGAGGTTGATACCATATTCTTTGTCATAAAAGAAGTTCTTACTTGTTTTCCCAGTTGACAAGGAATGCATATTCCTTTCTTTTCAAACCTAATTTTTGGCAACCCTTTGACGAGATTCTTTGAAGATAATTTCTTGATTAAGTCCATGTGAACATGTCCCATATTTTTATGCCATAATTTAGCCTCATCTTGTATAGATGTAAGACATAGCTCTTCTTCCTGTTGCTCAAAATCAACAGTATATATATTTCCTTTTCTTTGTTCAACTAGAATAATATTGCTAGTACCATGAAATATTGTGCATTTATCTTTTTCAAAATTAACTTGATGACCATTATCCATTAATTGACTGATAATAATTAAATTAAATTCTAGACCGTTAACAAGGTGAACATTATTTATACTTACCTTGTCGTTACCAATTTCACCTTTTCCAATTATCTCGCAGGTTCTATTGTCTCCAAAAGTGACCATTCCATTCTTCTTCTTAACACATAGTTCCATAAACTTTGATTTATCACCGGTCATGTGACGAGAGCATCCACTATCGAGAATCCATTTTTGAGATGGAACCCTTGCCTTGAGACACACCTGTCAAGGAAAAATAATTCATCCTTTTGCTACCCACATCTTTTTGGGTCCTTTAATGTTAGTTGCACGTAAATCATCATTTTTAACCCATAACTTTTTAATCTTATTTTTCTTAAAATAATTTATGTCCAAGTGACCTTTTATACCACAATTTTTACATGTTGTGAAAGGAGGACAATAATTTAATTTAAAACGAGATTCTGATTTTAGCATTTTCACATCTCCCTTTTTATACATAGGATTATAACCAATTCCTTGTTTTTCAAAACTAGGTCTTTGTTTACCCAATATGACATTTAAATTTTCTTCACCTTGAACAAATTTATTAAGAGATAATTTTAGAGAATTTATTTCTTTTAGAAGTTCATTATTAGGAAGGATTTTATCATGTGATTTATCACTAAATGCATCAATACATACATCTCTCAATTTTAGTTCATTTGTTAATTTTTGAACCCCACTATTTAAATTATTTACCTTGTTGAAAAGTATTTTGTTATAATTATCTAGGTAATCAATTTTAGCAATCAAAATCTTTTCATCTTTACATTATGACTCTTTGTCAATTTCCTTCTTTTCATCTATTAGAGAGTCTACTTTACTCATTAATGTATTAACTAAACCTTTCATGCATGCATTCTTTTCCTTTAATTTCTTATTTTCTTGTTCCAGTGAACTTAGTTCATGAAGAGTAACCTGATTAGATTCACCTTCAATGTGACGCCCCCAAATCCGGGTATCTTCCAACCTGATAGATGGTGCTATACGGTACTACCATTCACACATATATTCAATTGAAAAGTCTCAAAAGAATGGATATTTCTTCTATATATTCAAAATAATATTACATTTCCCCAGGTTCTTTATAACCCATACATCTGTTCTTGTCATAATATTCAATATATTATAAACATTCACCTATACTATTACATATGTAATTTAAGGGTTCGTCTTCGCCTTGCCCTTATCTTTGCCGGAGCCTTCAGTCCGCTCGATCTTAGCCGTGTTCATATGGTTCAAACAAGAGTGTGCATGACTAGCTCAACAAGTACTACAATTCTAATAAACAACATGCTTGAAACATAAAACTCGTATATCTTCAATAACTGAACAATAGTTATGAAGTACTATCGATAATTCAAAATAGCACTTCATTTCATTCAAAACGTTTTACAACAACAATATTCAGTAAAACATCAATTCCGGTCCAAGACCTTGGGCATTTCATAAGTTCTTTGGAAAAGGACATCCCGACACTAAGTCCGTAAGTCCGACATTACTTACGAGCACGTTTAGGTGATCAGCCTATAGTACTCTATGCTGATCAACACTACATTCATTAAACGTGCATACGTTTAGGTTGTGGCAACCTCACGTGCCTGTTGTTAAATGACAAAAATATTTTAGCATACTCAGTCTTCGTTTGAAAACCATACCAATATAACTCGGTAAACATTAAACATGCTTGATAAAATCATAACATAAGTCTAGACGAAAGAATTGGCTTTGACTTCCTCATACAAAACTACATGCGAAAGGATACATAAATTACAAAGCTTGTCCAGACTGAACTGGAAGAAGGGTTAGAATACTTGCCTTTAGCGTCTGCTTACTTTTTATCACACGTACACTTTAAGTCTCTAAGTTTCTACAATACATGATCATATAACGTACCACATTAGGTCATATATAATCAAGTAGGTAGTACATCTTACCCTTAATCTCAATATAATCTTGACTTAGATTTGTTATCATTGGTTCCGGCTTTCCATTACATTGTTTCATTACGTTCATCTTCAATTGATTAACAACCTTTAATCATCATACATTAAGTGTTTAACAATGCCTTAACAATGTTATATTTACACCTTAGTTCATTAATAATGAGTTATCTTTCATTCTATACTTGTAAACCTTCTTTACTGTTCAAAACCCTAGGGTTAGCAATTGCTATTTCACCCATTACTTTCTGTAAATCGCACATGCGGCGCGAGTTAACAATATGCGACAGATCGAACTCTCGGCTACTTCTGACGAAGTCCTTACTCTTCGTGTCACTTGTTTGCAGCTTTAGCGATATGCTAGGTTTCACCTACGTCTTTGTGGCGCGAACTTTAAGGTTGTGAGTCGTATTTACTGGCCAGACTCTCGTCTCGAGATGATTTGCAGATTTTGAAAATTTTGTGAAACTTCCGAACGCATAACTACTTCGTCATAAGTCCAAATTAGCTCGTTCAAAAGCCTATGGTTCACAAATTACATACTCTATATGTTCATCCAAGAATTTTATCTATTGAACTTTGTTTGCTAAAATTTTGCCTATTAGTTCATTTTTAACAAAAACGATAAACGTTCGTGAACGTTCAACGCTCGTTTCTTCGTTCTAAGTCAAAATCTGGTCATTTTTTAGTCTGCAGCTCTATAATGCCAAGTATGACTTGTCTCTATTGAAAACCAATGTTTCCGAGTTCAAACACAAAATGTGACTTCCATTCTGAGAATTTCACGAATTCGACGATTATTGTCCAATCGTGTGAATTCCGACGAAACCTCATTACTAATCATTCTAAATGGATTTTAATCAACATATGAACATTTCTAGTTATTTATTACACCAACTTATTAATAAAGTAAGTTTTGACTTATTCTCATAAGTTAATGACTTATTTAACTTATAAACTACAAATTTCCTTGCTTATGACTTAATATGGACTTAAGTCCCTCAATCAATGTTCTCATACCATATTGAACATATTAACATCATATGACAAACATATGATACGTTCTTCACAAGTTTATCAACTTATTTAAGTTTAAGTTTCTTATTCAACTTATTCGGCTTAAGTTCATTCATTACTTACTTCTTATATGTTCTTAGCATACAATCATACTTCTCTTATCACCCTACAATGATAGAGATAAAAGATATATTAGACTAGAGTCTTACCCTTGAAGACTATTACTTCTCTTCCTTAAAGATTTATCAAAGGATGTTTGGCTTATTCCTGACTTATGTGAGCTTATTCTCTCTAACACTTAAGCACTTATCTATGATAGAAGTTGGGAGGAATTTTATCAAGCAACAAATGAATTGAGAGCTCTCTATTTATAGGCTTGGCAAAGTGAGGGTACTTTAGTCATTTAGACATTCCACCTCCTTTAATCATCTCCTTAATACACCTCCTTACTATTCATTGTTTATCAACCAAGTCTACTTGCTAGCCACTTCTATTACTTGATCAACACAACACTTATCTTATGCTTGATTATCACATAAAGTTCTTGCCCATCAAGTCTACCCATTTTACTCTTGGTTTGCTCCATGGATCATGGCTAACCCATTGGGCTTGCTTAATTAATCTAGTTAATTCTTATTGGGCTTACATTACAATAGTTTGAACTCATGATTAACAAACACTTGGTTTGCATATCACTTTCTATTGGACTTCTACCAATATGATAATAATCCTACAACTCCATTCCCTTTAATTAAACACCTTGGCATATATACTATACGTATAATTCTCGTATGCTAGCTCGTATACTAAATTGTAATATATGTTATTCCATTCTCCATACTTATTTGTATAATACTTCGTATCATACTTGCATTCAATACCTTGCATAATGTCTACGCATCATACGATTAATACTTTCTCTTCTTAATGCTTAATATTCCTAACGTTCTCAAAGTAAGTCCGCATGCAAAATATTGCGTTTTCCATACTTAGATTATTATTACATAATCCATCTCCCCTTGATATTATAACGTTAAGTATTTCTCGAAAGTTCAAAAATAATTCCCGAACAGAAAATTATGAATAGTGTTTCTCGGAAAATATCTCAGAAAACTTTTATTTTCGTCGTAGAAATTCAAACACTTTAATTCTCTCACATAGTTAAAATACTACGACGTTCCTACGTTTTTAGGTTATAAAATGACATTCATCTTATCAACACGTAATAATAATAAATAATATTATTTTATTCATTATTAAAAGTATTTACAAAAGGTTCGATTTTCTGGGGTGTTACATTCTCTCCCCCTTATAAGGATTATATCCCCATAATCTCACAAAAAAAATTACACAAACAATTGAGGGTAATTCTTTTTCATATTTTCTTCAAGTTCCCACGTTGCTTCTTCTGCATCGTGGTTCTTCCATAACACCTTTACCGAAGATATAATTTTGTTCCGCAGAACTTTTTCTTTTCTATCGATGAATTGAATCAGCATCTCTTCATACGTTAAGTCCTTCTCGATATGAATAAGCTCATACTCTATTACATGTTTATAATCTAGCTTATAAGGACGTAACACAGATACATGAAATACGTTATGTATTCGTTCTAGGTCTGGAGGTAATGTTATCATATAAGCTACCTCACCAACCCGTTTTAATACCTCAAAAGGTCCTATAAACCTTGGACTTAGCTTTCCCTTCATTCCAAAACGTATCTTTCCTTTCTAGGCAGATACTTTTAGAAATACGTACGAACCTACTTCAAATTCTCTATTCTCTCTATGCGAATCCATAAACTTCTTCTGTCTATCTTGAGCAGCTAGAAGATGCATTTGTATCATCTTGACAATGTCCGTTGTTTGCTGCACCAATTCTTGTCCTAGCATTCAGCGTTCTCCTACCTCATCCCAATACAGTGGTGTTCTGCATTTCCTCCCATACAAGGCTTCGTAAGGTGGCATTCCTATGCTCGCATGATAACTATTGTTATACGCAAACTCCACTAATGGTAGATGATCATCCCAACTACCCTTGAAATCCATGACACAAGATCTTAGCATATCTTCTAACGTCTGAATTATTCTCTCACTCTGTCCATCAGTTTATGGATGATACGTCGTACTCAAATTCAACTGCGTTCCCATCTGCTCTTGTAGACTTCTCTAAAAGTTCGATGTGAATCGTGGATCACGATCTGACACAATCGATACTGGTACTCCATGTCTGGAAATTATCTCCTTAACATAGAGTCTAGCTAACTGATCTAAGTTATACTTAACCCTGATTGGCAAAAAGTGAGCCGACTTCGTCAATTGATCCATTATTACCCAAATCGCATCATACCCTTTCGTTGTATTCGGAAGTCCCACCACAAAATCCATTGTGATATTTTCCCACTTCCACTCCAGAATTTCCATTGATTGTAATAAGCCACTTGGTCGTTGATGTTCAGCCTTAACTTTCTGGAAAGTCAAGCACCTACTTACGTACTTTGCTATCTCTCTCTTCATGTTCGGCCAACAAAAACTCTGTCGAAGGTCTTGATACATCTTAGTACTACCAGGATGAATCAAAAACCTCGAACTATGAGCCTCTTGTAACACCTGCTCCTTTAATTCTCTCATTCAGAACCCAAATTCTTCCTTCAAATCTCAATAATCCCTCATTATCAAGACTGTACTTAGTATCTTCTTTATTGGCTAGTCGCTCCGTCATCCGGTCACACTCATCGGTCTTGAGCTGTGCTTCCTTAACTTTTTCTACGATGGTAGATTGTACCTCCATTGCAAACGGTATTGGTCCTGCTTCACTCGGCAACTTTACTTCCAATTCCATCCTAGCCATCTTTGTTATTAACTTAGTTTGAGCCGTTAACAAAGATAACTTTTCCCGACCCTTCCTACTTAAGGCGTCGACAACTACGTTGGCTTTTCCAGGGTGATACAGGATTTCACAGTCGTAATCCTTTATCAACTCTAGCCATCTCCTCTGCCTCATATTCAACTCCTTTTGTGTGAAAATATATTTTAGACTCTTGTGGTTCGTATATATCTCACATTTTTCTCCATAAAGATAATGTCTCCATATCTTTAGAGCAAAAACTACCACGGCCAGTTCCAGATCATGAGTAGGATAAACTTTCTCATAATCCTTCAACTGCCTAGATGCATACGCAATGCCCTTGCCATGCTACATGAGCACGCAACCAAGTCGTCTATGCGAAGCATCGCTATAAACTATAAAATTTCCTGTGTTATCGGGGAATTACAAAACAGGCGCTTCACTCAATCTCTTCTTCAATTCTTAAAAACTATCCTCACACTTATCAGTCCACGCGTATTTCACCGTCTTCCTTGTCAAGTTGGTCAATCGAGTAGCTATCTTCAAAAAATTCTGGATGAATCTCTGATAGTAACCCGCTAACCCTAGGAAACTCTGCACCTTAGTCGGCATTTTCGGTCGTTCCTAATTCATCACGACTTCTACCTTTGTTGGATCTACTGAGATTCCCTCATGGTCAATGACATGACCTAAAAATTGTACCTTCTCCAACCAAAATTCACACTTAGTGAATTTCGCATGCAACTTCTCCTTTCTTAGTGTCTCCAACACTAATCTTAGGTGTTCAGCATGATCTTCTGGCGTCTTAGAATAGACTAGAATATCAACGATAAACACCACAACGAACTTGTCCAAATATTGTTTGAACACTCTGTTCATCATATCCATAAATGCAACTGGTGCATTAGGCAATCCAAAAGACATCACCAGAAACTCGTAATGACCATAACGAGTCCTGAATGTTGTCTTTGGTACATCCTCCTTCCTAACTTTCAACTGGTGATACCCCGTTCTTAAATCAACTTTAGAAAAATACTTAGCCCCTTTCAACTGATCAAAGAGATCATCGATCCTTGGCAATGGGTATTTATTCTTTATTGTTAACTTGTTCAACTCTCGGTAGTTGATACAAAGACTTAACGATCCGTCCTTCTTCTTAATAAACAGTACCGGTGCTCCCCACGGCGAAACACTCGGTTGAATGTACTTCCTGTCCAACAGTTCTTGTAACTGCACCATCAACTCCTTCATCTCCACTAGCGCCATACGATACTGTGCCTTGGAAACTGGTGCCGCTCCTGGCACAATGTCTATTACAAACTCTGTCTCCCTATCTGGCGGAAGACCCGACAATTCACTTGAAAATACATCGGCGAATTCTCTCACTATAGATATTTGTTCCATGGTTGCTACCACTCTCTGGGTATCAAGAACATAACACAGATAACCTACACATCCCTTCCTCAGTAATTTCCTAGATTGTGTCACGGTTAGATAACACGAACATCCCAGTGATCTATTCCCATAAAATACTACCAGAAGTTGTCTTAACGTCTTAATGTTCACACATTTCTTTTGACAATCTATAATTGCCCCATGATTAACTAACCAGTCCATTCCGAGAATCACGTCGAATTCTCCTAACTTTATCGGTATCAAATCTACCGATAATTTACAACCCCGTATTTCTACGCAACAACTCCTATGAACATTTTCAACAGGAATAATTTCTTCGTTTGTTACCATAAAATTTAAAGGTATGGGCAACTTTTCGGGAAGTACTCCTAATCGTCTTTTAAAATCGCATGCTATAAGAAAACAAGTAGCACCCGAATCAAACAGTACGTAAGCATTTATGTCATTGATCGGAATAATACCTGCGACGACGTCCCCTGATGCAACTGCATCTTGGACAGTCATGTTAAAGGTATGGCCCATCGGCCTACCCGGCTGTGCTAGACCACTAATAGCTAACTTACCGCCATTAGTGCCCCAGTTCCCGTCCGTCCCCTTCTTTGGGTAGTTCTTTGCTAGGTGGTCAGTTGACCCACATACAAAGCATCCATAATTCTTTTTCGGACTTGGACAGTTAGGCACAATGTGCCCCTCCTATCCACAGTTGTAACAAACGACCTTCCTCTTGAGACAGATTCCTAAATGAGTCTTCACATAGGTCTTGTAGGCCTCCATTCTCCTCTTTGGGTCACCCTGCTTCACTCCGGTATTCCCAGAGCTGAACGCCTTCCTCTTTTGTCCCTCGCCACTACCGCTGACTCCTTCAACCTTTATTCCCCCATCCACTTTCCCTTTGCTATTCTTTTCCTTGTGATATTGACTTAGAGCCTCACTCCACCTTCGGCGATTATCGCCTTCTCTAAAATGGTTCCAAATGAAGTACTTTGAAACACCGAAATACGATTATAGAGTCAGGGTTTCAAGCCCTGCTCGAACCGTCGTGCCTTCCTAACCTCGGTATGCACTTGGTGTAGAGCGAACCTCGCCAATTCATTAAACTTGGCGGCGTATTGGGGAACCGAAATGTCCCATTGTTTCAAATCGAGAAACCGCATCTCCATCCTTCACTCCATGTTCGTGGGAAAGTAGTTCTCTAAGAATATCTCCTTGAACCTCACCCACGTTAGATTCTTGATCCCGGCCTAGCCTGAATGGCTTCCCAGCAAAAGTTGGCCTATCCCTTCATCATATAGGTTGCAAAGGCAGCCTTTTGGGCCTCGTCGACATTTGCTATCACAAATGCCTTCTCTATTTCCTTCACCCACATTTGGGCTTTGATAGGGTCCGTAGTTCCTTTGAACTCCGGCGGACCCACGCTCTTGAAATCGTTAAAGGTAGTAGCTCGTGCTACTCCTGGATTTACGGGGATATTAGCCCCTGCATCGGGTTAACCGGACCTCCCTCCAGTTGATTCATATTAGCTCCTTGGTAACGTTGCACTCTTCTTGGTAGCATTTTGCTGATACAATAAACAACACATTTTGTTATTATTCCTTTCTTTATTAGTTATTATTTAATAATAAACAATAACTTCAACATCCATTACTCATTGTTTTCCATAAAAAGTTTTATATTCCTTCTTTGTAGTATAATACTACATCGGTTACATTACATAGCCTAAGTTTATTACATTACTTTCCCGCTGTTGCTTTCCAAAAATTGGGATTTACAAAAATTACCCTTCACTATACAAAGAGGGCTTTACGTCACTACTAATTACAAAATATTTACATACTGAACTACTCTAGCTACTACTAGTCTACATCTGTCTTAAGGCATTATCAAAATATGCCTTGGCAAGATCGGCAATGATATCACAGCTAATAGTATGTTGCGTCTGCCCCACCTCTACAGGATAACAAGCTACCTGCTGGTAGAAATCTGTGTGAGAATTCCTATGAATATAGGACATCCTCCCTATCTTATGCAGTTTGGTCTTTAGCTCCTCCTTGAGATCTAAGACCTCACGTTTCAGCTCATGGACCTTGTTCTTGGCCAAAACCCTTTCATCATGCTCCTGCTCACACATGGACTCCACATTAGTCTTGTCCTCTATGACAGCTTGGAGCTCTGCCTTTAACTCCTTGACCTTCTGATAGTAATGGATATTTCTATCCAATATTGACATGAATAGAGACATCCTCGACCCCCCAGGAGCTATCTCTACTGCTATAGCTACGGGATTAAAGGACACTGCTTCCACTTCCTCCTCCATCATACCATCAAATACTGACATGAGGTCAGGATCCTCTAAGTCTCCAGACTCAATAACAACTATCTCTGGATCTGTCGCTATGGGATTCGGTATGACCTCTACTTGGTTCACCGACTCTTCACTAATAGCCTGCCCATCTACATGCATTTCATTTACTCCTAACATCTACACAAAACAATTAAGTTGATTAGCACACGTCAGTAGAATAATAAAAACACATAACATAATTATAATGCATTTTTTTATAAGATTTTTTTCTTCTTTTACTTTTTTGACTTCTCTTAAGGTTATGACTTAAGGTTTTTAATCCCCCCTTAAGTTTTATAACCTAATGCTTTGATACCAACCTGTGACGCCCCCAAATCTGGGTGTCTTCCAACCTGATAGATGGTGCTACACGGTACTACCATTCACAAATATATTCAATTGAAAAGTCTCAAAAGAATGGATATGTCTTTTATATATTCAAAATAATATTACATTTCCCCAAGTTCTTTATAACCCATACATCTGTTCTTGTCATAATATTCAATATATTACAAACATTCATCTATACTATTACATAAGTAATTTAAGGGTTCGTCTTTGCCTTGCCCTTATCCTTTCCAGAGCCTTCGGTACGCTCGATCTTAGCTGTGTTCATATGGTTCAAGCAAGAGTGAGCATGACTAGCTCAGTAAGTACTACAATTCTAATAAACAACATGCTTGAAACATAAAACTCGTATATCTTCAATAACTGAACAATAGTTACAAAGTAATATCGATAATTCAAAATAACACTTCATTTTATTCAAAACGTTTTACAACAACAATATTCAGTAAAACATCAATTCCGGTCCAAGACCTTGAGCATTTCATAAGTTCTTTTGAAAAGGACATCCCGGTACTACGTTCGTAAGTCCGACATTACATACGAGTACATCTAGGTTATCAGCCTATAGTACTCTATGTTGATCAACACTACATTCATTAAACGTGTATACGTTTAAGTTTGTGGCAACCTTATGTGCCTGTCGTTAAACGACAAAAACATTTTAGCATACTCAGTCTTCGTTTGAAAACTACACCAATATAACTCGGTAAACATTAAACATGCTTGATAGAATCATAACATAAGTCTAGCCGAAAGAATTGGCTTTGACTTCCTCATACAAAACTTCATTCAAAAGGATACATGAATTATAAAGCTTGTCCAGACTGAACTGGAACACGGGTTAAAATACTTGCCTTTAGCGTCTGCTTACTGTTTATCACACGTACACTTTAAGTCTCTAAGTTTCTACAATACATGATCATATAACGTACCACATTAGGTCATATATAATCAAGTAGGTAGTACATCTTACCCTTCATCTCAATCTAATCTTGACTTAGATTTGTTATCATTGGTTCCGCCTTTCCATTACATTGTTTCATTACGTTCATCTTCAATTGATTAAAAACCTTTAATCATCATACATTAAGTGTCTAACAATGCCTTAACAATGTTATATTTACACCTTAGTTCGTTACTAATGAGTTATCTTTCATTCTATACTTGTAAACATTCTTTCTCGTTTCAAACCCTAGGGTTGGTCAAGCTGCCATCACCCCCATTGCTTTCTGTAAGTTATTATTGTGCGGCCATGAGTTAACATGTATGATGTACAGATCGGACTCGGCGTTGCAGCGCGAATCCTTACTCTTCGTGTCGCGCTGTGGCGCCAATTAGCAGTGTGCTCGGTTTCAGCCTCGTGCTACGACGTGGGCTTTAAGGCCAGTCACGCCGCGGCGCGGACTCTGTGCCTCATATAATTTGCAGATTTTAAAAATTTTGCAAAACTCCCGGACGCATAACTTCTTCGTCATAAGTCCGAATTGGCTCGTTCAAAAGCCTATGATTCACAAATTACACACTCTATGCGTTAATGCAAGAATTTTATCTATTGAACTTCGTTTACTAAAATTTCACCTATTAGTTCATTTTTAGCAAAAACGATAAATGTTTGTGAACATTTAACGTTCTTTTCTTCGTTCTAATTCGGAATCCGGTCATTTTCGAGTCCGCGACTCTATAAAGCCAAATATGACTTGTCTTTATCGAGAACCAATGTTTCCGAGTTCAAACACAAAATGTGACTTCCATTCCGAGATTTCACGAATTCGATGATTATCGTCCAATTGTACAAATTCCGGTGAAACCTCATTACTAATCATTCTAAATGGATTTTAATCAACATATGAACATTTCAAGTTACTTATTACACTAACTTATTAATAAAGTAAGTTTTGACTTATTCTCATAAGTTAATGACTTATTTAACTTATAAACTATAAATTTCCTTGCTTATGACATAATATGGACTTAAGTCCTTCAATCAATGTTCTCATACCCTATTGAACATATTAACATCATATGACAAACATATGATATATTCTTCACAAGTTTATTAACTTATTTAAGTTCAATTTGCTTATTCAAGTTATTCGGCTAAGTTCATTCATTACTTACTTCTTATAAGTTCTTAGCATACAATCATACGTCTCTTATCACCCTACAATGATAGAGATAAAAGATATATTAGACTAGAGTCTTACCCTTGAAGACTATTACTTCTCTTCCTTGAAGATTTATCAAAGGATGTTTGGCTTATTCTTGACTTATGTGAGCTTATTCTCTCTAACACATAAGCACTTATCTATGATAGAAGTTGGGAGGAATTTTATCAAGCAACAAATGAATTGAGAGCTCTCTATTTATAGGCTTCGTAAAGTGAGGGTACTTTAGTCATTTGGACATTCCACCTCCTTTAATCACCTCCTTAATACACCTCCTTACTATTCATTTCTTATCAACCAAGTCTACTTGCTAGCCACTTCTATTACTTGATCAACACAACACTTATCTTATGCTTGATTATCACATAAAGTTCTTGCCCATCAATTCTACCCATTTTACTCTTGGTTTGCTCCATGGATCATGGCTAATCCATTGGGCTTGCTTAATTAATCTAGCTAATTCTTATTAGGCTTACATTACAATAGTTTGGACTCATGATTAACAAACACTTGGACTTGCATACCACTTTCTATTGGACTTCTACCAATATGATAATAATCCTACAAGTCCATTCCCTTTAATTAAACACCTTGGCATATATACTATACGTATAATTCTCGTATGCTAGCTCGTATACTAAATTGTAATATATGTTATTCCATTCTCCATACTTATTTGTATAATACTTCGTATCATACTTGCATTCAATACCTTGCATAATGTCTACGCATCATACGATTAATACTTTCTCTTCTTAACGCTTAATATTCCTAACATTCTCAAAGTAAGTCCGCATGCAAAATATTGCATTTTCCATACTTAGATTATTATTACATAATCCATCTCCCCTTGATATTATAACGTTACGTATTTCTCGGAAGTTCTAAAATAATTCCCGAGCAAAAAATGATGAATAGTATTTTTCAGAAAATTTCTTAGAAAGCTTTTATTTTCGTCTTACAAATTCAAACACTTTAATTCTCTCACATAGTTAAAATACTACGACGTTTCGACGTTTCTAGGTTATAAAACGGCATTCATCTTATCAACACGTAATAATAATAAATAATATTATTTTATTCATTATTAAAAGTATTTACAAAAGATTCGATTTTCTGGGCCGTTACTTTCAATACCTATGAAGCATACTTGATCAATCTCATCTTTAGCATCGATCTCCACTTTGGATTCCTCATCACTCCAAGTAACAAGGGCTTTGTTCTTCTTGTTGTCTTTGTAGTTTGTCTTCCCCTTATTCTTTAATTGAAAACAATCTTTCTTGAAGTGACCAGGACGTCCACATTCGAAGCACGTCTCTTTAGTTTGCTTTCCTTTGGACTTATTCGAATTGAAAGTGTTTCTTCTCTTGTTCTTCCTTTGTAGTAGCCCCTTAAGTCTTCTTGACATCATAGCTATTTCTTCATCTGAGTCATCATCAAGCTCCTCCTCATTATTTATAGTAAGAGCTAAGACCTTTCTTCAAGGAGTTTCTTCCTCATCATCATATCTCTTTAACTGATGTTCATATTCTTCTAATTCACCAAACAAAGTTATAGTATCCATGGAAGAAATAGTAGCAGAATCTTAAAGAGTAGTGATTTTAGAAGCAAACCTTTTGGGCATAGCCCGAAGCAACTTACGGTTGATCTCACTTTGAGGAATAGTCTTGTCCAACTATTTCGAGGAGTTTATAAGGACTAGAAATCTTGCTTGGGATAGCTTGATGGTTTCATCTTTTTCGAGTTTGAACATTTCATAATCGTGCATAAGCATGCTTAGCTTGACTTCTCGTACTTTGGATGTTCCTTCATGACTTACCACTAGAGTATCCCAAATTTCCTTAGCTGTGTTGCATGAGGAAACTTTGTCAACCTCGGATTGTACCATACCACTGAGAAGTGTGTTCATTGCCCTTGAATCATATGAAACCATGTAGGTTTCGGTTGAATCCATTTCTAGTAGAGTCTTTGGTGTCCCATCATCTCTTCATGGAATAACTGGTCCGTTCTCCACAACCCACCATTCCCAAGAATCTCTTTTGAGATAGATCCTCATTCAAAATTTCCAGAAGTTGTAATTTTCTGTTCCAAACAGCAAAGGAGGCCTATTGGTTGATTGTCCTTCTTGATTGTTGCTCCCAAACTGTGTCATGTCAGAATCTTTCCCTACAAGTCACCTTTTAAGACCAAGATACGTAGAGCCAAGCTCTGATACCAATTGAAATTTAACTAGGCACACTTAGAAGGGGGGTTGAATAAGTGTGGGAGCAATCTATGACCAATTTTTAAACTTTAAAACAAACTATTAAATTTAGTTTACTAGATTGATGAATTCAGCTTGCTGAATTAATGTGACCAACTGAATTGACTGATTATATTATTTTAAGAAGATATTATGCTGAATTTATAACTTAAATAAAATACTTGGTGTTAAGGAATTATCTTAAGATAATGCAAGTATTCAAAATTTAATTATTAAGATAATTAAATAGCTTATGTGAGTAATTAAAGTAAAGTAATTAATAAAATCAACAACAAGATTTTTTACGTGGTTCAGCTATTACCCTCTATAATAATAGCCTAGTCCATGTCAAATACCAACTAGTATTGGAGACTCACTTTATTTATTTCTTTATAAATAAACATTGATTACAAAACAGATTCTTACAACAATTAATAACAATTAATTTCTCTTGAGCACTCTTGCTCCTTGTGCACCTATGCACTCTTCAAGCACCTTTGTTTCCTTGAACCTGTTTGTAAACTTTTTCTCTAATCCACTAGGATTAACACCTTTAGAATACACTTCGTCTAATTAAACAGAAAATTAAATACAAATATAGAGGTCTATGATCAATACAAGAATAATCAATTGAACATTTAAAGGCTCAACTATATGCAATGATCAATTAGTACAAAAAGATAAACAATTAAATCTTACCAAATACCAACTAATGAATATCAGAAATATAAATGCTTAGCTGCTCAAGGTTTGTACCAATCAAATCAAGTTGCTCGATAATACTAGTAATTAGTGCAAGATGAATTTCGTGAGTCCTATTCATTCCATACAAGAAACACGATTTATATAACACAATTTATATAAAGTCCCATTGTTGCTCCATAGAAAAGATAAGTAACGTTAGTTCTTGTTTTAATTAATCCCAAAAAATCGGCTAAGATATTTGGAACAATCCCACAAACGGTAAAGTAAAGGCATAATTAATATTTATCCAAATAACTCAAATCTTTCATACTGTTGGGATAAATTCAAAGTCCCTTTAAAAAATAACCCACTACATAACAACTTTGACTTTATCTCTCTATATAAAGTGGCGTGTAACATCAAAGTTCTTTTCCTTTAATCAAAGTCTTTATAGTTCCAAGGATATCCATAATTACTACTCCTTGAAAATCGCACATGCACATATCATATCACAATGTTACCATCCTTTTAGCTTCTATACATATATAACATTTATCAAGTAACAAGTATGCACATATATCAAGTAATAAGATATTACTTCCTTTTGTACTTGATAATATATGTTAATCTAATCTCAACTTATTTTAATATTTAGAAAAACCTTTTTCATTAGGTTTAAAACATTTTTCATTTAAGACATATAAATCTAAATGCAATGATGTCCTAGAGCCTTTAAATGAAAAATCAATTATTATGCAATTGACCTTACACTTGGTTTTCCTAGTAAAGAAAAATTCTTCAACCACTTAAAAATCCCACCAATGTTCTTTATCATCATATACCTGAAATGCCATGAAACAATTTAGTATATGAACAATTCATCATCAAAACTCAAGGATGGAATATGACTAAGTCAACAGCTGGGTTGATAACACATTGTTCTGTTGGATGTTTTCCTGCGCACAATTCACAAATAACTGTAACTTGTTGAGTCTGTACCCCCGACAAAGCATCCACATTCTTAGATAACGCTGAAATCTGCGTTGCTAATGCCGTCACTTCATCTACCTCTAACACCCCAGCCACCTTAGGTTGTGTCAATCTTTTCGTGGGCCACTGGTAATTGTTAGCCGCCATTGTTTCTATCAATTCGTATGCCTCCTCATAACTTTTTTCCATAAATGCTCCACCTGAAGCTGCATCTATACTGGTCCTGAGATTTCCATTCAACCCGTTGTAAAATGTGTTCATCTGCAGCCATTTAGGTAATCCGTGTTGTGGGCACTTTTTGAGCAATTCCTTATATCTTTCCCACGCCTCATACACTGATTCCCCATGCTGCTGTTCAAACATGGTGATCCCATTCCTCATCTTTGTAGTCTTCGCTGGCGGGAAGAATTTTGCTAGAAATTTTTGAGCGAGGTCTTCCCATGTAGTTATTGATCCAGGCAGTAGAGAGTGTAACCAGCTTTTCGCCTTGTCCCGCAGAGTGAATGGGAACAATCGAAGCCTAACTGTGTCATCCAACACCCCATTATACCTGAAGGTATCACAAATCTCCAAAAAGCTAACCAAATGTTCGTTCGGATCATTATTCGCTAGTCCCCCAAACTGTACCGAGTTCTGGATCATCTGAATAGTCCTTGGCTTAATCTCAAATTTATTTGTAGCTAAAGCAGGCCTGGTGATACTCGATTGTAGCTCAGTCACCTTAGGAGTAACAAAGTCTCTCAACGCTTTCCGGTCTTCGGTAGCCATTACTTCTTCTTTTTCCGAGTTCTCGAAGTCTTCCCTTGTCTCCTTAATCCACTTACTATGCCTTTGAAACCGTTTCTCAATGTCGTCCTCAAAAGGAAGCAAGTCTGAATTTTTGGACCGAGTTTGCATAAACCAACTTTAAAAACCTGAAAAAGAAATAACAAAACAAACAACAAAATATTTAAGTAAAACTGAACTAATTAAATTGATATTAAAATCTATACTAATCCCCGACAACGGCGCCAAAAACTTGTTGGGTAAAATCTAATTACGCACAACACACAAGTATACGTGGTCAACAAGTAATATAATGATAAGAAAAGAATCGTTCCCACAGAGAATAACAAGAAATTAATCTTAACAATTATCAATTTTGTATTAACAAAATTTTATTAAACTAATCAAAATCAAAGATGATAACTAATAAAACTTAGAAATTAAAAATATTAATTAATCAACATAACTTAAAAACCTTTATTTCAAACAATTAATGGAGAATTAGGCTTTACAACTTCACTTTAAGTATCATTCCAATTATCACACCTTATTTCAATTTAATTCATTATCTCAGTTTATTAATCAAGAACACTAATGTAGATTTAGCCATTTCTCAATGCACTAAAATTATATCAACTTAAATCCACAATTTAGATAGAATGAAGCCAAACACTCTAAATAACTAATTCACTATATCTATATGTGAATTACAATTAAGAAGGATTTAATTCCAAGTTCTTACATGATTACATGCGATGCTAAGCATATCTCTACCCTAACATAAATCAAGAATCTATTCAATCACAGAATTCAAGAACACATGCTATTGTGACTAAGTCTAGAATCATACATCATCTCTCGAATCCATACAATTCCACATAAAATTGGTGATCAAGAAATTTATAAATTAATCACAAATCACAATAGATAAACTGAATTAATAATTTATTAAACTCAAATCAAGGGATAGTAATTGTCATTCAACATTAAAGATCCATTGCAAGCCTAAAAAGTAATTTAGTGCATAACTAATGAATTAAATACTGAATAAATAAAAGAAATCATCATCCCGATTACACAAATTAAAATTGAAGAAGAATAGTAATACACCACCCTTCTCGCCCTTTTAAATCTGCAATCTTCGTGAAATCACCTCTTTTCTTCGTTCCTCCAAATTCTTGCTCTTTAATTGTATGTCTCTAAGAGTATATGCCCTTTTTTTTGAATCTCCAGCACTTAACATAAGTTAATTCACTTCAGCTCCATCATATCAATTCTATTCCATCTTAAACTCATCACATAAGAATTCTAATAAAAATCAAACTCCTAATTAGACCTAACAAGTATTTCTTATCCCAATTAATATGAAATAACTTTCTTGACACACTCCTGATATAAAGTTATTACATAAGGATGTTAACTCTCCCAAGATAACTCAAATTCTAGCAAATAAAAGTAGCCCAGTTCTTGACCAATCGACGTATGGCATACCCCCTTTCGCTTTACTTGTCATCATGCAGGCGGCGCCCTGCCAACCGGGTCATGCAGAATGTTTAGAATTGCTTGAACTTTCTTCCAATGCTAACATCTTGATGAGCTCACTTATTATCCTACAATCAAGAACAAAAACCCATCAAAAGCAACATGAAATATTTCAAAAACTAACAATATAACAAGATAAATGAAGATAAATCGTAGGTTAAAAACCTACTCATCATCGATCCCGAGGGCTGCACGAGGAGGTACCACAGGAGGTTTACCACACATTTCCCTTATTTGTGCTCTATGTTCTAAATTTGAAGTAAAATGGAAGTTAGATGAAATGATTCAACCCCCTATACTGGTTTTAGACCATAAAATGATAAGGCAGTACCGGGTGTGGACTGGTTGTGATGCCCTGAAAATAGGTATACATCACCTGTTCTGAGTCGCCAAATACATGGTATAGAAACAACCACAATTTCATTAATACAATTGTCGTGCAAAATATGACAACACATAAACTGTGAGTTTAAATATAAATATTGTCTTCTAGATAATATCCATACTCAAATAAGTCCTCATTACAATTATTGATACACTATTTTACAAAATAGTAAGGACTGCTAAAACAACCGACTTGAAACATCACTCCACACCCATACTAGTTCATTATATATTGTCACCTCTCGAGAAGAAAAATAGAACAAAAAGAAAAATGGTGAGCTCAACTAGCCCAGTAAAGAATATTATAACTAAGATAATGTAGAACAAATTATCGTTAGCCTTCAATAAATTAGATAAAATATAATGGACAACCAGTTTTAGATCAATATTCGCAGCGGAATAACAATTCATTAGAAGAGTTAAGTAGAGAATGAAATCTACTATCGTCTATGAATTTAAAATTCTATCATCAATATTTTATCCCTGTAACATCAATAAATATACATCTTGAATCAAATATTCATCTTTTTTTACTACAATAAGATATTTATTTGTATCACTAGTTGGTCATGTTTATCTCAACACCTGTTCATCTTTGCACTACGGACCAAAGATATTCATCAGTTAATCATTCATCTTTGCAATACAGGCCAAAGATATTCAATTATATCATCATTTAGGACTGAGGATGATGAAAAATATCTTAAAGAAAACGAATCTAGTGAGATAAAAGATCAAAGATTAGGGATTCGTACTTTAGTTTATCCAAGTTCAAAAATACTCCATAATAATCAATTAAGGAGTAAAATTCAAGAATGAAGATCAAAACATGGATACAATCAAAGATAGTAACCATAATAGACATCTTGGACAAAGAAGAGAAAATTTTATTTTTCGGTGAATAGTGTCGTATTTGTGAATAGTGTCGAATACGTGAATAGTAACCTCGACACGAAAAGATAGAAATTCCATAAGAAAAATCATACTTATATGTCGGTATAATGATATTGAAAGAAATAACATCATTTATGAAGAAAATAACATCCCTTACCTCAAAAGAACTGTACTTCTGACCGGAATATCGGATATAATGTTGAAGGAAACTTGCACTGAATAGCAACTCTCAAAGTATCTAAATACTCACAAAAATACGCTCGATAATATAGAGAGAAAACTTATGATTCTGGTGTGATTTTCAATTTTAACTAAGCACCATACTTATAGGAAAATGCTAGAACGCCAAAGCAGACTTAACCTGCTACCTGGTGGCTTTACCTGCTACTATTCATGCACACCACTTTTGAAATAAATTTTCAGCACATTTCTCACTAACCAAAAGTGGGGCCCACCCATTCTAAAAAATCTCCACCAAAATGTTTTAAATTTAAATAATATTCAGAAACTTCAATAATTCATAATAAATAGCTCTTTTATCAGAAAATTTTTAATCTCATGGCTTTGCTATAGGAAATTTAATTCTCTACAACTTTGTAGAAGAAAAGTTTTCCAAATTCCAAATAGAAAATGCTAAAATCTACATACTGGATGATTTTTAATACATCCATTCCACAAAATATTTATAAAACACTTCAACATTAATTCCTTCATTTATATCCACATAAAATAAGTATTTCCTTATCATATAAATCAATATTTAATTATTCACAAATAATATTAAAGAATCACAATCGACAACTAGGTCGTTCCCAAGAAAAGAGGGGCTTTACGATAAGAATTTCTCCTTAGTGGTGCGCAATTAGATGACCAAACCCTTTCCTAGATGAACTTTCTTAGACATTGTCAATAATGTTATCTAATAATATTATTCAAATAATATGAATTATTAATCTAATAATGCGAAATCTTTGTGCGAGGACAATTATTGAAACAACAATAATATAAAATATCAACGTAGCAATTATTGAATCAATAAAATAAAATATTGAACAGTAATTACTGTAACAATTATTAAGTAGTGCCTTCTTACATAAGAATCAATAATCTAAAAATATCATGCAATACTGGCGTACTCTTGTGTAACCACGCCAGATTACTATATTTTAACCAACAGATATTCCAATAGTGTTAACGGTAGCAACTATGTCGTTATTTATAATAACTCAAACCTGTCATTTTCTTCATCTGACCATTTTCTATTATGGGGACCAGAAATGGTTGCACGTCGTACAAAATATTTCCGACAACAAGAATATTCCACGACCAAACGAATATTCCCAACAACAATGAATATTTTATAACTATGACAATCCGAGAATTTAAAAAAATTCAAATCATAAATGATTGATTTAAGGTTCAATATTAGAACCTATATAGAAAATAAGTGTATGGAATTGGCGCTTCAGAAAGAAATTTTAAGAATTTCAAAATTTTGGACAAGACTTGAATAATTTGGTAGATCAAAGTGATAGTCCGGTAATGAGGTATAAGATTTTGGTGGATTTAAAATCTTTTGGTAAAGATTATCAAGGTTAAGTATTTAAGTGTATACTGAGCTCAAGATATGTGAACTTATATGTATGCAGTGTTAGTTTATGTGAACAATTTGTGGATTGAGATCAATTATTGATCGATAAGTTACGTTCATAAAAAAACCTAAAGTTATATTAAACATATGTTTATTAAGTTAGAAAACACTAATGAACTGTAAGAAAACTTAGCGATACGTCTGGAAACCATAATATAAGTTCCGGGAATTCGAAACCCTAATTTAAATATTCAAAACCCTAATTTGGGAATTCAAAAGCTAAGTATTAAAAGCTTAAGTGTAAATATGTGGGATATATTTGAAATATCCAAAATGCCCTTCAAGTTATAGGGGAAAAGACCAAAATACCCTTAGTAGATGCGAAATGACCTAAATGCCCTTTTGCTTAAAACTTAAGCAAAAGATTTTAGCAAATCTTGGTGACTCACTACTCTAGCTTATCCCATGTGATAAAATCTCAACCAAATCTGATATATCTTGCCACCTTGCAAGGCTTGGATTCATTGAATCAAAAATCAAAGTTTATAACTTAAGTAAAATATTTACTTTACTTCTCATTCTATCCAACCCTTTCTCTCTCTACAAAATCAGAAATCTAGAGTGAGAGAGAGTGAAAAGTTGAGCCATGATCAGCTCATAGCTCTCCAAGAACAGGATCAATAATCAAAAATCAAAAATCAAAGCTAGAAAGGTATAAACCCTAAAACTTGAAAATCATGTGATTTATTGTTAGATGTTGTTGGTTGTTGTTTAGAAGTGTGTATAAGGATGTTATTTAGTGATCTATAATGTTACATTATAGATCCATAACATCTAAAAGCCAGAAAATGAGTTTTTAGCAACTGATCAAGAACCCTAAAATTGTGTCTGACAGTCCAATGTTAGGTCTCCTAGATCTGTCTCTGTTAATGTTTTTAGTGTTTTAAAGGTTTGTATTTGTTGTTTGTTATAAACTCTTGGATCTAGAATTTGAATCAAGCCAAGATCTTGTTTAGATTACAAGTTATCGATGGTCAAAGGTCATTAACCGACCACGACCAAGCGAGTTTCGGACCGTAAAACCTAGAAAGGGTCTCGACAACGCTTTTCGTGGCCTCTGTTTTTTAAATCAGAGTATACCAAATCCGTGGTGATTTGGGACCCGGATTGGGGATGCTACAGTTGGTATCGAAATATGAGGTTATGAATCTTAGGTAGAATACCGAGACCAATAACCGCCGTGATTAGGATAAGATCTAACTCACATAGAGTTAGTTGGTCTGTAAAGATTCAAAGACGAATCTCTTGGGTTATAAAGATACGGAGTTCCCTAACTCTAATAATAAAGGTGAACAGTAGTGATGGATTGATAGAATCTAAAAGACTAAAGGTACATGGATATGAGATTGTAAAACAAAACGATAATAGCGTAGAAATATATCGTAATATATACGATGAGATCACCCCGTGATCTGATAAAGTTATAACAGGGAATAGAATCAATCAAATGATTGAAAAGTTTAATGGCAAGAATGTTATGTGACAAATTGTTATGAATTGGCAGTGATTCGAGAAATGATTATGAATACGAGTTGAATAAAATTCGTATTGAGAAGGGAGTTAAGATTAGGTGGGGATTTCAATTGAGGACTTATGTCAGCAGCTGAGTTGTATGATTCCTTGTTATGGGCAGGGAATTGTACTTGGTGTAAAAATCACTTAGTTTCTGGTACTGATAATCATTGAAATGTTTGCGTTGCGCTATTTGTTATATGCTTGTTGAGAAGGTGATTCTTTTCTTAGGTGCATAACAGATAGGTAGGATATAGGTAGAGAATATTAGGTTAAGTAAGAGTTCTTAAAACTCATACTTTTGGTATGTTCGTGACTCATGATTATATAAAATGTTTATGAATCCCTCAGCGAATGGACGTCAAAGGTCTGACTAGGATAAGTTTTTAAACTCGTATGATTGTGGAAAGTTTTTGAACTCATAAGTGTGGTAAGTTCGATGAACTGGGTATAGTTTTATTAATGAATGGAGTATTGAGGATAATAGGAATAGATAGAATCGTTTAAGCAAATGATTATTAGTGGAGACATAAGTTTTTGAAACTCCAAGCTTTGCTAGACTTGAAATTTTGACATCAAGCTAAATCGCACTATGTCTTTATTGAAAATAAATTTTATTCTCAACTCCTGGTGACCATTGTGTATGTGTGGACTTCGGGCCATCGACACCTCGTTACCTGTTGAGATGATAAAACAGATTTGCAATAATTTTTGAACGGTTTAAAGAATAGTCTATGCTAATTGTTTCGGCTAGACAAAAATGATTTAAAATATCAAAATGTATTTTATTTATCACTTAAGTACCATGTAACTTTGAAAAGCGAGATATAATAAAAAGTTGATAGAGTTATAAATACAGGAATACTTAGTGTGAATTCGATCTAAAAATCATTTTTCCACTATTGTATGATGTGTTATGACAAAGTCATACAATGACGACATCCTTAAACGGACTGTTAATACAGTGTGGCATCATGACGTCATTCTCAAAAATATTTTCAAAAATTAATTTGCCAACGCGTCGTTTGGCTATACACATTCGTTAATTCGTTTAAAATTGATTATTGATATGAGTCTACGCTATTCGATTCAGCCAGACTATTGTTTCTGAAAATCCTAAGCATTTTTCGAAAACTTTCCTAAACCAATTTGTTTTGGTGAGGATTTCGATAAAGACTGAGGTAAGAAATTTTGTGCGCCTAAGGCGGATACGAGGAACAGGGAATTTTTTTGCAACTGTAGTATACCAAAACAGAGGCCACGAAAACGTTGTCAGACCCTTTCTGGGTATTTGGGCTGCCCATAAACTCAGTTGGTTATGGTCGGTCAACAACCTTTGACGACTGATAACTTACAATCTAAACAAGATCTGGGCTTGATTCAAGTTCCATATCCAAGGCCTTATAACAAACAACAAATACAAACCTTTAAAACACTAAAAACATTAACAGAGACAGATCTAGGAGACCTGACATTTTACTGTCAGACACCATTTTAGGGTTCTTGATCAGTTGCTAAAAACTCATTTTCTAGCTTTTAGATTTTATGGATCTATGATGTAACTTTATAGATCACTAAATAACATCCTTATACAACTTCTAAACAACAACCAACAACATCTAACAATAAATCACATGATTTTCAAGTTTTAGGGTTTATACCTTTCTAGCTTTGATTTTGATTTACGATCATTGATCCTATTCTTGAGAGCTATGAACTGATCATGGCTCAACTTTTCACTCTCTCTCACTCTAGATTTTGGATTTTGTAGAAAGAGAAAGGGTTGGATATAATGAGAAGTAAAGTAAGTATTTTACTTAAGTTATAAACTTTGATTTTTGATTCAATGAATCCAAGCCTTACATGGTGGCAAGATATATCAGATTTGGTTGAGATTTTATCACATGGGATAAGCTAGAGTAGTGAGTCACTAAGATTTGCTAAAATCTTCTGCTTAAGTTTTAAGTAAAAGGGCATTTAGGTCATTTCACATCTACTAAGGGTATTTTGGTCTTTTCCCCTATAACTTGAAGGGCATTTTGGATATTTCAAATATATCCCACATATTTACACTCAAGCTTTTAATACTTAGCTTTTGAATTCCCAAATTATGTTTTTGAATATTTGAATTAGGGTTTCGAATTCCCGGAACTTAAATTAGGGTTTCCGAACGTATCACTATGTTTTCTAACAGTTCGTTAGTGTTTTCTAACTTAATAAACATATGTTTAACATAACTTTAGGTTTTGTTACGAACGTAACTTATCTGATCAATAATTGATCTCTATCCACAAATTGTTCACATAAACTACCACTGTACACATATAAGTTCACATATACCGACTCGTATACACTTAAATATTTAACCCTGATAATCTTTACCAAAAGATTTTAAATCCACCAAAATCCTATACCTCATTACCAGACTATCACTTACAGTCTACCAAATTATTCAAGTCTTGTCCAAAAATTTTGAAATTCTTAAAATTTCTTTACAGAACTGCCAATTCCATACACTTATTTTCTGTCTGTGTTCTAATATTGAACCTTAAATCAATCAATTATGATTTTAAAAATTTTCTAAATTCTTGGGTTGTCACAATAACCACTTGCTTATTATGTAAAATTTGCACATTTCACCCATAACCAAAATATTATATCAAATTAACACCTTATTATTTTAAGATAATGAATAGAGGAAATTCAATTTTATTTATAAAAAGTTGGGGTTTTACAACCTCCACTCCTTATGAAATTTCGTCCTTGAAATTGACGTACGTACCTGGTGTTTTAAAAAGGTGAGGGTACCTCACTTTCATTTCTGATTCCAACTCCCAAGTCATTTCCTTAATAGCATGATTCCCCCACAAAATCTTTGACTTGTGGTATAACGTTTGTGCATAGGACATGCTCCTTCTTATCCAATATCTTGACAGGTACCTCCTCGTACGTTAAATCTTCTGCTATCTCGTCTATTTCTAACTCAATAATGTGGTTTGGGTCTTTCACATATTTACGAAACATAGATATGTGAAAAATTATATGAACACGAGACATGCTTGGAGGTAATATCTGAGTCTATCGGCCACATATCCTATTGATCAAGAATTTCAAATGGACCAACAAATCGTGGATTGAGCTTTCCTCTCTTCCTAAATCTTGTAACTCCCTTCCATGGAGCAATTCATAAATCCTTTCTGATTGCCTGTCTGTTTGAGGATGGTATGCCAAACTGAATCGTAAATCCATGCCCATAGCTTTCTGCAAGCTAACCCAAAATCGTGAAGTGAATCTTGGGTCACGATCTGAAATAATGGATACTGGCATGCCATGTAATCTGATAATCTCAGTCACGTACATACGAGCAAGACGTTCAAGGGAATAAGTCTCCTGTATCAACAAGAAATGAGCAGACTTGGTTAATCTATCAACAATAACCCAAATTGCATATATGCGTTGAGAAACCTTGGGAAGACCCGTAACGAAATCCATGGTAATGTGTTCCCACTTCCATTTTAGAATCTCAAGTGGTTGCAATGGACCCTTTGGCACTTGATGCTCCGACTTTACACATTGACAAGTTAAACACCTCGAGATAAATTTTGCAATCTCTCTCTTTATATTGCTCAACTAAAATGTATGTCGAAGATCATGATATATTTTGGTACTCTTAGGATGGATTTTTAACGGTGTGTTGTGTGCCTCCATCATGATTCTATGCTTCAAGTCAGAATCGTTAGGAATGCAAAGTCTGGAGTTGACTCGAAGTATTCCTTCTTCATTGATTCTTGCTTCTGGAATAACACCTTTTTGTACTTTCTTCTTCATACGTGTACGCTTTCTGGTCCGTGGCTTAGCAGCTTTAACTTTATCAATTAAAGTCGATTCTACTCAGATGTTTGATATCATCACGTGGGAACTTGGAGCCTTTAACTCTATCTCCTTCCTTTATAAGTCTTATAAAATGGGTCTTTCGTTGACATTATCTCACTTTGCGTTCCGCATATGATCTTCTACTCAATCGTTAGCTACCACGTTCACTTTTCTAGGATGATCTTTGAATGGTATGGTCATAATCTTTCAATAGCTCAAGCCAACGTCGTTGCCATATCTTGAGTTCCTTTTGGGTGAAGAAATATTTGAGGCTTTTATGATCTCAGTATAGATCTCCACTTTCTCCCCATACAGGTAGTGTCTCCAGATTTTCAACGCGAAAACTACTGCTGCCAACTCTAGATCATGAGTGGGATAATTCCTCTTATATTCTTTGAGTTGTCGCGAGGCATAGGCTATGACTTTCACATGTTACATGAGAACACATCTTAATCCTTTTCCTGAAGCATCACCAGAGATAACAAATCCATCTAGGTGCCGAAATGAGTCTCCTCTTGAGCTCTTGGAAACTCTTATCACATTCCTCGCTCATACAAATTTTACATTTTTTCGAAGTTAAATTGAGTTAACGAATAGCGATTCGAGAAAATCCTTCCACGAATCTCCGATAATAACCAAATAAGCCCAAAAAGATACATACTTCAGTCACCGACTTTGGTTGTTCCAAACTTTGTATTGCTTCAATCGCCGGGTCAACAAATACTCCATGTTTTGACACCACGTGCCCTAGAATGCTACTTTCTCAAGCTAGAACTCGCATTTCTTTAGCTTGGTATATAGCTTGTTATCACGAAGCCTTTGAAGTACCCGGCTTCAAAAGGCGCTCATGATCTTCACGGCTTTTGGAATAGATGAGGATGTCATCAATACAGACAACAAAGAACTAATCAAAATATTCCTTGAACACACGGTTCATCATATCCATGAAAGCAGTAGGAGCATTAGTCAATTCAAAAGACATGACTAAGAATTCATAATGTATGTACTTAGAGTTACAAGGTAGTCTTTAGAATATCCTCAATTTTAATCTTCAGCTGTTGATATCCAGAACGAAGATCAATATTTGAAAAGAATTGTGCTCCTTGCAACTTGTCGAACAGGTCATCAATGCGAGGTAGCGGATACCTATTCTTGATGGTGACATGGTTCAATTCTCGTGTAGTCAATACAAAGTCGCATACTCCCATCTTTTTTCTTTATGAATAAAATAGGAGCACCCCAACGAGATGCACTAAGACAAATGAAACCGATGTCTAACAACTCCTGTAGTTGGACCTTTAACTCTTGAAGTTCAATAGGAGCCATTCGATATGGGGTTTTAGAAATGAGTTTTGTACCAAGTTCAAGGTCAATAAAGAATTCAACTTCACGTTCTTGGGATAGACCGGGAAGTTCTTCAGGAAATACGTCAAGAAATTCACTAACAATAGAAATATTATTCAAATCTTACGTATTTTTGTTCAAGTCCATGACATGGGCTAAGAAAGCTTGACATCCGTTTTTCAATAAACGAATGACTTTATAGCTTAATATGACAGTGATTGACTTTAGTGGTTTGGTTACTTGAATTCTCATAACAGGTTGATTAGGGATATGAAAACTAACAACCTTACGAAAATAATCAATTTTGGCATGATGAGTAGTTAACCAATTAATCCCTAAAATCACGTTAAATGCAAGTATCTTTAAAGAGATAAGATAAACAGGTAATGTGGTGGTGCGAACATGGATCAAACAAGATTTATAAACAGTGGATGTAATGAAAGTGTGACGCCCGCAAAATAGGTCCACATGACCCATTTTGAGTCGTCAAATATCATATTATAAAAATCAAATACAAACTTCATTTATACAATTTGTTGAACTGTCATGCGAATCGACCACGCTTAAACCGTGAGTTTTAATACAAATGTATGTAACTCTCATGGTGCCTCGACCACAACCTTACAATGGTACTTTACATAAAATTACGATCAAAAACTATTTTAGAAATTAAAATCTTTGGGAAGTGCTCAAGGAAACCTTCGCATACATGGGAGGCCATGCGTACAGGTTATGATAGATATCATATGTCCATAGAATTATCTTTGGTTAACCCAATAAACCCCAAAGAAAAATGAGAAGATTACTATCATCTTCTTTCCAATGGTGAGTCTTCTCTTGACATATAACTATCTTCACTGTCTCCAAGTGAAAATTATATTTCAAATAAACTCCAAGATCATATAGGTAGTGCTCGTAGATATACTCAGCAAGTGGATGTGCACAACACTGTCTTATGATAACACGAGGTTGTATGTCATTAGACATCTTGTAGGAT
The DNA here is from genome assembly GCA_020205615.1 of Panax quinquefolius. Classification (NCBI taxonomy): domain Eukaryota; kingdom Viridiplantae; phylum Streptophyta; class Magnoliopsida; order Apiales; family Araliaceae; genus Panax; species Panax quinquefolius. The sequence goes on from CM035168.1 coordinate 25,586,771, forward strand.
AGTGGCAAAACACCCTTCCAAAGTTGTGTTCACCTCACCCTATTCGGTTTACCAAAATTAAATATCAAATGACGTATACAATACGACACACTTATCTAATGTTCTCAATAAAATTATTTCTATACTATTTAGGAGAACCTCAATGACTATAGACCACCGTTCTATTCCCTATTATCCTCGCTCGACCCAAATACACTCTTATTACCTTAAAGAAATTGTGAAGCAAAAAGGGTGAGCACAACTAGCTCTCCGTAAAGAATATCATGACTAAAGAAAATTAAATTATCAATAGCCTTAATTAGTAATAAATAAGATATTTAGAACATATGGTAGATGGTAAAACTTTTCAACCATAGTTGCAGCGAAACGAGCAATCCATTAAAAGAGTCAAATAGACCATAAGGTCTATTCTCTTCTCTTTGTTAAAAGTCCACCAATAATGTTTTATCCCTGTAACATCAATCAACAATTCCCGTCCACGATCATTTGAATAACTCATAATCACAATTGTGCTTCTAAATACCTCTTCGCACCTAGGACGAAGATAATTTTCATCACCTGTCTTTACCTGAACCACCACAGATTATAATTAAATCACAATTCATATTTATAATCAAGTAAATCAACAGTCCAACTTTGCACTACATGCCAAAGATATACAACAGTAAAACCAATAACCAACAGTTCATCTTTGCACTACAGGCCAAAGATATACAACTGTAAAACCAATAATGCTGAGACTCAGCTTAATAGTATCACGACCACGAATTATCCATGCACTATGGGCCAAGGATATTCGTATTTTCAATTACGGTCATGATTATACCGAATAATCCCTGGTCATAATCATACCAAGTCCATCTATGCACTACGGGCCAAAGATGACTTTTACCACATCATTTGTAACATTACGGTCATGATTATACTGAATAATCCCTGGTCATAATAATACCAAGTCTATCTATGCACGTAAGCCACAGATGACTTTCAACACAATATAAGCATTAAGATCATGACAATGATATAAAGAATCAATCAAATGAGATAAAGGATAAATATTAACATTTATAATATAATTTATCCAGGGTTTAAGAATATCCCAATGTTATCAATCACTTAATAATCTCATAATCTAATATAATTAATATTATAACAATATTTTAATCATTTCTTAAACTTATAAATAATTTATTTTAATTGTTTATACTTTACCAAATAATGCATTTAATCATTCAAAAATGCCATAAAATCCCTCATCAAAAATCTGCATATACCTTATATAGGATTTTCAAGTCATAAAATCATTTTACCAATTTTTCAACTTCACATAACATATTTAACTCATATGTTCGTAACTAAACCATTTTCATGAAAAATTACCTAATCAACTTATTATTTTTCTATCCTTTGTCCAAACATATATACATATATTTCATACACAATAAGTATTTTTTTTATAATTTTTCAACTCCCTTAAGTATTTTTCAAAAATCAATTTCTAATTAATTCCTTAAGAAATTAACTACGTCAATTTTAACTCCAGAAATTCCCAAATCTTGACAGGATCTTACACATGTTAACGTGAGCTTCCAGTTTCAATTTCATGGTCATCGGAGTTATAGAACTCCGGTTATAGCGTTTTTCGTCGGAAAAACCTAAATATTGAAATAGTCATAACTTGCTCATTTTAAGTCGGAATGAGCTCATTTTTGGACAGGAGGTACTTTATACCATATATTTCCATGTCCCAAAAGGCCAAAATTTTCTCACAAATTAAGTTGCTTAAAACAACCCTTACATAATTAAGAGGCGTAGCTTTTTTCTCCTTTTTCACTTTTTTGTGCTTTGTTAAAAATAGTCCATACAAGAATCTACAACTCCTCTTTAAGTGATTCCACTTGGAGATGTTAGAAAACTTATCATAATATCCTCCCAAATTTTTCCAGAATTTTTGAATGTCCGAAAAATTACGAAACTACAAATGAATTTTAACCCGCCATGCGATAATCCACGTAAACAGATCATTTTCACAATCTAATAAGGAATGAATACGAAGAATCATTCACCGTGCATGTGATAATCCACATAGATAGGTTATTCAAACATAATAATAAAGAATAGAACCAGTCATGCGTAACGCATACCAGACGTGATATTCCAACGAGAATAATAAAGAATGGAATAACGAAGAATTCATCACGCGTGCGATAGATCACACGCATAAAGTTATTCCAATGAATAATAAATAATGGAACCAGTCATGCAAAAACGCACAAATAGGATATTCCAACGAGTAATAAATAATGGAATAATAGAAGAATTTCACCATGTATGCGGATTTTGACATAGACAAATGCTATTCCAACATAATAATAAAGAATGGAACAATGTAAGTTCTCTTCATGAATACGAAAAAAGAAATAATACCCTTACTATAATAATAATACCCTTACCTTTGAAGAAAACTAGATATTGGAATAGTGAGATAGCATACTTCTTCTTTTTCTCTCTATAATTTCTCTCTATAATAATTGCTCTATAGCTTTAGTGAATTTGTGAGAAATGAAGGAAGAATGAGCTTCTATTTATAGAAAAATATAGTTTCGATAATTGCACGTTTTGGGGCTCGAAATATTACAGTATAATACCTTCCTCTTTTTCTTCATTTTTAATTTAGTCCTGCAAGTATTATAAAACTTGCACCACCTCCCCTAATAGTAAATCATGTGAATCAATAGTTCTAGACATGTGAAAATATGAATTACAGTATATTAAATCAATCTATACCTCCATTTTTAACTTAGTCATGCAAGTATTATCAATCTTGCACCACCTCCCCTAATAGTACAAGAATGTGAACCAATAGTACACACATGTGGATAAATAGTTATAATCATGTCATTAATAGCAATTAATTGCTCATTTTCCTAAGCATAATTACCGATTGGTCAATATAACCTCCGGACATCAATTATTATCGAAATAAATATCGATTTACACTAACACTAATAATTCCAACACAATGGAACTATCAATTTCATCCTTAATTAACACGAACTTATTCATCATTAATATTATAATTCACAATATTTAACAACCGAATCGCTCCTGTGAAAGAGGGGCTTTCAGATAAGGATTTCTCCTTATTGGCACGTAATTAGGTGACCAAACCTCTCCTTGACAGAACTTCTAGACATTGTCAATATTACAAATAATAATATGAATAACTTTGTCGTCTCAATTATTGATTTAATAATATAACATATTATACAAAATGATCTTTGTGACAACAATTAAATCAATAATATTAGAGATATGATGCATCAATTAATGTAGCAATAATTGAGTATAAGCGAGTGACTTCTTACGTAAGCATCAATAATCAATATCGTGTATTCTACTATGCAACCACGCGTATTCATCGTATTTTTTTACTACCGGGTATTTTAGGACAACTTGTTTACTTTGAAAAAAAATTCACATATCACTCTTAACATTAATCATTTATCGATTTAACCATTTACGAAATAAAATAATAATTATAAGAAAATTGAATACTTTCATTTTATAATTTTGGGAACTCGTATAAAGTTTCTCCTAACGAAGTCTCAACAGATATGTCAAAGTCTAATTTCTCCGGAGTCAAGTTTAAACGTTGAGCACAAGTAGGAGAGATAAAAGAATGGGTAGAACCGATATCTAGTAAGGTATAAACATCACAAGAGTTTATGATTAAACTGTGATGCCCTGAAAATAGGTTTACATCACCTGTTCTGAGTCGCCAAATACATGGTATAGAAACAACCACAATTTCATTAATACAATTGTCGTGCAAAATATGACAACACATAAACTGTGAGTTTAAATATAAATATTGTCTTCTAGATAATATCCATACTCAAATAAGTCCTCATTACAATTATTGATACACTATTTTACAAAATAGTAAGGACTGCTAAAACAACCGACTTGAAACATCACTCCACACCCATACTAGTTCCCGCTATATTGTCACCTCCTGAGAAGAAAAATAGAACAAAAAGAAAAATGGTGAGCTCAACTAGCCCAGTAAAGAATATTATAACTAAGATAATGTAGAACAAATTATCGTTAGCCTTCAATAAATTAGATAAAATATAATGGACAACCAGTTTTAGATCAATATTCGCAGCGGAATAACAATTCATTAGAAGAGTTAAGTAGAGAATGAAATCTACTATCGTCTATGAATTTAAAATTCTATCATCAATATTTTATCCCTGTAACATCAATAAATATACATCTTGAATCAAATATTCATCTTTGCACTACGGGCCGAAGATATTTATTTGTATCACTAGTTGGTCATGTTTATCTCAACACCTGTTCATCTTTGCACTACGGACCAAAGATATTCATCAGTTAATCATTCATCTTTGCAATACAGGCCAAAGATATTCAATTATATCATCATTTAGGACTGAGGATGATGAAAAATATCTTAAAGAAAACGAATCTAGTGAGATAAAAGATCAAAGATTAGGGATTCGTACTTTAGTTTATCCAAGTTCAAAAATACTCCATAATAATCAATTAAGGAGTAAAATTCAAGAATGAAGATCAAAACATGGATACAATCAAAGATAGTAACCATAATAGACATCTTGGACAAAGAAGAGAAAATTTTATTTTTCGGTGAATAGTGTCGTATTTGTGAATAGTGTCGAATACGTGAATAGTAACCTCGACACGAAAAGATAGAAATTCCATAAGAAAAATCATACTTATATGTCGGTATAATGATATTGAAAGAAATAACATCATTTATGAAGAAAATAACATCCCTTACCTCAAAAGAACCGTATACTTAAATTTAATATCTGGATATAATGTTGAAGGAAACTTGCACTGAATAGCAACTCTCAAAGTATCTAAATACTCACAAAAATACGCTCGATAAATATAGAGAAAAACTTATGATTCTCGTGTGATTTTCAATTTTAACTAAGCACCATACTTATAGAAAATGCTTAGAACGCCAAAGCGGACTTAACTCACTGCTACCGGTGGCTTTTACTCGCTACTATTCATGCACACCACTTTTGAAATAAATTTTCAGCACATTTCTCACTAACCAAAAGTGGGGCCCACCCATTCTAAAAAATCTCCACCAAAATGTTTTAAATTTAAATAATATTCAGAAACTTCAATAATTCATAATAAATAGCTCTTTTATCAGAAAATTTTTAATCTCATGGCTTTGCTATAGGAAATTTAATTCTCTACAACTTTGTAGAAGAAAAGTTTTCCAAATTCCAAATAGAAAATGCCCGAAATCTACATACGGATGATTTTTAATACATCCATTCCGACAAAATATTTATAAAACACTTCAACATTAATTCCTTCATTTATATCCACATAAAATAAGTATTTCCTTATCATATAAATCAATATTTAATTATTCACAAATAATATTAAAGAATCACAATACTGACAACTAGGTCGTTCCCAAGAAAAAGAGGGGGCTTTCTGATAAGAATTTCTCCTTAGTGGTGCGCAATTAGATGACCAAACCCCTTTCCTAGACAGAACTTTCTTAGACATTGTCAATAATGTTATCTAATAATATTATTCAAATAATATGAATTATTAATCTAATAATGCGAAATACTGTGCAGTGACAATTATTGAAACAACAATAATATAAAATATCAACGTAGCAATTATTGAATCAATAAAATAAAATATTGAACAGTAATTACTGTAACAATTATTAAGTAGTGCCTTCTTACGTAAGAATCAATAATCTAAAAATACTGTGCAATACCGCGTGCTACTGTGTAACCACGCGTATTACTATATTTTAACCAACAGATATTCCAATAGTGTTAACGGTAGCAACTATGTCGTTATTTATAATAACTCAAACCTGTCATTTTCTTCATCTGACCATTTTCTATTATGGGGACCAGAAATGGTTGCACCGTCGTACAAATATTTCCCGACAACAAGAATATTCCACGACCAAACGAATATTCCCCGACAACAATGAATATTTTATAACTATGACAATCCGAGAATTTAAAAAAAAATTCAAATCATAAATGATTGATTTAAGGTTCAATATTAGAACCTATATAGAAAATAAGTGTATGGAATTGGCAGTTCTGTAAAGAAATTTTAAGAATTTCAAAATTTTTGGACAAGACTTGAATAATTTGGTAGACTGTAAGTGATAGTCTGGTAATGAGGTATAAGATTTTGGTGGATTTAAAATCTTTTGGTAAAGATTATCAAGGTTAAGTATTTAAGTGTATACGAGTCGGTATATGTGAACTTATATGTGTACAGTGTTAGTTTATGTGAACAATTTGTGGATTGAGATCAATTATTGATCAGATAAGTTACGTTCATAAAAAAACCTAAAGTTATATTAAACATATGTTTATTAAGTTAGAAAACACTAATGAACTGTAAGAAAACTTAGCGATACGTCTGGAAACCATAATATAAGTTCCGGGAATTCGAAACCCTAATTTAAATATTCAAAACCCTAATTTGGGAATTCAAAAGCTAAGTATTAAAAGCTTAAGTGTAAATATGTGGGATATATTTGAAATATCCAAAATGCCCTTCAAGTTATAGGGGAAAAGACCAAAATACCCTTAGTAGATGCGAAATGACCTAAATGCCCTTTTGCTTAAAACTTAAGCAAAAGATTTTAGCAAATCTTGGTGACTCACTACTCTAGCTTATCCCATGTGATAAAATCTCAACCAAATCTGATATATCTTGCCACCTTGCAAGGCTTGGATTCATTGAATCAAAAATCAAAGTTTATAACTTAAGTAAAATATTTACTTTACTTCTCATTCTATCCAACCCTTTCTCTCTCTACAAAATCTGAAATCTAGAGTGAGAGAGAGTGAAAAGTTGAGCCATGATCAGCTCATAGCTCTCCAAGAACAGGATCAATAATCAAAAATCAAAAATCAAAGCTAGAAAGGTATAAACCCTAAAACTTGAAAATCATGTGATTTATTGTTAGATGTTGTTGGTTGTTGTTTAGAAGTGTGTATAAGGATGTTATTTAGTGATCTATAATGTTACATTATAGATCCATAACATCTAAAAGCCAGAAAATGAGTTTTTAGCAACTGATCAAGAACCCTAAAATTGTGTCTGACAGTCCAATGTTAGGTCTCCTAGATCTGTCTCTGTTAATGTTTTTAGTGTTTTAAAGGTTTGTATTTGTTGTTTGTTATAAACTCTTGGATCTAGAATTTGAATCAAGCCAAGATCTTGTTTAGATTACAAGTTATCAGTGGTCAAAGGTCATTAACCGACCATGACCAACTGAGTTTCTGGGCAGCCCAGAAACCTAGAAAGGGTCTGACAACGTTTTCGTGGCCTCTGTTTTTGCAACTGTAGTATACCAAATCCGTGGTGATTTGGGACCCGGATTTGGGGATGCTACAGTTGGTATCAGAGCTGTAGGTTATGAATCTTAGGTAGGAATACCTGAGACCAATAACCGTCGTGATTAGGATAAGATCTAACTCACATAGAGTTAGTTGGTCGGTAAGATTCAAAGACGAATCTCGGTGGGTTATAAAGATACGGAGTTCCCTAACTCTAATAATAAAGGTGAACAGTAGTGATGGATTGATAGAATCTAAAAGACTAAAGGTACATGGATATGAGATTGTAAAACAAAACGATAATAGCGTAGAAATATATCGTAATATATACGATGAGATCACCCCGTGATCTGATAAAGTTATAACAGGGAACAGAATTAATCAAATGATTGAAAAGTTTAATGGCAAGAATGTTATGTGACAGCTGTACTATGAATTGGTACAGATTCAGGAAATGATTATGAATACGAGTTGAATAAAATTCGTATTGAGAAGGGAGTTAAGATTAGGTGGGGATTTCAATTGAGGACTTATGTCAGCAGCTGAGTTGTATGATTCCTTGTTATGGGCAGGGAATTGTACTTGGTGTAAAAATCACTTAGTTTACGCATGCGATAATCATTGAAATGTTTGCGCGTTCTTATTTATTTGTTATATGCTTCTTGAGAAGGTGATTCTTTTCTTAGGTGCATAACAGATAGGTAGGATATAGGTAGAGAATATTAGGTTAAGTAAGAGTTCTTAAAACTCATACTTTTGGTATGTTCGTGACTCATGATTATATAAAATGTTTATGAATCCCTCAGCGAATGGACGTCAAAGGTCTGACTAGGATAAGTTTTTAAACTCGTATGATTGTGGAAAGTTTTTGAACTCATAAGTGTGGTAAGTTCGATGAACTGGGTATAGTTTTGTGTGAATGGAGTATTGAGGATAATAGGAATAGATAGAATGTTTAAGCAAATGATTATTAGTGGAGACATAAGTTTTTTGAAACTCCAAGCTTTGCTAGACTTCGAAATTTTGACATCAAGCTAAATACGCACTATGTGCTATTGAAAATAAATTTTTATTCTCAACTCCTGGTGACCATTGTGTATGTGTGGACTTCGGGCCATCGACACCTCGTTACCTGTTGAGATGATAAAACAGATTTGCAATAATTTTTGAACGGTTTAAAGAATAGTTTATGCTAATTGTTTCGGCTAGACAAAAATGATTTAAAATATCAAAATGTATTTTATTTATCACTTAAGTACCATGTAACCTGGTGCAGATATAATAAAAAGTTGATAGAGTTATAAATACAGGAATACTTAGTGTGAATTCGATCTAAAAATCATTTTTCCACTATTGTATGATGTGTTATGACAAAGTCATACAATGACGACATCCTTAAACGGACTGTTAATACAGTGTGGCATCATGACGTCATTCTCAAAAATATTTTCAAAAAATTAATTTGCCAACGTCGTTTGGCTATACACATTCGTAAATCGATTGAAATTGATTATTGATATGAGTCTACGCTATTCGATTCAGCCAGACTATTGTTTCTGAAAATCCTAAGCATTTTTCGAAAACTTTCCTAAACCAATTTGTTTTGGTGAGGATTTCGATAAAGACTGAGGTAAGAAATTTTGTGCGCCTAAGGCGGATACGAGGAACAGGGAATTTTTTTGCAACTGTAGTATACCAAAACAGAGGCCACGAAAATGTTGTCAGACCCTTTCTGGGTATTTGGGCTGCCCATAAACTCAGTTGGTTATGGTCGGTCAACAACCTTTGACGACTGATAACTTACAATCTAAACAAGATCTGGGCTTGATTCAAGTTCCATATCCAAGGCCTTATAACAAACAACAAATACAAACCTTTAAAACACTAAAAACATTAACAGAGAGATCTAGGAGACTCGACATTTCTTGTCGAGACACCATTTTAGGGTTCTTGATCAGTTGCTAAAAACTCATTTTCTAGCTTTTAGATTTTATGGATCTATGATGTAACTTTATAGATCACTAAATAACATCCTTATACAACTTCTAAACAACAACCAACAACATCTAACAATAAATCACATGATTTTCAAGTTTTAGGGTTTATACCTTTCTAGCTTTGATTTTTGATTTCTGATCATTGATCCTATTCTTGGAGAGCTATGAGCTGATCATGGCTCAACTTTTCACTCTCTCTCACTCTAGATTTTGGATTTTGTAGAAAGAGAAAGGGTTGGATATAATGAGAAGTAAAGTAAGTATTTTACTTAAGTTATAAACTTTGATTTTTGATTCAATGAATCCAAGCCTTACATGGTGGCAAGATATATCAGATTTGGTTGAGATTTTATCACATGGGATAAGCTAGAGTAGTGAGTCACTAAGATTTGCTAAAATCTTCTGCTTAAGTTTTAAGTAAAAGGGCATTTAGGTCATTTCACATCTACTAAGGGTATTTTGGTCTTTTCCCCTATAACTTGAAGGGCATTTTGGATATTTCAAATATATCCCACATATTTACACTCAAGCTTTTAATACTTAGCTTTTGAATTCCCAAATTATGTTTTTGAATATTTGAATTAGGGTTTCGAATTCCCGGAACTTAAATTAGGGTTTCCGAACGTATCACTATGTTTTCTAACAGTTCGTTAGTGTTTTCTAACTTAATAAACATATGTTTAACATAACTTTAGGTTTTGTTACGAACGTAACTTATCTGATCAATAATTGATCTCTATCCACAAATTGTTCACATAAACTACCACTGTACACATATAAGTTCACATATACCGACTCGTATACACTTAAATATTTAACCCTGATAATCTTTACCAAAAGATTTTAAATCCACCAAAATCCTATACCTCATTACCAGACTATCACTTACAGTCTACCAAATTATTCAAGTCTTGTCCAAAAATTTTGAAATTCTTAAAATTTCTTTACAGAACTGCCAATTCCATACACTTATTTTCTGTCCAGGTTCTAATATTGAACCTTAAATCAATCAATTATGATTTTAAAAATTTTCTAAATTCTTGGGTTGTCACAATAACCACTTGCTTATTATGTAAAATTTGCACATTTCACCCATAACCAAAATATTATATCAAATTAACACCTTATTATTTTAAGATAATGAATAGAGGAAATTCAATTTTATTTATAAAAAGTTGGGGTTTTACAACCTCCACTCCTTATGAAATTTCGTCCTTGAAATTGACGTACGTACCTGGTGTTTTGAAAAGGTGAGGGTACCTCACTTTCATTTCTGATTCCAACTCCCAAGTCATTTCCTTAATAGCATGATTCCCCCACAAAATCTTTGACTTGTGGTATAACGTTTGTGCATAGGACATGCTCCTTCTTATCCAATATCTTGACAGGTACCTCCTCGTACGTTAAATCTTCTGCTATCTCGTCTATTTCTAACTCAATAATGTGGTTTGGGTCTTTCACATATTTACGAAACATAGATATGTGAAAAAGATTATGAACACGAGACATGCTTGGAGGTAATACGAGTCTATTGGCCACATATCCTATTCGGTCAAGAATTTCAAATGGACCAACAAATCGTGGATTGAGCTTTCCTCTCTTCCTAAATCTTGTAACTCCCTTCCATGGAGCAATTCATAAATCCTTTCTGATTGCCTGTCTGTTTGAGGATGGTATGCCAAACTGAATCGTAAATCCATGCCCATAGCTTTCTGCAAGCTAACCCAAAATCGTGAAGTGAATCTTGGGTCACGATCTGAAATAATGGATACTGGCATGCCATGTAATCTGATAATCTCAGTCACGTACATACGAGCAAGACGTTCAAGGGAATAAGTCTCCTGTATCAACAAGAAATGAGCAGACTTGGTTAATCTATCAACAATAACCCAAATTGCATATATGCGTTGAGAAACCTTGGGAAGACCCGTAACGAAATCCATGGTAATGTGTTCCCACTTCCATTTTAGAATCTCAAGTGGTTGCAATGGACCCTTTGGCACTTGATGCTCCGACTTTACACATTGACAAGTTAAACACCTCGAGATAAATTTTGCAATCTCTCTCTTTATATTGCTCAACTAAAATGTATGTCGAAGATCATGATATATTTTGGTACTCTTAGGATGGATTTTTAACGGTGTGTTGTGTGCCTCCATCATGATTCTATGCTTCAAGTCAGAATCGTTAGGAATGCAAAGTCTGGAGTTGACTCGAAGTATTCCTTCTTCATTGATTCTTGCTTCTGGAATAACACCTTTTTGTACTTTCTTCTTCATACGTATCAGCTCTGGGTCTGTGGCTTAAGCAGCTTTAACTTTATCAATTAAAGTCGATTCTACTCGTATGTTTGATATCATCACGTGGGAACTTGGAGCCTTTAACTCTATCTCCTTCCTTTATAAGTCTTATAAAATGGGTCTTTGCGTTGACATTATCTCACTCGTACCCGCATATGATCTTCTACTCAATGCGTTAGCTACCACGTTCACTTTTCTAGGATGATACTGAATGGTATGGTCATAATCTTTCAATAGCTCAAGCCAACGTCGTTGCCATATCTTGAGTTCCTTTTGGGTGAAGAAATATTTGAGGCTTTTATGATCTGTATAGATCTCCACTTTCTCCCCATACAGGTAGTGTCTCCAGATTTTCAACGCGAAAACTACTGCTGCCAACTCTAGATCATGAGTGGGATAATTCCTCTTATATTCTTTGAGTTGTCGCGAGGCATAGGCTATGACTTTCACATGTTACATGAGAACACATCTTAATCCTTTTCCTGAAGCATCACTGTAGATAACAAATCCATCTAGGTGCCGAAATGAGTCTCCTCTTGAGCTCTTGGAAACTCTTATCACATTCCTCGCTCCATACAAATTTTACATTTTTTCGAGTTAGCTGAGTTAACAGAATAGCGATTCGAGAAAATCCTTCCACGAATCTCCGATAATAACCAGCTAAGCCCAAAAAGATACATACTTCAGTCACCGACTTTGGTTGTTCCAAACTTTGTATTGCTTCAATCGCCGGGTCAACAAATACTCCATGTTTTGACACCACGTGCCCTAGGAATGCTACTTTCTCAAGCTAGAACTCGCATTTCTTTAGCTTGGTATATAGCTTGTTATCACGAAGCCTTTGAAGTACCAGCTTCAAAAGGCGCTCATGATCTTCACGGCTTTTGGAATAGATGAGGATGTCATCAATACAGACAACAAAGAACTAATCAAAATATTCCTTGAACACACGGTTCATCATATCCATGAAAGCAGTAGGAGCATTAGTCAATTCAAAAGACATGACTAAGAATTCATAATGTATGTACCGAGTTCTGAAGGTAGTCTTTAGAATATCCTCAATTTTAATCTTCAGCTGTTGATATCCAGAACGAAGATCAATATTTGAAAAGAATTGTGCTCCTTGCAACTTGTCGAACAGGTCATCAATGCGAGGTAGCGGATACCTATTCTTGATGGTGACATGGTTCAATTCTCGGTAGTCAATACAAAGTCGCATACTCCCATCTTTTTTCTTTATGAATAAAATAGGAGCACCCCAACGAGATGCACTAAGACAAATGAAACCGATGTCTAACAACTCCTGTAGTTGGACCTTTAACTCTTGAAGTTCAATAGGAGCCATTCGATATGGGGTTTTAGAAATGAGTTTTGTACCAAGTTCAAGGTCAATAAAGAATTCAACTTCACGTTCTTGGGATAGACCGGGAAGTTCTTCAGGAAATACGTCAAGAAATTCACTAACAATAGAAATATTATTCAAATCTTACGTATTTTTGTTCAAGTCCATGACATGGGCTAAGAAAGCTTGACATCCGTTTTTCAATAAACGAATGACTTTATAGCTTAATATGACAGTGATTGACTTTAGTGGTTTGGTTACTTGAATTCTCATAACAGGTTGATTAGGGATATGAAAACTAACAACCTTACGAAAATAATCAATTTTGGCATGATGAGTAGTTAACCAATTAATCCCTAAAATCACGTTAAATGCAAGTATCTTTAAAGAGATAAGATAAACAAGTAATGTGGTGGTGCGAACATGGATCAAACAAGATTTATAAACAGTGGATGTAATGAAAGTGTGACGCCCGCAAAATAGGTCCACATGACCCATTTTGAGTCGTCAAATATCATATTATAAAAATCAAATACAAACTTCATTTATACAACTGTTGAACTGTCATGCAGAATACGACCACAGTTAAACTGTGAGTTTTAATACAAATGTATGTAACTCTCATGGTGCCTCGACCACAACCTTACAATGGTACTTTACATAAAATTACAGTCAAAAACTATTTTAGAAATTAAAATCTTTGGGAAGTGCTCAAGGAAACCTTCGTACATGGGAGGCCATGCGTCTAGGTTATGATAGATATCATATGTCCATAGAATTATCTTTGGTTAACCCAATAGACCCCAAAGAAAAATGAGAAGATTACTATCATCTTCTTTCCAATGGTGAGTCTTCTCTTGACATATAACTATCTTCACTGTCTCCAAGTGAAAATTATATTTCAAATAAACTCCAAGATCATATAGGTAGTGCTCGTAGATATACTCAGCAAGTGGATGTGCACAACACTGTCTTATGATAACACGAGGTTGTATGTCATTAGACATCTTGTAGGATAGTGGCAAAACACCCTTCCAAAGTTGTGTTCACCTCACCCTATTCGGTTTACCAAAATTAAATATCAAATGACGTATACAATACGACACACTTATCTAATGTTCTCAATAAAATTATTTCTATACTATTTAGGGAGAACCTCAACAGCTATAGACCACCGTTCTATTCCCCTATTATCCTCGCTCGACCCAGCTACACTCTTATTACCTTAAAGAAATTGTGAAGCAAAAGGGTGAGCACAACTAGCTCCGTAAAGAATATCATGACTAAAGAAAATTAAATTATCAATAGCCTTAATTAGTAATAAATAAGATATTTAGAACATATGGTAGATGGTAAAACTTTTCAACCATAGTTGCAGCGAAACGAGCAATCCATTAAAAGAGTCAAATAGACCATAAGGTCTATTCTCTTCTCTTTGTTAAAAGTCCACCAATAATGTTTTATCCCTGTAACATCAATCAACAATTCCCGTCCACGATCATTTGAATAACTCATAATCACAATTGTGCTTCTAAATACCTCTTCGCACCTAGGACGAAGATAATTTTCATCACCTGTCTTTACCTGAACCACCACAGATTATAATTAAATCACAATTCATATTTATAATCAAGTAAATCAACAGTCCAACTTTGCACTACATGCCAAAGATATACAACAGTAAAACCAATAACCAACAGTTCATCTTTGCACTACAGGCCAAAGATATACAACTGTAAAACCAATAATGCTGAGACTCAGCTTAATAGTATCACGACCACGAATTATCCATGCACTATGGGCCAAGGATATTCGTATTTTCAATTACTACCATGATTATACCGAATAATCCACAATCATAATCATACCAAGTCCATCTATGCACTACGGGCCAAAGATGACTTTTATCACATCATTTGTAACATTACTGGCCATGATTATCTTTGAATAATCCCTGGTCATAATAATACCAAGTCTATCTATGCACGTAAGCCACGATGACTTTCAACACAATATAAGCATTAAGATCATGACAATGATATAAAGAATCAATCAAATGAGATAAAGGATAAATATTAACATTTATAATATAATTTATCCGTGGTTTAAGAATATCCCAATGTTATCAATCACTTAATAATCTCATAATCTAATATAATTAATATTATAACAATATTTTAATCATTTCTTAAACTTATAAATAATTTATTTTAATTGTTTATACTTTACCAAATAATGCATTTAATCATTCAAAATGCCATAAAATCCCTCATCAAAATCAGCATATACCTTATATAGGATTTTCAAGTCATAAAATCATTTTACCAATTTTTCAACTTCACATAACATATTTAACTCATATGTTCGTAACTAAACCATTTTCATGAAAAATTACCTAATCAACTTATTATTTTTCTATCCTTTGTCCAAACATATATACATATATTTCATACACAATAAGTATTTTTTTTATAATTTTTCAACTCCCTTAAGTATTTTTCAAAAATCAATTTCTAATTAATTCCTTAAGAAATTAGCTACGTCAATTTTAACTCCAGAAATTCCCAAATCTTGACAGGATCTTACACATGTTAACGTGAGCTTCGGCCAATTTCATGGTCATCGGAGTTATAGAACTCCGGTTATAGCGTTTTTCGTCGGAAAAACCTAAATATTGAAATAGTCATAACTTGCTCATTTTAAGTCGGAATGAGCTCATTTTTGGACAGGAGGTACTTTATACCATATATTTCCATGTCCCAAAAGGCCGAAATTTTTCTCACAAATTAAGTTGCCGAAACAACCCTTACATAATTGCGGACAGTAGCTTTTTCTCCTTTTTCACTTTTTTGTGCTTTGTTAAAAATAGTCCATACAAGAATCTACAACTCCTCTTTAAGTGATTCCACTTGGAGATGTTAGAAAACTTATCATAATATCCTCCCAAATTTTTCCAGAATTTTTGAATGTCCGAAAAATTACGAAACTACAAATGAATTTTAACCCGCCATGCGATAATCCACGTAAACAGATCATTTTCACAATCTAATAAGGAATGAATACGAAGAATCATTCACCGTGCATGTGATAATCCACATAGATAGGTTATTCAAACATAATAATAAAGAATAGAACCAGGTCATGCGTAAACGCACAGACAGGATATTCCAACAGAATAATAAAGAATGGAATAACAGAAGAATTCATCACGCATGCGATAGATTACACAGACAGGTTATTCCAACAGAATAATAAATAATGGAACCAGGTCATGCGAAAACGCACAAATAGGATATTCCAACAGAGTAATAAATAATGGAATAATAGAAGAATTTCACCATGTATGCAGTACTTCGCATAGACAGGCTATTCCAACATAATAATAAAGAATGGAACAATAGAAGTTCTCTTCATGAATACGAAAGAAATAATACCCCTTACTATAATAATAATACCCCTTACCTTTGAAGAAAACTAGATATTGGAATAGTGAGATAGCATACTTCTCTTCTTCTTTCTCTCTATAATTTCTCTCTATAATAATTGCTCTATAGCTTTAGTGAATTTGTGAGAAATGAAGGAAGAATGAGCTTCTATTTATAGAAAAATATAGTTTCGATAATTGCACGTTTTGGGGCTCGAAATATTACAGTATAATACCTTCCTCTTTTTCTTCATTTTTAATTTAGTCCTGCAAGTATTATAAAACTTGCACCACCTCCCCTAATAGTAAATCATGTGAATCAATAGTTCTAGACATGTGAAAATATGAATTACAGTATATTAAATCAATCTATACCTCCATTTTTAACTTAGTCATGCAAGTATTATCAATCTTGCACCACCTCCCCTAATAGTACAAGAATGTGAACCAATAGTACACACATGTGGATAAATAGTTATAATCATGTCATTAATAGCAATTAATTGCTCATTTTTCCGGTTAATTACCCGATTGGTCAATATAACCTCCAGACATCAATTATTATCGAAATAAATATCGATTTACACTAACACTAATAATTCCAACACAATGGAACTATCAATTTCATCCTTAATTAACACGAACTTATTCATCATTAATATTATAATTCACAATATTTAACAACCAGGTCGTTCCCAGGAAAGAGGGGGCTTTCCGATAAGGATTTCTCCTTATTGGCACGTAATTAGGTGACCAAACCTCTCCTTGACAGAACTTCTAGACATTGTCAATATTACAAATAATAATATGAATAACTTTGTCGTCTCAATTATTGATTTAATAATATAACATATTATACAAATGATACTGTGACAACAATTAAATCAATAATATTAGAGATATGATGCATCAATTAATGTAGCAATAATTGAGTATAACTGAGTGACTTCTTACGTAAGCATCAATAATCAATATCGTGTGCTACTATGCAACCACGCGTATTACTGTACTTTTACTACCGGGTATTTTAGGACAACTTGTTTACTTTGAAAAAAAATTCACATATCACTCTTAACATTAATCATTTATCGATTTAACCATTTACGAAATAAAATAATAATTATAAGAAAATTGAATACTTTCATTTTATAATTTTGGGAACTCGTATAAAGTTTCTCCTAACGGAGTCTCAACAGATATGTCAAAGTCTAATTTCTCCGGAGTCAAGTTTAAACGTTGAGCACAAGTAGGAGAGATAAAAGAATGGGTAGAACCGATATCTAGTAAGGTATAAACATCACAAGAGTTTATGATTAGCTTACCTGTGATAACCTCGTTCAGGTTCCTCGTATTTTGGCCAGTCACGACAAACGTTCTTCCAAGAACCACTGACTTTGACATATTCGGGTAAGCCTTTGGAGTCACCATTCCCGCTGGACTTGGTTTCACTATAGAATAATCTTGAGCTATATGACCTTCCTTTCCACAGTTATAACATACCTTGAATTGTTGTGGATAGTTTAGGCTGATGTGTCCCTCTTTCCCGCATTTATAACATACGACCGGTGGTCGTTCTCCTCCCTTAGAAACAGTTTATGCTTATGCTGACGTCTTCACGTTGTCATTGTTGTACATTTTCTTTTTGAAATCCCCCCGATTCGCGTCTTTTACTATCATGGCTATGATTACCACCAGAGTGGTTACAGCTTTTGTCTGTATTTTTTCCTCCCCACTAGTTATCATTATTTCGATGACTGCTGCCACTGGTATGATCCTGGTTGTGGTCCCTCGGTTGAACATACTCATTATCTCACTCTAATAATTGAGTCATGTTGACAACATCTGAATATAGAGAAAATTTGTGAGAAATAAGATACTGATGAATTTCGAGTTTTAGACCTCTCAGAAACATCCGCGTCATACGTTCATCATTTTATACCAAATGAGGTGCAAACCTGGACAACTCCGCGAACTTAGCCTCGTATTGGGACACAGTCATCTTGTTCTGTTCCAGTCTAATAAACTCTACCTCTTTCATATGACGAATACTTTCAGGAAAGTACTTGTTATTGAACAGTTTCTGAAATGTTTCCCAATACATATTGAGTGCGGCTGGCTGGGTACGCTTCACAGATTCCCACCAGTAATCTGCCTCACCATGGAACATAAAGGTAGCGAAAGGAACATTCTGTTCCTCCGTGCATCCCAAGACATCAAATATCTTGGTAAGTTGCTTAACCCACATTTCTGCCTTAATCGGATCCGACTTTCCACAAAATTCTGGTGGTCCTAAATCTTTGAACTGCTTGGCTGTGACAAGTTGTACGTTGCTATTATTTCCACCCGTATTTTGTACACGAGTCTCCCTCGTCTGATTTAGCATGAACTGTAAAATGCTTCTAAATATCCCATCATTCATCATTTGTTCGGTAGTGTTGTTTATAGGAGGAACATTGTCGTCCTGTTGCACGTTCTCCTGGTTAGTGATTAAAGCTGTCTCCACGGTCTCATTCACTCCATTGTTAGCATTTCCTGCTGCCATTCTCAAATACTGCCACAAAACAAGGGTTAATTAATGAAAATGGTATACCACATAATACCCCTATATTCTGACCGACCAACAAATAAGCTTAGGTAGGACACACTAGCAAAGGATTTACTTGTCTCTCCCCTCCTAGTTCTATTCCCCGATCACTGCCAGAGACCATATCCCTAAGCTCTGATACCAACTGTGACGCCCCCAAAATAGGTATACATCACCTGTTCTGAGTCGCTATATACATGGTACAGAAACAACTACAACTTCATTAATACAATTGTTGTGCAAAATACGACAACACATAAATTATGAGTTTACATATAAATATTGTCTTCTAGACAATATCCACACTAAAATAAGTCCTCATTACAATTATTGATACACTATTTTACAAAACAGTGAGGACTGTTAAAATAACCGACTTGAAACATCACTCCACACCCCGACTAGCTAGTTCCCGCTATATTCTCGTCTCCTGAGAAGAAAAATGGAACAAAAAGGAAAAGGGTGAGCTCAATTAGCCCAGTAAAGAATATTATGACTAAGATAATGTAGAACAAATTATCGTTAGCCTTCAATAAATCAGATAAAATATATTGAGAACCAATATTAGATCAATATTCGCAGTGAAATAACAATTCATTAGAAGAGTTAAGTAGAGAATGAAATCTACTATCGTCTATGAATTTAAAAGTCCATCATCAATATTTTTATCCATGTAACATCAATCAATATACATCTTGAATCAAATATTCATCTTTGCACTACAGGCCAAAGATATTCATTTGTATCTGCCACACCACGGAACATAAAGGTGGCAAATGGAACCCTTTGTTCCTCCGTGCATCTCCAGACATCAAATATCTTGTTAATTTGCTTAACCCACATTTCTGCCTTGATCGGATCTGGCTTTCCCAAAAACTTCAGCGGTCCCAACTCCTTGAATTGCTTAGCAGTGACCAGCCATGAGTTGCTATTGTTTCCACCTGCATTTTGAACAGGAATCTCTCTCGTCTGGTTTTGCATGAAGTACAAATAGCTTCTAAACATCCTATCATTCATCGTTTGATCGGTGGTGTTGTTTATAGGAGGAATATTGTCTTCTTGATGCACATTATCCTGGTTGTTCATTGTCAGTGTCTCAATGGTCTTATGTGTTCATTATCCTGGTTGTTCATTGTCAGTGTCTCAATGGTCTTATGTGTTCCATTGCTCATATCAACATTTTTAGATGCCATTCTCAAATACTGTCACAAAATAAGGGTTAATTAAAGAAATTAACATGCCACATAATATCCTTATATTCTGATCGACCAACAAATAAGCATTGGTAAGACACACTAGCAAAGGATTTACTCGTCTCTCCCTTTGTAGTTCTAATCCCAGATCTCCACCAGAGATCATATCCCTAAGCTCTGATACCAACTGTGACGCCCCAAAAATAGGTCCACACAACCCATTCTGAGTCACCAAATACATGATACAAAAAATAAACTACAACTTCATTATTGCAATTGTCGTACAAAATACAACAACACATATGCTGCGAGTTTTAATACAAATATTGTCTTCTAGACAATATCCAAACTCAAATTAAGTCCTCATTACAATTATTGATACATTATTTTACAATTAGTGAGGACTGCTAAAAGAACTGTCTTGAACCATCACTCCACACCCCGACTAGTTCCCGCTATATTCTCGCCTCCTGAGAAGAAAAATGGAACAAAAATGAAAAGGATGAGCTCAACTAGCCTAGTAAATAATATTATGACTAAGATAATGAAACAAAAATTATCATTAGCCTTCAATAAATCAGATAAAATATAATGGACAACAAGTTTAGATCAATATTCACAGCGGAAATAACAATTCATTAAAAGAGTTAAGTAGAGAATGAAGTCTACTATCATCTATGATTTAAAAGTCCATCATCAATATTTTATCCTTGTGACATCAATCAATATACATCTTGAACCAAATATTCATCTTTGCACTACGGGCTAAAGATATTCAATTATATCCCCAGTTGGTCATGTTCATCTCAACACCTGTCCATCTTTGCACTACGGGTAAAGGATATTCATCAAGTAATCATTCATCTTTGCACTAAAGACCAAAGATATTCATCAAGTAATCATTTATCTTTGCACTACAGGCCAAAGATATTCAGTTATATCACTATTTAGGACTGAGGATGATAAAAATATTTTAGAGAAAACGAATCTAGTGAGATAAAAGGACAAAGATTAAGAATTCGTACTTTAGTTTATCCAAGTTCAAAAATACTCCATAATAAACTATTGTGGAACAAAATTCAAGAATGAAGATCAAAATATGGATACAATCAAAGATATTAATCATAATAGACAACTTGGATAAAGAAAAGAAAATTTAATTTTTCTGTGAATAGTGTCGTATTCGTGAATAGTATCATATACGTGAATAGTGCCATATACGTGAATAGTAACCTCAACATGAAAAGCTAAAAAATTCACAATAAAATTCATATCAATATTTCGGTTGAATGATATTAAAAGAAATAATATCATTTATGAAAAAAATAACATCTCTTCCTTCAAAAGAATAGTACTTCTGGTTAAAATATCGGATATAATGCTGAAAGAAACTTGCACTGCTTATCAACTCTCAAAGTATCTAAGTACTCACAAAAATACACTTGATATTATAGAGAGAGAAAACTTCTGATTCTGGTGTGATTTTTAATTCTAACTTAAGCATCCTGCTTATAGGAAAATGTTTAGAACGAAGCAAAAAATTTAATAAAATAATATTTTATAAACAAAATTTTCACGCCCACCCTTGACCAAATTCATCAGCACACCAGTGGGGTCCACCAACACAAAAATAATATTTTTCTTTTAAAAAATATTTATAACTCCAAAAATCAATTATTCTGGAACTTTAATAATTTATAATAAATAGCCCTTTTACCAGAAAAATTCATATCTTATGTCCATTTTATAGAAAATTTAATTCTCTACAACTTTGTAGAAGAAAGGTTTTCCAAATTCTAAACGGAAATTGACTGAAATCCACATACGAATGATTTTTAACACCTTCATTCTGATAAAATACTGATAAAATAACTAAACATTAATTCCTTCATTTATATCCACATAAAATAAATATTTTCTTATCATTTTTATCAATAATTAATTATTCATAAATAATATTACAGAACTACAATATTGGCAACCAGGTCGTTCCCAGGAAAGAGTGGGCTTTCCGATAAGGATTTCTCTTTACTGGTGCACAATTAGGTGACCAAACCCCTTTCCTAGAACGAACTTTTTTAGACATTGCCAATAATGCTATCTAATAATATTATTCAAATAATATCAATTATTGATCTAATAATGGGAAATATTATGCAATGACAATTATTGAATCAATAAATAAAATATCAACGTAGCAATTATTGAAAATAAATTATATAACAGTAATTACTGTTACAATTATTGAGTAGTGACTTCTTACATAAGAATCAATAATTTAGAATTATTGTGCAATACCATGTGCTACTGTGTAACAACGCGTATTACTATACTTTACCCACCAGGTATTCCAACAGTTTTAATGGTAACCGTTACGCCATTATTATTAAAAAAATCACATTCATGTCGTTTTCTTCATCCGACTGTTTTCCATTATGGGGCCCACAAATGGTTGCGCCGTCATATGAATATTCCTCGACAACAAGAATATTCTACGACCAAACGAATATTCTCCGACAACAATGAATATTTTATAACCACTTGCTTACTTTGTAAAATTTGCACATTTCACCCATAACTAAAGAATTATATTAAATCAACACCTTATTATTCAAAAATAATAATTAGGGAAATTACATTTTTATTCATAAATGGTTGGGGTCTTACAGGAAGAATCGGTAAATAGCGAAAGGGAGCAAGTGGACCCAATCCAACGGCTAGTAAACCTACTAGGAGAAGCCATGCGTGAAAGAAACAACTAATCGGTACAACACAATCTCCAAGTGGTTCCAGTTACGAACTTTAAAGACTTTAGGAGCGTAGGACCTCCAGAGTTTGTGGGTACTACCGATCCTATCGTGGCACAAACGTGGATCAAAGAGATGGAAAAAGCCTTCGCCATTGCTCATGTGGGTGAAGATTAGGAAATCGTACTCGCTCCGTATATGATGAGAGGTGAAACAAACTATTGGTGGGAAGCCAATCAACAGAGAGCAGGAGAGGGGACTATAACTTGGGAAAGGTTTTCGGCCTTGTTCTTCGAGAATTACTTCCCGAAGAGCTTGAAGTCTAGGATGGAGGTGAAGTTCTTAGAACTAAAACAAGGGGAGATGATGGTGGCGCAATACGCAGCCAAGTTCAACGAGCTCGCGCACTTTGCAATGCATCAAGTCGACACTGAGGAGAGGAAAGCTATACGCTTTGAACAAGGACTAAAACCTTGGTTGTTCAATAAGGTGTCAGTCCTTCGAATCGACTCCTTTGCCACGTTGTTGGAGAAGGTGATCATTACTGAGGGAGGTAGTGAGACATTGAGCCAATACAACAAGGAAAAGAAGAATAAAAATATTGAAGGAGAAACTCGTGAAGGAAGTAGTAGTAGTGGAGGAAGTAACCTAGGAAAAAGAAAATGGGATAATAACAACAGAAACAACAATCAAGCTGGAAGATTTCATGGAGGGTTTAAGAAGAGAGCGGAGGGATGCTCGAAATGTGGAAAGAACCACCAAGAAGAGTGCTGGAAGGGGAAAAATGTTTGTTACAACTGCGGCTAAGAAGGGAATATTTCACTAAACTGCCCTAAGCCGAAGAAGATCAAGGGATGTTTCGTTTGTGGCTCAACTGAGCACCAGATCAAAGATTGTCCAAAGAAGGGGAACAATGGAGGAAGTGGCCATCAAGGAGGAAGCAACAAGCTTATCTTCAGCAGACCGACACAATCCAACTGATCCACTACTAGAACGTTTAACATGACTATCCAGGACGCAGTAGCTTCGAAAGATAAGGAGTTAGGTATTATCCTGATCAATAATATAAATCCCTATGTATTTTTTTGATTCAGGTGCTTCCTGTTCATTTGTGTCTAAAGAATTTGCTAGTCAGCTAAGCATACCCTAAGAACGCTTAGAGAACTCGTTGAACATAGAGATTGTGAATAAGGAAGTAATTTTAGTAGAGTTCATTTACCGAAACTGTTGTGCAAACATTAGAGGTCACAAACTAACCGTAGACTTAATTATGATTAGATTAGGAGAATTTGACGTGATACTAGGAATGGATTGGTTATCTAACCACGCTACGATAATCGATTTTCAAAAGAAAAGTGTGAACCTTCAGACTCCAAATCGGTCTAAGTTAGTGTTTTATTGTAGCTCATCGCTTAAGCAATTGTGTTGCCTTACGATGATGCAGGCCAGGAAATTATTAAAGAAAGGATGTGTAGGTTATTTAGCCTATATAATGGATACTCAAAAGAAGGGAGTAGAAATGAAAAATATATCGGTAGTTAGAGATTTTCAAGACGTATTTTTAGATGATCTGACAGGTCTTCCACCAGATAGAGAAATTGAATTTGTAATAGACTTAGCACCAAGAACTACACTAATTTTGAAAGCCCCATATCATATGGCACCGATAGAAATGAAGGAATTGATGATACAATTGCAAGAGTTACTAGATAAGGGTTACATTCGGCCGAGTGTGTCTCTTGGGGAGCACCATTGTTATTTATAAATAAGAAGGATGGATTGATGAGGCTCTGTATCGACTATCAGGAGTTGAACAGAGTGATGATTAAGAATAGATATCCATTTCCAAGGATAGACGACCTTTTCGATCAACTGAAGGGAGCGAAGTGTTTTTCCAAGATAGATTTATGAATGGGGTATCACCAGTTGAAGGTGCAAGAAGAGGATATACCAAAGACAACATTTCGACCTCGCTACGAACATTATGAATTTCTAGTGATGTCATTCGAGTTGACAAATGCTCCGGCAGCATTCATGGACTTAATGAACCTAGTCTTCAAGCCATACTTAGATAAGTTCATAGTAGTATTTATCGACGACATTTTGATTTATTCAAAGACCAAAGAAGAGCACACTGAACATCTGAAGATGGTATTGGAAGCATTGAGAAGGGAGAAGATATGCACAAAATTTTCAAAATATGAATTTTGGATGGAAAAGGTTCAATTTTTAGGACAGTGATAGATCAAAATGGAATTTTAGTGAATCCTGCAAAAGTGGAGGTGATAAGTAACTGGGAACAACCGAAGACGCCAACAGAAGTAAGAATTTTCTTAGGTTAGTTGGATACTATCGAAGATTTATCCAAGATTTTTCTAAGATAGCAACCGTGCTGACTAATCTAACAAGGAAGATGGTGAAGTTCATGTGGAGGGACAAG
This sequence comes from Panax quinquefolius, assembly GCA_020205615.1. Lineage (NCBI taxonomy): Eukaryota > Viridiplantae > Streptophyta > Magnoliopsida > Apiales > Araliaceae > Panax > Panax quinquefolius. The sequence goes on from CM035168.1 coordinate 25,612,201, forward strand.
TGCGAAGAAAGTTTCCAAGAGTTGGAGAGGAAGTTAAGCGAGGCACCTGTGTTATCATTACTAGATGATACGAGAGGATTTGTGGTGTATAGTGATGCATCACACAAGGGACTTGGCTGTGTGCTAATTCAACATGGCTAGGTCATTGTGTATGCGTCACGATAGTTAAAGGATTACGAAAAATGATACCCTACTCATGACTTGGAGTTAGCGGCAATAGTATTTGCATTAAAGATTTGGAGACACTATTTGTACGGAGAAAAATGTGAGATATACACGGACCACAAGAGTCTGAAATATATCTTCACTCAGAAGGAGTTGAACATGCGACAAAGAAAATGGTTGGAATTAATCAAGGATTATGACTGGGAGATTCTTTACCACCTAGGAAAAGCCAATGTAGTAGCTGATACATTAAGTAGAAAGGGAAGGGAGAAATTATTCAAGTTAACGACTCAGGAGGAGTTAATAAGAGAAATGGAGAAATTGGAGATAGAAGTGAAGTAACCAGGAGTGTCAGAGGGAAAATTGTTTGTGATGGAAGCTCATCCAATATTATTGGATAGAGTAAAGGAATCACAAGATAATGATGAAGAATGTGAGAAGATAAGAAAGAGAATAGTAGAAAATGAAGAAGAAAAGTTCAAGGTGGATAAGGACGGTATATTGAGATTTGAAGGTCGAATATGGGTGTCAACCGTAACCGAGCAGAGAGAGGAAATTTTGCACAAAGCCCACAATACGATATATTATGTTCATCGAGGAGGCACGAATATGTATCGAGATCTTCGACGACACTTTTGGTGGCCCAATCTAAAACGGGAAGTGGCGGAGTGCGTCAATAGATATCTTACTTGTCAATGAGTCAAAGCAGAGCACCAGCGGTCGAGTGGTCTACTTCAACCATTAGAAATACTAGAGTGGAAATGGGAGCACATTACGATGAATTTCGTGGTAGGACTTCCAGTCACGCAAAAAGGTTATGATGACATTTGGGTTATTGTGGATCGACTAACGAAGATAGCTCTTTTTCTACCAATAAAGATTCGTTTCGATTTGAATTAATTGGCAATACGTAAAGGAAATTATTTCACGACATGGGGTGTCGATACCGATTGTCTTTGTAACAATTCGGAATTTTAAATTGTAACTTTTAAATATTTATTAAATCATATAAATATTTAATGGATGTGTTTATTCTTAAATAAATATTTATTTAATTTGATTTGATTTGATTTGGTTAATTATTTGTTAAATAAATAATTAATGAGTTAAGGAAATTAATTATTATGAGATAATATTCTAATTTAATTTAATAATTAAATTAGAGAGTCGATAGGGATTAAATGGATTATTATAATATTTTTAATTTAATTTGGTAATAAAAGTGTGACAAATAACTATGCTATAAATGAGATATTAAAATAAATTAAAGGAGTTTAATTTAGTTTTCCCAAACAAGACTTAAAGATATTAAGTCTTTAATTTTTAAAGAGTTTTTGCCAAACAAAGCCTTATGGCTTTTGGCTTTTGGATTTTTAATTTTAATTAAAATAAATAAAATGAATAAAATAAATAAAATATAAATAATATATATTAACTTTTGTAACCGATAACTTATTAGTATAGTTATCATAACGTCGATTTTAGACGTTTGGGTGTGTGCGTTGAGTAGTGTTTTATTTTACGTATAATGTATTTGGTGTAAGCCTAAGAGAAAAGAGAAGAAAAGTTACAAAGAGTTTGAGAGAGACTTGTGAGAGTTTAAGAGAGACTGGTGATAGATTTCAGTTGTGATCAAGGATTTTTAAGAAAAAGAAGGTATTATTCACAACCTTCATATTATATATATATACACGTTATATATATATATATATATATATATATATATATATATATATATTTATTTATTTATATGGCATAATTCCTAAAGTTTACGTGTTCTTGAGTTTCACTGTAGTATAAAGTCTTTATAAAATTTTTATAATCCAAAACTTTATAATTGGTTATGAAATTATGTGTATATGTAATTGTAATGTTATAACTAGTATATATATATATATATATATATATATATATATATATATATATATATATATATATATATATATATATATATATATATATATGGTCCAATTCTCGTAAGGGCTCCTTTACTTTGTTAAAATGCGGACTTTTTTTTTTATTTTTTTTAAAACAACTAAAAAAAAGTTTAATATTTTATGGAACTGAATTTTTTTTATAATACAGTGTTTTGGATGTGATTTGGATACGTATAACAAAAGCAGTGCATGCATATGCGTGCGGACTATACATACATTTTTTGGTATAGGTATCCAAAGTATATATATATATATATATATATATATATATAATATATATATATATATGTGATTATATGTTGAATTACATCCAAAAGAAAGGAAAAAGTTTTACAGTGAGTATATGTATGAACATGGCTTGTAGGAGTACCAAAATTAATATTTGATTGTGAGCTAATTGTGAAATTGAACATTGAATATGTTAATTTGGTAAAAAATAAAGAGAACGTAGTTCGAATGAATTAATTTGGTGTATAATTGTGGTTGCAGTGTTAACTTTGTCAAACAATGTCAAAAAATGAAGTTTTGGTTTAAAACATGGCATTCAAGGATTTAGTTTTTCTAAAGTTGTTGTTTAGTTGTTTTAAATCAGTATATATATGATGGGTAACATTTATGTGTGATTTATGTAAGTTATACATGATAAATTGGTGTTAGGAATTAAGATACAACTAAAAAAATTAGCTTTGTTCTCATTCTTCGTGTTTCTGCTCAGAATTACGTCTCAAATTGTCTCGGTCAACAATCATTCTCCAAACTCTCGAGACCGCAGCGATGCAAAAGTCGAGTCAAGATGGCGCTAACCTCGCGCCATGAGGCCACTGCTTGGCTTAGGCATCATGCTACAGCTCTAGCTCTGCCTGTGTCAATACCGTCTACGATGTAAATCGCAGTGCCTCAAATACTAAGCTTAGCGAGAATGTCCAGAAAATTGTTTTCTTTTACACAGAGTCTGTAATTGTTGATATGATGCAATATTATGAGTGTTAAAAATTTAATTTTTGTTATTGTGGTATTATAGTGCTAAGAATGAGCATATTATTAATAATTAACGAGTGTTATTATTACATTGTTAGTGTAACTTGATTATGTGATTAAAAATCAAGCCATACATGAAATAGATACTTATTTGTATACAAAGTATTTGTACTGACTAATTGTGTCATAATGACATGTGCTTAGGATATTGTGACTCAAACAATTATGGTTTAGCTTACACGCAAGGCAAGTTTTCTAACCCTAAACTTTCTTTGTACAAGTTTTTTAACTCTAGTTATATTGTGCAAGCTCCTAAACCTTACCACTTTACATTGGGCCAATTTTTCTAATCTTTAACTTGTTATTTAGCATGCATGTTTCTAAATTCTGATACACTAATGTTGAACAATTTTATCTTTCAATTTACTATTTGTTATGCATGCTCAATACTCAATTCTAAATAAGATTTTAACCTTAGCTTAATATTGTTCAAGAAAAGTATGTTATGTTATCCAATGCTTATGCTTTTAGTTCATTCGTAAAGCATGACCTTACTATGCAATGTTGATTCATTTATGACTTATTACATAACGCTTTGTTACTACATTTTATTCAACTAATCCTTAGTTGATGTTCATTAAACTCTAAATTACCTTGAAACTTATCCAAACCAAACTTATTTTGGTGTAGACTTGTATTCTAAATACTGAGAAGAACAACCCTATTACAGGGGATAATTTACGCATAGCGTTGAAATGTTTGTGCACAATACATTGTACGAAGGGCTGATCCCCCTAAGTACGAGGAGTCCATATAGTCTTATGACTGTTAAAGTTTCAATTGAAAGAATACTTAAACTATGGACATAGTTCATGGTCTTTTGACCCTCAGTTATATATTTCAAATTTTGTTCCTGATTATGATTGATGAAGCACATTATTTATTTCTATTGAGCCTAGTCATTTGGCAATTGATATGATGTTTATTCATTGTCATTTCAAGTGAGCATTGTTTGCTCACTCTTGCTTATATAAATATTGCAGCTAAAGTTGAGACGGTCGATGAACCTACAACCAGTAAAGGGAAAGGGAAGATAAGCAAGTATTGAAGAATTGTAAACCTGTTCACTTTTGTACTGTCAGATTTTATTTTAAATCTTGTGATGTAAATATTTAATTTTCCGCATATGATGTTTTATTTAAAGGTTAGATAACTTGGGATATTTTATTGAACTTATTGATGTAATCATTTAATGGGAAGGTTTATTATTAAATTTTATTATGTTTGGGTAGTTAGACATGAATGTTTTTATCAAGTGAACACCAAATCTAGTGGAAATGAAGTACCCAAATTTTGGGGTGTCACAAGTTGGTATCAAAGCCTTAGGTTATGAACCTTAGGTAGGGGAAAAGCCTTACGAAGTAACCATTGAATAGATAGTGGTGATAAACTCTTATCGACTTTTAAGGAAGAATTAATAAAACACTTATATGCTTATGTGAATACAACCTATGTGCTCGTGAGTGTTCAGTAATGAGGATTAGTAATTAAAACATAAAAATTTTGTTGTCGAGATTGCTAATATAGGAGAATCTAGTCAGGCTAGAGATGAAGAGTCCCAGATGCCTAGAGAGGAGGAGCCTCGAGATATTAAGGTGGTTTGGGAACAACTACTGCCACGGGAAACATCTCCGTTGGTCACAGTGGTTGAGCAGGAGGATTTACCTAATGAGGATGATGAGATAGAGATGGACGAGGAGGACCCGGTTGAGCTGCCACAGTCGAATGAGGATGAGGAGGGGGAGGAGGAGGAAGAGATTCCACTAAACTCAATCGCTGCCCGAATGTAGGACGAAGTATACGACCGCAATGTGGAACTTCAGGATAACGTCGAGGAGTTAAGAGAGATAGTAGTTGAACAACAGACCTCAATGGCGCAGGAGGACAACGAGATCCAGGATCTAGAGGAACGTTTGAGTAATGTCAAAGGGAAGTTGGTCCACACTGAAGGAGGAAATGAGCAACTGACAGAGGAGATCCCAGATCTGAAGAACAAGCTGAAGGAAGAGTCTACTAAGAGGGAAAGAGCCGAAGACACATATGAAGAAGCTTCTAAACGAGAAGGAGTAGCAAAGAGAGATATACAAGTGAAGAAGATCAAGATGGAAGAAATGAATAATGTTTTCAACACTGTGATCAATCGAGATCAATATCGGGTTATGGGTTATCCGATTCAGTTCGAGACGCTGCCATCATACATATTAGATCGCTGAATGATGTTCCGTATTATGGAAGAAGAACGTCGTAAGGCTATGCAGTATTTTAGTAGATCATCATAAATGTACTTGATATGTGATTAATGTTATGATAAATAAGATGTAAATCCCAAGTGTTATGTAACCTATGGGATATGATGATGATGTTATCCTGAAACTTTAGTAGTTCAAGAAAGTAATGTAAATAGCAGTGATGCTATTGTTTTTATGCTTTTTAAAAGATTATGAATGAATAAAAGATATTATTTTATTCAAAGTGTTATGTGTTATGTGATGAACTTTATGGTGTGCAAGTTGAGTAGAAAATACTTAAAGGAATTGAGTAACAATCTAATGAGTATATTTTAACAGAAAATGCCTCCAAGAAGACGTCAGCCATGATAAGGAACCCCTGAGGGATCCATCAACAATAACAATGCGAAAGCTAACCCCGTTCAACAATTAGTAACGTTACTGACGGGTGCGTTACAGAATCAACTGCAAAATTAAGTAGTGACATTTAAGGACTTCAAGGCGGTTGGACCACCAGAATTCCGTGGGTTCATGAATCCAGTTGAGGCACAGACCTGGATCATGGAGATAGAGAAAGTGTTTGATGTAGCTAGAGTAAGTGAGAATCAGAAGACTGCTTTTGCAACGTTTATGTTGAAAGTAGAGGCTAGTTATTGGTGGCAAGCCAATAAAACTCGAGGAGGACAAGGGGTGATGACTTAGGATAGGTTTAAGGAGATATTCTTCAAGACTTATTTCCCAGAGAGTTCGAAGAATCAGATGGAGGTACAGTTTCTAGAACTGAAGCATAGATCAATGACGGTATCAGAGTATGCCACAAAATTCAACGAATTGGCGAGGTTTATGCCATATCAAGTCAATACAGATGAGCGCAAGGCGAGGAGATTTAAATAGGGACTGAAACCCTGGTTCTATAGTAGGGTCTCCTTGTTCCAACTGAAGATATTCGCAACAGTGCTTGAGAAGGCAATTCTCGCTGAGGGTGGAGGCAAGGCTGTGACAAAGTACAATCAAGAACAAAGAAAGAAGAAGAATGAGGGTGAAGGTAAGAATGGTAGTGGTAGTGGTGGAAATGGTAATAATAACCTGAAGAGAAAATGGAATGGAAATGTGGGTTCTGGAAACCAGCATAGTAACCAGCAGAAGAAGAAGTTTGAAGCATGTGCTACATGTGGGAAGTTTCACGCGGGTGTGTGCTTAAGAGGGAAGCGTGTATGCTTTAACTGTGGCCAGAAGGGTCACATTGCCCCAAATTTCAGCCAACCCAAGAAGAATGTTTGCTACACGTGCGGGTCGAAGGATCATTTTTCTTGTGAGTGCCCTAAAAAGAAACCTAAAGAGACACCGGGAAACAAGGGAGGTAGCAGTGGATGCACATTGACCATTGTGGGACCAACGTCATCAAATAGACCCACAGCTAGGACCTTCAACATGACGGTTATAGACACTCGAATTTTTTTTTTCACACCTGTTACTGACATTGTAGGAGGGCAGATTCGTCTTTCGGAAATAACCCTGGAAGACAGCTCACATCCATTCCGAATATTACCGGAAGTTCAGTCTCAACCCCGGAACACACACCGGGAGTATCTTTTCCAGCCTCGAAGATAACCCTGAGTTTCATCCTTGGAAATAACCCCAAGGAATGTTGTTGCAGTTCCGTCGATAACTTAGGAAATGATTGTTTCAAATGCATGCGATCAGCTTCAATCTCAGACCTCCTGCCGAGACACTCATACCTCAAACCCGGAGCTAACACTGGGCAGACATGCACATTTACAGATGACCTTACAGCATTCAAACACTTGCAGCAGTCCAATCTCAGATGTAACCCTGAGCAACGTCTACTTTCAACTTAAACTGGAGATAACCCCGGTGAGGAGTCAAACGTCATCTTACCACCTCAACACCTGCGCGTCATCTCAACACTTCATACATACATACATAGAACAATGTCCTACAAGAACCAAGGAGTTCCAATCCCGAGTAACTATTACGCGTGGTAGCACACCTGATAGAATTTGAAGCTTGAAGACCATGAGCATGGTCCCCTCTTCTCGACTTCGTACAACCTCTAATCCTATGTCATTGCATAACTCTCGACATAAGCAGTCTGAAGAAGGTCTTATATACCTCGTTCGGATGCTCGGATTGAAGTTCTGCAAGTTCGAGCGGATATTATAGTTCACGTACTTTGAGACAACGGGACCCGCGAAGCCAGGGCACCCCGGGCAGCCACAAGTGCATCTACGGCTGCCGCAGGTACACCTGCGGCTCCCCCCTCTATAAATAGAGGGCTTGGGGTGGCCATTTTGAAAAAAAGAGAGGCGAGGAAGCCCTGTCCAATTTGCTTTGTACACACCCCATATTGAGTGTTTCCTCATTTTAAACATATGTTAGCTCACATACAACTATATTTTTACCGGCGGGAGCTGAGTGTTTATCCATATAGAGACATAGAAGCTCAGATTGGCGTACCAACGTAAGCCTTTCTCACACTCTATAAAGCCTTTCTCTTCATCTTTGCACACACTATTCTACACATTGAGAGAGTCGTGTTGTGTGCGTATGCCTAGACTTGATGCATGGTTTTCATTCCTGTCTGTATATATATATATATATATATATATACTTATATATGTATATATTTATATATGGACTAACATTATCGAGTTATGCCTTGATTGAGCCTAGACTTATGTCTGGAGCGTTTACTTGCTTTATATATATATATATATATATATATATATATATATATATATTGTTGTCGACTATCATCTTATGAGCTTTTGGATTTTACATCCGGAGCGTTTATTGCTTATATATATATATATAATTGTTGTCGGACATATCCGATGAGTCTGGATTTTATATCCGACGCATTTACTGCTTATATATATATTTATATTTCTGTCAGACCTGGAGTTTACTTATATGCCTTTTACTGCTTTATTTACATTTAGTCCCACCTGGAGTTTACTTCGCGGCGGTTGATCGCATTTACTGCTTTATTTACTTTTCAAATCCCCCATGGAGTTGCTTCGTGGTGGTTGATCATGTCCATATATATATATTTACCGCTTTTTATATATTTTCATTTCCGATCCCCATGGAGTTGCTTCGTGGTGGTTGATCATGTCTGTATATATATATTTACAGCTTTTATATATATAACTACTTACTGCTTTTCTTATAAACTGTGGTATCATGTGAGTCTAGGAATCATGTGATCACAGATTCGGTTCCTGTGATGACATTTTCAGCTGTAAGCAGCTTGTACCTTATTTACGATGTCTGAATTTCCTTGGATGGCTATCATGATCGTGAGGAGTTCGGCACTGCTGTATATTATTTTCTCGAGGATGCCTCACATCTCAAAAATAAAAGCAAACAAGCCGAACATTTAAGAATAAAATGGAAGTATCAAAGGCCTTAATTACTATTGAGCACAGGGTTTGAAAAACCTCTTTTTACAAAACCTCATTGCTATATCTTGTTTAAAATTGAATTTTTATATAAATTCAAACCCTTTGTATATAGGTGCGAACGAGGCATAACACTACTTCCAAATAAATTGCACATTGATCCACACACACACACACACACACACATTCATATAACAGTTTCTTGAAAAGTGGCGGTCACCATGGCAACACGGATGTCGGGGGGTGCCTATCACCTTCCCTCCGCATAATCAAGCCCCCAAACCCAAATGAATCTCGGTTTCACATCACTGGGTCAATGTGCAAACCTTTTTTGGTAGCGTTGGTGCAACCAATTAAAAACACCAACTAGCGACTCTTAAAGTCAAATTGTCGACATTACACATGTCGGACCTTTTTCACTTATTTTTTCAAACAAATCTCATATAACAATGAGAGCACGAAAGAACAAGTAACGAAAAGGGACAACTAAAAATCCCGACGTCGATATGTGGCGACTCTGCTGGGGACTCCAGTAAGAGGGGTTAAGCCGCTATTACAAGCTTTTTAAAATTTTTATATGCTTGTGTGTGAATGTTCCATTTACATTTATGTTGAATGTGTACGAATGCATTTTACTTGCTGCACTGCAAAATATCTATCTGTGATATTAGTGCTTCGCATATGTCATCATTTGCATAAACGGTGAGACACGTTGTATGTGAATGTATGTTGTGTGGTTCCTCCATCAGGAGGCTATCCTGTCGGTGTTTGATTATTGGGCTCATAGGGAGACTAATTCCAACGAGGCTCAAGAAAGGCACCACCCAGATTCGCTTCAGTTGAAAGATCGGATTAACTTCCCGTCAAGTAGATTACGATGATCTGGGGACCTTCATGCCAAAAAGCTGCGAGAGTAAACCTAAGATAGGTCAACCTCTGATAAACCAAACGCGGAGGAAAGTCTCTTCATGCTTTCCATTTTCAATTACTTGTAAAAGCATTTACTTGTAATTTTATTCCATGTATTGGAAAATATGAAGAATATTTGTGCATACATGTTATCAATTAACACCCATTTTTGCAGGACAATATTCCTAAAATGGGCACATTATAATAGCATTTACATTACCCCTAAGACTAAACTACATAAGTCTTTTGTAGGGAAATCATTGGGCCTGTTACTCGCTCAAAATTCAAAAAGGCCACGAGCCTACAACCAATCATGTCTTCTTCTGACCAGTCTAATCCTATTTCTCGAGAAGAATTTGACGAATTAAATAAAAAAATCACAGATTTGGCTATTTTGCTGAAAGAATTGCATCAATCTACTCAGGGTATAAAGATGCCTACCCATACAGAATCCTCTGCGCAAGGAGGAGCTCAAGGTTTGGAAAAAACAAATCCAGAACCTCAGTTGGATACGACCAACAAAGACCCTGAAAACACCCATTTCAAAGGAGATCCAGACACCGATGATATCAGGAAGAAGGTCCTCCAAATAGAGGAAACTATCCGTGCTCTCAAAGGGATTGGAAAACATGGAAGTGTTTCATATGCTGACCTTTGCATATTCCCTGGTGTTCATTATCTAAAGAAATTTAAAACCCCTAATTTTGAAAAGTATGACGGATTAGGGGATCCTTATACATATTTGAAGGTGTTCATTGGAGAACTTGGATCTTATGCAGAAAATGAGAAGCTCAGAATGCAGCTGTTCCAAAAGAGTCTGACTAGAGAAGCCCGTTCATGGTATACCAGATTAGACAACTCAAAGATCCATAGCTGGGAAGAGCTAGCTCACGCCTTCCTCACTCAATCTGATTTTCAATCTCGGATGGCTCTGGACCGGTACCCAGTTACCAAGGTCAAGAAACAGGCTAATGAGCCATTCAGAGAGTATGCTCAAAGGTGGAGGCGCCTTGCTGCTCAAGTTATTCCTTCCATGACAGATTCAGAAATGGTGATGACTTTCATAGACATACAGGAAGCTCCTTTCTATGAGAGAGTCTTAGCTGGTATTGGCAAACCATTCTCTGAAATGATCAAACATGGAGAGATGGCTGAGATGGGATTGAAGTCAGGTAAAATTCAAGACCTAGCCGCTCTTAAAGTAGTTATTGAGCACATCCAATCCGGATCTTATGGAAACAACCTCCGGAGGGTCCATAAAAAGAAATAGGAGGATGTTTCCTTGATACTACAAGGTTAAAAAGGCAATCAGAACATGCCTATACAGAGGAGAAACTACTCCCCTTTCCAAGCACAGTCTTTAAACCCTCCATTGCCTAAGAGTGGAGAAGCAAAGCGCCCTCGAACGTTCACACCCTTAGGGGACTCGCTCAAGAATATTCTTGCTCTTCTGACTACTCAGAAGAAAATTACACGTCTTCTTCCACCAGCCAACCCTAATGGGAGGGGTTTTAATGCTACTCGGAAATGTGCTTATCATGCCGGAGCACCTGGACATGATACTCAAGATTGTTGGGCCTTGAAACACAAGATCCAAGATTTAATAGACAACGGTGAGATCATGGTCACCAAACCAGATAAATCTCACATGCAAAACAACCCCCTTCCTCAACACAAAGAAGAAGAAGTCAACATGATTAGTTGGAGCACTGGACAGAGTTCCAGTTTTAATAGCGAATCCTCCTAGATCATCAAAGACGGTGTTGACAGATGGGATTATGCAAAGTTCCAATTTACTATAGAACGGAAAATGAAAGCTCTTTACAAGCAAATTAAGCAATTGGCAGAACTGGTGACCCACCAGCATCAAGTCATACGCCAATTAATCAGCCAGGAGCACGCCTATCTCCTTCCTTTTGTTATGAATGCTCCACCATCACCTTAAGAAATCGAAGCTATGTAGGATAAGGTTGCAAAGAGAGCAAATGCTAAAGCCCGTTGGGATTTTGCCAATAAGAGGGAATTTACCTATCTGGGCCAATCTATAGAGGACATATTTCAAATGCTGATCAATAAAGGAAGAATTACCTCCCTTATATCTCCAATCAATCCCCATTCAAAACAGTTCAACTCCAATGGAGTATGTCAATATCATTCACATTCTCGCGGTCATAGCATAGAAGAATTCTAGGCACTCCGCTATCTCATTAAGAATCTTATTGATAGCAGTATCCTGCAGCTGGCAGATGATAACACTGTGTAACTAGAGAGTTGGAATACCTGTCCTACTAAATGGAAGGGGTCAGTAGTAGTTATATCCGACGAGGATGATGAGACTGTCAAATCATTTTCCATATAAGCAATTCAACTCAAAGGAGCTAATAATCCTTTGAAAGTGGTCGCACCAGAGCCAATTTCTTTACCCTGCAAACCACAATATCCTATTGTCAGCTTACACAAAGTTCCATGGAATTATGGAGAAGCTGAAGGATCCACGTCTGAAACTACTACTACACTATCGAAGGAAAATCCATTGTATCTTCCTCAGCGGGTTATGAAGCCTACATTCAAAGCAAAGGGGAAGATTCCCATGGAGAAGATTGAAAAATTCCTCCGCACTATGGGCCATAATGAAGCCAAGGTGGTTTTAAGCTTAAGAGAAGCTCCACATCAGATATCAATACTGGACTTGGTTTTCTCTTCCGAGGATCACCGAAAAATAATATTGAAGGTTTTGGAAGAAGCCTACGTACCAAAATCAGTGGATGTGGAAAAATTTCAACATATTGTTGATCACATTTTCAACAACAATGTGATATCCTTCACTGATGAAGACATACCGCCCGAATGGATCAGTCATTGCAAGCTATTGCACATTGCAGTTTTGTCCTCCGAGTATATGTTAGCTGGAGTTTTGATAGATGGAGTTTTATCTCTGAATATCTGTCCTTATGCTTCCTTGGTGAAGATGAATATCAATCTCAAACAGATCCAAAGCAGCCATACGGTTATCAAAGCTTTTGATGGATTCCGATGAAATTCCGTCGGAAAGATTGAGCTACCAATTGAGATTGGTCCAAATACATTCAATGTATCCTTTCATGTCCTCAAGATAGATTCAGGATACAACCTGCTATTGGGGAGACCATGGATCCACATGGCTGGAGTCGTTCCCTCCACACTACATCAACAACTCAAATACATTGTCAACAACAGTCTAGTCACAGTCAACGCTGAGCCGGAATGTCTTGAACAAGGAGATTTACCAATCATCAGCTTCAATTCAGAAGTTGAGCCGGCCAGTTTTCATACTTTAGAAGTGAGTAGCACGCAATACCAACCTATTGGAGCACCACTTCCCATACCCAAGATTTCAGCCGAGGTTATGTCGACCACTCAAGAAATGATGTCATTGAGTCATCAGCCTGGACAAGGGCTTGGTAAAAATCAGCAGGGTATTAAGCACCCTATCCAAGTGTCTAGTCAAATTGGGACAGCCGAACTTGGCTATTCCACCAATTCCAGTTATAGGAATCCTCATAAGCATAAGCAGGTTCCTCAAGCTTCCGCCACACGGCAATTTTTTCCATCTGCACCACATGAGCTGATACAGTTTCTAATAAAGGTGCCAGCCCATGTTATGGCTATGCTATTTCCCAAACCAGTACCATTCAAAGCAAAAGAGGTGCTGATTCATGATCCCCAAGTGGAAGAAAATGAGCGGAAACGTAAACATGACATCGCCTAGATGATGTCAGGCATATGCATCATTGTCCATGATGAACATACAAACAGATATACCCCAAACGATGATTGCCCAGATGTCATGGTTATCATTCGGGAGAAGGAGGACAATGACAATCCTTCCATCATTTCAGTCCATTAGAACTTTGCCCTCGACAATTGTAGTAGCACTCCATGCATTAGTCGACGAGGGTAAAATGGGCAAAAAATCCCTCTGCCCTGTAGATAACTTTAATTGCTTACTTTTCTATATAGTATTAGCAGTTATTTTATCAGTACATTCTAACACTTGTGTGTGATTAAAAAGTTTCATATATTAAGTGAAAACATATTTTGTTTCAGGACTCTGAATTTAGATGTGCATGTACTTGCTAATAAGGTGCCTTCTCTCCACAAGGGCTGTAACTTTGATACAAAGTTGGACTCAGACTTGATGGAAATACAAGAGGACATTGAGACACCTCGGGAGATTAAGGAATGGGTCGCAGACAATCCTAAACCTAACCTTGACCAAACCACTTCTTTTAATCTTGGAACCTTAAAAAGCCCTAAGCTAATCCTGATTGGTTCAGACCTCACCCCAAACCAACGAAATGACATGGTTGCACTATTAACCCAATTCCAGAATGTGTTTGAATGGTCTCATAAAGACATGGTGGGTTTGTCCACTGACATTTTTCTTCATTGGCTTCCCATTAAAGAAGGATTCAAGCCAGTTAGGTAGAAGCTCAGGTGATTGAAACCTGAGTGGAGTTTAAAGGTTAAAGAAGAAATTGTGAAACAATTTCAAGCTGGCATTATCATGGTGTCTACATATCCGGAGTGGATATCCAACATTGTTCCCATGCCTAAACCCAGAGGAAAGGTGCGAGTTTGCATGGATTACTGGGATTTGAACAAAGCTTTCCTTAAGTTAGCTTTCCCGTGCCCTTTATCCACATTCTTATTGACAACACTGCTCAATACGGCATGTACTCCTTTGCGGATTGCTTTGCAGGGTACCATCAGATTATGGTCGCTGATGAAGACCGTGACAAAACTGCTTTCATCATGCCTTGGGGAACCTTTTGCTACAGACGATTGCCATTCGGCCTCATTAATGCTGGGGCAACCTATCAGCGAGCTATGATTGCTCTTTTCCACGATTTGATGCACAAGATATAGAGATCTACGTGGATGACATCATTATCAAATCCTAAAAGGAGGAAGACCACTTAGACCATCTCAAAAAGTTATTCAATAGGTTACGAAAGTACAACTTGAAGTTGAATCCAGCCAAGTGCGCCTTTGGTGTTAAGTCAGGCAAGTTTCTAGGTTTCCTAGTCAGCCACAAAGGAATTGAACTGAATCCTACCAAAATCCAGGCCATCAAGGAAATGCCCATTCCTTAGACAGAGAAGGAAATACAAGGATTTTTGGGAAGAATCAACTTCATTAGCAGGTTTATCTCTCAACTCACAACAACCTGTGAGCCCATCTTCAAGTTGTTAAGGAAGAACTCCTCCATGAAATGGAACGCTGAGTGTCAGAAAGCCTTCCTTACCATTAAAGAGAAGATGATTAATGCTCCTGTTTTGGTACCACCCAGGGACGATGTTCCCCTATTCATGTACTTGTCCGTTAATGACAATGCCATGGGCTATATGCTGGGGCAAAAAGATGATAGAGGCCAAGAACGAGCTATCTATTACCTCAACAAAAGTTTCAGCATCAGTGAACACAAGTACACTCTGATTGAGAAGGTTTGTTGTGCTTTAGCATGGGCTTCCATGAGGTTACATCATTACCTCCATGGTCATACAACCCATCTCATATCCTGCGTGGATCCTCTCAAGTATGTGTTCAGTAAGCCCATACTAATTTTTCAATTGTCCAGATTGCAGTTGATCCTACAGCAATTTGACATCGTCTACATGACGCAAAAGTCTATCAAAGGTCAAGGAATTTTGGATCAACTGGCCGCCGCACCTACAGGGGATTACAAACCCTTAGAAACATACTTCCCCGATGAAGGGGTAATGGCAGTTCAGTAATACCATCAGTACGATGCATGCCACACATGGAAAATGTATTTTGATGGAACTGTTAACACAGAAGGCTCTGGAGCTGGAGCGGTTCTAGTATCCGGTACGGGGGAGCAGTATCCCGTTGTCGTCAAATTGCAGTTTATCAGCACCAACAACATAACTGAGTATAAAGGCTGTATCATGGGGCTAAAACTTGCCTGTTCAATGGGCATCAGGCGGTTAACTATCTTTGGGGATTCCGAATTGGTAATCAAACAATCCACGGTAATCTATCAAACTAAAGAATTACATTTCCTGCTTTACCATCGGCAAGTTTTACAGATGGCTTTGGAGTTCAAAGAAATCTCCTTTCTAAACATTCCTCGTAATAGGAATGATTTTGCAGATGCACTAGCTACGTTGGCCTCCTTGATTCACATACCTGACAAGGAAAACATGCCAAGTATCACATTTGCCAAGCAAAAGGCCCCATCTTATGGGAACTATGTCGGAGAAGTATCGAATGAGCTACCTCCCATCCACAACCCTTGGTATCAGCATATCAAGGAGTATCTGTGAGATAGATCTACACCCGCTGAGGTGAGCCTAACTGAAAAGAGGCGGATCCATCGACTTGCTATGAAATTCTACTTGAGCGGAGATGCACTCTACAAGAGAGATACATGATTAGGTCTCCTTAGATGTCTGGATAAAGACCAAGCTCAGAGGCTCATGGATGAGATCTATGGTGTAGTATGTGGCCCACATATGAGCGGACCCTTACTTGTCAAGAAGATCCTAGAACGGGGCATTATTGGCTTACGCTCAAAGCTGACTGTGATGATCACGTCAAGAGATGCTATCAATGCCAAATTCATGGGAATGTTATCCACGCCCGTCCAAGGGAACTCCATAATATGAGTTCGCCATGGCCCTTCTCAATATGGGGAATGGACGTGATCGGGCCCATCGAGTCCAAAGCCAGTAATGGACATCGATTCATATTCACCATGATTGACTACTTCACCAAATGGGTAGAAGTAGCCTCCTTCCCCAGGGTTACTAAAGAAGTCATCATTTCTTTCATCAGAAATAATATTGTCTGTCGATATGGACAACCAGAGGTCATTATGTCAGACAATGCTAATAACCTCAACAACAAAATGATGGAGGAGTTATGCAATAAATTCCACATCAAACACCTTAACTCCATCATCTACCGTCCAAAGATGAATGGGGCTGTTGAAGCGGCTAATAAAAATATCAAGAAGATCATGCAGAAAATGTCAGCCAATCACAAAGGATGGCCTGACCTCTTGCATCTGAATTTATTAGCCTATAGAACTTCAATGCGTACTTCCACTGGGGCAACCCCCTACTCATTAGCCTATGGGATGGAAGCAGTACTCCCCAGAGAGGTGGAAATGGAATCCCTCAGCGTGTTGATGGATGCTCAGTTGGATGAAGACAAATGAATAAAAGACATGTATCACCAATTATCTCTAATAAATGAAAGGCGAACCGCGACTATCTTCCATAGTCAGTTATATCAGCAAAAGATCACACGATCCTACAATAAAAAATTCTTGCTACGTCAGTTCAAACAACATGACTTGGTTTTGAAAAAGATCACTGACAACCAATATCAATCTAAGGGAAAATTTGCTCCTAACTAGGAAGGCCCATTTGTTGTCAAGGAGGTATTGACAGGAGGTGCTCTCAGACTACAGGAAATGGATGGCGATAAATTTCCACAGCTTATCAACTCGGACACTGTGAAACGGTACTATGTCTGAAGATATCATCAAACAAACATCCTGGTATGGATTCATCCAATCACTAGTCATTCCGGTTTTGAACCCTCTCTTTTTACTAACTCTTCTGCCCCTCAAGGAAACATACACTTCAAACCAGCAGCATGGTTTCACCTCATTTCAAAATAGTTCATACATTTTTGGTTATCCTTAAGACGGGATTGAACCTTTCACACCTGCAGTTTATCCTGAAGACGGGATTAAACTTTTCTACGCTTGCAGTTTGTCCTGAAGACGGGATCAAACTTTTTCCACGCCTGCAGTTTATCCCAATCATGGGATCAAACTTTCTTCTCCCCGCAGTATAGCCTGCACATGGGATTTATACTTCTCTTTGGCTACAATTCGTCTTGAGGGGCGAACTACGTCGACCTGATCTCCCTGATACATGGGTGTACGTAGGCAACCATATTCTATAAGGCTCGGTCGTAATAAAAAAACAATAAAAACATTTCTGCCCTTTCTCTACAAATAAGAAACCACAAAAATATTTCTACACCCTTCTTCATCAATAAAGCTTCTACACCCATCTGCCTTTCACATTCAGCGTTGAACCTCTTACACCAGGTTCGAACTACGCAGACTTGATCTCCTCTTCAATAAGAGTACGCAGGCAGCCATTTATGGTTCAGTCCAACCCCTACCAGAACAAAAATGCTTGTCACACGGTACTAAAATCGAACTTTAATCCATTACACTTCATCGGCTTCAGACCAAAGGGATGGAATTATCCAACCTCTCCTCACAAATAGGAGATTCAGTGACCATCTAAGCTGCAGTTGTGCCTCAAAGAGCAACACCAATCCATAAGAGATGGAATTAACTAGGCTTCTCACAAATAGAAGTACTATCGACCATCTGTGGTGCGGTCAATCTCAGAGAGGAAAAGCCACACTCATCTCCACATTTCCATACGGAAACCAGTCCCAAGACACCGAAGATGGTAGGGATACATGCAAATCAATGATCAGTTTTGAGAGATCCTGTGATGGCTCAATGTCCACATATCAAGGATGAGTTCAAAATGCATCAAGATCAAAAGCCCTGAAGAAACAGGCAAATATCAAGCAAGTATCGAGGCACAACTGAAAGGGAAGTAAATCAAAATATATTTCTCTGCCATATATAATACTGTTTGATATATACATCTATGTTGTACATGACAAAATGGCTAAGCTAGTCTATGCAGAAAAATACAAAGCTATCTACGGATCTGTGTGTATGCGGACTATCAGATCTAATATAGCATCCCTCTCTAAAGAAGGAGGTAAAGCTGAAAGCTCCTGCCTAATGGTATCTACACGAGCTAGCAAATCTGAGGCTAACTTCATGGTGACATGATGCTCATCGATATATGCACTCATATCGACAAGGATGCCAGTCGTATGGGATCTCATGGAAGTACTATAACAGATAGGGCGGCATCCCGTTCCACAATCAATGCATCCCTAGCTGATCTAGCCTCATCCCTCTCTAATAGAGCGACATCTCTCCCACCAAGAGCTGTCAACATTGAGGCCCTAGCCTGATCTCTATCATAGGTCATCAGATGTAGGCTATGCTCCAAATGATGTGCTGAATACTGAATAACAGTGGCACTCGGGGTGGGAGAATCCATCACAAATTCTGGCAACCCTGCAGTCAAATCCTCATCGATGGGAATGTCAGCCTCCTCCATAGGCTCCTCATCGTCGGAATCAATATCCTGCACTGTGGATACTTCCATAGTAGATGCAGTCTCTGTCTCCATCCATGCTGAATATCTCTAGACGTACATACTTATGCATAACATAATAACAAGCATGGTACAATAGATGACAATATGATATAGGGAATGGAAAACTGTACATACATTCCTAAGTATATCATCATCTAATACATCTCTGTACAGCTAAAATACAAGGAAATGGGACGAAGCTACCCAGCAACTAACAGAGGCCTATCAAAAGATATAGGGAGAATGGGGCGAAGCTACCCAGCATCTAAATAGAGGCCTATTAAAAGAGATAACGAGAAATATACATCAGAAGAAGTCAATGGTATCGATGTCTACATCGTCAAGCCTGACCACCAAATGTAACTCCTCCTAAGTCATTGGATCTCTATCTACAAGGATGTCAGACCTATACAAGGGAGGATCTGCACCGACAAAGCCATATGGGTCACCTGAGGGGCCAGCGCTAGAGCTAGAAGGATCAAAATTGTCTGCCTCTAAAGGATCTCTACCTAAATGCCGGATAAAGAAATGTGCCTGGTCCAACTGCAAAGTCAAACTGTCAATCTGTGTGGCATGAGTCAGATCTCTGACACAGGCTAGCCAATCCATCATCATTACAGATCCTGGAACCATATCCCCCATAAACTGTGTGGCGCGGGTCTGAGCTCCAATGGTATGAGGGAACCACAATTGCTGGAACATCTCCTGAGTGCAGGGACCCTCTGAGAATGTGAAACCATCAACCCCAACAATGGAATATCAATGACGGGTGACTGCAAAATAGGCCAATAACGCCAGACAGGAGGCAAGATCGGCATGCGAATCTCTCCTGTAGTGCTCCTGATAGCACACTCTCCTAAATAAAGCTCTCATCCTCCATCTGTGAAGAGAGGAATCCTATGGGTGGAAATAACATACTCAACTTCAGTCGGGTACCCATCCTCAAATCCAACACTCAAGTGCTCCCCAGAATAGGGAACCCATGTGATGACATCCGCTGTCAACAACTCCAGTTATAGGCGACAATGAGTGAAACCCTCAGTAACATAGACCTCCGCCAATATGGAATGATTCCATCTCTGTCCTTGTGGATAGGTGTCTAAACCTAACACGCTCACAGGACGCAAATATGGAAGCCTCTCATAGGCCCAAAACTGCCAACACAAAGGCAACATCTGCTATCAGTCAACACTCTTAACCTGTACATGGAAAAAGACAAGAGAAATACTCACCAGCAGAAACGGGTAGAATCCTAACCAAGTCTCGGTCAAGCCCTGCGATCGCATTCGCATTCCGCTGAGGAAGTAGGCAAAGGTGTAGGAACCCCAATCATAGTCTCCTATATGGTCCACGTGTTGAGTGGCACTGATCAAAGCGAAGGACACCGTAGAAGAGTTATCTACTATGAAGCAGCCCCTAATGATCATCAGGAACAATTACCGAAGAATGCGATCCCTGACTCTCACATCATCGGGTATAGGCTCACTCAACATCCCGCTCATAGCATCTACGCTCAAAGGACCTGTACATACAGTCCTGCCCTTGAGCGCGTTCGTCGGAACTCCCAACAAGGATCTGATGGCAGTAGGAGTTATATCCGTCGTACAAGGCACTAAATCCCCTCCAAACTCCATACCTGTGATAAATTGCCAATCCATCGGCGTCATCATCACCTCACAGTCCAGTAAATGGAATGACTGAGTCTAGTGAAACCAGCGCTCAGACAATGCCCTAAGGTAACCCCAGGGACAACAACGAGGAAGAATGGAAAAGAACATACCAAATCCCCAGCCATATACAATCGCTCTATAGTCATCATGCAAAGCCTGATACATAAAGTGGATGCTGAACCAGTTCCCTCGAGGCTGTGTAAAGCCAGGGACCTATATCAAATACATATCAACATCAGACAGACCCCTTTGCTCCTCATCAATAGGAAATAAGGAAGATTAAGATCTAACGTCATACCTCATTTGCATGCAGGTAGACTGAAGGATGTCAACTCAAGTCACCCAGAATATCTAGGTTTGCCACTTGAATACCTGGCAAATCCCTACGACGAACACGTGCAGCAGGAGTAGGAACCTCAATCGGTACATCCTCCTCCTCATCCTCGACATCCGGCACTTCAACCCGGATAGGACATATCACCGCCTCCACCAAACAACGTGGCTGTCTAACAGAACGGGGTCGAGGTACTTCAAAAGCCCTCCTTCGTACACCAGAAGTGGTCCTGTGAGAACTACTTGGCTGATCCAGATCCACAATATCTGGACAACAAGTCTCCAAATCACCTCAGAAAAGGGTGTGGTAAATTTTTACCTGGAGCTTTTCAAAATGCATTTTTATGATTACATGCATGCATGCATTATTTTAACATACATCTATAGTAGAGTTAAAAATGCATGACTACCCAATGCCTACATTTTGGAAAATTTTTGCCATAGTCCCCTTTGTAAATGGAACTATCCACATGCACATAGGCATGACTAGGTGGCCATTCAGTAGCACACCTACCAACAGTCATATACATCCTAAATGCATTTAATACATCGTAGTAAAAAATCCTTAAGTGTAGCCTAATTACCAGGGTTATTTTACTTTTCCACCTTTACTCATTTGTCCTCAAATAGGATAAGAAATGACAATAAAAGGTGCCAATTTAACTATTTCAAAAGTCAAATTTTTTTCACATCATTATGCTCAACATGGTTTAATACTAACATTTACTGTGTTGAATATTTTTTGTAAAGTCATATCAGCATGCATATTCACTACTATGTGTCTAAGTGCATTTCATGTGATAAGTCATTTTCCAACGGAAAGAAACTGGAAAAAAATACATGCATATATTACAAGGACAGTGAAGAACACTTGTGCGGTGGCAGAATATGCAAAAAGTTGCCCGAACTCAGCAAGTCTGAAGAAGAGTTCTCAGATTTCCTTCGCAGCGCAGTTTGAAAATGACTTATAAAAGTAACCTGTAGGCTTTACATAGCCACGGTTGGCTGCAGGTCCACATGCGGCTGTTGCAGGTGTACCTGCGGCACCTCTATGTAGGACCCACACCTTCAACTCGCCCCCAGTTAGATTTGCAAAGGAGGTTTCACAAGCTAAAAAGGCCAAATCAAGAATAAAAATTCTACGCGATTGAACGGGATAGCCTGGAATCCTGGTTTTCATGGGTAAAACTCTAGCTCCACACCTAACTCATTGGTATTCTCCTGCATACAAGGTATACTATACCAGTGGCCTCAGCTTTTACAAATCATTCTCGGCAATACCTCACAAAGGTCCGACGTCGTCAGTGTAGGGTCACATCCCTAATATGTATCCCCGACGGGTGTTACAACGCCGAAGTTACGAACTGATGATGTATTCCCGGCGGGGGTTACAACGCCGAAGTTATGAGTTGATGATGTATCCTCGATAGGGGTTACAACACCAAAGTATCCTCGGCGGGGGTCACAACGCAAGTCTTTCAAGCATCCACGTATCCCAGGTCGGGGTTACAGCGCATTCTCAACCATTGATACACACATAAATGAAGGTCAAGCAACCTTGACGTTATCTCAGTCGGTGGCAAGTAAACCCATCGAAGCATCTTATCCACGCCTATGTATCTCCGATGGGAGTTACAACGCCGAAGTCAAACTTATCCAAGTATCCCCAGCGGGGGTCACAATGTTTTGGAACCATTGATACGCACATTAATGAAGGTCAAGCAGCCTTGACAATGCAACCAGCAGGGATCTATCCGGTGATACACACATCAGCGAAGGTCAAGCAGCCCTAATAATGCATACTATTGGCAGTAACTCCGACATGGATGGTAGGATATGTTATACACATCCTCAAATAGACAAAGCTTTATCCTCACAGATCTCTTGTACACAAGAGGCACCTCTATGGAGTAGAAGTCTGTGTCTAGGATTCAGGACTTTGGTGATAGTCCTAACGTTAACATCCTTGAAGACTTGGATCGCATGTCCAAGACATTACTAATTATCATACCAACAGGATTAATAGGGAACCGACAATCATTTTCATTCATACATCATGTTGCTGCACATAGCATCATGTTTATCTTGTTGCATTTCAAGTGTCTAGGATTCTTTATCCTATCCATGCCTTACATTGCATGAATATGATAAAGAGGGGCATCTAAAGACACTCAAAAATTTTTGCACACCTGTTACTGACATTGCAGGAGGGCAGATTCTTCTTTCGAAGATAACCCTGGAAGATAGCTTACATCCATTCCGGATACTACCGGAAGTTCAGTCTCAACCCCGGAACACACACCGGGAGTATATTTTCCAACCTCAGAGATAACCCCGAGTTTCATCCTTGGAGATAACCCCAAGGAATGCTGTTACAGTTCCGGCGATAACTCCAGAAATGCTTGTTTCAAATACATGCTATCAGCTTCAATCTTAGACCTCCTGCCGAGGCACTCATACCTCAGACCCAGAGCTAACACCGGGTAGACAGGCACATTTACAGATGACCTTGTGGCATTCAAACACTTACAGCAGTCCAATCTCAGATGTAACCCTGAGCGACGTCTGCTTTCAACTCAAATCGGAGATAACCCCGGTGAAGAGTCAAACGTCATCTTACCACCTCAACACCTGTGCGTTGTCTCAACACTTCATACATACATACATACAACAATGTCCTAAAAGAACCAAGGAGTTCCAATCCTGAGTGACTATTACGCGTAGCAGCACACCAGATAGAATTTGAAGCTTGAAGACCATGGGCATGGTCCCCTCTTCCTGACTTCGTACAACCTCTAATCCCATGTCATTGTGTAACTCTCGACACAAGCGGTCTGAAGAAGGTTTTATATACCTCGTTCAGATTCTCAGAATGAAGTTCTGCAAGTTCGAGCGGACATTACAGTGCACGAGTGCAGGTACTTCGAGATAACGGGATCCATGAGCTGGGGTACCACTGGGCGTACATGAAGTGCATCTCAAGCTCGCCGCAGTACACTGCAGCTCCCCCTCTATAAATAGAGGGCTTGGGGTGGCCATTTTGAAAAAAAGAGAGGCGGGGAAGTCTTGTCCAATTTGCTCTTTACAAACCCCATATTGAGTGTTTCCTCATTTTAAACATCTGTTAGCTCACATATAGCTATATTTTTTACCGACTGGAGCTGAGTGTTTATCCATATATAGTCATAGAAGCCTGCATTGGCAGCCCACTGTAAGCCTTCTCACACTCTATAAAGCCTTTCTCTTCATCTTTGCACACATTATTCTACACATTGAGAGTGGTGTTTGTGTGCGTATGCCCGGACTTCGGTCCGTGGTTTTCATTTTTGTCTGTATATATATACTTATATATGTATATATTTATATATGGACTAACATTACCAAGTTATGCCTCGATTGAGCCTAGACTTATGTCTGGAGCGTTTACTTGCTTATATATATATATATATATATATATATATATATATATATATATATATATACATATAGATATAACTGTTGTTTGACATATCTGATGAGCCTGGATTTTACATCCGAAGCGTTTATTTCTTATATATATATATATTTACATTTTTGTCAGGCCTAGAGTTTACTTCGAGGCCTTTTACTACTTTATTTACATTTAGTCCTGCCTGGAGTTTACTTCTTGGCGGTTGATCGTCTTTACTGCTTTATTTACATTTAG
The DNA here is from genome assembly GCA_020205615.1 of Panax quinquefolius. Classification (NCBI taxonomy): domain Eukaryota; kingdom Viridiplantae; phylum Streptophyta; class Magnoliopsida; order Apiales; family Araliaceae; genus Panax; species Panax quinquefolius. The sequence continues at coordinate 25,636,872 of CM035168.1, forward strand.
TCCCGCCTGGAGTTTACTTCGTGGCGGTTGATCGTATTTACTGCTTTATTTACTTTTCTGATCCTTCATGGAGTTGCTTCATGGTGGTTGATCATGTCCATATATATATATATATATATATATATATATATATATTTACCACTTTTATATTTTTACATTTTCGATCCCCCATGGAGTTGCTTCGTGGTGGTTGATCATGTCTGTATATATATATTTACAGCTTTTATATATATAATCGCTACTTGCTTTTCATATAAATCATGCGGTATCATGTGAGCCTAGGAATCATGTGATCACTGATTGATCTCTTGAATCTAGATTCGGTTCGTGATGGACATTTTCAATTTGTAAATTGACTTGTACATTATATACGGTGTCCGAATTTCCTTGGATGGTTGTCATGCCCGTGAGGAGTTCGGCATTGCTGTATATTATTTTCTCGAGGATGCCTCGCATCTCAAAAATAAAAGCAAATAAGCCGAACATTTAAGAATAAAATTGAAGTATCAAACACAGGGTTTGAAAAACCTCTTTTTACAAAACCTCATTGTTATATCTAGTTTAAAATTGAATTTTTATATAAATTCAAACCCTTTGTATATAGGTGCGAACGAGGCATAACACTATTTCCAAATAAATTACACATTGATCCACACACACACACACATTCATATAACAGTTTCTTGAAAAGTGGCAGTCACCGTGGCAACACAGATGTCGGGGGGTGCCTAACACCTTCCCTCCGCATAATCAAGCCCCCAAACCCAAATGAATCTTGGTTTCATAAACCCGTTTAGCAGTGTCACATCACTAGGTCAATGTGTAAACCTTTTCTGGTTGCATTGGTGCAACCAATTAAAAACACCAACTAGTGACTCTTAAAGTCAAATCGTCGACATTACACATGTCGGACCTTTTTCACTTGTTTTTTCAAATAAATATCACATAACAATGAGAACACCAAAGAAAAAGTAACGAAAAGGGACAACTAAAAATCTCGACATCGACAACGGTGCAGGATGTAGTGCAATCAAAAGATGTTGTGTCAGGTATTATCCCAATCAATGATATTGATGCTTATATATTATTTGATTCGGGTGCTACTTGCTCATTTATATCTGATGAATTTGCTAAGCGATTAGGATTACCTGGTGAAGAATTGAATTTCTCTTTAAACATAGAAATTGTGAATAGGGAAGTGATTCCTGATAGGTTCGTATACAAGAATTGTAGGGTGAACATTAAGGGGAATGTTATGATGGTAGATTCAATTCCAATAAAACTTGGAGAGTTTGATGTTATTTTGGGAATGGATTGGTTATTCAATTACGGAGCGATAATTGATTGCCAAAAGAATTGTGTATACCTTGTGACTCCGTCAAAGGTAGTTTTCTATGGTAGCAGATCACCTAGACATACGAGATATCTGACGATTATGCAGGCCAAGAAGTTGTTGAGTCAAGGTTGTGTGGGTTATTTAGCTTACATAGTCGATACCTAGAGGAAGGGGGTGAAACTAGAAGATATACCAGTGGTTAAGGAATTTGTAGATGTGTTTCTGGAGGATTTTCCAGGACTTCTGTCTGACTGAGGGATTGAGTTTGTGATCTACTTAGCGCCAGGAACCGCTCCAATATCGAAGGCCCCGTGCAGGATGGCTCTGGTAGAAATGAAGGAACTGATGGTACAATTGCAAGAGCTGTTAGACAAGAAGTACATTCAGCCGAGTGTGTCACCGTGGGGAGCACCGGTGTTATTCGTGAAGAAGAAGGATTGGTCGATGCATCTTTGCATTGATTATAGGGAATTAAACAAAGTCACTATTAAGAATAAATATCCATTGCCAAGAATAGATAACTTGTTTGATCAATTGAAGGGTGCTAGATATTTCTCAAAAATAGATTTGAGAAGTAGGTATCACCAATTAAAAGTAAGAAATGAGTATGTACCAAAGACGACATTCAAAACTCGGTATTGACCAATGCCCCTGGTGCATTCATGGATTTGATGAACAGGGTGTTTAAACCATTTTTAGACAAGTTTGTGGTGGTATTCATTGATGACATCCTGGTATACTCCAAATCTCAAGAAGAACACGTGGAACATTTATGTTTGACGTTGGAGACACTAAGAAAGGAAAAGTTGTACTCGAAATTCTCTAAGTGTGAATTCTGGCTAGAACGTGTACAATTTCTTGGGCATGTGATTGACAAAGATGGGATTTCAATAGATCCATCAAAAGTTGAAGCCATAATCAATTGGAAACAACCAATAACACCTTTAGAGGTGAGGAGTTTCTTGGGACTGGCAGGTTATTATAGATGGTTTATTCAGGACTTTTCTAAGATTGCCACTCCGTTAACAAATTTGACAAAGAAAGCTATAAAATTTGTTTGGACGGAGAAGTGTGAAGAGAGTTTTCAAGAATTGAAAAAGAAGTTAAGTGTGGCACTTGTGTTGTCATTACCAGATAATACAGGAAACTTTGTGGTTTATAGTGATGCCTCACATAAAGGATTAGGTTGTGTGCTTATGCCGAACGAAAAAGTTATTGCATATGCATTAAGACAAATGAAGGACTATGAGAAGGATATTCGACTCATGATTTAGAGTTAGTTGCAGTTGTATTTGCTTTGAAGATATGGAGACAATATCTCTATGGAGAAAAGTGTGAGATATATACAAACCATAAGAGTCTGAAGTGTATTTTCACTTGAAAGGACCTGAACACGCGTCAAAGGAGATGGATGGAATTGATATAAGATTACGATTGTGAGATCTTTTATCATCCGGGTAAGGCGAATGTGGTTGCAGATGCTTTAAGAAGGAAAGGTCGAGAAAAGTTGATGCTGATAACCACTCAGGAGGAGCTTATTTCAGCAATGACAAAGCTAGAGTTGGAAATAAAATTTCCAAAGGAATTCGATGAACGACTATTCCAAATAGAAGCTAGTCCAACTTTGGTGGACAAGGTAAGGAATGCTCAACTACAAGATGAAGAATGTGGAAAGATCAAAGAGAAAGTTGTTGAGAGTGGTGAAGTGAAATACAAGATCGATATCGAAGGGTTACTAAGATTCGAGGGAAGAATTTGGGTTCCAGCAGTACCATATATTAAAGATAAAATTTTGACCGAAGCTAATAACTCAAGATATTCTATTCATCTAGGGAGTACAAAGATGTATCAAGATTTACGATGACACTTTTGGTGGCCAAACATGAAAATAGATGTCGCAGAATGTTTTGCGAGATGCTTGACATGTCAAAGAGTAAAGGAAGAACACCAAAGGCCAAGTGGATTACTTCAACCATTGGAAATACCAGAGTGGAAGTGGGAACATATCACAATGGATTTTGTGGTAGGTCTTCCAACTACTCAGAGAGGATACGATGTGATTTGGGTGATAGTGGACAGACTGACAAAATCAACACACTTTTTGCCAATAAAGATTAGATTCAATCTTGATCAGTTGGCAAAGTTGTACGTTAAAGAAATCATTTTGAGATATGGAGTTCAAGTATCAATTGTGTCAGATAGAGATCTTCGATTCACGTCAAACTTCTGGAAGAGACTACAAGAATGCATGGGAACACAGTTAAGAATGAGCACGGCATATCATCTGCAAACAGATGGCCAAAGAGAACGAACAATCCAGACGTTGGAAGATATTCTTAGATCATGCATCATGGATTTCAAAGGGAACTGGGATGAACATTTACCATTGGTGGAATTTGCCTACAACAGCAATTACCACGCAAGCATCGGCATGGCGCCTTACGAAGCATTGTATGGCAGGAAGTGTAGAACTCCATTGTGCTGGGATGAAGTCGGTAAACGCCAACTGTTAGGATTGAATCTGGTACAAAAAACTACTGAAGTTGTTAAACTCATCAGGACAAGATTGGTAGCTGCTCAAGATAGACAGAAGAGGTATGCTGATCAACAAAGACAAGATCGTGAATTCGACGTAAGAAATTTCGTGTTCTTAAAAGTTTCTCCTTAGAAAGGAAAAATTTGTTTCGATAAAAAGGGAAAGCTAAGCCCGAGGTTTATTGGACCTTTTGAGGTGCTGCGAAGAGTAAGAGAAGTGGCTTATGAGGTAGCTTTACCTCCAGAGTTGGAACACATTCATAATGGTTTTCATGTTTCGATGTTACGACCGTATAAACCCGTTTACAAGTATGTGATCGAGCATGAACCATTGCAGTTCAATAAAGACTTGTCCTATGAAGAGGTTCCTATCCAGATAGTCGACAGGAAAGAACAAGTGCTTAGGAATAAGGTGATACCTTCCGTGAAGGTAATATGGAGGAACCACAATGTTGAAGAGGCTACGTGGGAACTCGAAGCTGAAATGATGAAGAATTACCCCGAGTTATTTGTTTAATCTATGTCTTTGACTCTGGGGACAGAATCTTTGTAAGGAAGGAAGAATGTGATGAATGATTTGTTTGAGTTGTGATTCTGGGACAGAATCCTTGTAAGGAGGGAAGGATGTAACAATCCGGAATTTTAAATTGTAACTTTTAAATATTTATTGAATCATATAAATATTTAATGGATGTGTTTATTGTTGAATAAATATTTTTTTAATTTGATTTGATTTGATTTGGTTTATTATTTGTTAAATAAATAATTAATGAGTTAAGGAAATTAATTATTTTGAGATAATATTCTAATTTAATTTAATAATTAAATTAGAGTTGATAAGGATTAAATAGATTATTATAATGTTTTTAATTTAATTTGGTAATAAAAGTGTGACAAATAACTATGCTATAAATGGGATATTAAAATAAATTAAAGGAGTTTAATTTAGTTTTGCCAAACAAGGCTTAAAGATATTAAGTCTTTAATTTTTAAGGAGTTTTTGTCAAATAAAGCCTTCTGGCTTTTGTATTTTGAATTTTAATTAAAATAAATAAAATGAATAAAATATAAATAATATATATTAACTTCGGTAACCGATAACTTATTAGTATAGTTATTATAACGTCAGTTTTAGATGTTTGGGTGTATGCATTGAGTTGTGTTTTATTTTACGTATAATGTATTTGATCTAAGCCTAAGAGAGAAGAGAATAAAAGTTACAGAGAATTTGAGAGAGACTTGTGAGAGATTTCAGTAGTGATCAAGGATTTTCAAGCAAAAGAAGGTATTATTCATAACCTTCATATATATATATATATGTACGTATATATAGTTATATGGCATAATTCCTAAAGTTCCTGTGTTCTTGAGTTTTACTGTAGTATAAAGTCTTTATAAAATTTTATGTAATCCAAATTTTATGCGTATATGTAATTGTAATGTTATAACTAGTGTGTGTATATATATATATATATATATGTGTGTGTGTGTGTGTGTGCGTGTGTGTGTGTGTGTGATTGTATGCGGTTTTCTGATTGTATATATATGTGATTGTACTTTTACTACCGGGTAGTTCAACAGTTTATGGTAAAACTTTCACCATTATTTTTATAAAAGATATTTCTGTCATTTTCTAACTTCGACAATACTTTCGTTGTGGGTCCACCAATGATTGTTCTGTCGTACGAATATTCCTTGTTAAAATGAATATTTTCTGACCAATCGAATATTTTATAACCACTTGCTTATTTTGCAAAATTTGTAAATATTACCCACAACTATAACATTATATCAAATACACACCATAATATTCAAAAAATATATTTCGAGAAAAATTAATCTTTATTCATAAAAGTTGGGGTCTTACATGTATATCTTAAACAGAAAATGCCTCTTAAAAGAAGACAACCATGCCAACAACCACCTCCCGAGGGGTCTACTAACAACAACAATAATGAGGTTAATGCTAACCCGATTCAGCAGTTGGTGACCTTATTAATAGAAGCACTTGCGAATCAGACGTAAGCTGAAGTTTTGACTTTCAAGGACTTCAAAGCGGTTGGACCGCCAGAGTTTCAAGGGTCTATGAATCAAGTTGAAGCCCAAACCTAGATCATAGAAATGGAGAAATTTTTTGACGTTGCCAGGGTTAATGAGGATCAAAAAACCACCTTCGCAACGTTTATGTTGAAATTTGAAGCTAGTTATTGGTGGCAGGCGAATAAGGTTCGTGGGGGACAGGGAATAATAGCGTGGGATAGGTTCAAAGAAATGTTTTTCGAGATGTACTTTCTGACGAGTTCCCGCAACCAGATGGAAGTTCAATTCTTGGAACTTAAGCAAGGAACCATGTCTGTGCCAGAGTATGCAGCGAAGTTTAATGGGTTGGCGAGGTTTGCTCCGTACCAAGTTAATACAGATGAGCGTAAGGTGAGAAGGTTTGAATAGGGGTTGAGGCCCTGGCTATATAGCAAGGTTTCAGTGTTTCAGTTAAATACATTTACAGTAGTACTAGAAAAGGTAATTATCGCGGAAGGTGGAAGCGATGCCTTAACCAAGTATAATCAAGAATAGAAGAAGATAAAGAATGAAAATAAGGTTGGTTGTTGATCAATTTCACAATCAATAATTTGTTCAAGCATACACAGCCAGGAAGTAATAAAGTGGTCAAGTAAAGTGTTGTACCCACAAGGAATTCCAATTAATAAACTCCAACTACTAGTACTATACCAATTCAATTTTATTTCAACAACTAAAATTTGAGATTTTCTAATTAAGAAAACTAAAACTAATTAATTAAATTGTCCTACTCTAAAAATTGATTCAATTAAATAAAAGTTAAGACTACAATATCCCCAATTATGTAATACAAACTAATTATCCAATTGCTCTAATTATTACTTCACCTGAATTGTTAACAAGAATTCTAGTTGTTAAAAATTCTTTTCCAAGTGATCAAATAACATTTAATTAATTCAATTAATTCTGTGATATCCCTATGCAAAATAATAAAATTAAATCTACTCGGCCCCAATTCCTAACTGTTACATGTAGTGAAAAGAGATATTCTTATCCAATTTAGAACCCTAATTATTTATCTCATGCAAATAATTAAGCATACATGTTATCCCGTTCAGTTTTAACCCTAGATTTTATCTCCCGAATCTATCTAGTGTAACACAGTAATTATTGGCCAAATAATTTATCAAATAGCACAAAACACGATAAACAATACAATTTAACTTAAATAACTGGATTAAACTGTGACGCCCCCAAAACAGGTATACATCACCTATCTTACGTCGCCAGATACTTGGTACAGAACTCAAATACAACTTAATTATACAACAGTCGTGTAAAAATACGACAAAACATAATCTAAGAGTTTTAATAAGAATATTGTCATCTAGACAATATCTACACTCAATGGAGTTCTCATTATATTTATTGTCACAATATTTTATAGAATAGTGAGGACTACTAAAACAACCATCTGGACCGTCAATCCGTTCCCGACTCAGGTCCCACTATATTCTCATTTCACGAGAGAATAGTGAAAGAAAAGGGTGAGCTCAACTAGCACAAGAAGAATTATTATGACTAAGATAATGCAGAATAAATTATCCTTAGCCTTCAATAGTATAACAACTGATAGAATATAATAGACAACAAGTTTTAGATCAACAACTGCAGCGGAATCATCAATCCATTAGAAGAATCAAGTAGAGCACAAAATCTACTATCTTCTATGATTTAAAAAGTTTTTATCAACTTTATCATTTGAGACTCGACAATAAATAAACCATATCATCGAATCATCCACGCACCACGACCAAGGATATTCATGTAATCATCATATGGTCATGATTATACCGAATAATCCCCGATCATAATCATACCAACAAGCATCCATCAATGAACTACAGCCAATGAGGACTTTTACCACATCATTCGTCACATTACGGTTAAGCCATGATTATACTTAAATAATCCTCGTCATAATCATACCAAGTCCATCTATGCACATAAGCCAAAGATGACTTTAATCACAATATAAGCATGAGGATGATGACAAAGACATAATAATTCAATAAAACAAGTTCAAGGATAAATTTTAAAGATTTATAATTTAATTTATCCAGAAATCAATAACGTCCAAATTGTCAACATGATACTACTTTGTAGAGTAAAATTCAAGAATAATATTCATGTACCAAAAATAATTTGGACAGAAAAGAAATATATTTTTCGGGTAAATAGCACCTCGTGAATAGTACTTCGGAAATAGTACCCCGTGAATAGTACCCCAACACGAAAAGTATCCCGAATACCCGAGTGAATGATATTAAAGTGAATAGTAATTTGGTGAATAGTAACCCGTGAATAGTAACTCATAAATAGTACTCCGGCATGAAAAGTGCCCTAAATACCAGAGTGAATAATACTAGTGTGAATAGTAACCGAGTGAATAGTAACCTGTGAATAGTAACTCATAAAAAAATATCAAAGAAAATGATATTCCATGACGAGTACAAAAGAAATGATATCTCAGACGAGTATAATAGAATATACAAAACTGCAAATGAATTTTCACCCGCCATGCGGTAATCCTCATAGACAGATCATTTCCACAATTTAATAAAGAATGAATAGGAAGGATCATTCACCATGCATGCGGTAGTCCACATAGACAGGTTATTCCAACAGAATAATAAAGAACGAAATAACAGCAGAATTCACCATGCATGTGGTAGTCCGCGTAGATAGGTTATTCCAACAGAATAATAAAGAATGGAATAACAGAAGAATTCACCATGCATGCGGTAGTCCGCGTAGACAGGTTATTCCAACAGAATAATAAAGAATGGAATAACAACTCTTACGAGTATTGAAAGAACAACACTCTTCATGAATACGAAAAATAATACCCCTTACCTTAGAAGAAGACTGGATATTGGAATAGTGAGGTAGCAGACTTCTCTTCTTCTTTCTCTCTATAATTTCTCTCTATAATAATTGCTCTATAGCTTTAGTGGATTCGTGAAAAATAATGAAAGAATGAGCTTCTATTTATAGGAAAATATAGTTTAGATAATTGCACGTTTTGGGGATCGAAATATTACAGTATAATACCTTCCTCTCTTTTTTTATTTTTAATTTAGTCCTGCAAGTATTATCAAACTTGCACCACCTCCCCTAATAGTTAATCATGTGAATCAATAGTAAATCATGTGACTCAATAGTTCTAAACATGTGAAAAAATTAATTATAGTATATATAGTACCTTCAACTATACCTCAATTTTTAACTTAGTCTTGCAAGTATTATCAATCTTACACCAACTCCCCTAATAGTAAATCATGTGAATCAATAGTAAATCATGTGACTCAATAGTTCTAAACATGTAAAAAAATTAATTATAATATAATACCTTCATCTATACCTCCATTTTTAATTTAGTCATGCAAGTAATATCAATCTTGCACTAACTCCCCTAATAGCAAATCATGTGAATCAATAGTACACACATGTGAACACATAGTTATAAGCATGTGAATTAATAGTAATTAATTGCTCATTTATCCGATTAATTACCCGATTGGTCAATATAACCTACAGACATTAATTATTATCGAAATAACTGTCGATTTCCACTAACACTAACAATCCCGACACAATGGAAATATTTTTATTAACAATTTCATTTTTGAAATTTTGAAGTTTGACTATTTCTGAAAAAGTCAATTGTTGACTTTTTGACCAAAAAGTCAACCTCGGTAAATTTTGTGTTTATTCTCTATTTTTACTAATTTCATCATTCCAGACTCAAATATCACGTCCGCATCTCCAAATTCAACTCCGTACTCAAATTTGATTTTTAATAATATTTAGTCATTATTATTATAACTCGCAATATTAACAACCAGATCGTTCTCAGGAAAGAGGGGGCTTTCCGATAAGGATTTCTCTTTTCTATGACTTTGATACAAACTGTGACGCCCCCAAAATAGGTATACATCACCCATCTTGGGTCGCCAGATACTTGGTACAGAACTCAAATACAACTTAATTATACAACAGTCGTGTAAAATACAACAAAACATAATCTAAGAGTTTAAATAAGAATATTATCATCTAGACAATATCCACACTCAATGGAGTCCTCATTATAATTTTTGTCACACTATTTTATAGAATAGTGAGGACTTCTAAAACAACCATCTGGACCTTCAATCCGTTCCCCGACCAGTCCCAACTATATTCTCATTTCCTGAATAGAATAGTGAAAGAAAAGGGTGAGCTCAACTAGCCCAGTAAGAAATATTACGACTAAGATAATGCAGAATAAATTGTCCTTAGCCTTCAACAGTATAACAACTGATAGAATACAATCGACAACAAGTTTTATATCAACAACTGCAGCGGAATAAGTAATCCATTAGAAGAGTCAAGTAGAGCACAAAATCTACTATCTTCTATGATTTAAAAAGTTTTTCATCAACTTTATTGCTGAGACTCAGCTTAATAAATAAACCACATCTTCGAATCATCCCTGCACCACGGCCAAGGATATAATGTAATCATCAATGGTCATGATTATACCGAATAATCCCTGATCATAATCATACCAATAATTGTCCATCAATGAACTACAGGCCAATGAGGACTTTTACAACATCATTCATCACATTACGGTCATGATTATACCGAATAATCCCTAGTCATAATCATACCAAGTCCATCTATGCACGTAAGCCAAAGATGACTTTAATCACAATATAAGCATAAGGATGATGACAAAGACATAATAATTTAATAAAACAAGTTCAAGGATAAATTTTAAAGATTTATAATTTAATTTATCCAGAAACCAATAACGTCCAAATTACCAACATGATACTACTTTGTAGAGTAAAATTGAAGAATAATATTCATGTACCAAAAATAATTTGAATAGAAAAGAAATATATTTTCCCGATAAATAGTACCCCGTGAATAGTACTTCGGGAATAGTACCCCGTGAATAGTACCCCGACACGAAAAGTGTCCCGAATACTCGAGTGAATGATACTAGAGTGAATAGTAATTTGGTGAATAGTAACCCGTGAATAGTAACTCGTGAATAGTACTCCGGCATGAAAAGTGCCCCAAATACCTGAGTGAATACTACTAGAGTGAATAGTAACCGGGTGAATAGTAACCTGTGAATAGTAACTAATAAAAAAATATCAAAGAAAATGATATTCCATGACGAGTACAAAAGAAATGATATCTCAGACGAGTATAATAGAATATACGAAACTGTAAATGGATTTTCACCCGCCATGCTATAATCCACGTAGACAGATCATTTCCACAATTTAATAAAGAATGAATACGAAGGATCATTCACAATGCATGCGGTAGTCCGCATAGACAAGTTATTCCAACAAAATAATAAAAAACAGAATAACAGGAGAATTCACCATGCATGCGGTAGTCCGCGTAGATAGGTTATTCCAACAGAATAATTAAGAATGGAATAACAGAAGAATTCACCATGCATGCGGTAGTTCGCGTAGACAGGTTATTCCAACAGAATAATAAAGAATGGAATAACAATTCTTACGAGTATTGAAAGAAAACAACTCTCTTCATGAATACGAAAAATAATACCCCTTACCTTAGAAGAAGACTGGATATTGGAATAGTGAGGTAGCAGACTTCTCTTCTTCTTTCTCTCTATAATAATTGCTCTATAGCTTTAGTGAATTGGTGAAAAATAATGAAAGAATGAGCTTCTATTTATAGGAAAATATAGCTTTGATAATTACACGTTTTGGGGATCGAAATATTAAAATATAATACTTTCCTCTTTTTTTTCAATTTAGTCCTGCAAGTATTATCAAACTTGCACCACCTCCCCTAATAGTTAATCATGTCAATCAATAGTAAATCATGTGACTCAATAGTTCTAAACATGTGAAAAAAATTAATTATAGTATATATAGTACCTTCAACTATACCTCCATTTTTAACTTAGTCATGCAAGTATTATCAATCTTGCACCAACTCCCCTAATAGTAAATCATGTGAATCAATAGTAAATCATGTGACTCAATAGTTCTAAACATGTGAAAAAATTAATTACAGTATAATACCTTCATCTATACCTCCATTTTTAATTTAGTCATGCAAGTATTATCAATCTTGAACCAACTCCCCTAATAGTAAATCATGTGAATCAATAGTACACATAGTTATAAGCACGTGAATTAATAGCAATAAATTGCTCATTTATCCGATTAATTACTCGATTGGTCAATATAACCTCCAGACATTAATTATTATCGAAATAACTGTCGATTTCCACTAACACTTACAATCCCAACACAATGGAAATATTTTTATTAACAATTTCATTTTTGAAATTTTAAAGTTTGACTTTTTCTGAAAAAGTCAACTGTTGACTTTTTGACCAAAAAGTCAACCTTGGTAAATTTTGTGTTTATAGTCTATTTTTACTAATTTCAACATTCCAGACTCAAATATCACGTCCGCGTCTCCAAATTCAACTCCGTACTCAAATTTGATTTTTAATAATATTTATTCATTATTATTATAACTCGCAATATTAACAACCAGATCGTTCTCAGGAAAGAGGGGGCTTTCTGATAAGGATCTCTCCTTATTGGCGCGCAATTAGGTGACCAACCCTCTCCGTGACAGAACTTCTAAACATTGTTAATTATGCAAATAATAATATGAATAACTTATCATCTAAATTATTGATTTAATAATATAAAATATTGTAACAATAATTGAATAAAACTAAGTGACTTCTCACGTAAGCATCAATAATCAAAGATATTGTACAATACCGTGTGCTACTATGCAACCACACGTATTACTATAATTTTATCATCGACAACTTATTTACTTTGAAAATTTTTCAAATATCACCTTTAACATTAACCTTTTATCAATTTAACCATTTACTAAATAGAATAATTATAAGAAAATTGAATACTTTTATTTCATAAAATTCGGGGTCTCACAATCTCCCCTCCTTATGAAATTTCGCCCTCAAGATTTACGTACCTGGTAGTTCGAAGAGATGAGAATACCTTGCTTTCTTTTCGGATTGTACCTTCCCGGTTATTTCATCTCTATCACGATTTTCCCATTTCTTATCTCCTGTATTTCAAATATCATTCTAGAATATAGTTTCAAAATAAGGGTTAATTGACATACCACATATTATCCCTATATGCTAACTGACCAATTAAATAACACATAAGCTTAGGTAGGTCATACTAGCGAATGATTAACCCGTCTCTTCCCTCCTAGTTCTTATCTCACATATCAGCCAGGGATCATATCTCTAATCTTTGATACCAACTGTGACCCGCATCCAAGACTTAGATAGCACCTCACAATGATACCTATCAACTTGCCACCGTTACTCGCGGCGTCCCCTACGAAAAGTCTAGCTTCGGTGCATCCCAAGACTTGGAAGTCACCAAATAAAGGCTCGAGGCTCTTTTCTATGGCTTTGATACCAACTGTGACGCCCCCAAAATAGGTATACATCACCCATCTTGGGTCGCCAGATACTTGGTACAGAACTCAAATACAACTTAATTATACAATAGTCGTGTAAAATACAACAAAACATAATCTAAGAGTTTAAATAAGAATATTGTCATCTAGACAATATCCACACTCAATAGAGTCCTCAATATATTTATTGTCACACTATTTTATAGAATAGTGAGGACTACTAAAACAACCATTTGGACCGTCAATCCGTTCACCAACCAGTCCCAGCGATTTATCATTTCCTGAAGAGAATAGTGAAAGAAAAGGGATAGCTCAACTAGCCCAGTAAAAAATATTATGACTAAGATAATGCAGAATAAATTATCATTAGCCTTCAACAGTATAACAACTGATAGAATACAATCGACAACAAGTTTTAGATCAACAAGCTGCGGTGAATAAGCAATCCATTAGAAGAGTCGAGTAGAGCACAAAATCTACTATCTTCTATGATTTAAAAGTTTTTCATCAACTTTATTCTTTGAGACTCGACAATAATTAAACCACATCATCGAATCATACCGCACTACGGCCAAGGATATTCATGTAATCATCAATGGTCATGATTATACCGAATAATCCCTGGTCATAATCATACCAAAAACTTTCCATCAATGAACGCATGCCAATGAGGACTTTTACCACATCATTACGTCCCATTACGGTTAAGCGGATTATCTTAAATAATCCTCGGTCATAATCATACCAAGTCCATCTATGCACGTAAGCCAAAGATGACTTTAATCACAATATAAGCATGAGGATGATGACAATGACATAATAATTCAATAAAACAAGTTCAAGGATAAATTTTAAAGATTTATAATTTAATTTATCCAGAAATCAATAACTTCCAAATTGTCAACATCATACTACTTTGTAAAGTAAAATTCAAGAATAATATTCATGTACCAAAAATATTTTGGACAGAAAAGAAATATATTTTTCGGGTAAATAGTACCCTGACACGAAAAGTGTCCCGAATACCAAAGTGAATGATATTAGAGTGAATAGTAATCGGGTGAATAGTAACCCGTGAATAACAACTCATGAATAGTACTCTGGCATGAAAACTGCCCCGAATACCCGAGTGAATAATACTAGAGTGAATAGTAACTGGGTGAATAGTAACTTGTGACGCCCCCAAAATAGGTATACATCACCTATTCTGAGTTGCCAAATACATGGTACAAAATACAAATACAATCTTAAATATACAACAAGAGCTGTGAGTTTTAATACAAATATTATCTTCTAGACAATATCTACTCTCAGAATAAGTCCTCATTACATTTATTATCACACTATTTTATAGAATAGTGAGGACTACTAAGACACCATCTCGAGACGATCACTCGCTTTCCCGACTAGTCCAGACTCGTTCTCATTTCCTGAAGAGAACAATGAATGAAAGGGTGAGCTCAACTAGCCCAGTAAGAAATATTATGACTAAGATAATGCATTATAAATTATCATTAGTCTTCAACAATGTTAAATTGATAAAATATAATAGACATCAAGTCTAACTGCAGCGGAACAAGAAATCCATTAAAAGAGTCAAGTAGAGAATAAAATCTACTATATTTTATGATTTAAAAGGTTTTTTATCACATTTATCGCTGGGACTCAGCTTAATAAATAATCCACATCATCCCTGCACTATAGCCAAGGATATTCATTAGTATCACGACCACAAATTATCCATACACTACAGGCCAAGGATATTCGTGTATTCGTCAATGGTCATGATCATGCCAACAACTGTCCATCAATGCACTATGGACCAATGAGGACTTTTACCACATAATTTGTAACATTACAGTCATGATTGCACCGAATAATCCCTGGTCATAATCATACCAAGTCCATCAATGCACTACAGGCCACAGATGACTTTCAAAAAAAATATAAACATGAGGATGATGACAATGATATAAGTATTCAATAAAACAAGTTCAAGAATTAATTTATTCAGGGAACTAATAACGTCCAAATTGTCAACATGATACTTCTTTGTAAAGTAAAATTCAAGAATGCTCAGAAGAATATTTTCATAAAAAGATACTGGATGAAGCGCAAATATCAAGGATATTCCACTAATTTCATGGAGTATAGAAGTCAAAACTTTAACCAACCTGAGTATAATAAAGAATGGAATAACAAAAGAAATCACCATGCATGCGATTACTTAGCATGAGCGAGTTATTCAATGAGAATAATAAATAACGGAACTAGGTCGTGCAAAATTTGCAATTGACGGGATGTTCAACGAGAATAATAAATATGGAACCGGTTATGCGTAAAAACGCATATATCGATATATTCCAACAGAATAATAAAGACGGAACCAGGTCCGGCGTAAAATGCACAGACAGGATATTCCAATAGAATAATAAAGATGGAATCAAGTCTGACGTAAAACACACAGATAGGATATTCCAACAGAATAATAAAGAATGGAATAACAGAAGAATTTTACCAAGTATAGGGTAGCCCGCGTATACTGGTTATTCCAACAGAATAATAAAGAATAGAATAATAGAAGTTCTCTTCATGAATACAAAAGAAATAATACCCCTTACCGTAAAAGAAACCTTATATCAGAGTAGTGAAGTAGCAGAATACTTTTCTTCGTTATCTCTATAGTTTCTCTCTCTAGAGTTTCAATGAATTTATAAGAAATAATGAAGGAATGAGTTTCTATTTATAGAAGAATGGACTGAATAGTAACCAATCCATGAACAGTCCAGATTAATTTACTTTAAACGGACGGTCCAGATTGGTTTACAATAAAACATAATAATTCTATTTATAATCTAATAAAACGAATAACTTTATAAAATTATTCTGTTTTATATAAAAAGTTTTTCTATTTTATAACATTAATAATACTAATAAAAAAAAATTCATCATAATTATTATTATTCACACTATTAATCGACTAGGTCGTTCCTAGGAAAGAGGGGGCTTTCCAATAAGGATTTCTCCCTATTGGCGCGACATTAGGTGACCAAACCTCTCCTTGGCAGAACTTCTAGATATCGTTAATATTGTAAATAATAATATTAATAACTCTGTCATTTCAATTATTGATTTGATAATATATAAAATATCGACAATAATTGAATAAAACTGAATGACTTCTCACGTAAGCATCAATAATCAATATTGTGTGCTACTATGCAACCATGCGTATTACTGTACTTTTACTGCCGAGTAGTTCAACAGTATTAACGGTAAAACTTCCGCCGTTATTTTCAATAAAATATTTTTATCTTTTCTCGATTCGATGAATAATTACATTGAGGGGTACACGATGATTGTCTTGATCGTCTTTAATATTCTCTATTAAAACGAATATTCCCCGACCAATCGAATATTATATAACAACTTGTGTACTTTACAAATTTTATAAATATTACCCACAACTATAACATTATATCAAATTTATTCCATAATATTCAAAAATGATATTTATAGAAAATTCATTTTTATTCATAAAAGTTGGGTTCTTACAATCTCCCCTTCTTATGAAATTTTGCCCTCGAAATTAGGGTACGTACCTGGTATGTCAAAGAGGTAAGGATACCTTGATTTCATTTCAGATTCTAACTCCCAGGTCATTTCCTCAACATCGTGGATCCTCCATAAAACTTTAACTTGAGGTATAATCTTAGAGCGTAGAATATGTTCTTTCTAATCCAAGATTTGAACAGGAACCTCTTCATACGTTAAATCATCCGCTATTTCATCCGTTTCTAACTCAATAATGTGGTTCGGGTCTTTCACATATTTACGTAACATGGATATATGAAAAACGTTATGAACACGAAATATACTTGGCAACAAAACAAGTCTATATGCTACAGTCCCTATTCGATCGAGGATTAAAAATGGGCCAATGAATCGAGGATTGAGCTTTCCTCTCCTTCCAAATCTCGTAACTCCTTTCTATGGAGTAACACGTAACAACACATGATCTCCAATATCGAATTCCACGTCGTTTCGATGAAGATCAACATAACTCTTTTGTCGATCCTATAAGGTTTTGATACGTTGTTGGATCGTTTGAATATTTTCCGTAGTCATACGTACCAACTCCGGTCCCAACAACATTACTTCACCCACTTCATCCCTGCATACTGGAGAACGACATTTTCTTCCATACAACTCTTCGAATGGAGCTAAGCCAATACTTTCTTGATAACTGTTATTGTAGGAAAACTCCACCAATGGTAAGAACTTGTCCCAACTTCCCTTGAAGTCAAGGACACAGAGTCTTAATAAATCTTCGAGAGTTTAAATAGTCCTCTCTGATTGTCCGTCCGTCTGAGGATGATATGCCGAACTAAATCGTAAATCCATGCCCATAGCTTTTTGTAAACTAACCCAAAATCGTGAAGTGAATCTTGGGTCTTGATCAGAAACTATGGATACTGGCATACCATGCAATCTTACAACCTCATTTATGTACATACGAGCAAGACGTTCAAGTGTATAAGTTTCTCGTATAGGTAAGAAATAAGCAGATTTGGTTAATCAATCAACAATGACCCAAATTGCATCTATGCCTTGAGAAACCTTGGGAAGACCGATGAATTGAAATCCATAGTAATGTGCTCCCACTTCCATTCGGAATTTCAAGTGGTTACTGATGGACCTTTTGGTACTTGATGCTCTACCTTGACTCGTTGACAAGTTAAACACCTTGAGATAAACAAATATATCTCCTCTTCATATTGCCCACCAAAATGTATGTCAAGATCATGATACATTTTGGTACTCCCAATGGATTACAAAAGCGGTGTGTTGTGCGCCTCCATCATGATTTTATACTTTAAATCAGGGTCGTTAGGAACACAAAGTCTGGAGTTGACTCGAAGTATTCCTTCTTCATTAATTCTTGCTTCCGGCATAACACCTTCTTGTACTTTCTTCCTCATATGCATCAGCTCCAGGTCTATAGCTTGAGCAGTTTTAACTTTATCGATTAAAGTCGGTTCTACTCATATATTCGCCATCATCACGTGGGTCCCTGGAGTCTTTATCTCTATCTCCATCCTTTGCAAGTCATACAAAAATGGGCCTTTGCGTTGACAATATCGCACTCATACCAGCATATGATCTTCTACTCAATGCGTCAGCTACCACGTTTACTTTTCCATGATTGTATTGGATGGTATGATCATAATCTTTCAATAGTTCAGGCCAACGTCGATGTCGCATTTTGAGTTCCTTTTGAGTGAAGAAATATTTGAGGCTTTTATGATCCGTAAAGATCTCCACTTTTTCCCCATACAAGTAATGCCTCCAAATCTTTAGTGCAAAAATGACTGCTGTCAACTCTAGATCATGAGTAGGATAATTCCTCTCATATTCTTTGAGTTGTCGAGAGGCATAGGCTATGACTTTCCCATGTTGCATGAGAACACATCATAACGCTTTGCCTAAAGCATCACTGTAGATGGCAAATCCCTACGACACGGTCATGTTGTTTTACTCCAGCTTGATGAACTCTACCTCTTTCATGTGACGAATACTTTCGGGAAAGTACTTGTCTTTGAATAATTCTTGGAACTTCTCCCAAGTCATCTTCAGTGTGGCAGGTTGAGTACGTTTTACAGATTCCCACCAGTAATCTGCCTCTGCACGCAACATGAAGGTGGCAAAGAGAACCTTTTGCTCCTCGAAGCATCCCAAGACATCAAATATCTTGCAGATCTGCTTTATCCACGTCTCCGCCTTAAGTGGTTTTGGCTCTCCAAAAAACTCCGGTGGTCTTAGTTCCTTGAACTTCTTAGCGGTGACCGTCCGAGAGTTGCCAGTGTTTTCACCTGCATTTTTTACAGGAGCCGCTCTTGCCTGATGTTGTATGAATTGCATAAATCCTCTGAACATTCCATCATTCCTCATCTGGTCAGTGTTGTTGTTTGCCTGAGGATTGTCGCCTTCCTGATGCACATTATCCTGATTATTGATCTATGGAGACTCAACGGTCTCCTGTGCTCCATTGATGTTCTCAACATTCTCGGATGCCATTTTCAAACACTGCCAAAAAACAAGGGTTAATTAACATATCACATATTATCCTATACTACTCAATTCACCAATTAAATACCAAATAAACTTAGGTAGGTCAATACTAGCGAAGGAATTCCCCGTCTCTCCCCTC
This sequence comes from Panax quinquefolius, assembly GCA_020205615.1. Taxonomy (NCBI): domain Eukaryota; kingdom Viridiplantae; phylum Streptophyta; class Magnoliopsida; order Apiales; family Araliaceae; genus Panax; species Panax quinquefolius. The sequence continues at coordinate 25,656,497 of CM035168.1, forward strand.
CTAGTTCTTGTCTCACATCTTAGCCAGGGATCATATCCCTAAGCTTTGATACCAACTGTGACGCCTCCAAAATAGATATACATCACCTATTCTGAGTAGCCAAATACATGGTACAGAATACAAATTTAATCTTAAATAAACAATAAGAGCTGTGAGTTTTAATACAAATATTGTCTTCTAGACAATATCTACTCTCAGAATAAGTCCTCATTACATTTATTATCACACTATTTTATAGAATAGTGAGGACTACTAAGACACCATCTCGGACCATCACTCTGTTCCCCGACTAGTCCCGGCTACGTTCTCATTTCCTGAAGAGAACAGTGAAAGAAAGGTGAGCTCAACTAGCCCAATAAGAAATATTATGACTAAGATAATGCAGAATAAATTATCATTAGTCTTCAACAATGTTAAACTGATAAAATATAATAGACATCTTGTTTAATTGCAACGGAACAAGCAATCCATTAAAAGAGTCAAGTAGAGAATAAAATCTACTATCGTTTATGATTTAAAAGGTTTTTCATCACTTTTATCACTAGAACTCAACTTAATAAATAATCCACATCATCCCTGCACTACGGCCAAGGATATTCATTAGTATCACGACCACAAATTATCTATGCACTACGGGCCAAGGATATTCGTGTATTCATCAATGGTCATGATCATGCCAACAACTGTCCATCAATGCACTACGGGCCATTGAGGACTTTTACCACATCATTTGTAACATTACGGTCATGATTACACCAAATAATCCCTGGTCATAATCATACCAAGTCCATCTATGCACTACAGGCCACAGATGACTTTTAAAAAAGTATAAACATGAGGATGATGACAATAATATAAGAATTCAATAAAACAAGTTCAAGAATTAATTTATTCAGGAACTAATAACGTCCAAATTGTCAACATGATACTTCTTTGTAAAGTAAAATTCAAGAATGCTCAGAAGAATATTTCCATGAAAAGATACTGGATGAAGCGCAAATATTAAGGATATTCCACTAATTTCATGGAGTATAGAAGTCAAAACTTTAACCAACTGAGTATAATAAAGAATGGAATAACAAAAGAAATCACCATGCATGCAATTACTTTGCATAGACGGAGTTATTCAACGAATAATAAATAACGAAACCAAAGTTAAGCGAAATTACATGCAAGCGGGATGTTCCAATGAGAATAATAAAGACGGAACTAGGTCTGGCGTAAAACGTACAGACAAGATATTCCAATAGAATAATAAAGACGGAACTAGGTTCGGCGTAAAATGCACAGACTGGATATTCCAACAAAATAATAAAGACGGAACCGTGTCCCAAGTAAAAGCATGTGATGTGAGGATATTCAAATGTAATAATAAAGAATGGAATTATAGAAGAATTTCACCAAGTATAGGGTAGCCCTCGTATACAGGTTATTCCAACAGAATAATAAAGAATGGAATAATAGAAGTTCTCTTCATGAATACAAAAGAAATAATACCCCTTACCGTAAAAGAAACTTGATATCGGAGTAGTGAAGTAGTAGAATACTTTTCTTCTTTCTCTCTATAGTTTCTCTCTCTAGAGTTTCATTGAATTAAATGAAATAATGAAGAAATGAGCTTCTATTTATAGAAGAATGGATCGAATAATAAATCCAATCCATGAGCGGTCCAGTTAATTTACTTTAAGCCAGGCGGTCCAGATTGGTTTACAATTAAATATAATATATTCTATTTATAATCTAATAAAATGAATAACTTTATAAAAGTATTTTATTTTATATAAAAAGCTTTTCTGTTTTATTACAATAATAATACTAATAAAACAAAACTTTATAATCATTATTATTATTCACACTATTAATCGACTAGGTCGTTCCCAGGAAAGAGGGGGCTTTCCAATAAGGTTTTCCCTATTGGCGCGCAATTAGGTGACCAAACCTCTCCTTGGCAGAACTTCTAGACATCGTTAATATTTCAAATAATAATATTAATAACTCTGTCATCTCAGTTATTGATTTAATAATATATAAAATATCGACAATAATTGAATAAAACTTAATGACTTCTCATGTAAGCATCAATAATCAATACTGTGTGCTACTATGCAACCACTCGTATTACTGTACTTTTAATACCGAGTAGTTCAACAGTATTAACGGTAAAACTTCCGCCGTTATTTTTAATAAAATATTTTTGTCATTTTCTCAATCCGATAATAATTCTTTTGTGGTGTCCACCAATGATTGTGTCGTCGTACGAATATTCTCTGTTAAAACGAATATTCTCCGACCAATCGAATATTATATAACAACTTGCGTACTTTGCAAAATTTATAAATATTACCCACAACTATAATATTATATCAAATTTATTCTATAATATTCAAAAATGATATTTATAGAAAATTCATTTTTATTCATAAAAGTTGGGGTCTTACATAACCCGTGAATAGTAACTCGTAAAAAAATATCAAAGAAAATGATATTCCATGACGATTACAAAAGAAATGATATCTCAGACGAGTATAATATAATATACGAAACTGCAAATGAATTTTCACTTGCCATGCGGTAATCCACGTAGACAGATTATTTTCATAATTTAATAAAGAATGAATACGAAGGATCATTCACCATGCATGTGGTAGTCCACATAGACAAGTTATTCCAACAGAATAATAAAAAATAGAATAACAGAAGAATTCTCCATGCATGCGGTAGTCCACGTAAACAGGTTATTCCAACAGAATAATAAAGAATGGAATAACAGAAGAATTCACCATGTAAATGCGGTGATCTCCGTGAGCGAGTTATTCAACGAGAATAATAAAGAATGGAATAACAACTCTTACGAGTATTAAAAGAAAACAACTCTCTTCATGAATACGAAAAATAATACCCCTTACCTTAGAAGAAGACTGGATACTGGAATAGTGAGGTAGCAGACTTCTCTTCTTCTTTCTCTCTATAATTTCTCTCTATAATAATTGCTCCATAGCTTTAGTGAATTAGTGAAAAATAATTAAAGAATGAGCTTCTATTTATAGGAAAATATAGTTTCGATAATTGAACGTTTTGGGGTTCAAAATATTACAGTATAATACCTTCCTCTTTTTCTTTATTTTTAATTTAGTCCTGCAAGTATTATCAAATTTGCATCACCTCCCCTAATAGTTAATCATGTGAATCAATAGTAAATCATGTGACTCAATAGTTCTAAACATATGAAAAAATTAAGTATAGTATATATAGTACCTTCAACTATACCTCCATTTATAACTTAGTCATGCAAGTATTATCAATCTTGCACCAACTCCCCTAATATTAAATCACGTGAATCAAACCAAAAAAGTCAACTGTTGACTTTTTGACCAAAAATTCAACCCCGACAAATTTTGTGTTTATAGTCTATTTGTACTAATTTCATCATTCCGGACTCAAAAATCACGTCCGCGTCTCTAAATTCAACTCCGAACTCAAATTTGATTTTTAATAACATTTATTCATTATTATTATAACTCGCAATATTAACAACCAGATCGTTCCCAGGAAAGAGGGGGCTTTTCGATAAGGATTTCTCCTTATTGGCGTGCAAATAAGGAGAACTTCTAAACATTGTTAATTATGCATATAATAATATGAATAACTTATCATCTCAATTATTGATTTAATAATATAAAATATTATAACAATACTTGAATAAAACTGAGTGACTTCTCACGTAAGCATCAATAATCAAAGATATTGTACAATACCGTGTCCTACTATCAACCATGCGTATTACTATACTTTTATCATCGACAACTTGTTTACTTTGAAAAATTTTCACATATCACCCTTAACTTTAACCTTTTATTAATTTAATCATTTACTAAATAGAATAATTATAAGAAAATTGAATAGTTTCATTTCGTAAAATTTGGGGTCTCACAATCTCCCCTCCTTACAAAATTTCGACCATGAAATTTACGTACCTGGTAGTTCGAGAGATGATAATACCTTGCTTTCTTTTCGGATTGTACTTTCCTGATTATTTCCTCTCTATCATGATTTTCCCATTTCTTTTCTCCTGTATTTCAGATATCATTCTAGAATATAGTTTCAAAATAAGGGTTAATTGACATGCCAAATATTATCCCTATATCCTGACCGACCAATTAAATAACACATAAACTTAGGTGGGTTATACTTGCGAAGGATTAACCTGTCTCTCCCCTCCTAGTTCTTATCTCACATCTCAGCTAGGGATCATATCCCTAAGCTTTGATACCAACTGTGACCCGCATCCAAGACTTGGATAGCACCTCACAATGATACCTATCAACTTGCCACCATTACTCACGGCGTCCCCTACGGAAAGTCTGGCTTCGGTGCATCCCAAGACTTGGAAGTCACCAAATAAAGGCTCGGGTCTCTTTTCTATGGCTTTGATACCAACTGTGACACCCCCCAAAATAGGTATACATCACCCATCTTGGGTCGCCAGATACTTGGTACAGAACTCAAATATAACTTAATTATACAATAGTCGTGTAAAATATGACAAAACATAATCTAAGAGTTTTAATAAGAATATTGTCATCTAGACAATATCCACACTCAATGGAGTCCTCATTACATTTATTGTCACACTATTTTATAGAATAGTGAGGACTACTAAAACAACCATATGGACCGTCAATCCGTTCCCCGACCAGTCCCAGCTAAATTCTCATTTCCTGAAGAGAATAGTGAAAGAAAAGGGTGAGCTCAACTAGCCCAGTAAAAAATATTATGACTAAGATAATGCTGAATAAATTATCCTTAGCCTTCAACAGTATAACAACTGATAGAATACAATAGACAACAAGTTTTAGATCAACAACTGCAGCGGAATAAGAAATCCATTAGAAGAGTCAAGTAGAGCACCAAATCTACTATCTTCTATGATTTAAAAAGTTTTTCATCAACTTTATCGCTGAGAATTAACTTAATAAATAAACCACATCATCGAATCATCCCTGCACCACGGCCAAGGATATTCATGTAATCATCAATGGTCATGATTATACCAAATAATCCCTGGTCATAATCATACCAACAACTTTCCATCAACGAACTACAGACCAATGAGGACTTTTACCACATCCTTCGTCACATTATGGTCATGATTATACCGAATAATCCCTAGTCATAATCATACCAAGTCCATCTATGCACGTAAGCCAAAGATGACTTTAATCACAGTATTAGCATGAGGATGATGACAATGACATAATAATTCAATAAAACAAGTTCAAGGATAAATTTTAAAGATTTATAATTAAATTTATCCAGAAATCAATAACGTCCAAATTGTCAACATGATACTACTTTGTAGAGTAAAATTCAAGAATAATATTCATGTACCAAAAATAATTTGGACAGAAAAGAAGTATATGTTCCGGGTAAATAGTACTCCGTGAATAGTACTTCGGGAATAGTACCCCGTAAATAGTACCCCGACACGAAAAGTGTCCGGAATATCCGAGTGAATGATACTAGAGTGAATAATAATTGGGTAAATAGAAACCCGTGAATAGTAACTCGTGAATAGTACTCCGACATGAAAAGTGCCCCGAATACCCGAGTGAATAATACTAGAGTGAATAATAACTGGGTGAATAGTAACTCGTAAAAAAAATATCAAAGAAAATGATATTCTATGACGAGTACAATAGAATATACGAAACTGCAAATGGATTTTCACCCGCCATGTGGTAATCCACGTAGACAGATCATTTGCACAATTTAATAAAGAATGAATATGAAGGATCATTCACCATGCATGCGGTAGTCAACATAGACATGTTATTCCAACAGAATAATATAGAATGGAATAACAGAAGAATTCACCATGCATGCGGTTGTCCGCGTAGAAAGGTTATTCCAACAGAATAATATAGAATGGAATAACAACTCTTACGAGTATTGAAAGAAAACAACTCTCTTCATGAATACGAAAAATAATACCCCTTACCTTAGAAGAAGACTGGATACTGGAATAGTGAGGTCGCAGACTTCTCTTCTTCTTTCTCTCTATAATTTCTCTCTATAATAATTGCTCTATAGCTTTAGTGAATTGGTGAAAAATAATGAAAGAATGAGCTTCTATTTATAGGAAAATATAGTTTCAATAATTACACGTTTTGGGGCTCGAAATATTACAGTATAATACCTTCCTCTTTTTCTTTATTTTTAATTTAGTCCTGCAAGTATTATCAAACTTGCACCACCTCCCCTAATAGTTAATCATGTGAATCAATAGTAAATCATGTGACTCAATAGTTCTAAACATGTGGAAAAAATTAATTATAGTATATATAGTACCTTCAACTATACCTCCATTTTTAACTTAGTCATACAAGTATTATCAATCTTGCACCTACTCCCCTAATAGTAAATCATGTGAATCAATAGTAAATCATGTGACTCAATAGTTCTAAACATGTGAAAAAATTAATCATAGTATAATACTTTCATCTATACCTCCATTTTTAATTTAGTCATGCAAGTATTATCAATCTTGCACCAAATCCCCTAATAGTAAATCATGTGAATCAATAGTACACAAATGTGAACACATAGTTATAAGCATGTGAATTAATAGCAATTAATTGATTATTTATCCGATTAATTACCCGATTGGTCAATATAACCTCTAGATATTAATTATTATCGAAATAATTGTCGATTTCCACTAACACTAACAATCCCAACACAATGGAAATATTTTTATCAACAATTTCATTTTTGAAATTTTGAAGTTTAACTTTTTCAGAAAAAGTCAACTATTGACTTTTTGACCAAAAAGTCAACCCGACAAATTTTATGTTTATAGTATATTTTTACTAATTTCATCATTCCGGACTCAATATCACGTCCGCGTCTCCAAATTTAACACCGAACTCAAATTCGATCTTTAATAACATTTATTAATTATTATTATAACTCGCAATATTAACAACCAGATCGTTCCCAGGAAAGAGGGGGCTTTCCGATAAGGATTTCTCCTTATTGGCGCGCAATTAGGTGACCAAACCTCTCCTTGACAGAACTTCTAGACATTGTTAATTATGGAAACATGTCAGCAAATGTTTACGGGCATATAAGGTAATAAAATTCGGCTGTGTAATTAGGATTGTTAGTAATCTGCGTCATGCCTCTCTCCCATGCAAATGAAAATCAATTAAGCCTTAAATACTGATGGCGTGATTGTTTAGAAAATAGAATTTCTGTGATTGAAATCAAGTCATGTAGATCATGATTGATCTGAGCAGCAAAGATTTGTGCTAAGTATTTTAGTCAGTATATCACAGTAGCAAAATCTTTGCAATGGTAATATCCTAGAAGAGGTCTATATAATCTGAGATATTTAACATAACAAGATACGAAAAACATACACAGTAATTTATCGCATACAAGCTATGAAATAGTTTTTTTCACTAAGACGGACATTGATTGCATTAAGAACAGAATTGCAGCTACGAAGAACGTATAGAAAATATTCTGGTAATATTCTTCTTGCATATCATTTCATTTCATACTAGTGCCTTGAGTTGGTGAGTAATATATTGCTTGATCATTAGACCTCTAGTGTGTATTTTATTTTTCCTATCTCAATCAATATTACATGTAATTATGTTTTGAATTGGTAACTTATTACAGTCAAGTTTGAGGGAAGCATAGGTTCTTAAGAGTGCATAGGTGCACAGGGAACAAAGGTGTTCAAATTGCTAGAACTTGTATTGTAATTAAAAGAGTTTAATAAAAGTGAGTCTCCAATACTAGTTGGTATTGGACGTGGATTAGGCTACTATTCTAGAGGGTAGTAGTTGAACCATGTAAAAGTTCTGGTGTTTGTGTGATTGCTTTCTGTGCTTGAATATCTTGTTGTTTATCCAGCAGTCTGCATTATATTCATATCAGTAAAACTGGTTAACTCAATAATATCCTGATTTGGGAATCCAGCTAGCTGCATTAAACATCCAAAGGATTTTTGATAAGAAATAAAAATTGGAAATAGTTTGTGCCTACACTTATTCAACCCCCCTTCTAAGTGTACCTATTTAAATTTTATTTGGTATCAGAGACTGGCTCTACTTATCTTGGTCTTAAAGGTGACTTGTAGGGAAAGATTCTGACATGGCACAACTTAGAAGTGCTCATCACGAAGGTCAATCAAAGAACCGACCTCCACTACTCTTTGGAACTGAGAACTATAACTTTTGGAAATTTCGGATGAGGTTATATCTTAAGCGAGACCCATGGGAATGGTGGGTGGTAGAGAATGGACCGGTAATCCCAAGGAATGATGATGGTACTCCAAAAACTCTACTCGAGATGGACTCAACCGAAACATACATGGTGTCATATGATTCAAAAGCAATGAACACTCTCCTCTACGGCATGGTACAATCTGAAATAGATATAGTTTCCTCATGCAACACATCAAAGGGGATTTGGGATACCCTATTGGTAAGTCACGAAGGAACGTCTAAAGTACGAGAAGTCAAGCTAAGTATGCTCATGCATGACTACGAAATGTTCAAACTGGAAAGGGACGAAATGATCAAAATGGCTCAAGCACGATTTTTGGTACTTATAAATTCCTTGAAGCTACTCGACAAGACAATTCCACAAAGCGAAATCAATCGTAAGCTACTTTGGGCTATGCCCAAAAGGTTTACATCTAAAATTACTACTCTTCAAGACTCCGTCAATATTTCTTCTATGGATACATTAACTCTCTTTGGTGAACTAGAAAAATACGAACACCAATTAAAAATATATGATGACGAAGAAGAAGTTCCTTGAAAAAAAGTACTAGCTCTAAATGCAGGAATTAAACAAGAACTCAAAAATAACTCGGATCATGAAATAGCCATGATATCAAGGAGACTTAAGGGACTACTTCAAAGGAATAATCAAAGGAAAAATACATTCAACGCAAACAAACACAAAGCCAAGCCAACCGAGGAAACTTGTTTCGCGTGTGGACGACCAGGTCACTTTAAAAAGGATTGTTTCCAGCTCAAAAACAAAGGAAAGCAAGGCAATAAGGAGTTCAAAAAGCACAAAGCATTTCTAATATGGAGTGATGATAAAGAATCTGAAGTGGAAATAGATGCAAACGATGAACTGGCTCAAATATGCTTCATGGGACTTGAAGTTGAATCCAGTGAGGTACTTTTTTCTGATAGTATTACTTTGAAACAAGAAAATGAAAGATTAAAAGAAAAAATATGTACTTAAAAGATCTAGTAAACACTCTAATGAGTGAAGTGGAAGCACTGATAGATGAAAAAAAAGATTTAGAAAAAGCAACACACACAAATGAGGAAAAGGTTTTAGCATCAAAGAATGATTATTTAGATAATTATAATAAAATATTGTTCAACAAGGTAAAACAGCTAAATAATGATGTAGAAAAATTAAAAAAGGAGATAGAGATGAGAGATGTGTGCATTGATGCATTTGGCGATGAATCGAGTAATAAAACACCTCCAACTAATGACCTACAAAAGGAAATAGAGTCTTTAAAAATCTCTCTAGCTAAATTTGTTCATGGGGAAGAAAACCTAAATGTCATGCTAGGAAAACAAAGACCCAGTTATGATAAACAAGGCTTAGGTTACAGCCCAACATATAGGAAAGAAGTTGAAATGCTAAAATCTAAATCATCATCTAAATTGAATTATTGCACGCCTTTTACCTCTTGCAAAAATTATGGCATTAAAGGACATCTAGAGATAAACTGCTCAAGAAAGAAAAATCTAAGTAAAGCCATATGGATAAAGAAAAGTGATTTGATTTCAACTAACACAAGTGGACCCAAAAAGATATGGGTACCAAAAATATAAATTGTATCTCTCTTATACAGGTATGTCTCAAAGCCAAAGTATCTTCTCAAAAATGGATCCTTAACAGCGGATGTTCATGTCATATGACGGGAGACAAATCTAAGTTCGTGGAACTAAATGTCAAAAAGAAACATAGAACTGTCACATTCGGTGATAATCGGTCATGCGAAATAATTGGGAAAGGTAAAATCGGTAATGGTAAGGTTAACATTAATAATGTTCATCTTGTTAACGGTTTAGAATTCAATCTTATCAGTGTTAGTCAATTAATGGATAATGGACATCAAGTAAAGTTTGAAAAAGATAGATGTACAATTTCACATGGTACTAACAATGCTACTTTAGTTGCCCGAAGAGAAGGGAATATATATACTCTTGATTTTGAGCTACAGGAGGAAGAATTATATCTTGCAACCATTCAAGATGAAGCGAATCTATGGCATAGAAGGATGTGACATGTTCATATGAACCTCATCAAAAAGTTGTCATCAAAGAACTTAGTAAGAGGATTACCCAAAATGAATTTTGAGAAGAAAGGTATATACGAACCCTGTCAACTTGGAAAACAAGTAAGAACGTCATTCACAGCCAAAAACGGGGTATCAACCTCTTCCCCCTTACAATTGATTCATCTCGATTTTTTTGGACCTGAAAGGCATGCTAGTCTAAACGGTAAATTCTATGTTTTTGTGATAGTCGATGATTTCTCTATATATACATGGGTACTATTCCTTAGAACAAAAGATGAGGCATTTAAAGAATTTGAAAAACTGATTAAAAATTTGGAGACCAAGTATAGTCTTAATTTTATAAGAATCAGAAGTGACCATGGTACTGAATTTCAAAAGGATTTTATTACATTCTGTAATCAAAAAGGAATCTCTCATGAATTTGCAGCACCTAGAACTCCACAACAAAATGGAGTGGTAGAGAGGAAAAATCGAACGTTACAAGAAACTGCTAGAACTCTAATTCAAGAAAGTAAGCTTCTTAAGAAATTTTGGGCCGAAGATATAAACACAACATGTTATGTACTAAATAGAGTTTTGATTCGTCCAATCATTTTGAAAACACCATACGAATTATTAAATAATCGGCTCCCTAACATAAGCTATTTCAAAGTGTTTAGATCTAAATGCTTTATTCTTAACACTAATGGAAATCTGGGCAAGTTTGATGCTAGATCATATGAAGGAATATTCATTGGCTATTCAAAAAATAGTAGAACATATCGCATTTATAATGTACAAAAGATTTGTATTGAAGAATCTATACATATCAAATTTAACGAATCTAACCATGATATTACAAAAAAAAGAGAGAAGAAGATGCAGGAAACTTAGAGACTGCTGCAAATCCAGCATACCAGATAAAGCAAAACAACAAGATCGTGGAACCAATCCAGCAAGATAAATTAGAAGAGCAGCAGGACCTAGACTCTATCCAGCAAGCTGAATACGAAAATCAGGAACATATCCAGCAAGCTGAAATGGATTAACAACAAGACCACAATTCTGAATCTACTGAAGAAGTAATACATGATGTTCAACTTCCAAAATTAGCAAGATACATCAAAAATCATCCTCATGAGAACATCATTAGAAACATAAAACGACAAAGTTATGACAAGAAGAAAAGCACAAAATTTGAGTTCTTTCTCAGGATTTCTATCCCAAATGGAACCAAAGAACGCCAAAGAAGCCATACTTGATGAGAATTAGCTTCTAGCTATGCAAGAGAAGCTACAACAATTTGAAAGATGTCAAGTGTGGGAGTTAATCCCTCCCCCAAAAGATGTGTCCATTATTGGAACTAAATGGGTCTTCAAAAACAAGCTTGACGAGTACGAAACAATTACAAGAAACAAAGTGAGATTAGTTGCTCAAGGATATAACCAACAAGAAGGAATATACTATGAAGAAACATTTGCCCCAGTAGCCCGCTTGGAATCCATCCGTATACTACTAGCATTCGTTTGTTTCAGAAAGTTCAAGCTACACCAAATGGATGTCAAAAGCGCCTTCCTCAATGGGTACATAAATGAAGAAGTATGTGTAAAACAACCACCTGGATTTGAGCATGACAAGTTCCCACATTACATATACAAACTCAAGAAGGCAGTCTATGGACTCAAACAAGCCCCAAGGGCTTGGTACGAAAGATTAAGAAAGTATCTCCTATCAAATGGGTTCATACGAGGTAAAATCTACTCAACATTGTTTATTAAACACCAAAACAAAGATATTATTATTGTACAAATATATGTAGACGATATAATATTTGGTGCTACTAATAATTTTCTTTGTGAGTGGTTTTCCAAATGCATGCACAAGGAGTTTGACATGAGCTTGATGGGAGAACTTAACTACTTTCTGGGACTTCAAATTAAACAAAATCACGAAGGTATATTCATTCATCAAACCAAGTACACAAAAGAGTTACTTAAGAGATTCGAATTTGATAATTCAAACTCAAAGACCACACCAATGAGTACATCAATAAAACTCACAGTAGATGAAAAAGGTACGGATGTAGAGGTAACAAAATACAGAGGTATGATTGGATCCCTACTATATTTAATCGCTTCAGACACGATATAATGTACGATGCATTGTCATGTGCTCGGTTTCAGGCCAAACCCGAAGAATCCCATTTACCGGCTGTTAAACGAATAATTAAATACTTGAGTGGTACGACAAATTTAGGATTATTTTACCCAAAATGTGACAATTTTGATCTAATGGGTTATTCAGATGTTGACTATGCAGGCTGTCAAATAGATAGAAAAAGCACAAGCGGTGCCTGTATAATTTTGGGACAAAGTCTTGTTTCATGGCACAGCAAGAAGCAAACGTCAGTCGCTCTATCCACCACTGAGGGTGAATATTTAGTAGCAGGAAGTTGCTGCTCCCAAATTCTGTGGATGCATCAAACATTGTGCGATTTCGACATCATATGTGAAACCGTGCCCATATACTATGATAATACAAGCACCATAGACATCTCTAAAAATTTAGTACTACATTCTCGCACAAAACACATAGAAGTACGCCACCATTTTCTTAGAGGCAATGTGTCCAAAGTTTTAATAAGATTAATATTCATTCCCACTGAGCATCAACTAGCAGATATATTTACAAAACCTCTAGGGGAAGAACAATTCAGTACTCTAAGGAGAGAACTCGGAATGTGTCTAATTCAAATATGAACCGAGTGAGTTAAAGATATTAGACAGACACATTATCGGCATATCTATTCAGCTATAATTACGCCCATTAAAATCGATTCAAATTCTCCTTCCCAAAGCCGGCTTCACCACTTCCCATATCTCGATAACGTGTTTTATACATAAAGACCAGAAGTCGCATCTCTCTCTCTCTCTCTCTCTCTCTCTCTGTCTCAGACTCTCCAATCTCTGAATATCTCCCATCCCCCCCCCATAATCTCAATCGACTCCACTCTTCCCTGCTACAATGATAACTAGACGAAGTAAACAGCTTCGTGATGAATTAGAAGACGAAGTCTCACCTCCCTCTCCACCATCCCAACCACCGGTCACTCAAAAACTAAAGCGACGGCAATCCTCTGTCATGATCATCTCCGGTGGCTCCTCCCTTACTGAATCTGAAGCCAGTCTACCTTCTCCACCTCCAATCGGGACATCGACCAGTCACAAACGACGCAAGCTCAATGACCCCTCACCTAGCTCGCCTCTTATACCAGTAATACCTCTCTCCGTCTCCTTGCATGATGTGCCTGATAACTTTTTTAGAGGCCATAATTTCGAACTCCGTTTTAGAACCTCTATCTGTCAAAAATCTTTTGTCTATGAAAAATCGATAGACATGTTCTACTATCAAAACTCACATATTCATCGTCTTTTTGAGTCATGTGGTCTGTCTTCCTTAAGCACCCCTCCCTCGGTAGCCTACCCCAAATTAGTTCAGCAGTTTTATACCAATCTTGAAAATAATGGCGATTGTTACACCTCGTTTATCAAAGGTAAATCCATGTTCTTCACAGCCATGGATTTAGGGAGTATACTATCAATCCCATACACCGGTGACTGCCCCTTCACTCTCAAAGGGCCAATCTCTACTCATCTATCTCCCCTAGTACAGCTTCACATTGTTTTGGATGACCCAACAGTGTCCTCTATCACCCTTCCTAAAACCACCGAAGTGTCTCCTCTTGCAATTGTTCTTCACAAACTATTACGATACAATCTTCTCCCTCGTCTCGGTGGTGGAGCTGATTTCACGTATCAGGATTTAGTCTTAGTAGCGTTAATAATGATCGGTCAACCTTTTAATTTTTCTCTCATGATGCTAAAACACATGATTCACTGTGTTAAACACTCCAAAAAGTGTCTGCCCTATAGCTGCTTCCTCACCAAACTCTTTACCCACTTCCAAATTCCACTCGATGATGAGGGTTGTATCCACTTGACTAATTCTATCGATTCGAACTATCTCAAAGGGGATCATATCACTCTGCTTAAAGGGAAATTCATTCGTCTGGTTCCAAAAATTCCCAAACCAATACCTCCTACTTCACTGCCTTCTTCCCCTAAAATTCTCATTATTCTTCGCACAATCGCAAACAATCAAGCCCGAATCACTTCTGATATCAAAGACATCCAACTCCGTCTCTCCGTTCTTAAAAAAGGCAAACTCCCTATTCGTTGTGCTGATCTTCATGCTATGTTTCGAAATGTGGAAGATGAGTTTATTGATCTTCAAGCTTGTTTCGAGTTGCACACCCGGGCAATGTTAGAAGCCCTGCAACGGAAGATGAACCGCAACGCCTGTCAATTGAGTACTATGCTAAAGTTCATCAGCAACCAAATTGGGACTCTAGGACATTTTACCGAGCGCCGTATGAATGATCTTAGTGAAGAGCTGCAAGCAGACCAAGTCCAAGCACGCATACCCGAATGGAACCAATACAATTGGATGGCCGAATATCAAGGCGACTTTCTAGACCTGCCATTACCTCCTCCTTGAAAGTAGTATGCATACAAGCCAATCATGTTTGATGATAAAACATATACTTTGTAACAATCTTATTCATTTATTAATAAAAGTATTAATTTATTAAAGGCTTTTAATTATCTACATGATCTTTGTTTTATAATATGTGATAAACCCATAGTTTTAAGCAATGCTTTTAGAATAATGATGATGATCATTCTAATGAGATCTAAATTCTTAGAAAGCTTAAAACTAAAATAGTTCCCAATCGTTGGATTACTAAATTGGGGATTAGTGAATCCGGATAGATTGGTACATACGTTGCTTGCTCATTGGATGAGGATGATTGATCTCATGATCATTTGTGTGGAGACACTAAAGCAAGTATGTAGGTGCTTATTAGAGAATAAGTTCAACGAGCATTGGCTCGCTAAGGAATACCTAATGGAGTTTTATTTGCCTGTCAATAGGAATTCCTGTAGTGATAGTAGTATAAGTAATCCTTGGACTTGAGATCATCATAGTATCTTGTGTATGATGAGTTATACTTTGACTTATTCCTTAAGACCCTTAGGGTATATCAAAGGGTATGCTTGGGTATAATAAGTTGTACATGGAGATAATGTATGATCAATAAAGAATCTACCACTTCTAATAAAAGAAGAGAAATGTCCTATGTGATTCGATAAATGACAACCCAGTAGTCCTTGGCCAAGGCAGAATGAAATTAGAAAGGAGTTTCTAATTTGCATTATTTGGAGTTGTGTATTTAAGGATCGAAATACATATAATTAAATAAAATAAGACTTGACAGTAATTCCATGTCTTATATTTAATTGGGACATTGTATGGTGGAAGGATTGAATTGTACTGATAACTATTTACTCAAAGGTTCTTTAATGATTAATGTTGAAATCTATATTATCTGGAAAGTCGTTGATCGCTAGGAGGCTTATCCTATTGTAGAATAAATATTATTTATTTAAATAAATTAATTTTTTAATTTATTTATTTAAATAAGATTAGAATTGTTCTAATTGATTTATTCACAACCTAGTTTAATATGGAGAACCTAAAGGGTCACACCATAAAAGGAAGAATAATTATTTAAGAAGTAAATGGCATAATCGTAATAATATATTTATGTATATTTAATTTAATCTATGGTGATAGAATAAATTAAATAGCTTAATATTATTATTTAATATTTTAGAAATATTAAATATAAATTAATAAGAGGAGTCTTATTAATATTATTACAATTATTATTATTTTAATTTCTAAAAGAGTTTAGGAATTAATTTAATATAAGTACTCTCATTTATTCCTAATTGGATTAGGAAGGAAAATTAGTTAAAGGAGTTTAATTAATTATCCCTAATAAGATTAGGGAGCTTAATTAATTAAAAGAATTAATTAATTAAAACACAATTCCTTAATTGTTAAGGTGGGTTGCCCACATCTATAAATAAGAGGAGTCTTATTATGGGTGGTATGGGTTGTTGACTTTTACAACCACGTAATAATTCCAAGTTGTTGGGAGTACACCTTTTCTATAGAGATAGAAAAACTAGGGTTTAGCCAACCACCCTTCTTCTTGAATTTTCTTCTTCCTTGGTAGATCACCTCTGTAGGCCAAACATTTGGGTGGCTAACGTTGATCGAAAGGAAGGAACCAAACCCGTGGATTCAAGATTGAACGCGAAAGGATTTGGAGGTGAACTTGTACCTGAGGAAGCTCGATCTTCAAGGGTATGATTTATTCTTTATCTTTTCGTTTAATTAATAATTGTGCATAAAGGGTGATCCGGGTATATGGTTTGTAAATTTTAAACTCTGATTTTACCACGCTTCCGCACTTTTTATGCAATTTGATTGCGTTATGAATATTACAAACCTAACAGTGGTATCAGAGCCAAACCTTTATACGAATTATTAATTGTTTTAATATGTATATTGATATGTGTTTAGAACAATTTAATTGGGCATAATTTTATTGTATAAAATTTATTAAATAAAAAAAAAATCGTGGCACATAAATTACCTAACAGCGCATGAAATCAGGATATCATGTGGGTATTCAACTGTTGCATTGCACGGAAAATAAGGAGCATTATTATTATTTTTTTTTGGTAGCATGACTCATGCACGGAAACCATAAAATAATAAAAAAAAAAAGGTGCAATGCACGGTTTTAAAGGCAACAGGTTGTTTTGAAAAAGAAGGTGCACGGTTTTGCTGGAAAAAGAACAAACTTGGTTGCAAGTAATTTTTTTTTTTTTTTAAAACTTCCGGTTGGCAAGCAAAGGAACAGCAGCTAGTTGTTATTTTTTAAATAATCAAAAATGGCTGATGAATCAACACGGAAAATAAAGGAACATGTGATTTTCTGATATATATATATATATTATAATATTCGGTTATTATTTTTATATATATATATATATTAATTATTTTATAATTAAAATAAAAGTTTGTTTTAATTTTAAAATAAAAGGTTTATTTTAATATTAAAATATAAAGTTTTATTTTAATTTTAAATAATTTTATAATTAAAATAAAAAAAGTTTATTTTAATCTTAAAATAAAAGGTTTATTTTAATATTAAAATAAAAAAATTTATTTTAATTTTAAAATTAGAATTTCATGCTAACTAATTAGAGTTGGAATTGGATTCCATGATAACTAATTGGAGTTGAAATTGGATTTTATTTTTCCTAAAATAAAGGAGTTTATTTGTGAATAGGAAAGAAAATCCATGTTTCCTTAAATAAAGGAGTTTATTTAGATATGAAATAGGATTTCATATTATTCAAAATAAAAGAGTTTATTTGTGAATAGGAAAGAGAATCCATGTTTCCTTAAATAAAGGAGTTTATTTAAATATGAAATAAGATTTCATATTATTCAAAATAAAGGAGTTTATTTGTGAATAGGAAAGAATATCCGTGTTTCCTTTAATAAATTTTTTTTTTTACATGGAATTGGATTCCATAATTAATTAAAATAAAAGAGTTTATTTTAATTAAAGATTTTTTTTTACATGGAATTGGATTCCATAATTAATTAAAATAAAGGAGTTTATTTTGATTAAAATTTTGATTAAAATAAAATAGTATATTTTATTCAAAATTGGATAAATTAAAATAAAATAGTTTTATTTTGATTTAAATTTGGATTAAAATAAAGGAGTTTATTTTGATTCAAAAAAAAAAATAGATTTTATACTAAATAAATTTGCCCATTAAATGATATCAATATATATATTAAATGTTTATTATTCATGAGATGAATGTTATTTATTGATGCATATGATGATGTGTATGATAATAAATGGGATTGATTATGGACTATTGACCCGATGTGATTGGATTTTATTTTAGTTGGATGCATGAATGTATGGGTTTTATTAAATAGGTTAGTCACAGTATTGCGTCTTCTCTAATTTTTTCCTAATGTAAATTCTATCTCTCTCCTATGTACTTCCCCTTGACTGCTGATCAAGGTTTCTATTTATTTTAAAATAGTTTTGTAATAGGAATATTTAGAATTAATTTTGAAAAATTAGAGAGCAAAGGAGTAAGGAGCGCTTGAAGACCCGTTTGTAATGGAGCCCGGGTTTAAATGTAATAGTTATATTTAAATATTATTTCTTGCACCCCTAGGGTTTGACCTTTTGGTTCACTTGGTGGCTCTAGTGAACCAAACTAGAATAAAAGTCCATAATCAATCCAGGTAGAATATAGTATTCTATATGTGCATGCGTATACTATATATATTATATATTATGCAAACATGCTTCGCATGTTAATTAATATAATGGCGTATTTTATATATATATGTGCATGCACGCTAAAACAAGATGAGACAAATTAATAACAAACCCCTCAATTTTTATATTAAGTCCTAAGCGTTCAAAGGTATTTGGAATATCGAACGTCATTTTCCTAAAGCATGATAAAATTAATAGAGTATTAAATATTTAATATGAGTTTGTTGTGTCACCACAAGGCAAGTATTAAGTATTTAAGATGTTAATTTATCACATTTGATGCTTATAAAGAAAATTGAACAATATTGTTTTGTTGTGTCACCACAAGGATGATATTTTCTTTTTGAATATATGGAGTGCTAGGTGGGACTTAACTTGGATAATTTTGATTCTGATGTGCCACCACTGATCAAAATAATCTAAGAGGCAAAATAAAAGGAGTTGCATAGTTGATGTAATTGACAAAAGTTGTCTACCTATTTATTTATATATAGTTTGTTGTGTCACCACAAGGCTATATACATTTGAAATGGGATCCTTATTCTCACTAGCAAATCTTTAATTAGATTTTGCTTAACTATATAAGTGAGGGTAATATAGTTTGAAGAAAATAGTGGGAGATACCAATTTAAAACAAGACCTAAATTATTTTGGTAATTAATAAAAGAATGTATGTTAAAATGTTGTTAATTACAAATTCATTTACAAAATTTTACAATGTCTAAATTACTATCATTGCGAAGCATATTAGATGTTAAATTAATCGGGCCAAAATTAAACGGATTGGTTAAGGAATTTGAGAATAGTTCTCATAGGTGAAAAAGCTATCTTATGTCCTTATGTCGCCTATCCTCGCAATGGTTGCGAGATAATGCCTCGAGGAAGAGATTGCTACTTTTAGAAAGTGGCAAGATGATGCACAGATTGGCTCAATGCATCATGCTCGCATCCATGAGTAACGAGCTTGAAATGTCGGCGTGAAACTATGGATGCTCCTACTATATTCCTGCACATTAAGTAGTTGATGGTGAGGAAAGTAGGACTGATAGATATCAGATATCTGAGGAGCTCCTCCGATCTAGAATGACCGATGGCACTATAGTACAGACAAAAAGTTCTTAACATAATCAATTTGATTGATCAATTAGGACAACTGGTTTTGTCATGGATGGAGATTTGAGCCAAGATTTGATCTTGCACTCACTCCCGGACTCCTTTCACAATTGTTGTGAATTTTTCATATGAACAAGCTAGATATCAGCTTTGCTGATTTCCTTAACATGTTGAAAAATGTTGAGAGTCACTTTCCAACCAAGAAAGATCAAGTCTTCTTGGTAGGGGCCCAAAGGATCTTCCGAAAGAAGAACGATTCAAAGAAGGTAAATAGAAAGGCATAAACAAAGGATAATAAGAACAAAAGCGATCACGGATAGCAAAGGAGTTTGCTTCCACTACAATAAGCTTCGACATCGGAAAGAAAGCGCAAGAAGCATCTTGCGAGAGGCTAACCAAAGAAGCTTAGTGAAGTTTGATTTCATAATACGATTTTTGTTCATGATTGAAATAAATTTTTCTTTAAGTCAAGGTTCTACTTGGGTATTGGATACCGACTTTGGTTATCATAAATATAGATTTATGAAGGGACCAAGCAGAAGTAGAAAGCTAAACAAATCTTATGTGTGGAAAATGAAGCAAAGGTTGCTGCATTAGCCATAGAAACTTATAGTTTAGCAATGCCTACGGGAAAATCTATTAAGTCAATAAGTTGTTATTGTATTCCAGTTCTTGTTAAAAATATTATTTCCATTTTATTGTTGGACAATGAAATCTTTGGTATTATAATTAAGAACAATTGTTGTTCTTTATTTATAATAATAATGTTTTGTATAGAATGAATATCACTTAAATGGATTTTGTATACTGACTTATGTAAAAATTATTTTGCAAATTGAACAAACTAGTATAAGAAAAAGGAGATGATCATTCAAAGAGTTGAATGTGTGTATTTCTTTGAAATACAAGTGTGAATTATTTGAAAGGTTCAAAATTCGAAATGAAACAAATTGGCAAAGTATTAAGATTCTTTGATTAGATCAAGGAATAAATACTTGTGCAATAAGTTTCTAGATCATCTCAAATGGTTTTCTCATAATGGACGCCTCGTGATACACAGTAATTGATTGATGTATCTGAAAGGAAAAATCGTACCTTGTTGGACATGGTACGGTCCATAATGATTTTACCGACATTTCAGTATCCTTCTGGGATAATGTCCTAGAAATGGTTTGCATATCTATGAAAATGGTAACCTCAAAATCCATTGAAGACTCCATAAAAGTTATGGATGGGGAGGATTCCTAATCTTAAGTATGTTAAGATAAGGGGTTGTCCAACTTATGTGAAAAGGTTTCAAAGGATAAGCTTGGGACAAGATTTGACAAGTACAATTTGTGGGACATCCTAAAGTAAGTTTAGGGTATATGTTCTATAATCCTACTTAGCAAAAGGTGTTTGTTACGAAACACGCATTTCTAAGATAAATGTGTTTATCATTAAAGGGGCTAATGGGAGGATTATAGATCTTGAAAGGTCAAGAACCACAAAACACTATAAGTCAAATAAGAGGAACAAGTAGATAAACCTATTGTACCACAACCGAATCGTAAATGCGAACAATCACCAAGATACCTAGGAGGTATGGATTCATCATGGATGATGATGATGAGGTACGCATCATGTAAGATGATGATCCAGAGTTACATACGATGAGGTAAGAGTTCTAGTGTGTATAAAAGGGTCAGTGGGAAGCGCATGACATTCCTAATATTATATGTTGATATACTATGGAAAGGAATGACATACCAATGCTACAATCAGTAAAGATAAAGTTGTCTAAACATTCCTCCATGAATGATTTGGGAAGAGTATCTTAATTGGGGATGCAAATCTATATAGATAGATTTAAAAGGATGCTCAACTTAACCTAAGAAACGTATATTCATTTGTTGCTAAAGTCGTTTAGCATGGCAAACTCCAAGAGATGTCTCATGTTGATGAGCCATGGAGTGTATCTCTCTTAATAGTCCCCACAGACTCCTGAAAAGAGAGATCACATGAGTAACTATCATGTATGCAATGAAATATACGAGACCGATGTTGATCGGTCATATTACGGAGAAGTTCACTTGTGAGTCGGTGAAAACATCTTAAAGTTCTTAACCACTAAGGATGTGATCATACATGGTGGGTCCGAATTAAAACTAGAGGGCTTAATGCACTCAAGTTTTTCGAGACGGACCAAGATTTACGAAAAATCCACTTTAAGGTAAAGTGTTACCTTGAGCGGTGGTGTAGTGAATTGGAAAGGTTCCAAACAAAGAAAGAGTTCTTTGGTTTAGTGATAAAGACAAAGTATATAGCTATAAATGAAGTCTGCAAGTTGATTGTTTGGATTAAAAGTTCATTACAGAACTAGGAATAGTTCCTAAGTCTCATCTTGGATCTAAACATGTGTTGTGGCACTTTCATTTGATTATTAGAATCATTGAAAGATGGGAAATCACTATAGAGATAGTGGACTCTCATAAACAACATTACATATCCATTAACTAAAGCTTATCCAATAGCAGATAATCGTCACTTAGAGAAGAAGAGTATAAGATACCATGACGATTGGCTTTAGTGCAAGTGGGAGATTGAAAGTAGTATGCATACAAGCCAATCATGTTTGATGATAAAACATATACTTTGTAACAATCTTATTCATTTATTAATAAAAAGTATTAATTTATTAAAGGCTTTTAATTATCTACATGATCTTTGTTTTATAATATGTGATAAACCCATAGTTTTAAGCAATGCTTTTAGAATAATGATGATGATCATTCTAATGAGATCTAAATTCTTAGAAAGCTTAAAACTAAAATAGTTCCCAATCGTTGGATTACTAAATTGGGGATTAGTGAATCCGGATAGATTGGTACATCGTTGCTTTGCTTTCATTGGATGAGGATGATTGATCTCATGATCATTTGTGTGGAGACACTAAAGCAGCAGTATGTAGGTGCTTATTAGAGAATAAGTTCACTTTGAACGTGGCTCGCTAAGGAATACCTAATGGAGTTTTATTTGCTGTCAATAGGAATTCTGTAGTGATAGTAGTACAAGTAATCCTTGGACTTGAGATCATCATAGTATCTTGTGTATGATGAGTTATACTTTGACTTATTCCTTAAGACCCTTAGGGTATATCAAAGGGTATGCTTGGGTATAATAAGTTGTACATGGAGATAATGTATGATCAATAAAGAATCTACCACTTCTAATAAAAGAAGAGAAATGTCCTATGTGATTCGATAAATGACAACCCAAAGAGTCCTTGGCGAAGCGAGTAATGAAATTAGAAAGGAGTTTCTAATTTGCATTATTTGGAGTTGTGTATTTAAGGATCGAAATACATATAATTAAATAAAATAAGACTTGACGGTAAATTCCATGTCTTATATTTAATTGGGACATTGTATGGTGGAAGGATTGAATTATGCGGTAACTATTTACTCAAAGGTTCTTTAATGATTAATGTTGAAATCTATATTATCCGGAAAGTCGTTGATCGCTAGGGGAGGCTTATCCTATTGTAGAATAAATATTATTTATTTAAATAAATTAATTTTTAATTTATTTATTTAAATAAGATTAGAATTGTTCTAATTGATTTATTCACAACCGGTTTAATATGGAGAACCTAAAGGGTCACACCATAAAAGGAAGAATAATTATTTAAGAAGTAAATGGCATAATCGTAATAATATATTATGTATATTTAATTTAATCTATGGTGATAGAATAAATTAAATAGCTTAATATTATTATTTAATATTTTAGAAATATTAAATATAAATTAATAAGAGGAGTCTTATTAATATTATTACAATTATTATTATTTTAATTTCTAAAAGAGTTTAGGAATTAATTTAATATAAGTACTCTCATTTATTCCTAATTGGATTAGGAAGGAAAATTAGTTAAAGGAGTTTAATTAATTATCCCTAATAAGATTAGGGAGCTTAATTAATTAAAAGAATTAATTAATTAAAACACAATTCCTTAATTGTTAAGGTGGGTTGCCCACATCTATAAATAAGAGGAGTCTTATTATGGGTGGTATGGGTTGTTGACTTTTACAACTACGTAATAATTCCAAGTTGTTGGGAGTACACCTTTTCTATAGAGATAGAAAAACTAGGGTTTAGCCAACCACCCCTTCTTCTTGAATTTTCTTCTTCCTTGGTAGATCACCTCTAGAGGCCAAACATTTGGGTGGCTAACGTTGATCAAAGGAAGGAACCAAACCCGGTGGATTCAAGATTGAACGCGAAAGGATTTGGAGGTGAACTTGTACCTGAGGAAGCTCGATCTTCAAGGGTATGATTTATTCTTTATCTTTTCGTTTAATTAATAATTGTGCATAAAGGGTGATCCGGGTATATGGTTTGTAAATTTTAAACTCTGATTTTACCACGCTTCCGCACTTTTTATGCAATTTGATTGCGTTATGAATATTACAAACCTAACACTCCTACCTTCATTGCTCGTCCCCCCAGATTTGCCAACATAATGTCCCTAGAAGAGATCATACACCACAGGCTTCACCGACCCTATTTCACTGCCCGTGAAGCAAATCATGTTAATCTTGAGGAAGAAGATGCTTAGCTGCCCTGTCCCTTTTGGCATTCCAGACACACCTTTTTGATAGATGCCAAAGGGGAAAGACGAATTATGGCTGCTTTCTCTATTTTTTTTCCTATTCCTATTTGACTATCTTTTAAATTCTCATGCATGGTAACCTGTATGACGATGGTTTAATTTTTCTTTTTGATGGATGATGGTTTAAATAGTTTAATATAATTTCTGCTTATGCTTGTCATGTTGTGGACTAACCAGAATGCAGGGTTACTGTTAAACTTTTCATAAATTGCAAATTAAATTGCAAATTACAGGGTTGCTCAAACACTGCACATATGCAGTCATTGGTGTGCATGAACTAAGGGGCAGCTATAACTCTCTTGAAGTGCACAGTTTTAGGGGGAGACATAATTATCTTGTTGTAATCATCAAAAAGGGGGAGAATGTTGACTTATGTCACACTCTATGTTTTGATGATGACCAAATTAGTTCACTAATTCTGTTATATAACATTTCAGAAACATCAAGGAAGAAGGTCCAAAGTCAAGATGCTTTTGGAGAAAGAAAAGCTAATTTTAGTCCTAGGAATACATGTAAGATCTTAGCATTTATTACTTTCCAAAATAAGGCTCTAGGACATGTGCATTACATATATACACTTACATTCATATTTGATGTTGCATGATTAATAATATGCATGGCCAAATTTTCTCAACATAAGGAATCAAATCTTGTTGAATAGATACACACGGTTTAAGAAAGATATGGGTAAATAAATGCATCATAATATTATCCCATGATTCAAGAAATTTGACTGGGTATTTCCAACGGTCCAATATCTGATAAGATATATGGACACCGGCCAGCAGACACTTTATGGTTAGCATAAATCATGACATCATGCTGCTCCTATCATGCGTCATAAATTAAGGGTCTTAAATCTAGGAAATTAATTAAGGTAACTAGTTGATTGCATGTTGCATAGCAGAAATCATATGTTAAGATCCCGCCTCACGATTTGAGCAACTTAATTGATTCACTCTAACGAACCAATGCATGTTAAGATATATGGAAACATGTCAGCAAATGTTTATGGGCATATAAGGTAATAAAATCCGGTTGTGTAATTAGGACAGTTAGTAATCTACGTCATGCCTCTCTCCCATGCAAATGAAAATCAATTAAGCCTTAAATACTGATGGCGTGATTGTTTAGAAAATAGAATTTCTGTGATTGAAATCAAGCTGCATAGATCATGATTGATACAAAATGACAAGATTTGTGCTAAGTATTTTAGTCAGTATATCACAGTAGCAAAACATTTGCAACGATAATATCCTAGAAGAGGTCTATATAATCTGAGATATTTAACATAACAAGATATGAAAAACATACACAATAATTTATCGCATACAAGCTACGAAATTGTTTTTTAACTAAGACAGACATTGATTGCATTAAGAATAGAATTGCAGCTACGAAGAACGTATAGAAAACATTCTGGTAATATTCTTCTTGCATATCATTTCATTTCATACTAGAGCCTTGAGTTGGTGAGTAATATATTGCTTGATCATTAGAACTCTAGTGTGTATTTTATTTTTCCTATCTCAATCAATATTACATGTAATTATGTTTTAAATTGGTAACTTATTACAGTCAAGTTTGAGGGAAACATAGGTGCTTAAAAGTGCATAGGTGCACAGGTGTACAGGGAACAAAGGTGTTCAAATTGCTAGAACTTGTATTGTAATTAAAAGAGTTTAATAAAAGCGAGTCTCCAATACTAGTTGGTATTGGACGTGGATTAGGCTACTATTCTAGAGGGTAGTAGTTGAACCACGTAAAAGTTTTGGTGTTTCTGTGATTGCTTTCTGTGCTTGAATATCTTGTTGTTTATCCAGCAGCCTTCATTTTATTCATATCAGTAAAATTGGTTAACTCAATAATATCCTGATTTGGGAATCCAGCTAGCTGCATTAAACATCCAAAGGATTTTTGATAAGAAATAAAAATTGGACATAGTTTGTGCCAACACTTATTCAACCCCCCCCCCCCCCCACCTTCTAAGTGTACCTATTTAAATTTCAAATAATAATAGAACACGAATTCAATTGCAAAAGGTGCGAATCTCAATAAACAGTATAGATATAAATAATCAACAATAATTATTCACTAACATGCTTCGAAAATAATAACTCAAGTTTGAGTTAGGGAACTTGCCTCGTTTGTAGGCTACTGTTACGCAATTAAATTATATCTGCTAGGCAGTTTAATTATCTTTCTTTGAGACACCTATAGTTAATCATTCAATTAGTCATAGTGTGAGACCCCAGATTTTATCAATAAAGATTTAAATTTTGTCAAAATAATTTTTTATATTATGGTGTGAATTTGAGATAATATTATAGTTGTGGGTAGTATTTATAAATTTTGCAAAGTATGCAAGTGGTTATATTATATTCGATTGGTGGGGAATATTTGGTTTAGCGAGGGAATATTCGTCTAATACTCAATCATTGGTGGACCCTAGCAAATTATTGTCGGATTGAAAGAAACGAAAAAATATTTTATTGAAATAACGGCGGAAGTTTTACCGTAGTTCTTGTTGAACTACTCGGTAGTAAAAAAATACGATGTCACGTGTGGTTGCATAGTAGCAATACGGTATTGATTATTGATGTTTATGTGAGAAGTCACTCGGTTTGATTCCATTATTGCCGATTAATAATATGAATTATTATAGCGATAATGACGTTTTGTTTTATTCAGTATTATTAACGTAATAAAATGTAAACATCTTTATATAAAATAGAATACTTTATTAAAGTTATTCTATAAATAGAATATATTATATTTTATTATGCATAGTGTTGCATAGTGTTTTGCATAGTGTTTTGCATAGTATTGCATAGTGTATACAGATAGTAAAATGTTTTTATATAAATAGAATATATTATATTTTATTTAAAAGATTTTTCTTTAAATATGGACCGTCGATTAAAGTAAATCAATCTGGACCGTTCATGGATTAGTTACTATGCATTCCATTTTCCTATAAATAGAAGCTCATTCCTTCATTATTTTCTTACGAATTCATTGAAACTCTAGAGAGAAATTATAGAGAGAAGCTATAGAGAAAAATTATAGAAAGAAGAAGAGTATTCTACTTCACTACTTCTATATTCAGGTTCTTTTATGGTAAGGGTGTTATTCTTTCTTCTTGAAGAGAACTTCATTATTCCATTCACTATTATTACATTGGAATAACTTTGTAAAAGTGGCATACCCTATACATAACTTTGTGATCATGCCATACCCTATACTTGGTGAAATCCTTATGTTATTCCATTGCTTATTATTACATTGGAATAACTTTTGTATCGCTTGGTTTACCCTATACTTGGTGACATTCTTCTATTATTCATTGGAACATCACATGCATGTGTTTTACACCGGACTGGTTCCATTTTTTATTATTCTTCATTGGAACATCCATGCATGTGTTTTTTAGGACTGGTTAAAATCTTTTATCATTCTCATTGGAATATCCTATCTGTGTGTTTTTTCACCGGATCTGGTTCCATCTTTATTATTACATTGGAACATCCCGTCGGTGTGAATTTCACCCCGACTTCGGTTCCGTTATTATTATTACATTGGAATAACTTTGTCTACATGCAATACCGCATGCATGGTGATTTCTTTTGTTATTCCATTCTTTATTATACCCAATTGGTTAAAACTTTGACTTCTATACTCCATGAAATTAGTAGAATATCCTTGATATTTGCGTTTCATCCAAAGATCTTTTCATGGAAATATTCTTCCGATCATTCTTGAATTTTACTCTACTGAAAGCGATATCATGTTGACAATTTGGGCGTTAATAATTCATGGATTAAATAATTCTTGAACTTGTTTTATTGAATTATTATGTCATTGTCATTATCCTCATGTTATATTATGTTATCTTTGGCTTACGTGCATAGATGAACTTAGTATGATTATGATCGAGGATCATTCGGTATAATCATGACTTGATATAAATGATGTGACAAAAAGTCCTCGATGGCTCAGAATGCGATGATGGATAGTTTTTGGTATGATTATGACCAGGGGTGATTCGGTATAGTCATGACCATTGATAATTTGATGAAAATCCTTGACTGTGGTACAGGGATGATTAGATGTGGTGGTTTATTTATTAAAATTTGAGTCTCGTGATAAAAATTGATGAAAACCTTTTAAAACCTAAAATATAGTAGACTTTATTCTCTACTTGATTTTTTTAATGGATTGCATATTCATCACCGATTTAAGCTGGTTTGTCTATTGTATTTTATCATTTTAACACTTTGTTGAAGGCTAATGATAATTTATTACGCATTATCTTAGTCATAATATTTCTTCTTGGGCTAGTTGAGCTCACCCTTTCTTTCCTTTCACCTCTTGGAAATGAGAACATAGGCTGGAGACGAGTCGGGAACGCAAGTAATGGTCCAGAGGATAGCATTAGTAGTCCTCACTATTACGTGAAATAGTGTGATAATAGTTGTAATGAGGACTCCTTTTGAGTTTGTATAATATCTAGTAGACAATATTTGTATTCAAATTCACGATTTATGTCGTATTGTACCACGACGAGTTAGGTTAATAAGTTGTATTTGAATTTATGTACCATGTAAGTGGCGACCCAAGATGGGTGGCGTATACCTAATTTTGGGGCGTCACGGTTGGTATCGAGCTTAGGATATGATCCACAGCTAAGAGGTGAGAATAGAACTAGGAGGGGAGAGACGGGAAATTCCTTCGCTAGTATGACCTACCTAAGTTTATTTGGTATTTAATTGGTCGGTCAGTGTATAGGGATAATATGTGACAGGTTAATTAACCCTGGTTTTGTGGCAGTATTTGAAAATGGCATCCGAAAATGTTGAGATAAGCATTGGAGCACAGGAGACTGTTGATTCTCCACAGATCAATAATCAGGACAATGTGCAACAGGATGGCGATAATCCTCCTGTAAACAACAACACTGATCAATTGATGAATGACGGTACGTTTAAAAGGTTTTTAGAATTCATGCAACATCAGGCGAAAGCGACTCCTGTTCAAAACGTAGGTGGAAACACGGAAAACTCTCGGGCGGTCACCGCTAAACAATTCAAGGAGTTGGGACCACCGGAGTTTAAGGGAGAGCCAAAACCACTTCTGGCGGAAGCATGGATTAAGCAGATTACCAAGATATTTGATGTCTTGGGATGCTCAGAGAGCAAAGGTTCCTTTTTACGCCTTTATGTTCTTGCTTGAGGCGGCGATTCTTGGTGGGAATCGGTAAAAACGTACTCAACTTCTTTGTCTTGAAGATATCTTGGGAGAAGTTCCAGGGAGTACATTCAACGACAAATACTTTCACGAAAGTATTACGCCACATGAAGGAGGTGGAGTTTATCAAGTTGGAACAAAATAATATGGCCGTAATCGCGATACGAGGCAAAATTTGCGGAGTTATCACGATTCGTCCCACTTGGTGGATAATGAAGAGAGAATGGCGCGAATGTTTTTAAGAGGTTTGAAGCGAGATACGTCAACATCTTATTTCTCATAAACCGTGTTTTTATTCAGATGTTGTAAATAGGGCTCGATTAGTGGAGCGCGATAACGAGTCAACGCAACTAAAAGAGAGCGGTAAGCAAAATTATAATACCGGTAAAGTAGTCATCGAAGCGGTGACAACAAGCGTGGAGGGAATCAACGGGCGAGATATGGTAACCACTTGGGGTGGTAATCGGGGCCAAAATAATAAGAATGGACATTTCAAGAAAAGGAGATTCAACAATGATGGAAAGACGTCGGACAAAGACTTTTTGTTGTTAAGGAAGGAGAAGGACCACCTATCATATGCTTCAAATGCGGAGGAGAGGGACACATCGGTCCGAATCGCACCATGCCATCAAAAGCATGTTATAATTGTGGAAGAGAAGGCCACTTAGCTCGATTTTGTCGTTTCAAGAAGGCGAATTCAACTAGGATGGAGGCACCAAAGGTGTCCCGGACAAACCAGAGGCCGTGGTTTTAAGAGAGAGCGTTTTTTTTCTCGTGACGAGGAACACGAATAAAATTATCACGGGTAAGTTAATCGTAAGCTCTTGCGAAAGTCTATACCTTATTAATCTGGGTTCTACCCATTCTTTTATCTCTCTTGCTTGCGTTCAACGTTTAAATTTGACTCTGAAGAAATTAGACTTTGATTTATCTATTGAAACTTCGTTGGGAGAAACCTTCGTTACCTCCACTGTTTATTAATCTTGTTGTTTCAAATAAACACTTTCACGTTACCTGTCAATCTTATCTCTTGAAAATACTTGCCTTTGAGGTAATTTTTGAAAATAATTGATTAACTACTCGTTATTCTTTTTGTAAGGTTGTTAGCTTTCATATTCCTAACCAACTTTGTTATACTGAATTCAAAGTAACCAAATCATAAAGTTAATCACCGTTATATCAAGCTATAAGTAAAGAGCCCCGATCCTTTCATTGTTGACTTCCTTGTGTGGAATGCAAAGCGGACTTTACATAAGGCGTCGTGATTTGAAGATGGCAAGTTAATAGGTATCATTGTGAGGTGCTATCGGGTTTAAGGGATAGAAGTCACAGTTGGTATTAATGTGACGTACTATCCAAGTCTTGGACGAGAGTAACAGTTTTGAATGATATTTCTATCATTAATAAATTTCTTGGCGTATTCTTGAAGACTTCCTAGCCTACTTAGAGCGTGAAATCGAATTTTGTATTGACCCCAGTACAAAACCCATTTCTTAAACCCTCAAATATTTCTTCAACTAAAAGGATCTGCATTTTTCGTGGATTATGATGAAAGTCATAATAAAAGTATAGAACTAATAAAAATCATGGGTATATGAAGTATTAGTAAGTTTTATGATGAGTTATGTTGGTTAGTATGTGAAAACATGAAAGTTTCTTAGAAATCACAAAGAGTTGAAAATCGATTTTAGTGAAAAGCGTAACATGAAATTCAATTGACCATATCTCCTGTTATATTTTGAATTTTTGAATGTGGTCAAGTCCTAGAGTTAGATCTATGAGTTACCTAACTAATCCAAGTGGAATTACTGGAAAAGGTGTTGTAGATTTTTGTGTGGACTGATTTTAGCAAAGGAGTGCAAAGCTGCAAAAACCAAAAAAGCTTCTGCCATGATTTTAGAGAGGCTGTTTCGGCCACTTAAATTATGAGAAAAATTCTGGCCTTTTGGGACATGAAAGTATATGGTATAAAGTACCTCCTGTCCAAAAATGAGCTCATTCTGACTTAAAATGAGCAAGTTATGACTATTTCAATATTTAGGTTTTTCCGAAATGAAAACGCTATAACCGAGAGTTCTATAACTCCGATGACCATGAAATTTAAACTGGAAGCTCACGTTAACATGTGTAAGGTCCTGCCAAGATTTGGGAATTTTTGGAGTTAAACTTGAGGTAGCTAATTTCTTAAGGAATTAAGTGGAAATTGATTTTTAAAAAATAGTAAATGAATTTTAAAATTCCGAGAAAAAATATATTTTCATTATGGGAATATATTATGCTAAATCCCAGAAAAGAAATATTTTTGGGGCTGATTTGGTATTTTTCATGAAAATAGTTTAATTACTGAACATATGAGTTAAATATGTTATGTGAAGTAACAAAGTTGAAAATAGGATTTTATGGCTAGAGAATCCTATATATAGAGTATATGCATATTTTTTGATGAGGATTTGATAATTGGTGATGATATTTTATGAGTATGACATTTTGAATGATTAAATGCATTATATGGTAAAAGCGTAAACAATTAAGATAAATTATTTATAAATTTAAGAAGTGATTAAAATATTGTTATAATATTAATGATATTAGATTATGAGATTATTAAGTGATTGAAAACATGGGGATATTCTTGAATCTGGATAAATTATATTATAAATGTTTAATATTTATCCTTTATCTCATTTGATTGATTCTTTATATCATTATCCTCATGCTTATATTATGTTGAAAGTCATACATGGCTTCAGTAGATGGACTTGGTATGATTATGACCGAGGATTGTTCGGTATAATCATAACCAGTAAATGAATACACAATTATCTTTGGCCGTAGTGCATGGATAATTTGTGGTCGTGATACTAATGAATACACAATTATCTTTGGTAGTAGTGCATGGATAATTTGTGGTCGTGATACTAATGAATACCACGTTATCTTTGGTAGTAGTGCATGGATAATTTGTGGTCGTGATACTAATGAATACACAATTATCTTTGGCGTAGTGCATGGATAATTTGTGGTCGTGATACTAATGAATACACAATTATCTTTGGTAGTAGTGCATGGATAATTTGTGGTCGTGATCTAATGAATACACAATTATCTTTTTTAGTAGTGCGTGGATAATTTGTGGTCATGATACTAATGAATACACAATTATCTTTGGTAGTAGTGGATGGATAATTTGTGGTCGTGATACTAATGAATACACAATTATCTTTGGTAGTAGTGCATGGATAATTTGTGGTCGTGATATCTTAATGAATACACAATTATCTTTGGCCGTAGTGCATGGATAATTTGTGGTCGTGATACTAATGAATACACAATTATCTTTGGCCGTAGTGCATGGATAATTTGTGGTCGTGATACTAATGAATACACGATTATCTTTGGCCGTAGTGCATGGATAATTCGTGGTCGTGATACTAATGAATATCCTTGGCCTGTAGTGCAGGGATGATTCGATGATATGGATTAATTATTGAGCTGAGTCTCAGCAATGAAATATTAATTCATGGATGTGGTAAAAGTCATCTTTGGCCGTAGTGCATTGATAGACTTAGTATGATTATGACCACGGATTATTCGGTATAATCATGACCGTAATTGAAAACACGAATATCCTTAGCCAGTAGTGCATGGATAATTCATGGTTGTGATACTATTAAGCTGAGTCTCAGTATTATTGGTTTTACAGTTGTATATCTTTGGCCTGTAGTGCAAAGATGAATTGTTAATGAATATCTTTGGCCGGATTGCAAAAATGAATTTAATATTTTCAACGATAAAGGTATTCAAGGTATCCTCACCTCTTTATCATACCAGTGCGTTACCCTAATTTTGAGGCTAAATTCCATAAGGAGGGAGATTGTGAGACCCAGATTTTATCAATAAAGATTTAAATTTTGTCAAAATAATTTTTATATTATGGTGTGAATTTGAGATAATATTATAGTTGTGGGTAGTATTTATAAATTTTGCAAAGTATGCAAGTGGTTATATTATATTCGATTGGTTCCAGGAATATTTGGTTTAGCGGGGAATATTTGTAACTACTCAATCATTGGTGGACCCCATACGAAATTATTGTCGGATTGAGAAAAACGACAAAAATATATTTATTGAAATAACGGCGGAAGTTTTACCGTGAGTTCTTGTTGAACTACTTTCGGTAGTAAAAAAATGCGATGTCGTGTGGTTGCATAGTAGCACACGGTATTGATTATTGATGCTTATGTGAGAAGTCACTCGGTTTGATTCCATTATTGTCGATTAATAATATGAATTATTATAGCGATAATGACGTTTTGTTTTATTCAGTATTATTAACGTAATAAAAGCGAAAACATCTTTTTATATAAAATAGAATACTTTATTAAAGTTATTACATAAATAGAATATATTATATTTTATTATGCATAGTGTTGCATAGTGTTTTTGCATAGTGTTTTTGCATAGTATTGCATAGTGTATCCGCATAGTAAAATGTTTTTATATAAATAGAATATATTATATTTTATTTAAAAGATTTTTCTTTAAATATGGACCGTCGAGTTAAAAGTAAATCAATCTGGACCGTTCATGGATTAGTTACTATGCATTCCATTTTCCTATAAATAGAAGCTCATTCCTTCATTATTTTCTTACGAATTCATTGAAACTCTAGAGAGAAAATTATAGAGAGAAGCTATAGAGAGAAAATTATAGAAAGAAGAAGAAGATATTCGCTACTTCACTACTTCTATATTCAGGTTCTTTTACGGTAAAGGGTGTTATTCTTTCTTCTTGAAGAGAACTTCATTATTCCATTCACTATTATTACATTGGAATAACTTTTGTAAAAAGTGGCATACCCTATACATAACTTTTGTGTCATGGCATACCCTATACTTGGTGAAATCCTTATGTTATTCCATTGCTTATTATTACATTGGAATAACTTTTGTATCGCGGTTTACCCTATACTTGGTGACATTCTTCTATTATTACATTGGAACATCCTGTGCATGTGTTTTACACCGGACTTTGGTTCCGCTTTTTATTATTCTGTTGGAACATCCACATGCATGTGTTTTACAGGACTGGTTCCGTCTTTATCATTACATTGGAATATCCTATCATGTGTTTTACACCGGATGCAGTTCCATCTTTATTATTACTGTTGGAACATCCTGTGCTTATGTGAATTTCACGACACGGTTCCGTTATTATTATTCTGTTGGAATAACTTTGTTTGCGGCAATCGCATGCATGGTGATTTCTTTTGTTATTCCATTCTTTATTATACCCAGTTGGTTAAAACTTTGACTTCTATACTCCATGAAATTAGTAGAATATCCTTGATATTTGCGTTTCATCCAAAGATCTTTTCATGGAAATATTCTTGATCATTCTTGAATTTTACTCTCTGAAAAACAAAGATCATGTTGACAATTTGGGCGTTAATAATTCATGGATTAAATAATTCTTGAACTTGTTTTATTGAATTATTATGTCATTGTCATCATCCTCATGTTATATTATGTTATCTTTGGCTTACGTGCATAGATGAACTTAGTATGATTATGACCGAGGATCATTCGGTATAATCATGACTTGATATAAATGATGTGACAAAAAAGTCCTCGATGGCACATAATGCGGTGATGGATAGTTTTGGTATGATTATGACCAGGGGTGATTCGGTATAGTCATGACCATTGATAATTTGATGAAAATCCTTGATGTGGTATAGGGATGATTAGATGTGGTGGTTTATTTATTAAGTCGAGTCTCGTGATAAAAATTGATGAAAACCTTTTAAAACCTAAAAGATAGTAGACTTTTATTCTCTACTTGATTTTTTTTAATGGATTGCATATTCATTGCTGCAGCTTAAACCCTGGTTGTCATTGTATTTTATCATTTTAACACTTGTTGAAGGCTAATGATAATTTATTACGCATTATCTTAGTCATAATATTTCTTCTTGGGCTAGTTGAGCTCACCTTTCTTTCACTTGTTCTCTTGAGAAATGAGAACATAAATTTGAGACGAGTCGGGGAGCGAAGTAATGGTCCGAGAGGATAGCATTAGTAGTCCTCACTATTACGTGAAATAGTGTGATAATAGTTGTAATGAGGACTCCTTTTGAGTTTGTATAATATCTAGTAGACAATATTTGTATTCAAATTCACAGTTTATGTCGTATTGTACACGACAGTTAGGTTAGTAAGTTGTATTTGAATTTATGTACCATGTAAGTGGCGACCCAAGATGGGTGACGTATACCTAATTTTGGGGGCGTCACACATAGCATAACATTACATTATGTAAGCACATAGATATTACATATTACATATAGTTTTTATAAATATTATCATGCCTCGATAATATTACTATTAAATAACAACTACCTTTAATTCACTTAATAATAATCTTGATAATATTTAATTCACCTTTTAGTATTATTAGTCCACTAATAACATTTTTATTCGCTTATTAATATTATTAACATCTTAATAATATTTTAATACTTTACTAATATTATTAATCCTCTTAATAATATTTTAACCATGAATTAATATTATTACTTTAATAATACCTTACTTATTCTTTAGTATTATTAATCAACTAATGATACTTAATTTGCTTACTAATATTATTAACCTTTTAATAATATTTTATTCATGTATTAATATTATTAATCATTTAATAATATTTTATTCCTTTATTAATGTTATTATATTTTAATAAAATTTAAATTCGAATATTATTAATTATCTAATAATATTTTAATCATCTAATAATATTAATCTTTTAATAATACTTTAATCTAATATTATTAATCTTTTAATAACATTTAATCTAATATTATTAGTATCATAATAGCATTTTAATAATTTATTAGGTCAATAAACAATTTATTCTATTTTTCACCCTTATTCAACAACTTATTTAATACACATAAAAGGTCATAAATAATACTTCTTATTATAAATTACCAAAATACCCTCAAATAGCTAGAATATTATATATTAGGAGTATTCAAGCATTAAAATCACATTTTCCTTATTTATGAAATCATTTACCTATTTATTTTCTTTTATTTATAATTTCATCAGTTTTAG
This sequence comes from Panax quinquefolius, assembly GCA_020205615.1. NCBI lineage: Eukaryota > Viridiplantae > Streptophyta > Magnoliopsida > Apiales > Araliaceae > Panax > Panax quinquefolius. Next base: position 25,693,251 of record CM035168.1, read on the forward strand.
GAAAAATACCAAACTGATTCTAAAAATTATTCTTTTCTAGATTTGGACAGTGTATGACCCAATAATGATTCTCAAATTTTCTTTGAATTTTAGAACTTGTTTTACTATTTGAAAAGTACTTAAAATCTCCGAATCTTGTAACATTTTTCATAAATCGAGTTTTGCTCAGAAAATTCTAAAACTTTCAAGCTACACTCTCATAGCATATATACACATACTATAAAAATTTCAGGTTTTTCCAAGAATCCAGGTAAGAATATTTAGAAGTTTTTCACAATAAAAGCCATTACACACAAACTACACATCGAAACGTGTCCGTTCTTTTCCTACATGTACATAACTTCTTAAGGTACCTCTGAGATTTTTCCAAAATTTTAAAAAGATTTAGAACTGGCCGAAACAGCCTTAGGAAAAATGGGGTATGTGGACTTTTAGGATTTTAATGCTTTAAATTCTATACCAGGACTGTTTTGGGGAAAACAGCCCCCAAGCCTATAAAAATTGTTGGATTTGTGTTCTACCACTTGGGTTTACTAGCTAACTCATGTATCTAGCACCCCTCCCTTTGATGGATCATAAATTTAGTGGATGAAAAACTAGGGTTTCACCCCTAGGAGAACATATGCTCATTTTCTTCCTCTAAACATTTGATCTAACACTCAAGATACTTAGCTCCATACATGCTGGTCCTACTACCTTGAACTCTTTAAATTTTGCCAAGCAATTGTCTGGCTGGTTCCCTACTGCATAGCCTGAGCTACCATGTTTTCAAAGTTTTGCATCGGGTATTGCTATTGTCCCCTAACGTTGTTGACAAATTCTTCTGCCCTTTGATTTCGCGTTCGACGTCTTGGTGGCATTATCTGATTACATATAATCATAAATTTAACTTACATTCTAAACCTTATTGTATAAGTTTAACATGTAACACGAAGTTTCATACAAAACTTATTCCGTTAGTCAAACATAGATTCGTATTCATTAATTTAAAGTACTTTACATAACGTAGCACATACTGTTATCCCTTTGCGACCACAAAAGTCGGGATTTACTGCAATAACTTACACTAAAGTTGGGAATATTACATTACACACGTTCATTATCAAACATACATAATCAACTACTAATTCTACGTATTTCCTATGTCATGGTCTTTCATCTTTCTTTTCCCCTTCTTGCTCGGAGTTGCGCACAATTTGTTGCTTCTGGCTCCCATTTGATCAAATTTGGATTTTAAGCTTATCTTGTTCTTCCACAATTTCCATTAACGCTTTTCGTAATTGGTTATTTAGCAACTTTTCTATTTCCCACAGCTTCTCCAGAGAAGAAACCTGGTATGAGACCCCGAATTTTATGAAATGAAAGTATTCAATTTTCTTATAATTATTCTATTTAGTAAATGGTTAAATTGATAAAAGGTTAAAGTTAAGGGTGATATGTAAAAAAATTTCAAAGTAAGCAAGTTGTTATAAAATAATCGGTGATAAAAGTACGATAATACTCGTGGTTGCATAGTAGCACACGGTATTGATTATTGATGCTTATGTGAGAGTCACTCAGTTATACTCAATTATTGCTACAGTAATTGTTGCATCATATCTTTCATACTATTGATTCAATTATTGTCACAGTATCATCTGCATAATATGATATATTAATAAATCAATAATTGAGATGACAAAGTTATTCATATTATTATTTGCAATATTGACAATGTCTAGAAGTTCTGTCAAGGAGAGGTTAGATAATCTAATTGCACGCCAATAGGGAGAAATCCTTATCGAAAAGCCCCCTCTTTCTTCGGAACGACCTGGTTGTTAAATATTGTGAGTTATAATATTAATGATGAATAAGTTCGTGTTGATTAAAGATAAAATTGATAGTTTCATTGTGTTGGGATTATTGGTGTTAGTGAAAATCGCTATTTATTTCAATGATAATTGATATCTGGAAGTTATATTGACCAATCGGGTAATTAATCGGATAAATGAGAAATTAATTGCTATTAATTCACATGCTTATAACTATGTGTTCACATGTGTGTACTATTGATTCACATGATTAATATTAGGGGAGTTGGTGCAAGATTGATAATACTTGCATGACTAAATTAAAAATTGAGGTATAGTTGAAGGTACTATACTGTAATTAGTTTTTTCACATGATTATACTATTGAGTGACATGAATGGACTATTAATTCACATGATTTACTATTAGGGGAGGTGGTGCAAGTTTGATAATACTTGCAGGACTAAATTAAAAATGAAAGAAAAGTTGAAGGTATTGTATTGTAATATTTTGAGCCCCAAAACGTGTAATTATCGAAACTATATTTTCCTATAAATAGAAGCTCATTCTTCTTTCATTACTCACCAATTCACTAAGTGTCACAAGAGAAATTATAGAGATAGAAGCTATAGAAAGAGAAGCTATAGAAAGAAAGAAGAAGAGTAGTCTACTACTTCACTACTCCAGTATCCAGTCTTCTTCGGAGGTAAGGGTTATTATTTTTATATTCTGAAGAGATATTATTTTTCGTATTCATATGAATATTATTATCGTTCAATATTCATTATATTCGTTTAATATTCGTAAGGAATATTATTTTCGTTCAACCGTTGTAAATAAGGGGTTTCTGTCAGGGGTAGTTTCGTAATTTTTCCGACCCTCAAAAATTCTGGAAAAATTTGAAATGATAATTTGATGAGTTTTCTAGATTGTGTCCAAAAATAGTGATTTTTGGATGTATAGATTAGGATTTATGAATTTTATAGGAAAGACTATTTTAAAAGTAAACTCTTATAACTCCTTGTGGTTAACTCCAAAATTGGTGAAATAGTTAATTGGAGTACATCTATATAACAGCAATAGACCCTGTAAATTTCAGAATTTTTGGACAAAAGTATAATTTTTTATAAATGTCTAAATATTCGGTAGTTTTAGCCATATGAAAAATAGTAAATGAATTTTAAAAATTCTGAGAAAAATATATGTTCAATATGGGACTATATTCTGCTAAATCCCAGAAAAGAAAATTTGTTTGTACTGATTTGGTATTTTTCATGAAAATAGACTAGTTATGAGTAAATGAATTAAATATGTTATGTGAAGTAAGAAAATTAGAAAATAGGATTTTATGGCTTGAGAATCCTATATAAGGTATATGCAGAATTTTGATGAGAGTTTTGGTTATTGGTGATGAAATCTTATGAGTTTGGCATTTTAGGATGATTAAATGCATTAATTAGTAAAGTGTAAACATTTAAAATAAATTGTTTATAAGTTTAAGAAATGATTAAAATATTGTGGTGATATTAATAATATTAGATTATGAGATTATTAAGTGATTTATAACATTTGGATTAATGTGTTATAAATATTGATATGGATTTTATTATGAAACTATATCTTTTTGTGTCAGGGTTACTATTCACTTATACGACACTATTCACGTATACGGCACTATTCATGTATATGGCACTATTTGCGTATATGACATTATTTATGTATACGGTACTATGTACGAATATGGAGTACTATTTACGCGTTACTATTCATGAGTTACTATTCACGAGTTACTATTCACGAGTTACTATTCACGAGGTACTATTTACCCGAAAAATATATTTCTTTTATGTACAAATTATTTTTGGTACATGAATAATAATCTTGAATTTTACTCCACAAAGTAGTATCATGTTGACAATTTGGATATTTTTAAACTCTGGATAAATTTAAAGTCTTTAATATTTATTCTTGATTTCGTTTGATTAATACTTATATCATTGTCATCATCCTCATGCTTATATTGTGATGAAAGTCATCTTTGGCTTACGTGCAAAGATGGACTGTTGATTATTAGTTTTACAGTTGTATATCTTTGGCTTACGTGCAAAGACGAATTGTTGATAATTGGTTTTATAGTTGTATATCTTTAGCTTACGTGGATAAACACTACACCAAAAATGGCCTCTAGTGAAGGAAAAATCCTTCACTAGAGGCCCTATATCTCTCACACGTGATTTATTACGAAGAAATATTTCCTTCACACGAGTGCTCGCATTACACCTCCTCGCAATTGGGTATCTTTCGCTAAGTAGTAACTAAATATTTTTTGTGAAGGATATATTGTGAATAACTTATTCCTTCACAAATTGTATTTAGTAATGGAATATTGTTATTTAGTGAAAAATTAGTTTCCTTCACAAATAATATTTTAAGAAGGATTATTTGAAATTAGTGAATAACTTTATTCCCTCACAAATAATATATTATGAAGAACAAATTTATTTAATGAAAGAAAATTTTCCTTCACTAATTATAAATTGAGAATGTATCTTCAAATTAGTGAGGAAATAATCCTTCATTGATGACTAACTAATTAACTAAAAAAAAGATTTAGCGAGGAAAATAATATTTCATTAAAAACCATTTCTCAAGTAAAATCCTTCACAAATTATAAATTTGTAAAAAAAAAATTGATAAATAATCAAAATTCATTGAAAATTATAAATAATTTTCAAATCACTAATTTCATATTTATTATTATTATTATTATTATTATTATTATTATTATTATTATTATTATTATTAAAATGTTATAATAAATATTACATTTAATCTTTCAAGTTAATGCAAATCATGTCATATATATTTGTTTCAAACTAATTGATAAACTGCATAAAAAGCCAAAAATTAAAACTAATACTCCATATATAAATAGATAATGCTCAAGTCACAATAAGTACAGAATTTGTTATTGTATCTTGATCTCCCAAAGATCATATTACTTACAATATTTAATAACTAACATAAGAAAACTAAAAAAAATAACAACGAGCTAGAAGGAATGAAGTGTACATCATGTTAAGTCCACTTCATCATCATTTTCTTCAAGGAAATCAAGGTTGGACTTGTAAAGTTCCTCCTGCAAAAGAAACACCAAAATTCAATTTCAACAAGGTGAAGAATAAGAAAAAATAAATCTGGTGAACTTAAATTAATAGATAGAGAGAGATTAATGAACTTGAATTGTATAATGCCATACTTTGCTTCAATTTAAAGGAGTGGGAAAGTTTGCAGCCTTTTTACTCGATAATATTGTACCTCCTGGAGCAAATAGAGTGGATTGGGTGGACATAGAATTTTACTTTCACTACCCCCACAACACCAAACCCCCCCTCCCCACCCCCAAAAAAAACATGGATTGCTTCAAAAGCTCCGAATCAAAAGAAACTGTTAATTACCATCACTAGGTCTACCATATCAAAAATCAAAGAGCACCTAATTTTAGTGACAATCGTGAAACCTAACTATGCATATATGTCGAAGTGTAATGTTGCTTGGAAAATGCAAGAAATGATTAAACAAGAGCCGAGACAAGATCTTTGATAGAACTACTCTAAAACCATTGATGCAAAATTACAGCAGCCCACTTCGCTAAAACTATGATGATTTCTTGGATATTGATAAAAACAAAGAATAATGTACGTAATAAACCATAAAATGAGTCCTAACGAGAACTATATACCTTAAGGTCTCAGTAATTAGGATATAATTACTCACTTCATTAGCCAATGAAACTCTTCCTCGTTCTCCTAACAACGCACCCATATTCAGAGGTCTATACATGACCTAGGAAGTAAGGGTGGGGAAAACAATGAGTCATTTAATTGACATATTAATTACACCAAAGGAATTCGGACTCACCTATAGTAAACTTGTGAAATCGTAGCATGTCCATTACACCAACATGAGCAAGAGCATAGCCATAAAGATCAGGTCTCTACAATTACAAAGCTTTGCAAATCATACAAGGAACTCATAATACAACAAGAAGTTCAACGAAGCATATGAAGCAAGGCAACAATGCGATACATGATTGATCTGAAGCCCCGATTAGAAGTACAACATTGCTTCCACCTTGATGCACAACTTTGTGGGTCATGGTGCAGTAAAGTTCATACTATCTTCAAAAAGAGATTTACACAGATAAAGCTTTACATCCCTCCATATAAAATCTCGATGAAAGCAATGCGATCGGTATTAGCCATTATGTATGATTTTATTATAAACAGACACTCAATAGCTAACTAATAATCTTTCCTTGAAAAGAAAAATGACCAGCATAATACACCAATAGAAAAGTCAGCGTAGCCATTATGTATGATTTTATTGTAAACAGACAATCAATAGCTAACTAATAATCTTTCCTTGAAAAGAAAAATGATCAGCATAATACACCAATAGAAAAGTCAGGCATCTTACCACCACTCAGTTTCAGGAATTGGGTCCTTTGGCTTATCTTTTATGATCACTCTCTCTGATACCTCAATTAGATTTGGATTTATAATCGGCTTTTCTTTCGCTTTCGCAAGTTGTGCTTGCTTAGCTTTTAACTCTTTGGCTTGTGCTTCTCCAAATTGACTCTGCAAAAGCAATTAATAGATTTTAAGCATAACATATTTAATCGGGAGCATATCAAGAGCAAAGCGATGGAACTAATACCTTTAACTTGATTATCTCTCAGTATCTTTTGACCATTTGCCTTCCTCTACAAACCGAAAATTCATCCTCTTAGGCCTCAAAAGCTTATTTTTATCGCACCCATCCTCGCATCAAAATGGGGATTCGTTTACGGATCTACATCCAGTTCAGGTTTAAGAATTTGGAACGCATCTTTTTTCTGCTTGTTAATGTTCACCTGGATGGTTAAATAAAACATTAAAAGAAGCACCAGAAAGGTAGAGAAAAAATACAAAAAAAGATTAAAATAAAATCATTTCGCATGATTCTTTATACTGACAATGCATAGGCTCTCAAGTCTCACCATCACACCATTATAAACAATATAAAAAAATAAACTGAATGTTAACGAAGCTTACAAGCTCAATGTTTTCCTGGTAGGTACATCTAGTAAATCATTGTTTAAAGGCATAGAGACATGGAAAAAAGAGTCGTCGATGAAGGAGGTAAATTGGGCTTTCACTTACTATTTTTTTTGAGCTCCCACTGGATTTCTTTATTCGTACTAGTGAAAAGTGTGATCTTGTATATGCTTTACTTTCAGGAAGCAGCCAAGCTGTTAGAATCAGAGACACCAATTGGTGAGTGATTGACATAAACCTTAGTAATCTGCAGAATATTTTGAGAGGCTTGTGTAGTAGACAATGGCCCTCATCTTTGTGTGTTTAGTTCAACTTGTATCATAGACAATGACAAAATAGCCTGATTTGTGGTTGACAGCCAAACAATTCAAATGATCCATCATTAACCTAAGAACCCTCCAATACAAATAATCAGTTTGTGCTACGATAACATGCTTGGAATGCTGTCATTGGGCTCTATGTCATAACTTCTAAGCTTTCTTTTTACCGATCAAAAAAGGTCAAAAGCCATAATCATTTACTAAAAATTTGAATATTTCTGAAGACAAGGATGAACTATAACATCTAGGATTCAACTAATTGAACATTAGACTGAACGATTATCGAAACCCGATATTATAAAACATTCAAAAAACATAATCATGAACACACAAAAATTTGCAAATTCACATTTTGGTTTACAAAAAATAAACACCAAACAAAAAAACATAATAAATAACAATAAAAGGAAATAGAGCTAACCTTTGGGAAGAACCTTTAAGATCGGATGCTTGCTTTACAAAGATGACTTAGAGATCCCTCAATAAAGCTCGGACCCCTAGCACCGGTTGAGGCCTTCAACTTGAAATAGCATAGACATCACCCATTGGGACATCCTAGTCGGAGGCTTTGGTGACCCATTTTCTTTTAAGGAAACTCTTTCGGATATATGTTCCAATGTTGAGGATATGTTCTGTAGAAGCCAATCATGAACTTGTGTGGCGAGGAGCAGGAATAACGAGCATATCGAGATCTGAATTTAACAAAAATGGAGCATTCTAGCTTAAGGGAATTCTCTCCGATCCTTTTTCACCAAAATAAATCGAAACCCAAGGTGCTCAAACTTTTCCATAGTTAAAACCCACATAATCAAATTTAAATTAGCATATTATTATAGCAAGTATAATACATACTCTTCTGAGGTCATTAGACTTTTTACCTTGCAAGCAAGCACATCAATTACGCTAATTCTTTAAAAGCTGCAAGGCCATAGAAAATCAAGTTCACCTTTAGAAAATCACACAAGAAAAGGAGGAAAGTTGCAAGGTGAAAAAGATAATAACGGAGTTCTTTATACCCAATTCAAAGTTGTGTTCATATCGGTAGTAGTTGAATATTCATTCTCACTTATCGTTGAACCTAGCAAGGAAGTCAACTCTTCTACATATTTTATGTTATCTCCGGAAAAACCACCACGAAATACTTTTTTTGGAAACATAACGAGGAAATCTTTCCAAAAATTAAGAAAAATTAAAAAAATAATAAAACAAGATCGAATACGAAAATGTAAACGTACCTATCATACATTCTTTGAATATTGCCTGAGAGTCCTAGAATCACAAACCGTGGAGATAGACTTGAATACGGGAATGCACCAACTAAGCGAGAGACAACCCATAGTTGGCGAAGATTTTGCTTTCTAAAATTGGTTGGCATCTGAGCTAGTTACACCAATAAAAATTTCATGCACTTACGAAAGTACACAATGCGACCCCCTCTTTTCAATAATAATGGTGGTGAAAAGAAAAGAATTGTATGCTAAATATTTATCCATTACTTATATATAGGCATAATAGGTTGGAAACAAACAAAGTTAATAAAAATGAAAACAACACCTTTGCAGACGGATGCTCCAATAAGACAAATGAGAAAAAAATCAAGTAATCTATAAACTGCGCAAGAACAAGCGATTCCATGTAATAACAACAGGACAAACCAATTATGCAAAGATATTGCAACAAATGAGCAGTTCTCACCTTAAATGCATCGTATTAGATAAACACGAGACAAATTAGAAAGGCGACCACAAATCCACAGTATCATGGGTTTGAGAAGTATAGAAGCATTATTAGCACTATGGCATGCAATACGAACAATGAAAACCCGAAGCATGTCTTGTATAACTACAAGCGTCTAAGAACAACAATTCAATCATCAGAAATAAAGATGAAAAGCAAAGTGAATCTCTAATTAAACCAACAGTTAAACAAATTACATGTACACTTGTAGCGTAGTTTAATATAATCTGTGCAATTTTGTCATGTTGTGGGGTCAACTGCCTGAGGAGCTTCTCAGGGTTAATCTATGCAATTTGTACAATAGTGTAATAGTGAATCTGTACACGTACACTAGTAGCATAGTGTAATATAATATGTGCAATTTTGTCTAGTCCCGTATAGAACCTAAAGCCCTAAACGGGCTCAAAATAGCTCACTAGATTGATCTCAATTATGCACACATAGAAGTACCATATTTGTGCATAACGAAAATAAAACCTTGGTTACACATACTCAAACCATTAGTCTCACTGCAGAAAATGAAAATCCTATAGCTAACCACTTAAAAGAGGTTTGTAAAAATAAATTCCTACTGCAAACATGAATACTCAACTATAAAACACAATAAAAACTCAGAACTTGAAAATTTATCCATCAAAAATCAATTAAAACATACCTAGTATAAATGCATATATAGACACATACTTAGTTAAGTAAAAAAGAGGGTATACCTCAGGCTTGGAGTAAATGCCAAGGTCATCGGTGATAGGGTTTTTGGTCTCCACAACTTCAACAATCACATTAGTAGTCCCGCAACTCTGCATCCCGAATCGAGGTAATGTTAACCAATAAAAATCTTGAAATGTTTTGAGCCGAGCATTAGCAATCTTTGGAAGCTTTGAATCAACTCTTGATTGCATGTGGTTGCAATTTTAGGGCTTCGATGAGTTGGTCCTTCATCTTGGTTGCATTTGTTTTGAGTGAGTGAGTGAGACACTATTTGGGGGTTTTGGGATAGAGGCATGAGACACGCTGGCGATTTGGGGTTTGGCCTTTGGGTTATAAAAGCCAGAATGATTTGGTACGCCTCTATTTTGTTTTTTAACTTTTAAGCATATGTGTAAATTTTAATGTTTAAATTATTGTAACTTTATTTACTTGATTTAAAGAAATAGTCGATATTGTAAATTATTTATAAAGTATTATTAAAAATAAGAAAAGAACCTAAATACCAATGTTTGTTTCTATGCACGCAGACTATCATCGTACTCTTTTTTTATTGAAACAAAGCAAAGTAATTGTACTTCAAATAAATAAAGTTAAGTTTTTTTTATTTTTTTTTTTTTAATCTTGAACTAATTAAAATAAAATTAAATAATTCAAAAGTCTTTCCTAATTTTAGTCCTCCCAAATTGTTATTTAACTGAATATTAAATACAATACCAAAAAATAAAGTTACTTTAAATTAATCTCCAAAAGACTTTTTTTGATTAATATTATATACTTAAAATAAAATTTAAAGTCTTTTGGATTATTTAATTTTATTTTATTTAACTTTAACTTTATTTAATTATGATCATAAAAATAAACTTTTATAGAAAAATTTTAAAGTTTAACATAGTGTAAAGTTATTTACTTTATAGTTTATTAAAATAAATAGTTGATATTGTAATTTACTTAAAAGTGTTATTAAAATTAAATTTACTATTGTAAAAAATTTAAGGTATTTATATTCACCACAATTAATTCAAAAAAAATTATTTAGAACAAGATAACGATCAATTTTATCTCTTGCAAAAAACTTATGAATAATGATATATAGTGAGTAATAATTCCTTCACTAAATAGATTTTTTCCTCACAAATTTTATCATAAATTGGCTCCAAAAATCTTTCTATCGCCCCAATTTTACGAGGAAAAAAATATAAATTGTGAAGGATGTTCTTTCGCTAATAACTATATAGTCACTATAATTTTTTCCTTCACTGTTCCTTAGCTAAACAACTCCTCATGCGAAGGAATAAATTCCTTCACAAAATTTCCTTCGCTAGAGGCCATTTTTGGTGTAGTGAAATGGACTGTTGATTATTAGTTTTATAGTTGTATATTTTTGGCTTACGTGCATAGATGGACTATTGATTATTGGTTTTATAGTTGTATATCTTTGGCTTACGTGCAATGATGGACAGGTGTATGACATGATCATAACCACTGGTGATAATAACGAATATCCTTGGCGTAGTGCATGGATAATTTGATGATGTGATTGGCAGGATCATGACCATTAGTTAACAGTTGAATGTCTTTGGCAGTAGTGCACTGAAAAGACAATTGATTGGTATGATCATGACCATTGGTTTTATAGTTGAATCTCTTTGGCCCGTATTGCAAAGGTAGACAACTGATTGGTATGATCATTGTTATTAAATTTGAATATCTTTAGCCTTTGGGGTAAGGATATTGAGTAAAGTTCTATTAAGCCTTTGTGGCAAGGAGAAATTATTTATTTGCATGATTATAAAAATGAATTATGGATTTAACTATAATCTTTGGTGGTTTAGGTGAAGACAGGTGATGATAGTTCTTTTTGTCTTGGAACTATTCATGAGTATTACAAGAATGAAATATTAACGATGGACTTTTAATCTAGAGGAGATAGTAGACATTATATTCTACTTGACTCTTCTAATTGATTGCTTATTCCGCTGCAGTTAAACTTGATGTTTATTGTATTTTATTAGTTTAACACTGTTGAAGGCTAAGGATAATTTATTCTGCATTATCTTAGTCATAATATTTCTTACTGGCTAGTTGAGCTCACCCTTTTCTTTTACTGTTCTCTTCAGGAAATGAGAATATAGCTGGGATGAGTCGGGGAATGGAGTGATGGTCCGAGATGGTGGCTATAGTAGTCCTCACTATTTTTATAAAATAGTGTGACAATAAATGTAATGAGGACTCCATTGAGTGTGGATATTGTCTAGAAGGCAATATTAGTGTTGAAACTCTCAGCTATGTTCTGTCGTATTTTACACGACTATTGTATAATTAAGTTTGTAGTTGAGTTTTGTACCGTGTATCTGGCGACCCAAAATGGGTGATGTATACCTATTTTTGGGGCGTCACAGTTGGTATCAAAGCTTAGGGATATGATCCCTGGCTGAGATGTGAGACTAGAACTAGGTGGGAAGAGACGGGTAATTCCTTTGCTAGTATGACCTACATAAGTTTATTTGTTATTTAATTAGTTGGTCAGAATATAGGTGTATTATGTGGTATGTTAATTAACCGTTATTTTGAAACTATATTCTACAATAATATCTGAAATACAGGAGATGAGAAATGGAAAAATCATGATATAGAGGAACTAACCAGGAAGGTACAATCCGAAAAGAAAGCAAGATATTCTCATCTATTCGAATATCAGGTACGTACGTAAATTTCGAGGGAGAAATTTCATAAGGAGGGGAGATTGTGAGACCCCAAATTTTATGAAATAAAAGTATTCAATTTTCTTATAATTATTCTATTTAGTAAATGGTTAAATTGAAAAAAGGTTAAAGTTAAGGGTGATATGTGAATTTTTTTCAAAGTAAGCAAGTTGTCATAAAATAATCGGTGATAAAAGTACAGTAATACGCGTGGTTATATAGTAGCACATGGTATTGATTATTGATGCTTACGTGAGAGTCACTCAGTTATACTTAATTATTGCTACAGTAATTGTTGCATCATATCTCTCATATTATTGATTTAATTATTGTTATAGTATCATCTGCATAATATGATATATTATTAAATCCATAATTGAGACGACAAAGTTATTCATATTATTATTTGCAATATTGACAATGTCTAGAAGTTCTGTCAAGGAGAGGTTAGATAATCTAATTGCGCGCCAATAGGGAGAAATCTTTATCGGAAAGCCCCCTCTTTCCTGGGAACGACCTGATTGTTAAATATTGTGAGTTATAATATTAATGATGAATAAGTTTGTGTTGATTAAAGATGAAATTGATAGTTTTATTGTGTTGGGATTATTGGTGTTAGTGAAAATCGACATTTATTTCGATGATAATTGATGTCTAGAAGTTATATTGACTAATCGGGTAATTAATCAGATAAATGAGTAATTAATTACTATTAATTCACATGCTTATAACTGTGAGTTCACATGTGTGTACTATTGATTCACATGATTTACTATTAGGGGAGTTGGTGCAAGATTGATAATACTTGCATGACTAAATTAAAAATTGAGGTATAGTTGAAGGTACTATACTGTAATTAGTTTTTTCACATGATTATACTATTGAGTCACATGAATGAACTATTAATTCACATGATTTACTATTAGGGGAGGTGGTGTAAGTTTGATAATACTTGCAGGACTAAATTAAAAATGAAAGAAAAGTTGAAGGTATTGTACTATAATATTTCGAGCCCTAAAACGTGCAAATATCGAAACTATATTTTCCTATAAATAGAAGCTCATTCTTCCTTCATTTCTCACCAATTCACTAAGTCTCACAAGAGCAATTATAGAGATAAAAGCTATAGAAAGAGAAGCTATAGAGAGAAAGAAGAAGAGTATTCTGCTACTTCACTACTCCATTATCCAATCTTCTTATGAGGTAAGGGTTATTATTTTTATATTCTGAAGAGATATTATTTTTCGTATTCATATGAATATTATTATAGTTCAATATTCATTATATTCGTTTAATATTTGTAAGAAATATTATTTTCGTTCAATATTCGTAAGGAATATTATTTTCATTCAACCGTTGTAAGTAAGGGGTTTCTGCCATGGACAGTTTTGTAATTTTTCCGACCCTCAAAAATTCTGGAAAAACTTGAAATGATAATTTGATGACTTTTCTAGATTGTGAATAAAAATGGCGATTTTTTGATGTATAGATTAGGAGTTATGAATTTTATGGGAAAAGACTATTTTAAAAGTAAACCCTTATAACTCCTTGTGGTTAACTCCAAAATTGGTAAAATATTTATTGGGAGTACATCTATATAACAAAGAAGATACCACCAAATTTCAAATTTTGGACAAAAGTACAATTTTTGATAAATGTCTAAATATTCTAATAGATTTTAGCCATATGAAAAATAGTAAATACATTTTAAAAATTATGAGAAAAATATATGTTCAATATGGGACTATATTCTACTAAATCCCAAAAAAGAAAATTTGTTTGTACTAATTTGGTATTTTTCATGAAAATAGACTAGTTATGAGTAAATGAATTAAATATGTTATGTGAAGTAAGAAAATTGGAAAATAGGATTTTATGGCTTAAGAATCCTATATAAGATATATGCAGATTTTTTATGAGAGTTTTGGTTATTGGTGACGAAATCTTATGAGTTTGGCATTTTAGGATGATTAAATGCATTAATTAGTAAAGTGTAAATAATTAAAATAAATTGTTTATAAGTTTAAGAAATGATTAAAATATTGTGATAATATTAATAATATTAAATTATGAGATTATTAAGTTATTTATAATATTTGGATTAAGGTGTTATAAATATTGATATGGATTTTATTGTGAAACTTTATCTTTTTGTGTCAGGCTTACTATTCACGTATACGACACTATTCACATATACGGCACTATTCATGTATATGGTACTATTTATGTATTTGACATTATTTATGTGTACAGTACTATGTACGAAATACCGAGTACTATTTATGAGTTACTATTCACGAGTTACTATTCACGGGGTACTATTTACCCAAAAAATATATTTCTTTTATGTCCAAATTATTTTTGGTACATGAATATTATTCTTGAATTTTACTCCACAAAGCAGTATCATTTTGACAATTTGGATATTTTTAAAATCTTGATAAATTTAAAGTCTTTAATATTTATCCTTGATTTCATTTGATTAATGCTTATATCATTGTCATCATCCTCATGCTTATATTGTGATGAAAGTCATCTTTGGCTTACGTGCAAAGATGGACTGTTGATTATTTGTTTTACAGTTGTATATCTTTGGCTTACGTGTAAAGACGAATTGTTGATTATTGGCTTTATAGTTGTATATTTTTGGCTTACGTGCATAGATTGACTGTTGATTATTTGTTTTACAGTTGTATATTTTTGGCTTACGTACAAAGATGGACTGTTGATTATTTATTTTATAGTTGTATATCTTTGGCTTACATGCAAAGATGGACAGAGTATGACATAATCATCACCACTGGTGATAATAACGAATACCCTTGGCCCATAGTGAATGGATAATTCGATGATGTGATTGGCAGGATCATGACCATTAGTTAACAGTTGAATGTCTTTGGTAGTAGTGCATTGACAGACAATTGATTGGTATGATCATGACCATTGGTTTTATAGTTGAATATCTTTGGCCCATAGTGCAAAGGTAGATAACTGATTGGTATGATCATTGTTATTACATTTGAATATCTTTAGCCTTTGGGGTAAGGATATTGAGTAAAGTTCTATTAAGCCTTTGTGGCAAGGAGAAATTGTTTATTTACATGATTATAAAACTGAATTATGGATTTAACTATAATTTTTGGTGGTTCAGGTGAAGACATGTGATGATAGTTCTTTTTGTCTTGGAACTGTTGATGAGTAATACAGGAATGAAATATTAACGATGGACTTTTAATCTAGAGGAGATAGTAAACAGTATGTTCTACTTGACTCTTCTAATGGATTGCTTATTCCGCTGCAATTAAACTTGATGTTTATTATATTTTATCAGTTTAACACTGTTGAAGACTAAGGATAATTTATTCTGCATAATCTTAGGCATAATATTTCTTACTGAACTAATTGAGCTCACCCTTTTCTTTCATTGTTCTCTTCAAGAAATGAGAATATAGCTAGGACGAGTCGGGGAATGGAGTGATGGTCCGAGATGGTGGCTATAGTAGTCCTCACTATTTTTATAAAATAGTGTGACAATAAATGTAATGAGGACTCAATTGAGTGTGGATATTGTCTAGAAGGCAATATTCGTGTTGAAACTCTCAACTATGCTCTGTCGTATTTTACACGACTGTTGTATAATTAAGTTTGTATTTGAGTTTTGTACCATGTATCTGGCGACCCAAGATGGGTGATGTATACCTGTTTTGGGGGTGTCACACCTGGTTCCTCAGATTCTACACTTCCGTTGATGCTTGATCAGTTCCAACTTCAGTGTCCGAATCACTATCTGTTAGTTCCACCATTTCTGGATCTGGTATTACGTTTTCCAATACCACCACCTCATCAAGGTTGTTTGCACTGTGAGCCTCTATTTCAGCTATTGACTTTGATATTGGCTCCTTCTGAGGGTATCCTAATTCTTTTCCTCCTGACATCTACATACATGAGTTATCCTTATTAGCATATAGTATATATACACGCAAAAAATAATAATTTTATAAAAGTTATCTTTTATTTTGTTTAACGATGAATTTCTTCAATTCATCTTCTTATAAACTCTATATGAGTTATCTGTATTTTCAACATTTCCCTCTATTCTATGGTTATAGCCTAAGGTCTATCCCACCTAAGGTTTCTAACCCTAAAGCTTTAATACCAACCTGTGACGCCCCCAAATTTAGGTACTTGAAACCCAAACTTGGTGCTTCACGATACCATTTCTATGTGCGGAATAATACCATAATAATAACAATAATATAGATAACAAACTTAATTTCCATATGTATCAAAGTCTATTCCCAGGTACGAGACCTTTAAACATTCATTACATCATAGAAAGTAAATATCATTGTCTTAATAAACTATAACTATTACACAGAATGTTATAAATCTCATTCGAACAACTTTCCTTTCCCCTTGTTCTTGTATGAGCCTTCGGGTTGATTATACTTAACTGAAAGCATTTAAATTTAAAGCAAGAATGAGTATTTGATTGCCCAGCAAGTAATAACAACAATAGATATTAGCTAAAAGGATTAAATATTTTCTTTGAATGACACTTCTACAACGAATCAACAGTTGTGAAGTAAGCTAAACCAATAATAACAACATACCAATTCTATATCAAAATTTTAAAACTACGTACTGACTATAACTGGAGATCATTTGACAGACTATGAACATTGTTTTTTATTTTCAAAAATGTTAAATAGAACTTCATCTGTAAACCGTCATAACTTACAGGCACGGGGGTGATCAGCCCGTTATGCCCTGTATTGATCAATATTACATGCAAGAACGATATTATCGTTTATCTTATCTACCTAAGGTGCACAAAAGTTTTCCCATGTTCAGGATGTTCATACTTATTCGGGAATCCGAACCAAAACAATCTGGTTGGATAAAATAAAGTTCTATCTTGTTCAACAATATTTTTGAGTTTGTGTCTAGCCAAATCAAATAGCTTAGACGGCTTTTAAGTCAATGTATACATACGAGAAATCAATAAGTATGTATCAACATGTGATTAAATACAATGGTTATCCAAGTGGGGACACTTGTATAACCATATTTAGAAACTAACGAACAAATTAAATATCTGGATTATGCACTAATACTGTGTTGATAAACAATGATCGGATAATTTAAGAACTTGTATGAATATGAATAATTGGATACATAATCAATAACAATAGAGTTAATAATCTAGCACAATAATATGATTCTGAAACTTTTTTACTCATGTCCATTGTATAAGGGAAATGCAAAGTTAAGTTACTTGCCTGAGCTGCTGCTTATAATAACGCAACTTAGTTTTATCTTTTATACCGCGACCTATCAGTAATAAGAGCATTCGTTCGATTAGAATATTATATCATATCATATAGTACTGCTATTTACAGTCAGCGCATAACCTAATCACATTGTCACATAATTTAACAGTCATTGATTAACTAACAAACTCATATCTAGACAAACTATCTAAGTCTAGATCAATTTCTAAAATAATTCGGTGTACCGACTACTTTATCGGGTAATTATCGAGTCTAAAACTCTATTCTGTAGTTTAATAACTGAAAATATCAGTCATATTATTTTTAATTGACTTATAATAATTTTTAATTAATTGTTATAATTTATCATGATTTTCAAACACCAGAATCATTATCAAATGATTTAAATTTTAAATAATTATATTATCATTAATATTTAGTTAATATTAAACTATTAATGAAACCATTGCCAAAATATTAAAGTTATTTATAATAACTCAAAATATTTTAAAGTATTAATATAATACCCTTAAATGATTTTTAAAACACTTAAAAATCATTTTAAATAATTACCATTAATATTTAATTATTAATGTATTATTCATCAAAATATTAAAAGTCATTAACTATAACTTAAAATATTTTTAATCCATTTATGTCCTTTTTAAATGATTTTAAATCAATAAGACCATTTTAAAACTATCTATTTAATATAATTATTAAATAAATTTAATATCCTTAATATTAAATTAATATCATTAATATTAAGTTATTAATGAAATTATCCTTTAAATATTAAAAGTTATGTTTTATAACTTAAAATATCTTTAAACACTTTATTTTAATTTTAAATGATTTTTCTAATATTAAAATCATTTTTAAATTACTTTATTTAATATAATTATTAAATAATTCTAATATCATTAATATTAAATAATTAATGAAATTAAGCTTTACAATATTAAAAATTACATTATATAACTTAAAATATTTTTAAATACCTTATTATTATTTAAAATAATTTTAATATTATAAAAATCATTTTTAATTAATTTATTTAATACATTTATTAAATAGATTAAATATCAATAATATTCAAATAAATACTAATATTTATGAAAAATATGCCAAATTATTAAAAGTTAATTTTTATAACTTAAAATAATTTTTGTAATTTTCAGAATTTATTTACTATTTTTAAATGATTTTTAGAAATTTAATTAATTAAAGTTATTAAATTTATCGCTAAAGCCTTTGGCGACAGTAAGTGTCGCCGTAGGTGTTCTTGAGAAACCCAGGCCTTCAAAGTCAGTGCTCGAGTGAGCTTGTTTGACCATAAATCATTCTCTGTATAAGTTGTTTCTGGACGTGCGAATGGCTAGATTTTGTAGTAAGTATGTAAGAGTACATGTTCATAACAATATCTGGACCAAATCATAAAACATGAGGAAGATCTAAGCATCAGAACATGCTGTCAGAGTTGTTCATCAAGATTCTGGGCTGCCCAAAATTTTCAGTCATGGCCGGTCAACAGTATTGATGGCCTTATAGAATTAATTCTGTTCATGTTATGGGTGGTCTACAAGTTGGGCCTTGAAGAACAACTAACAGGGTACATGATAGAAACAGTTTCCAAGTCTAAACATCATTAATAAGAAAGAGCTGAGGCTCAGAAAATCGTGTCAGAGTCTGTTCTTCATTTCTGGGTTTTTCTAGAATGAAGAACATACCGAGTATGCTACTTTGGATCCTTATACCTCGCGTTCTAAGTTTGCTCTATGTGATATATTGATTCCAGGTTGTAGCTAACATGCAATACTATAGATATATTATATAACACACATATAACAACAACAGATCAAGCAGATTGAAGCCGGTCAAAGGCTGTCAGATATCAGTGATCATCTGTTTTCTAGGTTACCTAGAAACAGAAAACGTGATCATATTACCTACTTTGACTAGCCACTACGTTAAATCCATTTGATTTTTAGGAGGTTTTAAAGCATAAACATGAAGTCCATATAACATACTACAATTCTATTACAACAGAAAGAACAATACAACAAACAACTGAAAGATCTGGGGCTATGAACATGTTGTTAGGTTGTTCTGGGTACATTCTGGGTTTTCCAGATTTTAGAAAGTCATGGTCGGTCAACGACCTTTGACTATGATTATCTGACATTCTAAGCATGATCTTTTACTACTACAAGTTCTAGATTACAGACCTCATAGCACACTACATGTTCAAACATTAAAAACACTAAAATCATTAACAGCCAGAGATCTACCAGACCTGACATTCGATTGTCAGACACAAAAATAAAGTTTTCCAGATTTTTATAAACTTCAAATCCGAGCCTCTAGATGTTATGGATCTAACATTTAGCAACCCAGATCATCATTATATACTACATACTACATGTTTAACACAAAAAACTAACATCTAACACTTTGATCAAGATCAGATTATAAAATAGGGTTCATACCTTACTATGAACAAATCTAATTTTTATTCTTCTGATTCAATATTGGTGTTAGTGGGGCTTGATTTAGACTGGTACACCTTTGGATTTCGTGGGTTTGAGCTTGAGAGAGTATGGCTAAGTGTTTGTTGCACAAATGAGTTTTACTTTGTTTTTCTCTTTCTTGAATTCTACCTAATCCTTGATGCAATGAATATGGTTGTTAGTAATGGCTGAGAGTTGTAGTCTTGTAGGTTCATAGCTTTAGACTAGGGTGGCTTGCAAGATTTGGCAAGATTTCCTAGCAATTATTCACCAAATTGGACAAAATGGGTATAATGGTAATTTTTCTTACAATTTTAAGGGTATTCTTGTCCAAGGTACTTTAATCCAGGGTTTAATCACTAGATTTTACATCTTAAAGTTTCCCAAATAATTACTAGGGTTTGAAAAATTAAAATTAAAATGTACTAAGCTTTTAATTAAAACACACTTATTAAAATTAGGGTTTAAATAATTAGGGTTCCTTAATATCATTAGGGTTCCCAAATTAACAAATCAATTTACTAAAATAGTAATTAGGGTTTCTAATTTTTGCAATTAGGGTTCCTAATTAGCAAATTAGGGTTTCTAATTTTTAGCAAATTAGGGTTTTCGAATATTAATTAGGGTTTTCCTAATTAACAGTAATTCTATAATATGCACATAATTCATATAACACAATTTCTAACCGATCTTAAACTCCAGTTTTGAGTTTCCAATGACAGTAATACTAGGGTTTGTCGTGATACACCATAATTGACTAACCATTACAGTCTACAGATATACAGTACATATTTATAGCACTGAAAAATCAAAATATAATTAATATTATATTATTATTCTCATCCCTTGATCAAAACCCAAATTTAGGGTTTGGATTCCATATCTGATCTATCTTTCATATACAACATTAATAATTAAGTTAAAATAATTAACTTAAATATTATGAACAAATTCATATAATAAAATAATTATTATCATAATTCTAAAAATCATTTCATATATTATTTAAATAATATAAAATCATGTTTTCATGGAAAAATAATTAATAAAAACATTTACGCTACAAAATTAATTACAATAAGAATATAATTTGTAATGATCAATAATTCTAAAATTATTTATAATTTTTCAGGTACTAAATATATTTTCATTTATCATACACATTACTTGACACTTATTCTCATCATTAAAATAAATAAAAAAAATTTATATGCAAAATTTCTTATATATTTATATAAGACGAAGATGAAGATTTAGGTTATACCTTGTTCTAGTAGCAACCTTCCTTGATCTACCAAAGTAAGATATGATCTTAGGGTGTATTAATACTCCTCTCTTTCTCCTCAAAACTGAACCCCTCTCTCTCTTTTTTTTCTCTTTGTATTTTGTTAGCTTGGGAGAAAGGTAGGAGAAATGAAGAGAAAATGAAATGTGGTGATTTAAAAATGTATCTTGCAATATAGTTAGATAAAACTAGGATCATAACTAATATCCCCCATATCTTTGTTGTCCCTTGGATAAATGGCTTTGCCTTATCTCTTCCAATTAAGCGTAATCATGTCATTAAGGGTGCTAAGTAGATTTTCTACCAATGGGAGATGGACACACTTGTACTTGATGTAGGAGTTAATAATTAAGGAACTTGATTAGCATAATTTTGTTGCCTTAAAAGGCCTAAAAGGGCCGGTCACCTTAGCCTCAATATCCCCTCCATTTTGCTTTTATTTTAATGAGCAAATTTGATTAATCAAAAGTCTAAAACACCCTTAATCAAGTGGGTTAAGTATTTGTTTGTATTTTATTTCTTTTGGGCTTCTCATTTAATTATTTTGGGCTATGTAATAAACATAGTTTAAAAATTTTAATATATTTTTCCCTAATTGTTTATTTAGGGTTTCTATTTCCAATCTTATGGAATTTAATTACTTACACATATCTCTTTAACCTGTAACCTAATTAGGTTTACTATAATTAGGTTTAAAATTATTCACTTGCAATAATAAAATTATCTAGTTAAGTTAGTATAAATATTAAATACTAACTATTCATTATTACCATAACCCTTAGGTTATTTAATTATATCACCTTTCTGTATAAATAGGTTATGAAGCTTTCCTTTTAATGAAATCTCTCTCTCTCTCTCTATATATATATATATATATATATATATATATTTATTTATTTAGCCATACACCATTTCACATATGTTATCACATATTAAATCACTATATAGCACAAAGTTTTAAATATCAATAATGTACATACATATAAAGTGACTTCAAATTCCTCGTTATTACATCTGGACTCCTTAATCAGTAAAGCAACTCACACTCTCAATCTTGGAATTCAACAGACAAACACAACAACCAGAAAATGAAAAATGGAGCTGCCTATTTATAGAACAATGGTTGTCTGGTTAATGATTTTACATTAAGGTTGGAATCCATGGGGTAGAAGAAGAAGACACTGGTTAAGGAGGAGTTGGCCAACCACTCTCCCTAAACAATTTTCATAGCCATCAACACCTAGCTTATAGTCACTGTTGCACGCTCTGCAGTTCACGTAAAGGGAAGTGTAACACTGTTTAGGCAACTGAATTGGGACAAGCCTTCTAATTCTCAGCATTTGGTTTCAAATGTAGTTAGTTTAATTCCCTTTTGGTTCCCTCGTGTGATTTTAATGTACTAATGTTATTACATAATGAAAAGTTAGGGATTATATATGTACCCATATCATATAAATCATGTATATTGGGTTCACATAAAATAATATTTAATGTAGATAAAATAATGCAGTTAGGTTTTATTAATCGGGTAATCTCCAGAAATATTATTAGTACACATACTTCAATATTATAACAATATTCAATATTAAAGGTCTATTTTTCTAACATTCAACTTCCTCCCGAAGTTCTGAGACGTACAGTTAATTAATTTTTCTGTATTAAAATGTCACACATGATTCTATTTTGCTACTTAGTACATCAGACCATTAAATTTACTCTTATAATATGATTTCAATAATGTCACACATTACAATAATGTTTCATACAATATCCACAATAATAACCAACTTTCAAAATCTAGCCACTGGCGTAGCTGTGTTAGTTTGTCTTTGCGGGAAGAAGCGCATTTCTTGTAGATCCACAGCGATAGCTATATGCCAATTCCAACCTCTAATACCATTCCAGTTTTCACATAGCATGAAGTAAATCCCAAATTGATAGTACTACTAATTAAAAATCCTATTCATTTTTCATGCATGTAGTTACTTTATCATTCAATTATATACAATTACTCCTAATAAATATTAATTAATCTTTCTCTTATTAAACCGTTCCTCTATTAATTCACTTAGTGAATCTCTTAGTCCTTCAGTATGCCACACTAGGCAATTATTATAAACTTTATGTTAAGCTCTTCACCAATCTCACCACATTACCTTATTATCATATAGTTCTTAACACGTAACTTAATTGAATAAAATTTCTATAAACCATGCCACAACAATATTTAATTATATTCAAATAAATATTTGACTTTTATTAATATAATTATTCATAATATTCAGAAAATTCTCGGGTATTACATCCTTCCCTTATAAAAATTTTGTCCTCAGAATTTGTACAAGGTTACACAAATAGATGGGGATAGTCTCTCCTCATCTTATCCTCTAACTCCCACGTAGCCTCCTCGGCGTTGTGGTTTTGCGAAATTACTTTTACAGAAGATATACTTTTATTTCTCAAAGTTTGTTCTTTTCTTTCTATCACTTGGACATGAATTTCCTCGTAAGTCAGATTTTTCTCTACTTGAATAGGCTCATAAGATATCATGTGCTTGTAGTCAGGCTTGTATGGATGCAACACAGA
This sequence comes from Panax quinquefolius, assembly GCA_020205615.1. NCBI lineage: Eukaryota > Viridiplantae > Streptophyta > Magnoliopsida > Apiales > Araliaceae > Panax > Panax quinquefolius. Next base: position 25,717,260 of record CM035168.1, read on the forward strand.
AATATGAAACACATTGTTGATGTGTTCCAGTTCGGGTGGTAAAGCTACTTTGTACGCCACTTCGCTTACTTGCTTCAATACATCAAAGGGTCCTATGAACCCCGGACTCAAAAACACGAAACTTTCGACTTCAAAGTCTCAGTCATGATGATACAAATCTGCGTATTTCTCCTGGCAATCTTGTGCAGCTACCAGTCTGGCTCTTATCGTTGTCACTACGTCGACTATTTGTTAAACTAATTCTGGTCCTAGCATTTTTCGCTTTTCGACTTCATCCCAACATAACGGTGTTCTGCACTTTCTCTCGTAAAGAGCTTTGTACGGTGGCATGCTGATACTCGTATGATAACTATTGTTGTAATCAAATTCTAATAAGGGTAAGTGGTCGTCCCAACTCCCCTTAAAGTCCATCACGCTAGCTTTAAGCATGTCTTCTAACGTTTGTATGGTTCGCTCACTCTGCCCATCAGTTTATGAATGATAAGCGGTACTCAACCTTAATTATGTTCCCATTCTCTCTTACAAACTCATCCAGAAATTTAACGTGAAGCGTGGATCTCGATCAAAGACCGTGACACCCCCAAATGCAAGTACTTCATTTCCACCAGATTTGGTGTTAACTTGATAAAAACATTCATGTCTAACTACCCAAGCATAATAAAATTTAATAATAAACCTTCCCATTAAAGGATTACATCAATAAGTTCAATAAAATCTCCTAGGTTATCTAACCTTTAAATACAAACATCATATGCGGAAAATTAAATAATTACATCACAAGATTTAAAATAAAATCTGACAATACAAAAGTATACAGGTTTACAAGTCTTCAATACTTGCTTATCTTCCCTTTCCCTTTACTAGTTGTAGGTTCATCGACCTTCTCAACTTTAGCTGTAATATTTATATAAGCAAGAGTGAGCAAACAATGCTCACTTGAAATGACAATGAATAAACATCATATCAATTCTCAAATGACTAGGCTCAATAGAAATAAATAATGTGCTTCATCAATAATAATCAGGAACAGAATTTGAAATATATAACTGAGGGTCAAAAGACCATGAACTATGTCTATAGTTTAAGTATTCTTTCAACTTAAACTTTAACAATCATAAGACTATAGGGACTCCTCGTACTTAGGGGGATCAGCCCTTTGTACAATGTATCGTGCACAAACATTTCAACGCTATGCGTAAATTATCCCCTGTAATAGGGTTGTTCATCTCGGTATTTAGAATACAAGTCCGCACCAAAGTAAGTTTGATTTGGATAAGTTTTAAGGTAATTTAGAGTTTAACGAACATCAACTAAGGATTAGTTGAATAAAATGTAGTAACAATGCGCTATGTAATAAGTCATAAATGAATCAACATTGCATAGTAAGGTCATGCTTTAGGAATGAACTAAACGCATAAGCATTGAATAACATAACATACCTTGCTTGAAAAATATTAAGCTAAGGTTAAAATCTTATTTAGAATCGAGTATTGAGCATGCATAACAAATAGTAAATTGAATAATATAACTTATTCAACATTAGTGTATCAAAATTTAGAAACTTGCATGCTAAATAACAAGTTAAAGATTAGAAAAACTGGCTCAATATCAAGAGGTAAGGTTTAAGAGCTTGCACAATATAAGTAGAGTTAAGAAACTTGCATAAAGAAAGTTTAAGGATAGAAAACTTGCCTTGCGTGTAAGCTAAACCGTAATTGTTTGAGTCACAATATCCTAAGCACATGTCATTATGACACAATTAGTCACTACAAATACTTTGTATACAAATAACTATCTATGTCATGTATGGCTTGATTTTTAATCACATAATCAAGTTACAATAACAATGTAATAATAACACTCGTTAATTATTAATAATATGCTCATTCGTAGCACTATAATCCACAATAACAAAAATTACATTTTTAACAATCATAATATTGCATCATATCAGCAATTACAGACTCTCTGTAAAAGAAAATAATTTTCTAGCCATTACGCTAATCAAAGATCGCTGCACTTCACCACGATTTACCTTGTGGACACGGCTAATGGCTATGGAGAAATGTCTTTATGACAGCGATGTCTAAGCCAAGAAGTGGCGCTGTGACGTGAGGTTAGTATTCATGATTCGACTTTTGCAATCTGCTGACGAAGTTTGGAGGCATGGCCGATGATTTTGTCATTGCCGATTGGAATTACGTAACCGAAAACACGAAGAATGAATAAAGCTAATTTTTTTGGCTGTATCTTAATTCCTAAAACCAATTTATCATGTATAACTTACATAAATCACACATAAACGTTACCCAACATATATATACTAATTTAAAACAACTAAACAACAACTTTAGAAAAACTAAATCCTTGAATGCCATGTTTTAAACCAAAACTCCATTTTTTGACATTGTTTGACAACGTTAACACTGTAACCACAATTATACACCAAATTAATTCATTCGAACTACGTTCTCTTTATTTCCCGCCAAATTAACATATTCAAGGTTCAATTTCACAATTGAGGAGAGAATGACGTGGATGTTTCTAAGAGGTATAAAACCCGGGATACATCAATATCTCATTTCTTACAAACTTTTCTTGTATACAGATGTTGTGAATAGGGCTCAGTTATTGGAGCGCGATAATGAGTAAACCCAACCAAGAACGAGCAGCCAAAAAAATGATAATACTAGTGGTACCAGTCATCGAAGCGGTGGCAACAAGCGTGGAGGGAATCAAAATGCCAGAAATGGTAACCACTTCGTTGGTAATCATGGCCAAGATAATAGAAGTGGAAATTTCAGGAAGAGAAGGTTCAAGAATGATGGAAAGACGTCAGCACCAGCACCTATTTTTAAGGAAGGAGAACAACCGGGCGGTCGTATGTTACAAATGCGGAGGGGAGGGACACATTAGTCCAAACTTTACGCAGTAGTCCAAAGAATGTTATAATTATGGAAGAGAAGGTCACCTAGCCAGATTTTGTCATGCACTGAAGTCAATTCCAGCTTGGATGGAGGCATCAAAGGCAGTTCCAGACAAGACAAAACCGGTAGTTCAAGGGAGAACGTTTGTCGTAACCTCCCAAAAAGAGAGGAATCCAAATGAGGTGATCACGGGTAAGCTAATCATAAACTCTAGCGAAGTCTATACCTTATTTGATACCAGTTCTACCCATTCTTTTATTTCTCTTACTTGCGCTCAACGTTTAAATTTAACCCTGGAGAAATTAGACTTTGACTTACCTGTTAAAACTCTGTTAGGAGAAACCTTCATTACATCCACTGTTTATAAGTCTTGTTTGATTCAAATCGGTAACCGGACGTTACCTGTCGATCTTATCTCTTTGAAAATACTTGCATTTGATGTGATTTTAGGGATTGATTGGTTGACCACTCATCATGCTAAAATTGATTATTTTCGTAAGGTTGTTAGTTTTCATATTCCTAACAAACCTAATATGCGAATTCAAGCAACCAAACCACTAAAGTCAATCACTGTCATATCAAGCCATAAAGCTATTCATTTATTGAAAAATGGATGTCAAGCTTTCTTAGCCCATGTCACGGATTTAAATAAAAATACGTCAGATTTGAAAGATATTTCTATTATTAATAAATTTCTTGACATATTCCTTGAAGAAAATCCTGGCCTTCCCCCAGAGCGTGAAATTGAGTTTGGTATTAACCTTGAACCCGGTACAAAACCCATTACTAAAGCCTATATCGAATGGCTCCTATTGAACTTCAGGAGTTAAAAACCCAACTAAATGAATTGTTAGATATCGGTTTTATTCCTCTTAGTACGTCTCCTTGGGGTGCTCCTGTTCTATTTGTGAAAAAGAAATATGGACATATACGACTTTGTATTGACTAACGGGAGTTGAATCATGTCACCATCAAAAATAGGCACCAATTGCCTTGCATTGATGATCTTTTTGACCAGTTGCAAGGTGCCAAATTATTTTCAAAGATTAATCTTCGTTCCGGATATCATCAGTTAAAGATTAAAATCGATGACATTCCAAAGACTGCTTTTAGAACTCGGTACGGGCATTACGAATTACTAGTCATGTCTTTTGGATTGACTAATGCTCCTCCTTCCTTCATGGATATGATGAATCGAGTATTCAAGGAATATTTGGATCATTTTTTGGTCGTCTTTTTTGATGGAATCCTCATATACTCCAAAAGCCGTGAAGATCATGAGCAACACTTGAGGCTGATACTCCAAAAGCTTCATGAAAACAAGCTATATGCCAAGTTGAAGAAATTCGAGTTTTGGCTTGAGGAAGTAGCATTCCTTGGGCACGTGACATCAAATCATGAAATATCTGTTGACCCACCAAAGATCGAAACAATACAAAGCTGGGAGCAACCTAAGTTAGTGACCAAAGTATGTAGCTTTTTGGGCTTAGCTGGTTATTATCGGATATTCGTGGAAGGATTTTCTCAAATTGCTACTCCGTTAACACAGCTGAATCGAAAAGATACAAAATTCGATTGGAGTGAGGAATGTGATAAGAGTTTTTAAGAACTCAAGAGGAGGCTCATTTTAGCACTTATTTTGACAATACCATCTGGTTCGGAGGGTTTTGTCATCTACAATGATGCTTTAGGCATAGGGTTAGGATGTGTTCTCATGCAACATGGGAAAGTCATAGCATATGCCTCACGACAACTCAAAGAATATGAGAGGAATTATCCTACCCATGACCTAGAGTTGGCAGTTATCGTTTTCGCACTTAAAATCATGACGCATTACATGTATAGGGAGAAAGTAGAGATCTATATAGTTCATAAAAGTCTCAAATATTTCTTCACCCAAAAGGAGCTCAATATGCGGCAACGATGTTGGCATGAGCGGTTGAAAGATTACGATTATATAATTCAATACCATCCTGGAAAAGCAAATGTAGTAGCTGACACATTGAGTAGAAGATCATATGCGGGTACGAGTGCGATATTGTCAACGTAAAGGCCCATTTTGTATGACTTACAAAGGATGAAGATAGAGTTAAAGACTTCAGGGACCCATGTGATTATGGCAAATATACGAGTAGAACCGACTTTAATCGATAAAGTTAATGCTCAAGCTACAGACTTGGAGCTGATGCGTATGAGCAAGAAAGTATAAGAAGGTGCTATTTTGGAAGTAAGAATCGATGAAGAAGGAATACTTTGAGTCAACTCCAGACTTTGTGTTCCCAACGACTCTGACTTAAAGTATAAAGTCATGATGGAGGTGCACAACACACTATTTGCAATCCATCCTGGGAGTACCAAAATGTATCGTGATCTTCGACATACATTTTGGTAGAGAAATATGAAGAGAGAGATATCAGAGTTTATCTCAAGGTGTTTAACTTGTCAACGTGTCAAGGCAGAGCATCAAGTGCCAAAAGGTCCATTGCAACCACTTGAAATTCCAGAATGGAAGTAGGAGCCTATTACCATGGATTTCATTACTGGTCTTCCCAAGGTTTCTCAAGGCATAAATGCGATTTTGGGTCATTGTTGATAGATTGACCAAGTCTGCTCATTTTTTACCTATACGAGAAACTTATTCACTTGAAAGTCTTGCTCGTATATACATAATTGAGATTGTAAGACTTCATGGTATGCCAGTATCCATAGTTTCTGATCGAGACCCAAGATTCACTTCAAGACTTTGGGTTAGTTTTCAAAAAGCTATGGGCACGGATTTACGATTTAGTTCGGCGTAAAATCGCATTTATGATTTATCCTCAAAGGAATGGGAAGTCGGAGAGGACTATTCAAACTCCTGAAGATATATTAAGACTCTGTGTCCTTGACTTCAAAGGAAGTTGGGACAAGTTCTTACCATTGGTGGAATTCTCCTACAATAACAGTTATCAAGCAATTATTAGCATGGCTCCATTCGAGTCGTTGTATGGATGCAAGTGTTGTTCTCCAGTGTGCTGGGATGAGGTGGGTGAAACAACGTTATTGGGACTAGAATTGTTATGCATTACTATAAAAAAGATTCAAATGATCCGACAACGTATAAAAACCTCACAAGATCGACAAAAGAGTTATGCTGATCTTCATCGAAAGGACGTGGAATTCAATGTTGGAGATCATGTGTTGTTATGTGTTGCTCCATGGAACGAAGTTGCACGATTTGGAAAGAGAGGAATGCTCAATCCTCGATTTATTGGGCCAATCGAAATCCTTGATCGAGTAGGAACTGTGGCCTATAGACTCGCCTTACCGCCAAGTATGTCTCATGTTCATAACATTTTTCACATATCTATGTTACGTAAATATGTGAAAGACCCGAACCACATTATTGAATTAGAACCGGATGAGATACCAGAAGATTTAACATATGAAGAGGTACCTGTTAAAATCTTGGATAAGAAGGATTATATTCTACGGTCTAAGGTTAAACCCAATTTTTCTCGAAATATATTTTTTGAATATTATGGTGTGGATTTGATAAAATATTATAGTTGTGGGTAATATTTACAAATTTTTCAAAGTAAGCAAGTGGTTATAAAAACAACATAAATATCTTTTATAAAAATAACGGCAAAAGTTTTACCGTTAAACTGTTGAACTACCCGGTAGTAAAAGTACAGTAATACGCGTGGTCGTATAGTAGCACACAGTATTTTACAATATCTTTGATTATTGATGCTTACGTGAGAAGTCACTCAGTTATACTCAATTATTGCTACAGTAATTGCTGCATAATATTTCTCATATTATTAATTCAATTATTGTCACAGTATCATCTGCATAATATTTTATATTATTAAATAAATAATTGAGAAGACAAAGTTATGCATATTATTATTTACAATATTAACGATGTCTAGAAAGTTCTGTAGAGGAGAGGTTTGGTCACCTAATTGTACGCCAATAGGGAGAAATCCTTATCGAAAAGCCCCCTCTTTCCTGGGAATGATCTGGTTGTTAAATATTGTGAGTTATAATATTAATGATGAATAAGTTCGTATTGATTAAAGATGAATTTGATATTTCCATTGTGTTGGGATTATTAGTGTTAATGGAAATCGACATTTATTTCGATAATAATTGATTTCTGGAGGTTAAAGTGACCAATCGGGTAATTAATCAGATAAATAAGAAATTAATTACTATTAATTCACATGTTTATAACTATTTGTTCACATGTATGTACTATTGATTCACATGCATATAATATTAGGGGAGGTGGTGCAAGATTGATAATACTTGCATGACTAAATTAAAAATAGAGGTATAGATGAAGGTACTGTTAGGTTTGTAATATTCCTGAACGCAATCAAATTGCATAAAATAAGCGAAAACATGGAAAATCAGAGTTTTAAAATTTTACAAACCATATACCCGGATCATCCTTTATGCATAATTATTAATTAAACGAAAAGATAAAGAACAAGAATCATACCCTTGAGGATTCGAGCTTCCTCAGGTACAAGTTCACCTCCAAATCTTTCCGCGTTCAACTTGAATCCACCGGGTTTGGTTCCTTCCTTTGATCAACGTTAGCCACCCAAATGTTTGGCCTCTAGAGGTTATCCACCAAGGAAGAAGAAAGATTCAAGAAGATGGGTGTTTGGCAAAACCCTAGTTTTTTTTATCTCATAGAAAAAGCATACTCTCCAACAATTGGAATCACGTATGTTATGAAAAAGTCAACAACCACTCTCCCATAACAAGACTCCTCTATAAATATGGGCAACCCTTCTTAACAATTAAGGAATTAGGTTTTATTTTAATTAATTAAAATCTTTTAATTAATTATGCTCCTAATCTTATTAGGAATAACTAATTAAAATCTTTTTAATTAATTAGCCTCCTAATCTTATTAGGAATAAATGAGAGTACTAATATTAAATTAATTTCTAACTCTTTAGAAATTAAAATAATAATAATTGTAATAATATTAATAAGACTCCTCTTTTTAATTTATATATTTAATATTTCCAAAATATTAAATAATAAATATTAAGCTATTTAATTTATTCTATCACCATAGATTAAATTAAATACACTTAACATATTATTACGATTATGTCATTAACTTCTTAAATAATTATTCTTCCTTTTATGGTGTGACCCTTTAGGTTCTCCATATTAAACCTAGGTTATGAATAAATCAATTAGAACACTTCTAATCTAATTTAAATAAATAAATTAAACTATTAATTTATTTAAATAAATAATATTTATTCTACAACAGGGATAAGCCTCCCTAGCGATTAACGACTTTCCAGATAATATTGATTTCAACATTAATCTTAAAAGAACCTTAGAATAAATAGTTACCGTACAATTCAATTCTTCCACCATACAATGTCTCAATTAAATATAAGACATGGAATTACTGTCAAGTCTTATTTTATTTAATTATATGTATTTCGACTCTTAAATGCACAACACCAAATAATGAAAATTAGAAACTCATTTCTAATTTCATTCTGCCTTGGCCAAGGACTACTGGGTTTTTTAATTTATCGAATCACATAGGACATTTCTCTTTTTTTACTAGAAGCAGTAGATTCTTTATTGATCATACATTATCTTCATGTACAACTTATTATACCCAAGCATATCCTTTGATATACCTTAAGGGTCTTAAGAAATAAGTCAAAGTATAACTCATCATACACAAGATACTATGATGATCTCAAGTCCAATGATCACTTGTACTACTATCACTTCAGGAATTCCTATTGACAGGCATGTAAAACTCCATTGGGTATTCCTTAGCGAGCCACGTTCAGTGAAATTATTCTCTAATAAGTACCTACATACTTGCTTTAGTGTCTCCACATAAATGATCATGAGATCAATCATCCTCATCTAATGAGCAAGCAATGTATGTACCAATCTATCCGAATATACTAATCCCCAATTTAGTAATCCAACGATTGGGAACTATTATAATTTTAAGTTTTCTAAGAATTTAGATCTCATTACAATGATCGTCATCATTATTCTAAAAGCATTGCTTAAAAATATGTGTTTATCACATATTATAAAACAGCATCATGTAGATAATAAAAAGCCTTTAATAAATTAATATTTTTTTATTAATAAATGAATAAGATTTTTACAAAGTATATGCCTTATCATCAAACATGATTGGCTTGTGTGTGTACTACTTTCAATCTCCTACTTGCACTAAAGCCAATCGCCATGGTATCTCATACCCTTCTTCTCTAAGTGACGATTATCCTGCTGTTGGATAAGCTTTAGTTAATGGATATGTAATGTTGTTCTTGAGAGTTCACTATCTCTATAGTGATTTTCCATCTTTCAATGATTCCTATAATCAAATGACATTGCCACAACACATGTTTAGATCCAAGATGAGACTTAGGAACTATTCCTAGTTTTGTAATGAACTTTTCATCCAAACAATCAACTTGTAGCTTCATTTATAGCTATATACTTTGTCTTTATCACTAAACTAGCAACTATTTGTTGTTTGGAACTTTTCCAATTCACTGCACCACCGTTCAAGGTAACGCTTTACCTTAAAGTGTATTTTCTGTCGTCTTGGTCTGTCTGAAAAAACTCGAGTCTGTTAAGCCCTCTATTTTTAATTCAGACCCACCATGTATATGATCACATCCTTAGTGTCGGTTAAGTACATTAAGATGTTTTCACTGACTCATAGTGAACTTCTCCAGAATATGACTGATCAACATCAGGTCTCGTATATTTCATTGCATACATGATAGTCATTCATGCGATCTCTCTTTTCAGGAGTCTATGGGGACTATTAAGAGAGATACACTCCGTGACTCATAAACATGAGACATCTCTTGAAGTTTGCCATGCTAAACGACTTTAGCATCATATGAATATACGTTTCTTGGGTTAAGTCGAGCATCCTCTTAAATCTATCTATATAGATTTGTATCCCCAATTAAGATACTCTTCCCAAATCATTCATGGAGGAATGTTTAGACAATTTTATCTTTACTGATTGTAGCATTAGTTTGTCATTCCTTACCCATAGTATATCAACATATAATATTAGGAATTGAATGTCACGGCGCTCCCACTGACCCTTTTGTACACACTAGGTTCATTTTTATTTGTGATAAAATCAAACTCTTTTGATTTATTTCATCAAAATAAATGTTCCATTTTTGAGAAGCTTGCTTCAATCTATTTCTCTGAGTGTCTACAACTCTTACCTCATCGTATGTAACTGGATTATCATCATCTATGATGCGTACATCATCATCATCATCTATGATGAATCCATACCTCTCAGGTATCTTCGGTACTATTCCAGATTTACGATTCAGTTGTGGTATAATAGGTCTATCTACAGGTTCCTCTTATTTAACTTATAGTGATTTATGGTTCTTGACCTCTTCAAGATCTATTATCCTCCCACTAGCCCCTTCAATGATAAACATCTTTATCTTAGAAAGCAGTATGTTTCGGAACAAACACATTTTGCTAAGTAGGATTATATAACATATACCGTAAATGTAAGACCCCAACTTTTATGAATAAAGAATAATTTTCTTGAAATATATTTTTAAATATTATAGTGTCGATTTGATATAATGTTATAGTTGTGGGTAATATTTACAAATTTTGCAAAGTAAGCAAGTGGTTATATAATATTCGATTGGCCGGGGAATATTCGTTTTAACAGGGAATATTCATACGATGGCACAATCATTGGTTGACCCCACAACGGAAGTATTATCGTAGTTAGAAAATGACATAATTATCTTTTTATAAAAATAACGGCGGAAGTTTTACCGTTAAAATGTTGAACTACCTGGTAGTAATAGTACATTAATAAGCATGGTTGTATAGTAGCACACGGTATTGATTATTGATGCTTACGTGAGAAGTCACTCAGTTATACTCAATTATTGCTATAGTAATTACTACATCATATCTCTCATATTATTGATTCCATTATTGTCACAATATCATCTGCATAATATGAAATATTATTAAATCAATAATTGAGACGAAAAAGTTATTTATATTATTAAAATTGCAATATTTACAATGTCTAGAAGTTCACATCGAGGAGAGGTTTGGTCATCTAATCATGGCTACCAATAAAGAGAAATCCTTATCGGAAAGCCCCCTCTTTCCTGGGAACGACTTGATTGTTAAATATTATGAGTTATAATATTAATGATGAATAAGTTCGTGCTGATTAAAGATGAAATTGATTGTTCTATTGTGTTCGAATTATTAGTGTTAGTGGATATCGACATTTATTTCGATATTAATTGATATTTGGAAGTTATACTGACCAGTCGGGTAATTAACCTGATAAATGAGCAATTAATTACTATTAATTCACATGATTATAACTATTTGTTCACATGTGTGTACTATTGAATCACATTCATGTACTATTAGGGGAGTTGGTGCAAGATTGATAATACTTGCATGACTAAGTTAAAAATGGAGGTATAGATGGAGGTACTATACTGTAATTCGTATTTTCACATGATTGTAACTATTAATTCACATGATTGAACTATTGATTCACATTATTTACTATTAGGGGAGGTGGTGCAAGTTTGATAATACTTGCAGGACTAAATTAAAAATGAAAGAAAAGTTGAAGGTATTGTACTGTAATATTTCGAGCCCCAAAATGTGCAATTATCGAAACTATATTTTCCTATAAATAGAAGCTCATTCTTCATTCATTTCTCACAAATTCACTAAAGCTATAGAGCAATTATTATAGAGAGAAATTATAGAGAGAAAGAAGAAGAGAAGTCTGCTACCTCTCTACTCCAGTTTCCAGTTTCTTTCTAAGGTAAGGGGTATTATTTCTTTTGTATTCATGAAGAGAGCTTCTATTATTCCATTCTTTATTATTATGTTGGAATAACCTGTCTATGCGAAGTACCGCATACATGGTGAAATTCTTATGTTATTCCATTCTTTATTATTATGTTAGAATAACCTGTTTATGCGAAGTACCGCATAGATGGTGAAATTCATCGGTTATTCCATTCTTTATTATTCTATTGGAATATCCTGTCTGTGCGAATTACGCTAGACCTGGTTCCATTCTTTATTATTCTGTTGGAATAACTTGTCTGTGGGGTCTATCGTATGCACGGTGAATTCTTTATTATTCCATTCTTTATTATTCTGTTAAAATATCTTGTCTGTGTGGATTACGCTAGACCTGGTTCCATTCTTTATTATTCTGTTGGAATAACTTGTCTGTGCGGTCTATCGCATGCATGGTGAATTCTTCTGTTATTCCATTCTTTATTATTCTGTTGGAATATCCCGGTTCTTGCGGATTACGCATGACCTGGTTCCATTCTTTATTATTCTGTTGGAATAACCTGTCTATGTGGATTATCACATGCATGGTGAATGATCCTTCGTATTCATTCCTTATTAAATTGTGGAAATGATCTATCTACGTGGATTACCGCATGGCGGGTGAAAATCCATTTGCAGTTTCATATATTCTATGATACTCATTTGGTTAAAGTTTTGGCTTCTATACTCCATGAAATTAGTAGAATATCCTGGATATTTGCGCTTCATCCGGTATCTTTTCATGGAAATATTCATCTGAGCATTCTTGAATTTTACTCCACAAAGCAGTATCATGTTGACAATTTGGACGTAATTGATTTCAAGATAAATTAACTTATAAATCTTTAAAATTTATTCTTGACTTTTTTTATTGAATTAATATGTCATTGTCATCATCCTCATGCTTATATTGTGATGAAAGACATCTTTGGCTTACGTGCATAGATAGACTTGGTATGATTATGACCAGGGATTATTCGGTATAATCATGACCTGTAATGTTATAAATGATGTGGTAAAAGTCCTCAGTAGCCTGTAGTACATTGATGGACAGTTTTTGGTATGATTATGACCATGGATTATTCGATATAGTCATGACCATTGATGATTTAATGAATATCCTTGGCTCGTAATGCACGGATGACTCGATGATGTGGTTTATTTATTAAGCTAAGTCTCAGCGATAAAAATTGATGAAAACATTTTTAAATCATAGAAGATAGTAGATATTATGCTCTACTTGACTCTTCTAATGGATTGCTTATTCTGCTACAGTTAAACTTGATGTCTATTGTATTTTATCAGTTTAACATTTTTGAAGACTAATGATAATTTATTTTGCATTATCTTAGTCATAATATTTCTTATTGGGCTAGTTGAGCTCACCCTTTCTTTCACTGTTCTCTTCAGGAAATGAGAACGTAGCCGGACTAGTCGGGAACCAGAGTGATGATTCGGCCCGATGATAACATTAGTAGTCCTCACTATTCTCGTTAAATAGTGTGACAATAAATGTAATGAGGACTCCATTGAGTGTGGATATTATCTAGATGACAATATTCTTATTAAAACTCTTAGATTATGTTTTGTCGTATTTTACACGACTGTTATATAATTAAGTTGTATTTGAATTATGTACCATGTAATTGGCGACTCAAGATGGGTGATGCATACCTATTTTGGGGGCGTCACAGTTGGTACCAAAGCTTAGGGATATGATCCCTGGCTGAGACGTGAGACAAGAACTAGGAGGGGAGAGACGGGGAATTCCTTCTCTAGTATGACCTAACTAAGTTTATTTGATATTTAATTGGTCGGTCAGAGTATAGGGATAATATGTGATATGTTAATTAAACCTTATTTTGTGGCAGTATTTGAAAATGGCATCCAAAAATGTTGAGATAAACAATGAAGTATATGAGACCGTTTAGTCACCAAAGATTAATGCCCAGGATAATGTGCAACAGGAAGACAATAATCCTCATGTAAACAATAACACCGATGAAATGGTGAATGATGGGATGTTCAAAGGCTTTATGTAATTCATGCAACATCAGGCGAAAGCGGCTCTTGTCCAAAATGCAGGTGGAAACACTAACAACTCTCGGACGGTCATCGCTAAGCAGTTCAAGGAGTTGGGACCACCGGAATTTTTTGGAGAGCCAAAACCACTTAAGGCAGAGACATGGATAAAGCAGATCAACAAGATATTTGATGTCTTGGGATGCTCCGAGGAGAAAAAGGTTCCCTTTTCCACCTTCATGTTGCGAGCAGAGGTAGATTACTAGTGGGAATCTGTAAAGCATACTTAACCTGCCGCACTGAAGATGTCTTGGGAGAAGTTCCAAGAACTGTTCAACGACAAGTACTTTCTTGAAAGTATTTGTCACATGAAGGAGGTAGAGTTCATCAAGATTGAGCAAAACAATATGACCGTTGCGCAGTACGAAGCTAAGTTTGCCGAGTTGTCTCGGTTTGCATCCCACTTGGTTGATAATGAGGAGAGAATGACGCGGATGTTTCTAAGAGTTTTGAAACCCGAGATACGTCAATACATAATTTCTCACAAACTGTGTTTGTATTCAGATGTTGTGAATAGGGCTCAGTTATTAGAGCGTGATAATGAGTCAACCCAACCAAGACAGAGCAACCGACAAGTCGATAATACCAAGTTGGTAGCGAAGTAGCCATCGGGCGGTGACAACAAACGTGGAGGGAATCAACATGCCGAAATGATAATCACTTAGGTGGTAATCATGGCCACGACAATAAGAGTGGACATTTCAAGAAGAGGAGATTCAACAAGAATGGAAAGACGCCGAGACTCAACACCAAGTTGTTAAGGAAGGAGAACGACCACCTATCAGTGATGTTACAAATGTGGAGGGGAAGGACACATAAGTCCAAACTGCACAATACAGTCCATAGCGTGTTATAATTATGGAAAAGAAGGTCACCTAGCCTGATTTTATCGTGCACCAAAGTCAAGTCCAGCTGGGATAGAGGCATCAAAGGGTGTCCCAGACAAGACAAAATCGGTAGTTGAAGGGAGAGCGTTTGTCGTAACCTCCCAAAAAGCGAGGAATCCGAACGAGGTGATTGTAGGTAAGCTAATCATAAACTCTAGCGAAGTTTATACTTTATTTGATACCGGTTCTACCCATTCCTTTATTTCTCCTACTTGCGCTCAACGTTTAAATTTGACTCCGGAGAAATTAGACTTTGACTTATCTGTTGAAACTCCGTTGGGAGAAACCTTCATTACATCCACGGTTTATAAGTCTTATTTGATTCAAATCCAGAATCGCATCGCTACTTCGTCGATCTTATTTCTTTGAAAATACTTTCATTTGATGTGATTTTAGGGGTTGATTCGTTAACTACTTATCATGCTAAAATTGATTATTTTTGTAAGGTTGTTAGCTTTCATATTCCTAACCAACCTATTATGCGAATTCAAGCAACCAAACCACTAAAATCAATTATTGTCATATCAAGTCATAAATCTATTCGTTTATTGAAAAATGGATGTCAAGCTTTCTTAGCCCATGTCACGGATTTAAATAAAGATACGTCAGATTTAAATGATATTTCTATTGTTAATAAATTTCCTGACGTATTCCCTGAAGAACTTCCTGGCCTACCCCTAGAGCGTGAAATTAAATTTTGTATCGACCTTGAATCCGGTACAAAACCCATATCGAATGGCTCCTATTGAACTTCAGGAGTTAAAAACCCAACTACGGGAATTGTTAGACATCGGTTTCATTCGTCCTACTACGTCTCCTTGGGGTGCTCTTATTTTATTCGTAAAGAATAAATATGGAAGTATGCGATTTTGTATTGATTATCGGGAGTTGAATCATGTCACCATCAAAACCCAACTACGGGAGTTGAATTATTATGTCATTGTCATCATCCTCATGCTTATATTGTGATGAAAGTCATCTTTAGCTTACGTGCATAGATGGAATTGGTATGATTATGACCATGGATTATTCAGTATAATCATGATCTGTAATGTTATAAATGATGTGGTAAAAGTCTTCAGTAGCCTGTAGTGCATTGATGGACAATTTTTGGTATGATTATAACCAAGAATTATTCGGTATAGTCATGACCATTGATGATTTAATGAATATCCTTGGCCCGTAGTGCAGGGATGACTCGATGTGGACTCCATTGAGTGTGGATATTGTCTAGATGATAATATTCTGTTAAATAGTGTGACAATAAATGTAATAAGGACTCCATTGAGTGTGGATATTGTCTAGATGACAATATTCTTATTAAAACTCTTAGATTATATTTTGTCGTATTTTACATGACCGACGGACCCTCCTTCTCCATGTAGTTAGATTGAAGGGCTTTGTTTCCAGTCATGTGTCTTAAACATCCACTATCCAGATACCAGGTTGAGTTCGTGGAGCTCTTTTCCTGAGGCAACATTAAACCTTCATTTTGGTACCCATACTTGCATGGGTCCTACTATGTTAGGACCCTTGGGGACCCAAATCTGCTTGATTTTGGGTCTCATATGCATGAAATTATTATAATAACACTTTGTAGCATTGTGGCCAACTCTGTAGCATACAAAACATTTGATATGAATCATGTGTGTGTGTGTGTGTGTGAAAGTTCTTCCTCCATTTAGACTTTTGTGGGTTATTGGTCATCCTTCTGCTAGGCTGATATTCCCTTTTCCATGTGTTCTCTTGTTTCATTATTTGTGAGGAGTGTATCTTTACTGTATCTTCCTAGTTGGTTCGTAGAGTTAATTTTATTGGACTCTACAATCCTTCAAGGTTGATTAGTAGTAGCTAGATTATTCTTCTCTTTTCTGAAACCTAGACCAGCATGAGATCCCTTACTTCTGGGAATATGAATTGAATCAGCTGGGCATGGTTTGATAGGCTTATCCTTCTGTGAGGATTTCACAAATATAATGCCTCTATTGAAACCTGAAGCATTACCAGTGCTAGTTTCCTTTGCTTTTTCCATACATGACTCTGAGGTAGATTCCCAAAAGCCTTACCCTATTCTATTAGAGACATTTCTCTGGTTAGAGATTAAGGAGTCCATGGATGAAGAGGATTTATTCCATGTAGATATAGTCTTTTTTAGATCCTCAATCTTAGAGGTTAGACTAGACTCTCATTGTGCACTAAGCTCATTTGCTTGTCTCAAGAGCTTATTCTGAGCTTTAAACTTGGAGAGAGAGTCAGTACTGAGAAGGGCTATTTCTAGTTCCTCTTGAACTTTTTCTTTCTCCTTTTGAAGAATTGAGTAGTCTTTAGACAGAGCTCGAAACCACTTCATGTATTGATGCAGATCAGATGTTATGCCATGTAATGCAGTTCTAAGGTCATCAATATCTACATCAGGAGAGTTGAAATCAAATACCTCATTGATACTTACTTCATGTATGTTGGAGTTCTGTTTGTCCCTTGCATTTTTAGCCATCAGGCAGAGATTAGCCATTTGAGGATCTTCATCGTCTCCAGATTCTAGAGTTGAGTAATTTTCAGAGTCACTCCACGATCCTCCAGCTACAAGGCCTTTGTCTTTCTTCTGTGGCCTTTTGTTGCCTTTGTATTCCTTCTTTGCATGTGATTTCTTCTTGAGTTCTTCTCTGAGAGGTTTGTTGCAGTTGATAATGAAGTGATCGGGTTTCTTGCAGTTGTAGCATAGGTCATTCATTTGCTCTTGGCTGTTGTAGTTGCTAACTTTATTTGGCTTGCTGGTTTTGCCTCGTCGCATGAATCTTCGTAGTCTTTTAACCAGCATTGCAAAGTCCTCATCATCATCTTCATCATAGTCAGAATCAACTTCAGTGTTGACTTTAGAGATGTTTTTGGTTACTTTGAGAGGAACACCTTTATCCTTCTTTCTTCCTTCAGACAACGTTTCTGCTCGTTGTGTTAGCTCCAGTTCGTATGTGAGGAGGTTGCCATATAGCTGTTGAACAGTCATTTCATGTAGATTCTTTGATTCTCTAATAGCAGTGGTTTTGGCATCCCACTTACTTGGTAGGGATCTCATGAACTTTATGATCAGATCTTTGTTTGGATAGATCTTTCCATAGGCTCGTAGAGAGTTGAGCAGAATATTGAATCTCTCGTATGTGGCAGTGATGTTCTCTCCTTGAACGTGAGCAAACATCTCGTATTGCTGAGTTAAGAGAGATTGTTTGTTTTCTCTGACTTCTTCTGTAACTTCATCCATAATGAGGAGTGCTTCCCAACCCTCCTTTGCTATTTTTCAGTTGACCACGTTTTTAAACAGATCATCTTCTAGTGATTGGAATAAGATGTTTTTTGCTTTTTTATCAAGCTGGATAGCTCTTTTCTTGTTCTCTATCCATTCTCCTTTGACTTGGATATGAACTCTGTTTGGGTCATCTGTAGTTGGTGCAAGATTTGTAGGAATGTAGGGCCCATTTTGAACTGTGTCAAATAGATCTTCATCTATTGAATCCATGTAGGCTTGCATCCTAACCTTCCAGTTAGCAAATTTATCTTTGTTGCACATGGGCAGCTTGCTGCCTCTTCCAGTCTTTGATTCGCTTGGTAAGTGTGCCATTGGATCTACCCAAGCTTTGTAGGCTATGTAATAGAACCCCTTTCATACCAATTGTTAGTTCCCTTGAGGCACAATAGTTATCTAGTAGGGGGGGTTGAATAGATATTAAAAACTTTTCTTTGTTAAAAGATTTGCTTTTGATAAAGCTTTTAAGCACAACTAATTATTATTTCTTTGAAATCCCTTTTAGATAGCAAGTTAAAGAGAAAAGCGATTATAGCGCTTATAGCAATTATAAATAGACACGATTGTTTTAAGTGGTTCGAGCACTTGAGCTCCTAGTCCACTCTTCTACTCCTTGAGTAGGAAATCCACTAAGGATGTCTTTTACACTTTCTCGAATCTCATAGATTCCTTCCGACCAAAGAGCTAGGCACTTCTAAGTTCACTCTTGAACTCTTCAAGTCCAGTAGACTTGGCTCTTCACAGTTCACTTAGAACTCTTCAAGTCCTTCTGACTTGGAACTTCTTACTTCAATAGAGTGATAGTTGTTGAGTTGTGATTGAGGCTACTCAGTTGCAGTTAAGCACTTGTTCGAAAGAACTATGTAGCTGAGCAAGCTTCCTATTTTTTCTCAGATCGTAGAGTTCAGCGTTGAGTGTTCTTGTGCGTTTTGTTTAGTACTTGCTTACTTCTCTCATATGTTTGTATTCCGTATATATGTGATCTTTGAAATCTATCCGTTGAAGTCATTTGATGAAGCATTAAATGCGTTTGACATTTCTGAGCTTTGATGGAGACATTTCTGCACATCTTCTGAATTACATTCTGGCCCACTGACACGGCAGACTGCTTTCTCACCTAACACCTGAAAAGGTGTTTTCCTCTGCCCAATGGTCCTTTTCTTATCTTCTTGAACACGTTCCTTTTGATGAATACTAAGGATATCTTTTATACAGTTGGGACTGGTGAGCGCTTCAATGTTTGAAACTCATTCCTCATTTGTTTGAATTTATCTCCAAACATAAGATAGAGCTCGATGCTTCTGACACAAGAGAGATGAGACTTTACGATCCATGTCGTGGTGTCTTGTCATATTTGTGCTTGGTCTAAATACTACGATTCCTTTCAAGAATTTGCACACTACGATCTTTGAGTATTACGTTCTTAACTGGATATTAATTGATGTCTGGAAGTTATACTGACCAGTCGGTTAATTAACCGGATAAATGAGCAATTAATTGCTATTAATTCACATGATTATAACTATTTGTTTAGGGGAGTTGGTGCAAGATTGATAATACTTGCATGACTAAGTTAAAAATGGAGGTATATATGGAGGTACTATACTGTAATTCATATTTTTACATGATTATAACTATTGATTCACATGATTGAACTATTGATTCACATTATTTACTATTAGGGGAGGTGGTGCAAGTTTGATAATACTTGCAGGACTAAATTAAAAATTAAAAAAAAAGTTGAAGGTAGTGTACTGTAATATTTTGAGACCTAAAACGTGCAATTATCAAAACTATATTTTCCTATAAATAGAAGTTCATTCTTCCTTCATTTCTCACCAATTCACTAAAGCTATAGAGCAACTATTATAGAGAGAAATTATAGAGAGAAAGAAGAAGAGAAGTCTGCTACCTCTCTACTCTAGTATCCAGTTTCTTTCTAAGGTAAGGGCTATTATTTCTTTCGTATTCATGAAGAGAGCTTCTGTTATTCCATTCTTTATTATTATGTTGGAATAATATGTCTATCTGAAGTATCGCATAAATGGTGAAATTCTTCATTATTCCATTCTTTATTATTATGTTGAATAACTCGCCTATCTGTACCGCATACATGGTGAAATTCTTCCATTATTCCATTCTTTATTATTCTATTGGAATATCCTCATGCATGCGATTACGCTAGACTCGGTTCCAATCTTTATTATTTTATTGAATAACTCGCTCATAGCAATTATCGCATGCGTGGTGAATTATTTGTTATTCCATTCTTTATTATTCTTTTGAATATCCTCGTCTCGTAAGCGATTACAGTGAACTCGGTTCCATTCTTTATTATTCTATTGGAATAACTAGTCTGTGCGGTCTATCGCATGCATGGTGAATTCTTCTGTTATTCCATTCTTTATTATTTTGTTGGAATATCCTGTCTGTGCGGATTACACATGACCTGGTTCCATTCTTTATTATTCTGTTGGAATAACCTGTCTATGTAGATTATCACATGCATGGTGAATGATCCTTCGTATTCATTCCTTATTAAATTGTGGAAATGATCTGTCTACGTGGATTACCGCATGGCGGGTGAAAATCCATTTGCAGTTTCATATATTCTATGATACTCATTTGGTTAAAGTTTTGGCTTCTATATTCCATGAAATTAGTAGAATATCCTGGATATTTGTGCTTCATTTGGTATCTTTTCATGGAAATATTCTTCTGAGCATTCTTGAATTTACTCCACAAAGCAGTATCATGTTGACAATTTGGACGTAATTGATTTCAAGATAAATTAACTTATAAATCTTTAAAATTTATTCTTGAATTTGTTTTATTGAATTATTATGTCATTGTCATCATCCTCATGCGTATATTGTGATGAAAGTCATCTTTGGCTTACGTGCATAGATGGACTTGGTATGATTATAACCAGATTATTCAAGATAATCATGATCTCAGAATGTTATAAATGATGTGGTAAAAGTCCTCGAGAGTTTTGTAGTGCATTGATGGATAGTTTTTGGTATGATTATGACTGTGGATTATTCTAAGATAGTCATGACCATTGATGATTTAATGAATATCTTTGGCACCAAAAGTGCGGGGATGACTCGATGAGAACTCCATTGAGTGTGGATATTGTTTAGATGACAATATTCTGTTAAATAGTGTGACAATAAATGTAATGAGGACTCCATTGAGTGTGGATATTGTCTAGATGACAATATTCTTATTAAAACTCTTAGATTATATTTTGTCGCATTTTATACGATCATTGTATAATTAAGTTGTATTTGAATTTTGTATCATGTATTTGGCGACTCAAGATGGGTGATGTATACCTATATTGGGGGTGTCACACCAAACTTACTTTAGGATGTCCCACAAATCTATACTTGTCAAATCTTGTCCCAAGCTTATCCTTTGAAACTTTTTCACATAAGCTAGACAACTCCTTATCTTAACTCACTTAAAATTAGGAATCCTTCCTGTCCATAACTTTTATAGAGTCTTGGGGCCGAAGTTTGTGGTTACCTTTTCCATAGATTTGCAGCCATTTCTAGGGCATGACCCCAGAAGGATTCTGGAATGTCGGTAAAATCATTATGGACAGCATCATGTCCAACAAGGTATAATTTTTTCCTTTCAGATGCATTAATCAATTATTGTGTATCAGGAGGCATCCATTATGAGAAAACTAGTTGAGATGATCTAGAAACTTATTGCACAAGTATTTATTCCTTGATCTAATAAAAGAATCTTAATACTTTGCCAATTTGTTTCACTTCTGAATTCATTGAACCTTTCAAATAATTCACACTAGTATTTCAGCAAATACACACATTCAACTCTTTGAATGATCATCTCCTTTTCTTATACTAATTTGTTCAATATGCAAAATTATTTTCACGTAAGTCAAGTATACAAAATCCATTAAGTGATATTCCAGTTCTAAACAAAACATTATTATTATAATTAGAACAATAATTGTTCTTAAATATAATATCAAAGATTTCATTGTTCAACAATATAATGGAAATAATATTTCTAATGAGAACTGGAATATAATAACAACTTATTGACTTAATAGATTTGCTCGTAGGCAATGCTAAACTATAAGTTTCTATGGCTAATGTAACAACCTTTGCTTCACTTCCCACACATAGGATTACTTACCTTTGTTTAGCTTTCTATTTCTGCTTGGTCCCTTCATAAATCTATATTTATGATAACCATAGTCGGTATCCAATACCCAAGTAGAACCTTGACTTAAAGAAAATTTATTTCAATCATGAATAAAAAACTATATTTTTAACCGAAACTTCAGTAAGCTTCTTCTGGTTAGCCTCTACAAAATGCTTCTTACAGTTTCTTTCCAGTGTCCAAGCTTATTGTAGTGGAAGCAAACACCTTTGCTATCCGTATCAGTTTTGTTCTTATTATCCTTCATTTTTTTCCTTTTTTATATACCTTCTTAGAATTGTTCTTCTTTTCAGAAGATCCTTTTGCCCCTACTAGTAAGACTTGGTCTTTCATGGTTGGAAATTGACTCTCAACATTTTTCAACATGTTAAGCAAATCAGGGAAGCTGATATCTAGCTTGTTCATATGAAAAATTCACAACAATTGTGAAAGGAGTCTGGGAGTGAGTGCAAGATCGAATCTTGGCTCAACTCTCCATCCACGATAAAACCTATTATCCTAATTGTTCAATCAAATTGATCATGTTTAGGACATGTGTTTGTACTTATGTGTCATTGGTCATTCCAGATCAGAAAAGCTCCTTAGATATCTGATATCTATTAGTTCTACTTTCCTCACCATCAACTATTTGACGTATAGGAATATAGTAGGAGTATCCATAGTTTCATGCTGACGCTGAAGCACGTTACTCATGGATGCGAGCATGATGCATTGAGCCAACTTTGCATCATCTTGCCACTTTCTAAAAGTAGCAATCTCTTCCTCAGAGGCATTGTCTACAACAAGTGCAGGGTTAGGCGTATTAAGGATATAATATAGCTTTTTCAGCCGTGAGAACTATTCTCAAATTCCTTAACCAATCCATTTAATTCGATCCGGTTAAATAACATCTAATATGCTTCGCAGTGATAGTAATTTAGAGATTGTAAAATTATGTAAATGAATTTGAAATTAATAACATTTTAGCATATATTCTTTTATTAATTACCAAAATAAATTAGGTCTTGTTTTAAATTGGTATCTCCCACTATTTTCTTCAAACTATATTACCCTCAATATATATAGTTTGGAAATATCTAATTAAAGATATGCTAGTGAGAATAAGGATTCCATTTCAAATGTATATACCCTTGTGTGTGCACAACAAACTATATATAAATAAATAAGTAGACAACTCTTGTCAATTACATCAACTATGTAACTCCTTGTATTTTACCTCTTAAATCATAATGGTCAAGTGTGTGCACATCCGAACTAAAATAATTTAAGTTAAGTCGCACCCAAAGATTTCCATATAAGTGAAGAGAAAACTACGTACCAGTGTGTGCACAAAAAGCAAGAATGTTCAATTCCTTATAAACATCATATGTAACAAAAACAACATCTTAAATATTTAATACTTGCCTTGTGTGTGCACAACAAACTCATATTAAATATTCAATACTTTATTGTTTCTATCATGCTAGAAGGTGACGTTCGATATTCCAAATATCTTTAAACGTTACAACTTAATATAAAATATTTGAGGGGTTTGCATGTAATTAATTTGTCTCATCTTGTTTAGCGTGCATGCATACATATATATAAAATACGTGTAATATTATTTAACATTCCAAGCATGTTTGCATAATATATAATATATAGTATAAGCATGCACATACAGAATACTATATTCTACCCGGATTGATTATGGACTTTTATTCTAGTTTGGTTCACTAGAGCCACCAAGTGAACCAAAAGGTCAAACCCTAGGGGTGCAAGAATTAATATTTAAATATAACTATTACATTTAAACACGGGCTCCATTACAAACGAGTCTTCAAGCGCTCCTTGCAACTTGATCTCCAATTCTTTAAAATTATTTCTAACTACTTCTATTACAAAACGATTTAAAATAAACAGAAACCTTGATCAGCAGTCAAGGTGAAGTACATAGGAGGGAGTTAGAATTTACATTATGAAAAAAATATAGAACACGATGTACGCAGACCCCATTTAATAAAACTCATACATTCATGCATGCAATTAAAATAAAATCCAATCACATTGGTCAATAGTCCATAATGAATCCGATTTATTATCATACACATCACCATATGCATCAATAAATAACATTCATCTCATGAATAATAAACATTCAATATATATATTGATATTATTTAATGGGCAAATTTAGTTAGTATAAAATCTAATTTTGAATCAAACTAAACTCCTTTATTTTAATCCAAATTTAAATCAAAATAAACCTCTTTTATTTTAATTTATCTAATTTTGAATAAAATAAACTATTTTATTTTAATCAAAATCTTTAATCAAAATAAACTCCTAACACGAATTCTCTTTCCTCTATTCACAAATAAACTCCTTTATTTTGAATAATATGAAATC
Source organism: Panax quinquefolius (assembly GCA_020205615.1). Taxonomy (NCBI): domain Eukaryota; kingdom Viridiplantae; phylum Streptophyta; class Magnoliopsida; order Apiales; family Araliaceae; genus Panax; species Panax quinquefolius. The sequence goes on from CM035168.1 coordinate 25,741,937, forward strand.
TTATTTCATATCTAAATAAACTCCTTTATTTAAGAAAATACATATTCTCTTTCATATTCACAAATAAACTCTTTTATTTTGAATAATATGAAATCTTATTTTATATCTAAATAAACTCCTTTATTTAAGGAAACACGGAATCCAATTTCAACTCTAATTAATTAGCATGAAATCCAATTTTAAGATTAAAATAAACTCTTTATTTTAATTATAAAATTTTATATATATATATATATATATAATCTGGGTAATTCACATGATCATATGCGTTAAAAAGCGGTAAAATATATATAATATAAATAGTAACCATATAATAATATCTCATACTAATTCACGTGAATCAATACTCATATTTAATATATATATATATATATATATATATATATATATATAATCGAGATCCTGAATCACATTAATCTGTTAAGTATCATGATGTATATTTATTAATATATATACACGTGAATTGCCTTTTAAGAATCCTGAACTGAATGAATCATGATTACCTATATATATACAAGTCATGATTAACTTTGAAAAAATGTGATTGCGAAGCTGCATGAAAGTTTTACGAATTGATTTCATTTTTTTTTTAATTTTATACAATAAAATTATGCCCAATTAAATTATTCTAAACACATATCAATATACATATCAAATTAAAACAATTAATAATTTGCATAAAGGTTTGGCTCTGATGCCACTGTTAGGTTTGTAATATCCATGAACACAATCAAATTGCATAAAATAAGCGAAAAGGTGGAAAATCAGATTTGTTAGTTCCTGGAGGCACAATAGTTATCTAGAAGGGTGGGGGGTTGAATAGATATTAAAAAATTTTCTTTGTTTAAAGATTGATTTGATAAAGCTTTTAAGCACAACGGAATTATTGTTTCTTTGAAATCCCTTTTAGATAGAAAGTTAAAGAGAGAAAGGCAGTTATAGCCGTTATAACAGTTATAGCAGTTATAAATAGACACAGTTATTTTTAAGTGGTTCGGAACACTCAAAGCTCTTAGTCTACTCTTCTACTCATTGAGTAGGAAATCCACTAAGGAAGTCTTTTACACTTTCTGAATCTCACAGATTCCTTCTAGACCAGCAATCTAGGCATTTCTAAGTTCACTCTTGAACTCTTCAAGTCCAGCAAACTTGGCTCTTCACAGTTCACTTAGAACTCTTCAAGTCCTTCTGACTTGGAACTTATTACTACAATAGATTGACAATTGTTGAGTTCTGATTGAGGCTACTCAGTTGCAGTTAAGCACTTGTTAGAAAGAACTGAGTAGCTGAGCAAGCTTCCTCTTTTCTAAGATCGTAGAGTTTAGCGTTGAGTGTTCTTGTGCGTTTTGTTCAGTACTTGCTTACTTCTCTCATATGTTTGTATTCCGTATATATGTGATCTTTGAAATCTATCCATTGAAGTCATCTGATGAAGCATTAAATGCGTTTGGCATTTCTGAGCTTTGTTGGAGACATTTCTGCACATCTTCCTCGAATCAGATTCTCGCCCAATCGACACGGCAAGCAGACTGCTTTCTCACCTAACACCTGAAAATGTGTTTTCCACTGCCCAATGGTCCTTTTCTTATCTTCTTGAACACGTTCCTTTTTATGAATACTAAGGATATCTTTTGTACCGTTGGGACTGGTGAGCGCTTCAACGTTTGAAACTCATTCCTCATTTGTTTGAATTTATCTCCAAACAGAAGATAGAGTTCGATGCTTCTGACACAAGAGAGATGAGACTTTACGATCCATGTCGTGGTGTCTTGTCATATTTGTGATTGGTCTGAACACTACGATTCCTTTCAAGAATTTGCACACTACGATCTTTGAATACTACGTTCTTTGCTTGCTCGTCTTGCCGACTCTACATTTCCAAAAGCACACTACGATCTCTGAGTTGGCTTCGGCAAACGTCTGGACCACTCTACGATTTCTGGAGAGGCCATTCAAGGCAGATACACTGTGATCATCTCTGTACTACGATCCTGCCTTAGTTTCTGCATTCATTTGATCAGCCAGATAGACTACGATTCTCTTCAAGGCCTATCTATTTCTTTTTAGCCATAGATCAACCTAACATATTTGATCTCTTTATCTATATAAGTGAACATTAAAGAAGAAGATCGACCTAACAATTTTGATCTATCACTAAGTCCTTGTACGTATATTCGTTGAAGGACTTTACACATAATCATGAGCATTTTCATTAAACATCAAATCACAATAAGCATTCTTCCAACAATCTCCCCCTATTTGATGTTGACATAACCAAGGAGATTTGTTGTCATGATTATTAAATTTTATATGTAGTTGCCGTAAAGTAAACATGACTTAGTATTTCAGTGAGTAGCTGAAATTTCTAGAGAATAATCATGAATTTATTGATGTTGTGGAGACAGATATTACATTTAAGATCAATACAACTTAAAATTCAACTTATCTCTATTTCTTTGGCCTTTTGCTTCTTGGAGGATTTGCATATTCCTCAGCTCTCCTTTTTCTACTTGCTTCATCTCTTCTGGCCAAATCTTCTAGCTCACTTGGGCTTAGTCTGAGATTATGATCATGCCTATTCATGAATACAGGATCTCCAATTGGCATTCATAGGCCTGTTGTTGTCACCTCATGAGAGCTGGTGGCTTGTCCTAGACTCTTTAAAGGTTGAGCCATTAAAACTTCCTGCTGATCAGATCATTGAGTCTGATGGCTTGATCGTGGAGTCTGCTGGTGGATTTGCCTTGCAGGAGGATTCCTTGAGGATTGAGGTTGGAATTGACCTCTACCTTTTCCTTTGCCTCCCTGATCTCCTCGTTTACCTTTATTCTCCCCCTTTATGTCAGCATCAAGGGTTCGAATGTCATCTGAAAGACGATTCAGTCCTTGAACAAGCTCGTTGAGCTAACTCTTGGTCTGAACAATGTCCTCTCTATTTTCTTCGATCAGAGCTTCAGACCTAGCTTCCCGTTGCTGAATGATGGATAAAATGTTGTTTGTTTGCTGGCCATTGATGACATAGAATTGTTGAAATTCTTTGACAGCAGTCTGTAGATTGAGGAAGCTTTCAATCATGCGTTGATTTTGAGTCTCTTGGTTGGCCTGTAGGATTAGGATAGCTTCTATGTGGTTCTTAGCTGCCTGAAAGTGAATATCATCCATGTCTTTTATGCTCTAAAGCGTTTCTTTGAGGATGTCTTTGAGTGTTTTAGAGAGCTCAGAGCTTAGAGAGCTTGGGAAATTATTTGCAACATTGATCATGGATGCTAATCTCAGCTGAATGAGAGCAGTGTGATCCTCAAGACTTTCATCAAGTTCCTTGACCACTTTCTTAGATATTTTTGATAAATCAATTTTGGTGAGCAGCTCTGACAGAAATTCATCCAGTGTGGAAAATTTTGAGAAGGGAGGAGGTTTGCTTTTGAATTTATCTTGCAATGAGGAGAGGGCAAGATCAAGATTGAAACATTCATTTCTAGAGGAAGAGGGAATATCTGATGAAGGGGCCTGGGTTTGGATGTTGAAGCTTGGTGACTCTACGATTTGAGGTGGATACTCTATCGAGGGGCTAAAGTCAGTGATCGTAGAGTTGGTAGGCCATGGGAGCATTAGGGAGTCGATCTTATTTGGTTCCTCAGTTATAGAATTTTGGGATTCTGCAACTGGAAATTGATTCAGTGGATGAAGAATCACTTCCAACCATTGTAGGAATTCATAAAATTGATTAAATGAGGATGTTTGGGCAAGTGATTAACTCAAGAGAGAGTTGATAGATAGTACCTCAAGTTTTTCTTTGAGGAAGAACTGTTGGTGAGAAGCTTCTTGGCAAAATTAAATCTCCCGAGAATCCATTGGCTAATCTTGAGATAGTGGATACTCTTTGAAACTCGAAATATGTGATCCCAAGAGTTCAGAATTTGAGCTCGGTGGAAAGGCATCATAGGAAGATATGAAAATAATTGCTCATAATTGGCTCTTCTGTGCCCATCAATGCCCACGGCTATGATCTCGACCTCGTCGTCTTCCTCCGATTCTCTATTCTCGTTTGAGGATTCCATTATATCAATGGCCTCATGATGTTCTTGTACTGGTTCTCCTTCTTTGTCTGTAGAAACCTCTTCTTCTGTCATGGGGATATTATGAGCCTCCCCCTCAGTGTGATCATCCACTTGGTCGATTAGTAGCTCCCCCTCAGTTGGAGCACTTTCTATCATCTCCCCCTTAATAGGTGTATCTTCTATCATCAGATCCTCAAGTATCTCCCCCTCAGTTGGAGCTTTGACTATTTGGCTTTCATTTGCTGGTTCCTTTTCAGCAGGCAATTCCTTGTCTTCCTTCTTTGTGCTTTCTCATTGACAAGAATATATTTCTTGACCAGTTTTCTTCTTGGCTTTTTAGGTCGAGGCCTGACCTCGTGACTTTCTTCAGTTTTATACTTCTGATCAGCCAAAATGTTTGTTGCAGCTACTTCCTTGTTTGGTCTGGTCTCTACGATCGGCAGAGACTCTACGATCGAAGAGATTGATGGCCTTTTGGTCTTGTAGCTGATTTTATTCTTTTTCAGCAGCTGAGATATGGTTGCTCTATCTTCTTCTGCCTCAGCCTGCTATTGCTTCCTTCTTAGGATCGGCAGAGTCTCAATGTCTGAGGACTCTATGGGCTTATTGGTAGAGGATCCTTGAGGTTCTTCTATAGTTCTGGTTTTTAGCTTCCTTTTCCCTTTGCTTTTTCTGATCAAAGCAATGAGTTCTTCCTGGTCAGCTTCTTCTTCTTCTTCTTCTTCTTCTTCAGTTTCTTTGACAACTGAAGTGTTCCCTGGCACTCCTGATTCCTTTATTTCACCAGTTCTTCCACTGGATTCAGACATCATCTTCACATTTTCAGCTAGATTTCTTTTCCAGTTTTCAAATAATTGCTGGGTCATTCGTCGATTTGGATTGATGGCTTCTCCATCATCATCCTCGATTAAGTCACCAAGAGCAGCCTATAGGATAATGCTTATAAATCGTCTGTAGAGCATCTTCTATGAGCTCTTTGTTTTCTTTGGGCTGATTAACTACTTCCCAATCCATTCAAGTAATAGAGCCCCATAGTTAAGTTATATTTTATAACATATGGCAGTCATGAGTTTGAGTTGTACCTCATTCACAGAGTCATGACTTGAGCTCTTACAACATATACATTTTCCAACAATATCAGCTAGAAACTCATACCTCTGTGGAAACTCCTTCTTTTTGTATCTTTTGACATAGGGTGATTTCTTGTGATGCATCTTCTTGAGACCTTTATGGAATTCTATGCCATCTAAGGACGGATACCCTTCAGATTTTAGGCCTAGGGCTAAATTGATGTCCTTAGCCTTTAATCTGATTTGGACATTCCTGACTTTCGCAGTGATGGTGTTATTTTCAAATACTCCGTTATTGTAGAATTCTTTTATCAATTTTAGGTAGATCAATGTGTCCGTACCTAGGGCTTCTTCAAGGCATGCCTTCTTTAGTAGCGACAACATCTTGTGAAATTGAGGTTCAGCTGATTTAAACTCGTCAAAACAGAGTCTCAGAAGGCGTGAGATAACACCGAAGTCGCCATTGATTTCTTTGCGCAGAAGTTAGATCGACCGAGCTTACTCTTGATTTAGGGTTTCTGCTTGACAGAGGAAGAAAGAGATGATCTTTTGAACTTCAAATTTCAAAAAGACGATTTTAATTTGTACTTGTAATTTCCCTCTCTCTATTTTTCTTAGTGGGACAGGTGTCGAATTTTGCTTGGCTCTACAAATTTTGACAGAGAAGGATTGTACTGAATTGCCCTTAACTCCTTCTGAGCTAATGTATTCTTCAGTGAGACTACGATCGTTGAGATGGTCCTTGAAGTCGTCGAGTCTGTTCTACCATCATTGAGTCTGTGTAGCAGTCGTTGTGTCTGACCTATAAACGTAGAGTGTGAACTGCGATCATTGAGTCTGACTAGCAATCGTAGAGTCTGATCAAGTCCTTATGATGAACTTTTTGACTTAGCATTCTTCTTAGATTAAGGTAGCTCAGGAAGGGCCAACCTCATTGATTGGATCAAGGGTCAGGTTTGTCCCTGAGGTGCTTATCAGAGAGATTGCTTTGATTTATGCTTGATCATCATAGGGTGCTCCTTTGGTTTTGTTGATGTAGCTCTGCTGTCGTTGAGTCTGCACTACGATCGTTGATTCAGTTCAGCGTTCGTTGAGTCTGTTCATCGTTCGTGGAGTTTTATGACACTTTGGCTCTACGATCGTGAACTTCCTTTGATTATGTCTTTGATTTCTAACATAGCCCTTAAATCTGTATGGTTATCACAAACTAACGCACAATTTTTCATGTTTGCAAGTTAAGCATGCCTAGCTCACTTATCAATTTGTTGAATCTGGATTCATCTAGTGGCTTTGTAAAAACACCAGCAAGTTGATTTTTAGTAGGGATATATTGTAAAGATATAGTTCCATTTTGTACATGATCCCTAATGAAGTGATACCTTATTTCTATATGCTTAGTCCTAGAATGCATGAAAGGATTGTAAGTTATAGCAATTGCACTTGTATTATCACAATGAATAGGTATGGATTTGAATTCAAACCCATAATCTGCTAGCTGATTTTTCATCCATAATATCTCGAGCACGACAATTAAGAATCGCCAAAATGAATGTATTCACTTTTCGCAATGAGGTAGATACTGAGTTTTGCTTCTTGCTAAACCAGGACACAAGTCTGTTACCTAGTAGTTGACAAGTGCCACTGGTACTTTTTCTATCTATTTTGCAGGTTGCAAAATCAGCATCTGTGTATCCTATTAGCTCAAATGAGGATTCCTTAGGATACCAAAGCCCCAAGTGGGGTATACCCTTGAGGTACCTGAAAATCATTTTTATAGCAGTTAAATGAGATTCTTTGGGACAAGCCTGAAATCTAGCACAAATGCATGTTGCAAACATTATATCTGGTTTACTGGCAGTAAGATATAAAAGAGAGCCTATCATACCTCTGTATTGAGTTATATCAATACTTTTACCTTTTTCATCTTTGTCAAGCTTGGTTGCAGGAGCAATTGGGGTTTTCATGGGAGAGGCTGATTCCATGCCATACTTTTTGAGTAAGTCTTTAATGTACTTGGCTTGGTTTATGAAAATTCATTCATCAGTTTGCTTTACTTGCACTCCAAGAAAGAAGTTCAGCTCACCCATCATGCTTATTTCGAATTTGCTCTGCATAAGCTTGAAGAATCTCTTGCATAAATTTTCATCAATAGAACTAAAGATAATATCATCAACATAGATTTGAACTAATAGGACCTTATCTTTATGCTTTCTAAGAAACAGTGTGGTATCTACTCTACCTCTAGTGAATCCATTTTCAATAAAAAAGTTAGTGAGTGTTTCATACCATGCTCTTGGTGCTTGTTTAAGACCATATAAGGCTTTGTCTAATCTAAAGACATAATTAGAAAGAGATGGATTGATGAAACCTGGAGGTTGCTCTACATAGACTTCTTTTTGAAGTTCACCATTCAAGAATGCACTTTTGACATCCATCTGGAAGACTTTGAACTTCATGTGAGCAGCAAAGGCAAGGAATATTTTGATGGTTTCTAGTCTGGCAACAGGTGCAAATGTCTCATCATTGTCAATGCATTCTTCCTGAGAGTAGCCCTTGGCCATTAGTCTAGCCTTATTCCTGGTTATCACCCCATCTTCATCCATCTTATTTCTGAAGACCCACTTGGTTCCAATTACAGAATGATTCTTTGGTCTTGGAACCAATCTCCATACTTTGCTTCTCTCAAACTGATTATGTTCTTCCTGTATGACCTCTATCCAACTGGAGTCTTCCATAGCATCCTCTATCTTCTTCGGTTCTATTTGAGATAGGAAGCTTAGATAAAAGCATTCATTTTAAGTAGCAGCTCTTGTGTTGACTCTTGCATTCGGATCTCCAATGATTAGATCTTGAGTGTGATCTCTTGCCCATCTGCTTCCTATTGGAACATCCGTTCTTATGCCTTTTTGTATTAGATTTTCAAGATCTATTTCTTCTTCTTGATGTGGAGGCTCGTTATCTGGCATAGGCCTCTCTACGATCTCATTCCCTTGCTCAACGATTTCGCTGTCTAGTATTACGATCGTAGTATTGAGCTCGACGACCTCATTCGTAGTGTTTGAACTATTAGTCTTAGTGTCTTGAGGCGTTATTTTGTCTAAGTCTGTTTCATCAAATATGATGTGAATCGAGACTTCAACACTTAGTGTCTTCTTGTTGAACACTCTGTAGGCCTTACTGTCTGTGGCATATCCAAGAAAGATTCCTTCGTCTGATTTTGGTTAAAACTTTGTTAAGTATTGCTTTCCATTGTTGAGTATGTAGCATGCACAGCCGAACACATGAAAGTAGCTAACACTAGGTTTTCTTCTTTTCCACAGTTCATAGGGAGTTTTCTTAATCGTAGAGTGTATGAGTGATCTATTCTGAGTATAACATGTAGTGTTGGCTGCTTCTGCCCAGAAGTACTCAGGCAGATGAGCTGTTGCTAGAAAAGTCCTTCCAGCCTCTATTAATGTCACGTTCTTTCTTTCAGCAATTCCATTTTGTTGAGGAATTCGTGGAGCTGAGAAGTTGTGACTAATCCCATTGTCTATGCAGAACTAATCCATTTCTGAGAAATCGAATTTTCTGCCATGATCACTTCTTATGGCCTTGATTTTCTCTCCTTTCTCGTTTATCACCAGCTTGAACATCTTGATCAGTTGGGAGCTTGTTTCATCTTTTGAGGTCAGAAAGAATACCCATGTAAATCTGGTGTAGTCGTCGACTACGACCACTGAGTATCTCTTTCCCCCAAGGCTCGTCGTTGGAATTGGTCCAAAAAGATCCATATGTAGTAATTGCAGAGGCTTGTCAATTGAGTTGATGGTTTTTCTCTTGAATGAGCTTTTGGTCTGTTTCCCAAGTTGACAGGCATTGCATGGCCTTTCTTTAACGAAGTTGAATTTGGGTAGGTCTGCAACTAGATCTTTTGAAGCTAACTTGGACATGCTCTTGAAGTTGAGATGAGATAATCTTTGGTGCCATAGCCAGCTCATTTCTTCAGATGCTTTAGCCAAAAAGCATATTGTCTCGTCTGAGCTTAGTTTTCCAAGATTTACGGTGTAGACATTTCCTTCTCTTGTTCCGGTTAGTTTTACTGCAGATGTCTTCAGGTCTCGAACTTGACATTGATTGTTGAGGAATGATACTTGATGACCCTTGTCGCAGAGTTGGCTAATGCTTAGAAGGTTTTGTTGTAGTCCTTCCACATAGGCCACTTTTCTAAATAATACTGCACCATTTCCAGCTGAGCTATAGCCTCTTGTCTTGCCAGAGCCATTATCTCCAAAGATGACCGAGGGACCCTCCTTCTCTATGTAGTTAGATAGAAGGGCTTTGTTCCCAGTCATGTGTCTTGAACATCCACTATCCAGATACCAGGTTGAGTTCGTGGAGCTCTTTTCCTAAGGCAACATTAAACCTTCATTTTGGTACCCATACTTGCATGGGTCCTACTATGTTAGGACCCTTGGGGACCCAAATCTACTTGATTTTGGGTCTCATATGCATGGAATTATTATAATAACACTTTGTAGCCTTGTGGCCAACTCTGTAGCATACAAAACATTTGATATGAATCATGTGTGTGTGTGTGAAAGTTCTTCCTCCATTTAGACTTTTGTGGGTTATTGGTCATCCTTCTGCTAGGCTGATATTCCCTTTTCCATGTGTTCTCTTGTTTCATTATTTGTGAGGAGTGTATCTTTATTGTATCTTCCTAGTTGGTTCGTAGAGTTGATTTTATTGGACTCTACGATCCTTCGAGGTTGATGAGTAGTAGCTAGATTACTCTTCTCTTTTTCGAAACCCTGCACCAAAGCATGAGATCCCTTACTCGGGAATATGAATTGAATCACCGGGCATGGTTTGATAGCTTATCCTTCTGTGAGGATTTCACAAATATAATGCCTCTACTGAAACCTGAAGCATTACCAGTGCTAGTTTCCTTTGCTTTTTCCACACATGACTCTGAGGTAGATTCCCAAAAGCCTTACCCTATTTTATCAAAGACATTTCTCTGGTTAGAGATTAAGGAGTCCATGGATGAAGAGGATTTATTCCATGTAGAGACAGTCTTTTTTAGATCCTCAATCTTAGAGGTTAGACTAGACTCTCATTGTGCACTGAGCTCATTTGCCCGTCTCAAGAGCTTATTCTGAGCTTTAAACTTGGAGAGAGAGTCAGTACTGAGAAGGGCTATTTCGAGTTCCTCTTGAACTTTTTCTTTCTCCTTTTGAAGAAGTGAGTAGTCTTTAGACAGAACTCGAAACCACTTCATGTATTGATGCAGATCAGATGTTATGCCATGTAATGCAGTTCTAAGGTCATCAATATCTACATTAGGAGAGTTGAAATCAAATACCTCATTGATACTTACTTCATGTATGTTGGAGTTCTGTTTGTCCCTTGCATTTTTAGCCATCAGGCAGAGATTAGCCATTTGAGGATCTTCATCGTCTCCAGATTCTGGAGTTAAGTCATTTTCAGAGTCACTCCACGATCCTCCAGCTACAAGGCCTTTGTCTTTCTTCTGTGGCCTTTTGTTGCCTTTGTATTCCTTCTTTGCATGTGATTTCTTCTTGAGTTCTTCTCTGAGAGGTTTGTTGCAGTTGACAATGAAGTGATCAGGTTTCTTACAGTTGTAGCATAGGTCATTCATTTGCTCCTGGCTGTTGTAGTTGCTCACTTTCTTTGGCTTGCTGGTTTTGCCTCGTCGCATGAATCTTTGTAGTCTTTTAACCAGCATTGCAAAGTCCTCATCATCATCTTCATCATAGTCAGAATCAACTTCAGTGTTGACTTTGGAGATGTTTTCAGTTACTTTGAGAGCAACACCTTTATCCTTCTTTCTTCCTTCGCATAACGCTTTACGCTTTCGTTGTGTTAGCTCCAGTTCGTATGTGAGGAGGTTGCCATATAGCTGTTGAACAGTCATTTCATGTAGATTCTTTGATTCTCTAATAGCAGTGGTTTTGGCATCCCACTTACTTGGTAGGGATCTTATGAACTTTATGATCAGATCTTTGTTTGGATAGATCTTTCCATAGGCTCGTAGAGAGTTGAGCAGAATATTAAATCTCTCGTATGTGGCAGTGATGTTCTCTCCTTGAACGTGAGCAAACATCTCGTATTGCTGAGTTAAGAGAGATTGTTTGTTTTCTCTGACTTCTTCTGTCACTTCATGCATAATGAGGAATGCTTCCCAAACCTCCTTTGCTGTTTTGCAGTTGACCACGTTTTTAAACAGATCATCTTCCAATGATTGGAATAAGATGTTTTTTTCTTTTTTATCGAGCTGGACAGCTCTTTTCTCGTTCTCTATCCATTCTCCTTTGACTTGGATATGAACTCTGTTAGGGTCATCTGTAGTTGGTGCAAGCTTTGTAGGAATGTAGGGCCCATTTTGAACTGTGTCAAATAGATCTTCATCTATTGAATCCATGTAGATTTGCATCCTAACCTTCCAGTTAGCAAATTTATCTTTGTTGCACATGGGCAGCTTGCTGCCTCTTCCAATCTTTTATTCGCTTGGTAAGTGTGCCATTGGATCTACCCAAGCTTTGTAGGCTATATAATAGAACCTGCTCTGATACCAATTGTTAGTTCCCGGAGGCACAATAGTTATCTAGAAGGGGGGTTGAATAGATATTAAAAACTTTTCTTTGTTTAAAGACTATTTTGATAAAGCTTTTAAGCACAACGGAATTATTATTTCTTTGAAATCCCTTTTAGATAGCAAGTTAAAGAGAGAAGCGCTTATAGCGAGCTTATAGCGATTTATAAATAGACACGATTGTTTTTAAGTGGTTCGGAGCACTCAAAGCTCCAGTCCACTCTTCTACTCCTTGAGTAGAAATCCACTAAGGATGTCTTTTACACTTTCTGAATCTCATAGATTCCTTCTGGACCAGCAGTCTAGGCACTTCTAAGTTCACTCTTGAACTCTTCAAGTCCAGCAGACTTGGCTCTTCAGAGTTCACTTAGAACTCTTCAAGTCCTTCTGACTTGGAACTTCTTACTTCAATAGATTGATAGTTGTTGAGTTGTGATTGAGGCTACTCAGTTGCAGTTAAGCACTTGTTTGAAAGAACTATGTAGCTGAGCAAGCTTCCTATTTTTTCTCAAATCGTAGAGTTCAGCGTTTAGTGTTCATGTACATTTTGTTCAGTACTTGCTTACTTCTCTCATATGTTTGTATTCCGTATATATGTGATCTTTGAAATCTATCCGTTGAAGTCATCTGATGAAGCATTAAATGCGTTTGACATTTCTGAGCTTTGATGGAGACAATTTCAACATCTTCCGAATCAGCATTCGCCCATCGACACGACACGGTAGATCGCTTTCTCACCTAATACCTGAAAATGTGTTTTCCTCTGCCCAATGGTCCTTTTCTTATCTTCTTGAACACGTTCCTTTTTATGAATACTAAGGATATCTTTTGTACCATTGGGACTGGTGAGCGCTTCAACGTTTGAAACTCATTCCTCATTTGTTTGAATTTATCTCCAAATAGAAGATAGAGTTCGATGCTTCTGACACAAGAGAGATGAGACTTTACGATCCATGTCGTGGTGTCTTGTCATATTTGTGCTTGGTCTAAATACTACGATTCCTTTCAAGAATTTGCACACTACGATCATTGAATACTACGTTCTTAACTGGATATTAATTCATGTCTGGAAGTTATACTGACCAGTCGGGTAATTAACCGGATAAATGAGCAATTAATTGCTATTAATTCACATGATTATAACTATTTGTTTAGGGGAGTTGGTGCAAGATTGATAATACTTGCATGACTAAGTTAAAAATGGAGGTATAAATGGAGGTACTATACTATAATTCATATTTTCACATGATTATAACTATTGATTCACATGATTGAACTATTGATTCACATTATTTACTATTAGGGGAGGTGGTGCAAGTTTGATAATAATTGCAGGACTAAATTAAAAATGAAAAAAAAAAGTTGAAGGTAGTGTACTGTAATATTTTGAGCCCCAAAACGTGCAATTATCGAAACTATATTTTCCTATAAATAGAAGCTCATTCTTCCTTCATTTCTCACCAATTCACTAAAGCTATAGAGCAATTATTATAGAGAGAAATTATAGAGAGAAAGAAGAAGAGAAGTCTGCTACCTCTCTACTCTAGTATCCAGTTTCTTTCTAAGGTAAGGGCTATTATTTCTTTCAGTATTCATGAAGAGAGCTTACATTATTCCAATCTTTATTATTATGTTGAATAATATGTACATATGCCAAGTACCGCATAAATGGTGAAATTCTTCATTATTCCATTCTTTATTATTATGTTGGAATAACTCGCCTATGCTAAGTACCGCATACATGGTGAAATTCTTCATTATTCCATTTTTATTATTCATTGGAATATCCTCGTGCATGCATTACGCTAGACTGGTTCCATTCTTTATTATTCTATTGAATAACCTATCTGTATGCGATCTCATCGCATGCATGGTGAATTATTTGTTATTCCATTCTTTATTATTCATTGGAATATCCTCGTCATGCATGCGGATTACGCTTAGGCCCGGTTCCATTCTTTATTATTCTATTGAATAACCATTGCAATGCGATCTATCGCATGCATGGTGAATTCTTCATTATTCCATTCTTTATTATTTTGTTGGAATATCCCGTCTGCATGCGGATTACATACGACTGGTTCCATTCTTTATTATTCTGTTGGAATAACCTGTCTATGTAGATTATCACATGCATGGTGAATGATCCTTCGTATTTATTCCTTATTAAATTGTGGAAATAATATGTCTACGTGGATTACCGTATGGCGGGTGAAAATCCATTTGCAGTTTCATATATTCTATGATACTCATTTGGTTAAAGTTTTGGCTTCTATATTCCATGAAATTAGTAGAATATCCTGGATATTTGTGCTTCATCCGGTATGTTTTCATGAAAATATTCTTCTGATCATTCTTGAATATACTCCACAAAGCAGTATCATGTTGACAATTTGAACGTAATTGATTTCAAGATAATTAACTTATAAATCTTTAAAATTTATTCTTGAACTTGTTTTATTGAATTATTATGTCATTGTCATCATCCTCATGCTTATATTGTGATGAAAGTCATCTTTGGCTTACGTGCATAGATGGACTTGGTATAATTATAACCAGGGATTATTCAGTATAATCATGATCTGTAATGTTATAAATGATGTGGTAAAAGTCCTCAGTAGCCTGTAGTGCATTGATAGACAGTTTTTGGAATGATTATGACTAGGGTTTATTCGGTATAGTCATGACCATTGATGATTTAATGAATATCTTTGGCCCGTAGTGCAGGGATGACTCGATGAGGACTCCATTGAGTGTGGATATTGTATAGATGACAATATTCTGTTAAATAGTGTGACAATAAATGTAATGAGGACTCCATTGAGTGTGGATATTGTATAGATGACAATATTCTTATTAAAACTCTTAGATTATATTTTGTCGTATTTACATGACTGTTGTATAATTAAGTTGTATTTGAATTTTGTATCATGTATTTGGCGACTCAAGATGGGTGATGTATACCTATATTGGGGGTGTCACACCAAACTTACTTTAGGATGTCCCACAAATCTATACTTGTCAAATCTTGTCCCAAGCTTATCCTTTGAAACTTTTTCACATAAGCTAGACAACTCCTTATCTTAACTCACTTAAAATTAGGAATCCTTCCTGTCCATAACTTTTATAGAGTCTTGGGGCCGAAGTTTGAGGTTACCTTTTTCGTAGATTTGCAGCCATTTCTAGGGCATGACCCCAGAAGGATTCTGGAATGTCGGTAAATTCATTATGGACCGCACCATGTCCAACAAGGTATAATTTTTTCCTTTCAGATGCATCAATCAATTATTGTGTATCAGGAGGCGTCCATTATGAGAAAACCAGTTGAGATGATCTAGAAACTTATTGCACAAGTATTTATTCCTCGATCTAATAAAAGAATCTTAATACTTTGCCAATTTGTTTCACTTCTGAATTCATTGAACCTTTCAAATAATTCACACTAGTATTTCAGCAAATACACACATTCAACTCTTTGAATGATCATCTCCTTTTCTTATACTAATTTTTTCAATATGCAAAATTATTTTCACGTAAGTCAAGTATACAAAATCCATTAATTGATATTCCAGTTCTAAACAAAACATTATTATTATAAATAGAATAATAATTGTTCTTAAATATAATATCAAAGATTTCATTGTCCAACAATAAAATAGAAATAATGTTTCTAACGAGAACTAGAATACAATAACAACTTATTGACTTCATAGATTTGCTTGTAGGCAATGCTAAACTATAAGTTTATATGGTTAAGATAACAACTTTTGCTTCACTTCCCACACATAGGATTACTTACCTTTGTTTAGCTTTCTATTTCTGCTTGGTCCCTTCATAAATCTATATTTATGATAACCATAGTCGGTATCCAATACCCAAGTAGAACCTTGACTTAAAGAAGATTTATTTCAATCATGAATAAAAAACTATATTTGTAACCGAAACTTCAGTAAGCTTCTTCTGGTTAGCCTCTACAAAATGCTTCTTACAGTTTTTTCCAATGTCCAAGCTTATTGTAGTAGAAGCAAACTCCTTTGTTATCCGTATCAGTTTTGTTCTTATTATCCTTCATTTTTTCCTTTTTTATTTACCTTCTTAGAATTGTTCTTCTTTTTAGAAGATCCTTTGGCCCCTACCAGTAAGACTTGGTCTTTCATGGTTGGAAATTGACTCTCAACATTTTTCAACATGTTAAGCAAATCAAGGAAGCTGATATCTAGCATGTTCATATGAAAAATTCACAACAATTGTGAAAGGAGTCTGGGAGTGAGTGCAAGATCGAATCTTGGCTAAACTCTCCATCCACGAAAAAACCTATTATCCTAATTGTTCAATCAAATTGATCATGTTTAGGACATGTGTTTGTACTATCGTGTCGTTGGTCATTCTAAATCAGAAGAGCTCCTTAGATATCTGATATCTATTAGTATTACTTTCCTCACCATCAACTACTTGACGTATAGGAATATAGTAGGAATATCCATAGTTTTATGCTGACGCTGAAGCACGTTACTCATGGATGCGAGCATGATGCATTGAGCCAATTGTGCATCATCTTGCCACTTTCTAAAAGTAGCAATCTCTTCCTCAAAGGCATTGTCTGCAACTAGTGCAGGGTTAGGCGTATTAAGGACATAAGATATCTTTTTCAGCTGTGAGAACTATTATCAAATTCCTTAACCAATCCATTTAATTCGATCCGGTTAAATAACATCTAATATGCTTCGCAGTGATAGTAATTTAGAGATTGTAAAATTATGTAAATGAATTTGAAATTAACAACATTTTAGCATATATTCTTTTATTAATTACCAAAATAAATTAGGTCTTGTTTTAAATTGGTATCTCCCACTATTTTCTTCAAACAATATTACCCTCAATATATATAGTTTAGAAATATCTAATTAAAGATATGCTAGTGAGAATAAGGATCCCATTTCAAATGTATATAGCCTTGTGTGTACACAACAAACTATATATAAATAAATAGGTAGACAATTCTTGTCAATTACATCAACTATGTAACTCCTTGTATTTTACCTCTTAAATTATAATGGTCAAGTGTGTGCACATCCGAACTAAAATGATTTACATTAAGTCAGACCCAGCACTTCCATATAAGTGAAGAGAAAACCATAGCCCTTGTGTGCACAAAAAAGCAGTAATGTTCAATTCCTTATAAATACTTGCGTTGTGTGTCCACAACAAACTCATATTAAATATTCAATACTCTATTGTTTCTATCATGCTAGAAGACGACGTTCGATATTCCAAATATCTTTAAACGTTACAACTTAATATAAAATATTTGAGGGGTTTGCATGTAATTAATTTGTCTCATCTTGTTTAGCGTGCATGCATACATATATATAAAATACGTGTCATATTATTTAACATTCGAAGCATGTTTGCATAATATATAATATATGTTGTATAATCATGCACATATAGAATACTATATTCTACCCGGATTGATTATGGACTTTTATTCTAGTTTGGTTCACTAGAGCCACCAAGTGAACCAAAAGGTCAAACCCTAGGAGTGCAAGAATTAATATTTAAATATAACTATTACATTTAAACACGGACTCCATTATAAACAAGTCTTCAAGCGCTCCTTGCTCCTTGATCTCCAATTCTTCAAAATTAATTCTAACTACTTCTATTACAAAACTATTTAAAATAAATAGAAACCTTGATCAGCAGTCAAGGGGTAATACATAGGAGGGAGTTAGAATTTACATTAAGAAAAAAATAGAGAACACGAGGTACGCATACCCCATTTAATAAAACTCATACATTCATGCATCCAATTAAAATAAAATCCAATCACATTGGTCAATAGTCCATAATGAATCCCATTTATTATCATACACATCACCATATGCATCAATAAATAACATTCATCTCATGAATAATAAACATTCAATATATATATTGATATTATTTAATGGGCAAATTTAGTTCGTATAAAATCTAATTTTGAATCAAAATAAACTCTTTTATTTTAATCCAAATTTAAATCAAAATAAACTTCTTTTATTTTATTGGATCTGTTCATCCTAAAGATGGTGAACAGAGTCTTGATTCGTCGTAAAGATGGCGAACAAGATTATTAGCGGTTCGGTTAGATCTGTTCATCCTAATGATGGTGAACATAACATGTTCGTCCTTATAATGGCGGACAGGATTATTGGCGGTTCGGTTGGATCTGTTCATCCTAAAGATGGTGAACAGAGTCCTTATTCGTCTTAAAGATAGCAAACAAGATTATTGGCGGTTCGGTTGGTATAAGGTTGGTTCTTTATATCTTCGGTAGTGATAAGGTTGGTTCGGTTGGTATAAGGTTGGTTCTTTATATCTTTGGTAGTGATAAGGGCAATAGTTTATCTTAGGAGTGAAGAGGAGGAGTGAGGTGGCGATATTGGGAGCCAAAGATATTTGTTCGGTAAATATGGATTTTGGGTTGGTATAAATTTATATACTCTCTTATTTTAAGTTCCTTATAAATAAGAGACTGGGGGCAATGTTGGGATGTGATTATTTGGGTCTAGCTAATGTGTAGTTCAATTTATTTAAACAGTGGGAGAGTCCTTCTTAAAGTAAGTTTGTGTTTCCTAGTTAGTGGGGGATAAGGAGATTTAATTTGGGAAGGAATCTATTAGTCATTAATTGCAATTATAAGGTGATTCTACAAAGGACTTCTATTCCTGATTGAATTCTGGTGGACATGATAGCTATAAATACAACAATAAGCAAGGGTTTAGAGAACACAATTATATATGAAACAAATAAACACTTTGTACTCTCCATATTATTATAGTGAATTTCTCTCTCTCTGTGGTTTTTTCCCAATTGGGTTTCCACATAAATTCTTGTGTTCATATTTTATATCTCTTTATTTATGTTTATGTGAGTGTATTTCATGAGTTTGATTTCACAACAATATAATCAACCGTTAGCGCAATTTTGGCATGTTGTTTTGGTGACTTCATCAGGCACTTCTTCTCCAAAATAAGAAAAAATGTTTCAAATAAAATTTAAATTTTGGATCACACTTGAGTACTTTCTGATCAATCACATCTTGTATAAGCTTTGGATCACACTTCATTTGACGAGGAAGTAAGCCTTCTCTTTCCAAAATGGCTTTCTTAATATGAGGAATTTTATATCTATTAGAATCTTGTGATTTCATAACCTATATCATGCATAGTTGTAACATCAGAAATATACGATTCGACTTTATAGTCAAAAATGTGTCAAATGCTTTCTCAACGGCGCTGACAAGCTCATCTTCTATTGCAGCTTGACGAAATTTTATATCATTGGGATCGACATGTATTCTTGCATTATCTTGTTGAATAAAATTTGGATTTTTGAAGTTTCTACTTGGTCACTTCTGTTGAATAGACTGTAGCACCTTTTCTATAAAAAATTATCTTGATATATGTTTTACAACTGAGTAGATCACTTTTGTTTCTAATGTTCCTACGATCCGATTCACACTATTTCTCTTAGCTGCCTCCTTAGTGACAAAAAGAAATATATCAATTTTTCCTGAAAAGATTTCATTTCCTTATGTATCAAACCTCAGACGAGCTATAGAAGCTAGAAACATAACTTTTCCAATAAAATTTTTGCTTTTACATGTATGCAAAGGATCTTCTTCATCTGGAAGAAGATAATAAGTCTATAACTTTTTTGTCATGTAAAACCACTTCTCATTAATATGAACGACATTGTACATGTCAACGAATGTTGGATCATGTAGTAAAGTATTTTCCTCAAGCATTGATATACAAAGCTTGTTCTCTTGTTCTCTTCCTTCAAAAATGGTTTGATAGCATTTAAGTGACGCCTAATGTTACCTAACTTGAGATTTTTGAATAATGTTGTTTTACTAACATTCAAAGCAAATGATAGAGAATCAAGAGATGTACGACGGGACAATTGAATTTCTTAAATTCGTTCAAAATCAAGTTTATTTTTCTTGTGACCACAATTTTTTATCCTTTTATGGGATACATCAATCACTCCACTGTTTAAATTACTTTTTGATTGCTTCCAAATGCGTTGAACAGTTCGAATCGATACTCCAAATACTGAAGCAACAATTCTCAATTCTTGTCGTATCTTTTTTGAATTTTCCATCAATACTTCTTTGTAGTAAAGCAATATAAATTGCTTGACGTTCATTGTTGGACAAATTCTTACTTTTTGAACTTCGTGTGAGATATCTACATTCTGATCACTTGTATCAAAACTTTTCTCACCTATAATTTTTTTTTAAAAAAAATAAGTAAATAATTGACTAAAAATTTTAATTTTAAAAACAGGCAACAAAGTGTGTGTGTGTGTGTTTGAAAATGCAGTAACAAAGTTATCGTGATTAAAACAATCATGAAGGCATCGGGTAAATTTTTATAGTAACTTACTTCATTATCAATATCTCAGTCACACAACTATATAAATCCTCGAGATAAAAAATATAACATGTTGTAACAATAAGGAAATCCTATAGAAATCTAACAGTAATGAAATATAACATGTTGCAACTATAGAATCCTCATGAAACAACTATGCAGTTTGTTAATTCTACTTTACATTTTCAACCTTTTGCTCCAAAGTCATAGTTCAGAATACAAGAATATAACAAGCTCCATAAAAGTAAAAAAACTCTCTTGCTTAACGTTAAATCACATAATGTGTATCCAAATAAGATTGTTATACATTTCAAGGATAACTATATTTACTTGACGAATAAAGAGAATAATAGTTATATTTGAACAGAAACTTGATTCTTCTACCTCCATAAGCAACAATATACTACTAACTTGATTCTTTATTCAAATAGTATCAGAGGAAATGTTACGCCCCTAAATCTAGGTACTTTCAACCCACAGATATGGTGCTACACGGTACTATTAACTATACATTCATTCCAATAAAAATTACATCAAAATGAATATATTTATTAAATTCTTATTACATTTAATCATTTCTTCTCTTAGATTTCATGTTCCCTAACCCTTAAAGTTTAACTAAAATATTATTGGATATTTCATCTCGTCTCAGAAATCTATCATTACGCATTTTTCATAAATTAAAAAATAATTCCCGAGCAGAAATGGATGAATAGTGATTTTCAAAAATTTCTCGAATTTTTTTTATTTTTGTCTTGGAAATTCAAATCATTTAATTCTAGCACACAACCAGAATCCTAATCACATTCGCACATTCTAGGTCATAGAATGACCTTTAAACAGCTTACTCATTTTAATAATCAAATAAATTCATTTAATCAAATAAAAAATTAATTCACATAATAATCCGATTTTTCTCGGGCGTTACATTCTTCCCCCCTTATAAGTATTCTGTCCCCAGAATATTGACATAATTAAGTAAACAAATGAGGAAAGTTTTTTTTCATTTTACTCTCAAGTTCCCATGTTACTTCTTTGGCATTGTGGTTCCTCCATACTACCTTCATCGAAGGTATTATCTTATTCTTTAAGACTTGTTCCTTCCTATCAATAATTTGAATAGGAAGTTCCTCATACGTTAAGTCTTTTTCTACCTGGATAGGTTCATATTCTATTACGTGTTTATAGTCCAGTTTATAAGGACGCAATATTGACACGTGACACACATAATGTATATGCTCCAACTCTGGAGGTAAAGTTATTTCATAAGCTACCTCTCCTACTCTTCTTAAGATCTTAAAAGGTCCTATAAACCTCAGACTCAGTTTTCCTTTCCTCCCAAAGCTTATCTTCCTTTCCAAGGTGATACCTTCAGAAAGACATACGAACCAACTTCAAACTCCCTCTTCTCCTGATAAGGATCCACATACTTCTTATGTCTATCTTGAGCTGCTACTAGTCGAGTATGTATCAACTTCACTACGTTTGTCATTTATTGTACCATCTAAAGTCCCAACATCCGACGTTCAACTATTTCATTCCAGCACAGTGGTGTTTTTCACCTCCTCCCATATAATGCTTCGTAAGGCGGCATGCCTATACTAGCATGAAAACTATTGTTATAAAAGAACTCTACTAAAAGAACTCTAAATGGTAAAAAGTGAGCCAATTTTGTCAAATGATCCACTATTACCCAAATAGTGTCGTATCCCTTTTGCGTCGTTGGAAGTCCCACTACAAAGTCCATCGTGATATGCTTCCACCACTTCCACTCTGGAATCTCTAATGATTGTAATAATCCACTCGATCGTTGGTGTTTGGCCTTAACTTTCTAACAAGTTAAGCACCTACTAACATACTCTTCTATTTCTCTCTTCATACATCTTGGTGCTACCCGGATGTATCGAGTACCTCAAACTATGAGCCTCATCCAGTATCTCTCCTTTTAATTCTGTATTACATGGAACCCAAATTCTTCCTTCAAAACGTAATAACCCCTCCTTGTGAAGACTATACTTAGTCTTCTCTCCATCTTCAATCCTCTTCTTCATATGATCGCACTCCTCGTCTTTGAGTTGTACTTCCTTCACCCATTCCATAATTGTTGGTCGAGTATCCATCGTAAATAACCTCTTTCCCAATTCGCTCAGTAATCTAATCTCTAACTCCATCCTTGTCATCTCTGTTACTAACTCGTTCTGAGCCGTTAACATTGATAGCTTCTCCCGACCCTTCCTACTTAAGGCATCGACCACAACATTCACTTTCCCTGGATGATATAAGATATCGCAATCATAATTTTTTATCAACTCTAACCACCTTCTCTGCCTCATATTCAACTCCTTATGCATGAAGATATATTTAGGAATTTTATGATCCGTGTATATCTCACACTTCTCCCCGTATAAATAGTGCCTCCATATCTTTAAGGCAAAATTTATTGCTGCCAGTTCTAGGTCATGAGTAGGATAAACTTTCTCATACTCCTTTAACTGTTGTGATGCATATACAATGACCTTACCATGCTGCATGAGCACTTAACCCAGCCCTCTATGCGAAGCATCACTATAAACTATAAAATTCCCCGTATCATCTGGTAAAGATAATACAGGTTCATCACTTAACCTCTTCTTCAGTTCTTAAAAACTGTTCTCACATTTCTTCGTCCACACATACTTCACAGTCTTCCTCGTCAAATTTATCAATGGATTAGCTATCTTAGAAAAGTTCTGGATGAACCTTCGATAGTATCCCACTAACCCTAGGAAACTCCGTACCTCGATTGGTGTTTTTGGTTGCTCCCAATTAATAACTGCTTCCACCTTCGCTGGATCCACTAAAATCCCATCTTTTATCGATAACATGCCCTAAAAACTACACTCTTTCAAGCCAAAATTCACACTTAGTGAATTTGGCATACAACTTTTCTTTCCATAGTATTTCCAACACTAAACTTAAATGTTTAGCATGATCTTCTGGTGTTTTAGAATAGACTAGAATATCATCAATAAACACTATGACAAACTTGTCCAAGTATTGCTTGAACACTCTGTTCATCATATCCATGAATGCGGCTGGTGCATTAGTCAACCCAAATAACATAACCAGAAACTCGTAATGACCATAACGAGTCCTGAACGCTATTATAGGTACATCATCCTTCCTCACTTCAAGCTGATGATACCCTGTACGTAAATATATCTTATAAAAATACTTTGCCCCTTTCAACTAATCAAATAGATCATCGATCCTGGGCAATGAGTATTTATTCTTGATTGTCAACTTGTTCAACTCCCGATAGTCAATATAAAGTCATAGTGATCCATCTTTCTTCTTTACAAACAATACGGGTGCTCCCCAAGGAGAGACACTCGGTTGAATGCACTTCCTATCTAATAATTATTGTAGTTGAATTATTAGCTCTTTCATTTCTACTAGCGCCACACGATATGGTGCCCTAGAAACTGGTACCGCACCTAGTACCACATTGATCACAAATTCTACCTCCCTATCTGTCGGAAGACCCGGTAACTCTTTTGGAAATATATTCACAAATTCTTGCACTATAGGTATATGTTCCAATGATTCTCCCACTCTTTGGGTATCAATAACATGACACAGATATCTTACAAACCCCTTCTTCAATAACTTCGTAGCTTGTGTCATAGTTAGACAACAAGAGCATCCCAATGATTTACTATCGTAGAACACTACCTTGGGTTTCTTAGAAATTCGAATATTAACACTTTTCTTTTGACACTCTATTATCGCTCCATGGTTAAATAACCAATCCATCCAAAGAATTATATCAAATTCTCCCAACCTTATCGGTATAAGATCTATAGACAATTTGTTACCCCTAATATCTACGTTGTCGACGTCGGGATTTTTATTTGTCCCTTTCTGTTCTTGTCTTTTGGTATTCTCATTTTAGGTGAGATTTGTTTGAAAAAACAAGTTTGAAAAGGTCTAACATGTATATGTCTAAGATTTGACTGTAAGAGTCGCTAGTTGATATTTTTAAATGGATGCACCAACTCAACTGAGAAAAGGTTTGGACAAAGACCTGTGTATTTGACACTGTTTAACTGGTCTGAGAAACTGAAATTCGTTAAGGTCTAGGGGCTTGATTAAGCGGAGGGAAGGTGTTAGGCACCCCCCGACTTTTGTGATAACACGGTTACCGCCACTTTTCATTAAACTTTTATCCGTGTGTGTGTGCGTAGGGCCTATGTGCAGTTATCTGGAAGTAGTGCTATGCCTCATTTACACCTATATACAAAGGGTTTGACTTTTGTATAAAAGTTCAATTTTAACAAGATATAGCAGTGATGTTTTGTAAAACATGTTTTTCAAAACCTTGTGCTCAATAGTAATTGAGGCCTTTGATACTTCCATTTTACTATATATTAGGCTTGGTTGCTTTTATTTTCAAGATGCGAGGCATCTTCGAGAAAATAAGATACATAGCAGTGCCGAACTCTTGGTGGGCATGAGAGCCATCTAAGGATATTCAGACACCGTAGATATTTTACAAGCTGGCTGCAGTAGCAAAATGTCCATCATGAAAACCGAATCTAGATTTAGAAGCTGAATTTGTGATCACATGATTCCTAGGCTCACATGAGAAAGCAATATGTACAAAAGCTAGAAAAAGAACTAGATTTGAGTAAATCTAAACCACTCCAACTTCAATGGTTCCAGTTTAGTCACTATGAACCGGTTAAAGTCAGAAATAGCCAGATTGAGACAAATCTAGCCCGCAGGCTGGAAAATAAATATCTACATTATGAAAGCAATAAAGCAGATATTTATATAAAAGCGGTATATATATATATATATAAAAAAAAAACTGGTAAATGGCCACGAAGTAGACTCCAGACCTGACTGAAATGTAAATATATCCAAGTCAGAACGCATCAATATTATATCCAAGCTCAATTGAATTAGAGTTCGATAATATATATATATATATATATATATATATATATATATATATATATATATATATATATATATATAAGGATCGAGAACATTCTCCTTATCTAGCATTCCTCCTTAAATAACATTCTTTTATTAAAACTACTGTTTTTGAGATTTTTAAAAGAGAGTGGTCCCACTTGCTTTCCTTTTATTTACAAAAATATCACCCGCGACCCCACTTTTTTTTTAAAAAATGAAACTCCAAAATGACGTAGTTATAATAAAAGAGTGTTATTTAAGGAGGAGTGTTAGATAATGGGAATCCTCTTGATCCTTCCTCTATATATATATATATATATATATATATATATATATATAAGCAATAAAAAGCCATGGATCGACGATCCGAGCATATCCACACAATGCGACTCTCAACGTTAGCAGATATAAGTATATAGAAGTAATAAAAAGCTTAAAAACCTGAAAAATCTTACAGTGGGTTGCCAAGAAGACTTCAGATAGGTTTTGATGCCTAAAAACTCGGTTTTCACTGGTTAAACTTCAATATGTTACAAAATAAGAGCTTACAAGTGTTTATAAAGAAGAATCATTCAGTTTAGAGCACTCTAGCAGTGTTTACAGGCTGAAATGGACAAAGTTTTCTCTTATTTTCTCTTTTTTTTCAAATGAGCTGCCAAGAGCTCATATTTAAAGACCAGATGGTTGTGGTCTACCCGTGATAGCCGCGGTTCTACCTGCGACTGCCCGGGGTGCCTTGAGCCATGTGGGTCTCATCGTCTCAAAGTATGTGCACTTTGGCTACGCATTGTCCGCTCAAACCTTTATAACTTTTAATTTGGGCTTCCGATAAAGGAGTGTTGTACCTTTTCAGAAAGTTGTTGTCGAGAGATACACAATGACATGGGATTAGAGTTTGTACGAAGTCGGGAAGATGGGTCCATGACCAGATCTCCATGTCTTCAAACTCTATCCGTTGTACTGTCTTGTATAATTGTCACTCGAGATTTAAGCTATAGTTCTTGTGCGACACCTTGATACGCAGTGTGGATTAAAATGTGTTGAGATGACGTGAATGTAGCATTGAGGTGGCAAAATGATGATTTTGCCCCCACCGAGGTTATCACCAACTTTTGTGCAGATGTTGCAGTCGTTACTCAGTGTTATCTCTGAGATTGGGCTGTTGTGGTTGCTGAATGTCCTCGGGGTTATCTCCGGGATTGGAATTGAGTGTCCGGGGTTGTCTCTGGGGTTAAAACTGACTTTTTTGGGGCTTTCTCTGGAATTAGAACTGCATCTTTTGGGGTTATTTCTAAGGTTGGAATTGAGTGTCCCGAGGTTATCTCCGGGTTGCAATTGAGTGTCTCGGGGTTATCTCCAAGATTGAGAATTGGACTTCCCGGGGTTGTCTCTGGGTTTGAAATTGTACCTCCCAGGGTTATCTTTCGGGTTGAAACTATCTTAACTTCCAGGGTTTTCTCTGGAAGACGATTTTGCCCCCCTACAGGGTTAGCAATAGGAATGCAAAATTTTGAGTGTCTACAGATGTCCATCTTTATCATATGCATGCAATGAAATGGCATGGATAGGATAAAGACTACTAGACACTTGAAATGTGACAAGCTAATCATGATGCAAATGTAATGCAACATGATGCAAATGTATGTTGAGTATTATTTGTTGGAATAGCTTCCAACATAATGTGATAACTGCCTGCTCATGTCACTTTTGTTGGGGGATGGAATTGTTAATGATGACCATGTTGAACTGCTTGGATGTCTACTCGACCAGTAGTTTCCAAAGCTCTTATCACAGGGATCTCCAGATGCCATGCTGGGGTTATCGCTAGCAGTTTTGAACCATCCATCAGTGCTATTTAAGCCTGATTTGCCGACGATTTGCAAAGATGTCCTCAAGATCATTGGAGTGGAGGTTTATCTATGATTTAAAGACCACAGGATATTGACATTGGGGTTATCACCAAAGTCCTTAATCCATTGTACAAGCTTTTCACAGAAGATGTTCTTCTCATGTGCGAGAGACTCTTGGGGAATTGTTCTTTGATTGCTAAGGATCTGTATAACAGATTCCATCATTAGTCCTCCCCGATGAGGATGGTTTGGCATTATCAGGTTTTTCTGACGCTTGGTTGGAGTTACTGCCAACGGTTTGTATTGTCAGGGCTGCCTGACCTTTGTTGAGATATCTTTAAATGGCTAACATCATCGGACCACCTCTAGTGCTTCGCTGGAGTTACTGCCAATGGATGGTGATGTTAGGGCTTCCTGACCTTCGTTGAAATGTCCTTCAACAACTAACATCTTCAGACCACCTCCGATGCTTCGGTGGAGTTACTACCAATGGCTGGTGATGTCAGGGATGCCCGACCTTCGTTGAAATGTCCTTCAACGGTTAACATCATCGGACCACCTCCGATGCTTCGCTAAAGTTACTGCCAACGACTGGTGATGTCAGGGCTACCTGACCTTCATTGAAATGTCCTTCAACGATTAACATCATAGGACCACCTCCGATGCTTCACTAGATTTACTACCAACGGCTGCTGATGTTAAGGCTACCTGACCTTCGTTGAAATGTCCTTCAACGGCTAACATCATTGGACCACCTCTGATGCTTCACTGGAGTTACTGCCAATGGCTGGTGATATTAGGGCTTCTTGACCTTCGTTAAAATGTCCTTCAATGGTTAACATTATCGGACCACCTCTGATGCTTCACTGGAGTTACTGCCAATGGTTAGTGAAGTCAGGGCTGCCTGACCTTCGTTGAAATGTCTTTCAACAGCTAAAGATGTATGAAATCTCCACTAGGGATAGATTTCTGATAAGACATATGATTTTGATTGGAATTACAATCCAGGTTGATGGCATTAGACCTTTGTGCGGTATTGAAAAGGGTAGTGTAGACACTCGAAATTTTGCATTCCTATTACTAACCTTACAAGATGGCAAAATCATCTTCTAGAGATAACCATGGAAGTCAAGTCAACTCAACCCTGGAGACAACCCAGAGAGATATAGTTTTCAATCTCGGAGACAACCCCGAGATACTCAGTTTCAATCCCAGAGATAACCTCGGGATAGTCAGTTCCAACCTTGGAGATAACCCCGAGGGATACAGTTCCAGTTTTGGAGATAACACTGTGATATTCAGTTCCAGCCTCAGATAAAACCCTGAGGCACTTAGTTTCAACCCCGGAGATAACCCCGGGAGGTCAAGCACACCTCAGAGATAACCTTGAGGAAATTTGGCCTTCACAGCAGCCCAATCTCAGAGATAACCCTGAGCAACGAATGCTACATTTTTACAGAGCCAGAGATAACCCCGGTGAGGGGCAAAATCATCATTTTGCCACCTCGATACTACATTCACGTCATCTCAACATAATTTCATCCCACATTTTATACTGAAGTTTCCCACAAGAACCATAGCTCAAAATCTCAGGTGACTACTACACAAGACAGCACATCGGATAGAATTTGAAGACTTGAAGATCTGGTCATGGACCCATCTTTCCAGCTTCGTACAACCTCTTATCCCATATCATTGTGTAGGTCTCAACAACTACATTTCGGAAAGGTATAGCACGCCTCCATCGGATGCCCGGATTCAAAGTTATGAAGGTTCAAACAGACAGCACGTTGCACGAGTGCACGTACTTCGAGACGACAAGACCCGCATGGCCCAGGGGTAGACCCACGACCATTGGGTCTATAAATAAAGGCCTTTGGTTGGTCATTTGAAAAAAAAAATAGAAAATATAGAGAAAACTCTGTCCATTTCAGCCTGTAAACACTTCTGGAGTGCTATAAACTGAGTGATTCTTCTTTTTAAACACTTGAAAGCTCGTGTTTTGCTATATACTAAAATTTAACCGGTGGAAACCGAGTTTTCAGGCGTCAAAAGCTATCTGAAGTCTTCTCGGCCGCCTAATGTAAGATATTTTAGATTTTTAATCTTTTTATCACTTCTATATATATATATATAACTATTTTATCGGAATGCGGGCTAGATTTGGCTAAATTTCTCACTTTGACCGGTTCATGGTGACTAAACTGGAACCGTTGAAGCTGGAATAATTTAGATTTACTTAAATCTAGTTCTTTTTCTAGCTTTTATTAGCCTGTGGGCTAGATCTGCTAAATCTGGCTATTTCTTACTTTAACCGATTCATGGTGACTAAATTGGAACCGTTGAAGCTGGAATGCTTAGCTTCACTCAAATCTAGTAAGTTTTTCTAGCTTTTTTACATATTGCTTTGTCATGTGAGCCTAAGAATCATGTGATCACAGATTCAATTTTTGAATCTAGATTCGGTTCCCGTGATGGACATTTTCGGCTACAGCCAGCTTGTAAATTATTCACGGTGTCTGAATTTCCTTAGATGGCTTTCATGCCAACAAGGAATTCGGCTCTACTATGTATCTTATATTCTCGAAGATGTTTCGCATATCGAAAATAAAAACAATCAAGTAGAACACATAATAAAATGGAAGTATCAAAGGCCTCAATTACTATTGAGCACAAGGGTTTAAAAAACTTGTTTTACAAAACATCATTGCTATATCTTGTTAAAATTGAACTTTTATACAAAAGTCAAATCCTTTGTATATAGGTGCAAACGAGGCATAACACTACTTCCAAACAACTGCACATAGACCTATACACACACATTTAGATAAAAGTTTAAATTAGAAAATGGCAGTAACTGTGATATCATGGAAGTCGGGAGGTGCCTAACACCTTCCCTCCGCTTAATCAATCCCCCAGCCCATAATGAATGTTGATTTTGCAAACCAATTAAACAGTGTCACGTCACTAGGTCTTTGTGCAAACCTTTTCTCGGTTGAGTTGGTTCAACCATTTAAAAATAACCAACTGGCGACTCTTACAGTCAAATCGTCGACATATACAGGTCGGACCTTTTTAATTTTATTTTTTCAAACAAATCTCACCTAACATGAGAACACCAAAAGAAAAGAACAGAAAGGGACAAATAAAAATCCCGACGTCGACAGGTGGCGACTCTGCTGGGGACACCAGTAAGAAGGCTTAAGCCGCTATTCAAAATTTTTTAAAACTTTTACCTTCTTGTGTGTGGATGTTGCATTTACATTTGAATAAATGTGTACTAATGCTTTATTTACTGCACTTAATGCTTCGTACCATATCTGTATGTGGTATTAGTACTTCACACATGTAATCATTTCCATACGGTGAGACGCGATGTATATGAATGTATGTTGTGTGATCCCTCCATCAGAAGTTTATCCCGTCGGTGTTTTATTACTGGACTCGTCAGGAGACTAATTCCATGAGGCTCAGGAAAGGCACCACCCATATTTGCTCCATTTAAAAGATTGGATCAACTTCCCATCGAGTAAATTGCGATGATCTGGGAACATTCATGCTAAAAAGGCGCGAGAGTAGCCTAAGATAGGTCAGCCTCTGATAAACTAAACGCGAAGGGAAGTCTCTTCATACCGTCCCATTTCAATTACTTATAATTTCAATTACTTGTAATTTCATTTCCTTGTCAATCTCAATGTAATGGAAAATATAAAGGAATATGTGAACATGCATATCAGAACCTGTCATTATCTTATCATTAAAACAACTGACATCCATTTTGCAGGATAATACTCCTAAAAAACGGACACATTACATAGCATATAACATTTCCACGTTTCCATAAGACTAAACTACATAAGGCTTTTTGTAGGGAAATGATTGGTCCTGTCACCCGTTCATGGTCCAAGAAGGCACTAAGCCTACAGCCTGACATGGCTACAAGCGGCCATCCTAGTCCTACTCATGTCTCTCACGAGGAGTTCGAAGGATTAAGCAATCAAATAATAGAGTTGGATGTTCTACTCAAAGAATTGTACAAATCAACTCAGGGTCCACAAATACCCATCCACACAGAACCCCATGCACATGGAGGAATCCAGGGTCCAGACAAAGAAGTTCCAGCACTTGAGTCACAGATTGAGAAAACCAATAAAACCCCTGAAATCACCCATTTTAAAGAAGATCAAGACATCGGTGATATTCGAAAGAAGGTTCTATAAATGGAAGAGACCATTCGGTCCATCAAAGGGATTGGGACACATGGAAGTGTTTCATATTCAGACCTTTGAATCTTTCCCGGGGTTCACTATCCGGAGAAATTCAAGACTCCCAATTTTGAGAAATATGATGGATTGGGAGATCCTTATACCCACTTAAAGATGTTCATTGGAGAGCTCGGATCATATGCCAAGAATGAAAAGCTCAGAATGCAGCTATTTCAGAAAAGTCTGACTGGAGAAGCTAGAGCATGGTACACCAGATTGGATAACTCCAAAATTCACAGTTGGGAGGAGTTAGCATAGTCTTTCCTTAGTCAATACAGCTTCCAAACTCAGATGGCTCCAGACCGGTATCAAATTACCAAGGTCAAGAAATAAATCAATGAGTCTTTCAAAGAGTATGCCCAAAGATGGAGGTGTCTGGCTACTCAAGTTATCTCGTCCATGACAAAGTCTGAAATGGTGATGACCTTCATAGATATTCAAGAAGCTCCATTTTATGAAAGGGTCCTAGCTGGAATAGGAAAGCCATTCTCAGAAATGATTAAGCACAGAGAAATTGTTGAAATGGGATTAAAATCCGAGAAGATTCAAGACCTCGCCGCATTAAAAGTCGTAGCTGAGCATATCCAATTTAGAAGTTATGGGAACAACCCCCGAAGGGTCCATAAGAAGAAAGAAGAGGATGTCTCCTTGATACTACAAGGACAAAAAGGCATTCAAAATTTGCCTATTCAGAGGAAAAACTATTCCCCTTTTCAAGCACATTCTTCAAATCCTCCCTTTCCAAAGAGTGGAGAAGTCAGACGTACAAGAGTGTTCACCCCCTTAGGGGATTCACTCGAAAACATTCTCAAACTTTTGACAGCTCAAAAAAAATCACTCATCTCGTTCCACCAGCCAACCCGAGTGGAAAACGTTTCAACACAAACAAGAACTGTGCTTACCATGCTAGAGCTCCAGGCCATGAAACTCAGGATTATTGGGCCCTTAAGCATAAGATCCAAGACTTAATTGACAACGGTGAGATCGTGGTGACCAAGTCCGACCAACCACATGTTCAAGACAACCCTCTCCCTCAACACAAGGAAGAGGAGGTTAATATGATCAACAGAGGTAGTGGAGAGAGCTCCAAATACCCCAAATATATGGGTGGTTCATCCCAAATCAACAAGGATAATGCCGACAAGTGGGATTATTCAGAGTTCCAGTTTATGATAGAACGGGAGTTAAAGTCTCTTGGCAAAAAAGTCAATCAATTGGCAGAACTGGTAATTCATCAACACCAAGTCACACGTCAGTTGTTCAGTCAGGAGCATGCTAGCCTCCTTTTCTCTTATCACAAGTACTCCACTATTTACCTCCCAAGAAAGTGAAACCTTGGAAGAAAAGCTTGCCCAAAAAGTAAAAGATAAAGCCCGTCGGGACTTCGCCAACAAAAGGGAATTCACCTACTTAGGCCAATCGATGGAATAGATATTGCAGATGTTGATCAATGAAGGAAGAATCATAGCACTTTTACCTCTATTTAATACATGCTCAAAATAACTTGACACTACTGGAGTATGTCAATACCACTCCCACTCTCGCGGTTACAGTACTGAGGAATGTTAGGACACTCCACCATTTTATTCAAAATATGATTGACAGTGGTGACCTGCAAATGGCAGACAATGACGTTGTATCATCTGAGAGTGGAGACATATTTCCTCCATGTTGGAAGGAAGTTGTAGCAGTTATATCCTCTAAGGGAGATTCGACTGCCACACCACTTATAATTCAACCAATTCAGCTCAAAGGAGTTGAAAATCCTTTGAAAGTGGTTGCACCAAAGCCAATCATATTGTCATTCAGGCCATAATATCCTATCGTCGGCCTTAAGAAAGTTCCATGGAATTATGGAGAGGTTAAAGGGTCAACATCAAATACAATTGTTGTAGTGTCTAAAAAAAATCCAATGTATCTTCCTCAACGAGTGATGAAGCTTATCATCAGATCCAAAGGGGAAAGTGCCCAGGGAGAATATTGAAGAATTTCTCTGGCAGATGGGACATAATGAAGCCAAGGTGGTTCAAAGCTTGAAAGAAGCTCCACAATAGATCTCTATTCTGGACTTGGTTTTCTCTTCAGAAGAACACCGGAAGGTCTTACTGAAAATATTAGAAGATGCCCACTTGCCAAAGATAGTGGATGTTAAAAAATTCCATCATCTGGTTGATAACATCTTCAATAGCAATATGATATCCTTCACAAATGATGACATACCTCTCGAAGGGATGGGTCATTGCAAACAGTTGCATATAGCAGTTATGAAATTTAAATAGGCACACTTAGAAGGGGGGGTTGAATAAGTGTAGGAACAAACTATGTCCAATTTTAATTTAACTAAAAATTCCCTTGGATATCCAATACAGCAAGCTGGATTCTATATCTTTATAAGTGAAAATGTTAGAACAATGTATTGAATTTATGTAACGTTTTCCACAATGTATAAATTCAATACTTAACCTTTTTCAGAATATGATTATGAGAAATTAATGTGCTATATTTGTGAGACCCCAAAATTTATGAATAAAGATTTAAATTTCTCGAAATATTTTTTTGAATATTATGGTGTAGATTTGATATAATATTATAGTTGTGGGTAATATTTATAAATTTTGCAAAGTATGCAAGTTGTTATATAATATTTGATTGGTCGGGGAATATTCTTTTTATCGGAGAATATCCGTACGACGTCACAATCATTGGTGGACCCCACAACGAAAGTATTGTCGTAGTTAAAAAAGCTACGTAATTATCTTTTATAAAAATAACTACCAAGTTTTACTGTTAAACCGTTGAACTACCCGGTAGTAAAAATACAAGAATGTCTGCTGTGGTTGCATAATAGCATACGGTATTAATTATTGATGCTTACGTGAAGTCACTCGCTTATACTCAATTATTGCTTTCACAAGATTGTCGATCATATCTCTCATATTATTGATTCGATTATTGTCACAATATAATCTGTATAATATGATATATTATTAAATTAATAATTGACACTACAAAGTTGTTCATATTATTAAATTGCAATATTTACAATGTCTAGAAGTTCTGTCAAGGAGAGGTTTGGTCATCTAATTGCGCGCCAATAAGGAGAAATCCTTATCGAAAAGCCCCCTCTTTCCTGGGAACGACCTGGTTGTTAAATATTATGAGTTATAATATTAATGATGAATAAGTTCATGTTGATTAAAGATAAAATTGATAGTTCCATTATGTTGGAATTATTAGTGTTAGTGAAAATTGACATTTATTTCGATAATAATTGATGTCTGGAAGTTATCAGATAATTAATCGGGTAAATGAGGAATTAATTGCTATTAATTCACATGATTATAACTTTTTGTTCACATGTGTGTACTATTGATTCACATTCATGTACTATTAGGTTAGTTGGTGCAAGATTGATAATACTTGCATGACTAAGTTAAAGATGGAGGTATAGATGGAGGTACTATACTATAATTAATTTTTTTCACATGTTTAGAACTATTGAGTCACATGATTTACTATTGATTCACATAATTTACTATTAGGGGAGGTGGTGCAAGTTTGATAATACTTGCAAGACTAAATTAAAAATGAAGAAAAAGAGGAAGGTATTATATTATAATATTTTGAGCCTCAAAATGTGCAATTATTGAAACTATATTTTCCTATAAATAGAAGCTCATTCTTCCTTTATTTCTCACCAATTCACTAAGTCTCACAAGAGTAATTATTATAGAGAGAAATTATAGAGAGAAAGAAGAAGAGAAGTCTACTACCTCACTATTCCAGTATCTAGTCTTCTTTTGAGGTAAGTGGTATTATTTCTTTCATATTCATGAAGGGAGCTTCTGTTATTCCATTCTTTATTATTATGTTAGAATAACCTGTCTATGCGAAGTACCGCATATATGGTGAAATTCTTCTGTTATTTCATTCTTTATTATTCTGTTGGAATATCCTGTCTGTGCGGATTACGCATGACCTGGTTCCATTCTTTATTATTCTGTTGGAATATCATGTCGGTGCGTATTACACATGACCTAGTTCCATTATTTATTATTCTATTGGAATAACCTGTCTGTGCGGTCTATCACATGCATGGTGAATTCTTCTGTTATTCCATTCTTTATTATTCTGATGGAATATCTTGTCTGTGCGGATCACGCTAGACCTGGTTCCATTCTTTATTATTCTGTTGGAATAACCTGTCTGTGATGTCTATCACATGCATGGTGAATTCTTATGTTATTCCATTCTTTATTATTACATTTGAATATCCTATCTGCATGCGGATTCGTACGACACAGTTACATTATTTATTATTCGCTGGAATATCCCGTCATGTGATGCTTTCGCATTTAACTGGTTCCATTATTTATTTTTCTATTGGAATAACCTGTCTATGCAGTCTATCGCATACCTGGTGAATTCTTTTGTTATTCCATTCTTTATTATACACAGTTGGTTAAAGTTTTGGCTTCTATACTCCATAAAATTAGTGGAATATCCTTGATATTTGCACTTCATCCAGTTTTTTTTCATGGAAATATTCTTCTGAGCATTCTTGAATTTTACTCTACAAAGAAGTATCATGTTGACAATTTGGACGTTTTTGAGTTCACGATAAATTAACTTATAAATCTTTAAAATTTAATTCTTGAACTTGTTTAATTGAATTATTATGTCATTGTCATCATCCTCATGTTTATATTATGTTGAAAGTCATCTGTGGCCTGTAGTGCATAGATGGACTTGGTATGATTATGACCAGAGATTATTCGGTATAGTCATGACCGTAATGTTACAAATGATGTGGTAAAAGTCCTCATTGGCCCGTAGTGCATTAATGGATAGTTGTTGGCGTGATCATGACCATTGATGAAAACACGAATATTATTGGCCCGTAATGCATGGATAATTTGTGGTCGTGATACTAATGAATATCCTTGGCCGTAGTGCAGGGATGACGTGGTTTATTTAATAAGATGAGTCTCAGCGATAAAAGTGATGAAAAACCTTTTAAATCATAGAAGATAGTAGATTTTATTCTCTACTTAACTCTTCTAATAGATTGTTTGTTCCGCTGCAGTTAAACTTGTTTTCTATTATATTCTATCAGTTTAACATTGTTGAAGGCTAATGAAAATTTGTTCTGCATCATCTTAGTCATAATATTTCTTACTGGGCTAGTTGAGCTCACCCTTTCTTTCACTGTTCTCTTCAGAAAATGAGAACGTAGCCGGGACTAGTCGGGGAAGCGGAGTGTGCGGTCGGATGATAGCATTAGTAGTTCTCACTATTCTGTTAAATAGTGTGGCAATAAATGTAATGAGGACTCCATTGAGTGTGGATATTGTCTAGATGAAAATATTCTTATTAAAACTCTTAGATTATGTTTTATCGTATTTTACACGACTGTTGTATAATTAAGTAGTATTTGAATTTTGTACCATGTATTTGGCGACTCAAGATGGGTGATGTATACCTATTTTGGGGGCGTCCACGGTTTTATATCAAAGCTTAGGGATATGATCCTGGTGAGATGTGAGACAAGAACTAGGAGGGGAGAGATGGGGAATTCCTTCGCTAGTATGACCTACCTAAGTTTATTTGGTATTTAATTGGTCGATCAGAGTATAGGGATAATATGTGATATGTTAATTTACCCTTGTTTTGTGGCAGTATTTGTAAATGACATCCGAGAATGTTGAAAATAGCAATGGAGCACAGGAGACTGTTGAGTCTCCATAGATCAATAATCATGATAATGTGCATCAGGAAGGCGACAATCTTCATGCAAACGACAACACTGACCAAATGATGAATGATGGAATGTTCAGAGGCTTTATGCAATTCATGAAACATCAGGCGAGAGCGGCTCATGTCCAAAATGCAGGTGGAAACACTGGCAACTCTCGGACGATCACTACTAAACAGTTCAAGGAGCTGGGACCACCGGAGTTTTTTGGAGAGCCAAAACCACTTAAGGCGGAGACGTGGATAAAGCAGATCAACAAGATATTTGATGCTCCGAGGAGCAAAAGGTTCCCTTTGCCACCGTCATGTTGCGGGCAGAGGCAGATTACTGGTGGGAATCTTTAAAGCGTACTCAACTTGCTGCACTGAAGATGTCTTGGGAGAAGTTCCAAGAACTGTTCAACGACAAGTACTTTCCCGAAAGTATTCGTCATATGAAAGAGGTAGAGTTCATTAAACTGAAGCAAAATAACATGACCGTGTTACAGTACGAAGCTAAGTTTGCCGAGTTGTCCCAGTTTACGTCCCATTTGGTTGATAATGAGGAGAGAATGACACGAATGTTTCTAAGAGGATTGAAACCCGAGATACGTCAATATCTTATCTCTCATATACTATGTTTTTATTCAGATGTTGTTAATAGGGCTCAGTTATTAAAGCGCGATAATGAGTCAACCCAACCAAAAGAGAGCAACCGACAAAATGATAATACCAGTGATAGCAGTCATCGAAGCGGTGACAATAAGCATGGAGGGAATCAACATGCCAGAAAGGGTAACCAATTCGGTGGTAATCATGTCCAAAATAATAATAATGGACATTTCAAGAAGAGGAGATTCAACAATGATGGAAAGACGTCAACATCAGCACCCGTTGTTAAGGAAGGAGAATGACCACCTATCATATGCTTCAAATGCGGAGGGGAGGGACATATCGGTCAAAGCAGATGCATGACGATCCAAAACTGTTACAATTATGGAAGAGAAGGTCACCTAGCTCGATTTTGTCGTTCAGGGAAGGCAAGTTCAGCTGGGATGGAGGCACCAAAGGCGGATGCAGACAAAACAAAGTCGGTGGTTTCAAGAAGAGCGTTTTCTGTGACTTCTCAAAAAGCGAGTAACCCAAACGAAGTTAGCACGGGTTAGTTAATTAGAAATTCTTGTGAAGTCTATACCTTATCAGATACCGGTTCTACCCATTCTTTTATCTCTCTTGCTTGCGCTCAACGTTTAAATTTGACTACGAAGAAGTTAGACTTTGACTTATTAGTTAAAACTTTGTTAGGAGAAACCTTCTTTACCTCCACTATTTATAAATCTTGTTGATTCAAATCGACACTTTCACGTTATCTGTCGATCTTATCTCTTTGAAAATACTTGCCTTTGATGTGATTTTAGGAATCAATTGGTTAACTACTCATCATGCTTTTCGTAAGGTTGTTAGCTTTCATATTCCTAACCAACCTATTATGCGAATTCAAGCAACTGAAACCCTAAAGTCAATCATTGTCATATTAAGCCATAAGTAAAGAGCCCCGAGCCTTTCGCTGGTGGCTTCTAAGTTTTGGAATACACCGAAGTCAAAATATCCGTAGGGGACGTCGTGAATAAAAGTGACAAGTTGATAGGTATCAATGTGATGTGTTATCCAAGTCTTGGATGAGAGTCACAGTTTTGAATGACATTTCTATTGTTAATAAATTTCCTGACGTATTCTTGAAGAACTTCCTAGCTACCCCTAGAGCGTGAAATCAAATTTTTTATTGACCTCAGTACAAAACCCATTTCTAAAACCCTTAAATATTTCTTCACCTAGAACAAACGTATTATGCTCCAAAGACATTGGCTCAAGCTGTTGAAGATTACGACTACACCACTCAATATCATCGTGGAAGAACGAACATGGTAGCTGACGCGTTGAGTAGAAGATCGTATGCATTTACGAGTGCAATGTTGTTAACACAAAAAAATCCATTTCGTATAACTTACAAATGATAAAGATAGACTTAAAGACTATAGTGACCCACGTGAAGATAACAAATATACGAGTATAATCGACTTTAATCGATAAAGTTAAAATCGCTTAAGCTACACACCCGGAGCTGATGAATATGAAGAAGGTTCAAGAAGGCGTTATTCTAGAAGCAAGAATCGACGAAGAGAGGAAATCTCAACCCTCGATTTAATTGGCCTATTTGAAATCCTCGATCGAGTAGGAACTGTGGCCTATAGACTCGTTTTACCGCTAAGTATGTCGCGTGTTCATAACGTTTTTCACATATCGATGTTACGTAAATATATGGATGACCCGAACCATATTATTAAATTAGAATTAGATGAGATAGTAGAAGATTTAACGTATGCGAAGATACGTGTTAAAATCTTGGATAAAAAGGATTATATTCAACACTTAAAGGTTATACCTCAAGAGTTAGAATCTGAAATGAAGTCAAGGTATCCTCACCTTTTCGGTATACCAGGTACATACGTAAATTTCGAGGACGAAATTTCATAAGGAGGGAAGATTGTGAGACCCCATATTTTATGAATAAAGATTTAAATTTCTCGAAATAATTTTTTGAATATTATTGTGTGGATTTGATATAATATTATAGTTGTGGGTAATACTTATAAATTTTGCAAAGTATGCAAGTTGTTATATAATATTCGATTGGTCGGGGAATATTCTTTTTGTCGGGGAATATCCGTACGACGGCACAATCATTGGTGGACCCCACAACGAAAGTATTATCGTAGTTAGAAAATGACAGAATTATCTTTTTATAAAAATAACGGCAGAAGTTTTACCGTTAAACCGTTGAACTACCCTAGTAGTAAAAGTAAAGATGTCTGCGCGTGGTTGCATAGTAGCACACGGTATTGATTATTGATGCTTACGTAAGAAGTCACTCAGTTATACTCAATTATTGCTACATCATATCTCTCATATTATTGATTCGATTATTTTCACAGTATCATCTGTATAATATGATATATTATTAAATCAATAATTGAGACGATAAAGTTGTTCATATTATTGAATTGCAATATTTATAATGTCTAGAAGTTCTATGAAGGAGAGGTTTGGTCATCTAATTGCGCGCCAATAAGGAGAAATCCTTATCGGAAAGCCCCCACTTTCCTGCGAATGACCTAGTTGTTAAATATTGTGAGTTATAATATTAATGATGAATAAGTTCATGTTGATTAAAGATGAAATTGATTGTTCCATTGTGTTGGAATTATTAGTGTTAGTGTAAATCGACATTTATTTCGATAATAATTGATGTCTGGAAGTTATCGGGTAATTAATCGGATAAATGAGGAATTAATTGCTATTAATTCACATAATTATAACTATTTGTTCACATGTGTGTACTATTGATTCACATTCATGTACTATTAGGTGAGTTGGTGCAAGATTGATAATACTTGCATGACTAAGTTTAAGATGGAGGTACTATACTATAATTAATTTTTTTTACATGTTTAGAACTATTGAGTCACATGATTTACTATTTATTCACATAATTTACTTTTAGGGGAGGTGGTGCAAGTTTGATAATACTTGCAGGACTAAATTAAAAATGAAGAAAAAGAGGAAGGTATTATACTGTAATATTTTGAACCCCAAAATGTGCAATTATTGAAACTATATTTTTCTATAAATAGAAGCTCATTCTTCCTTCATTTTTCACCAATTCACTAAGTCTCACAAGAGCAATTATTATAGAGAGAAAGAATAAGAGAAGTCTGCTACCTCACTATTCCAGTATCCAGTCTTCTTTTGAGGTAAAGGGTATTATTTCTTTCGTATTCATGAAAAGAGCTTCTGTTATTCAATTCTTTATTATTATGTTGGAATAACCTCTCTATGCGAAGTACCGCATACATGGTGAAATTCTTCTGTTATTTCATTCTTTATTATTACATTGGAATATCACATGCATGCGGATTCGCATGACACAG
Source organism: Panax quinquefolius (assembly GCA_020205615.1). Classification (NCBI taxonomy): domain Eukaryota; kingdom Viridiplantae; phylum Streptophyta; class Magnoliopsida; order Apiales; family Araliaceae; genus Panax; species Panax quinquefolius. The sequence goes on from CM035168.1 coordinate 25,782,885, forward strand.
TTCCATTCTTTATTATTCTATTGGAATATCATGTCGGTGCGTATTACGCATGTCCTGGTTCCATTATTTTTATTTTATTGGAATAACCTATCTGTGCGGTCTATCGCATGCATGGTGAATTCTTCTGTTATTCCATTCTTTATTATTCTGTTGGAATATCCTATATGTGCGGATTACGCTAGACCTGGTTCCATTCTTTATTATTATGTTGGAATAACATGTTTGTGCGATCTATCGCATGCATGGTGAATTCTTCTGTTATTCCATTCTTTATTATTCTGTTGGAATATCTTGTCTATTCGGATTACGCATGACCTGGTTCCATTATTTATTATTCTATTAGAATATCTTGTCTGTGCGTTTACGCATGACCTAGTTCCATTATTTATTATTCTGTTGGAGTAACCTGTCTGTGTGGTCTATCTCATGCCTGGTGAATTCTTTTGTTATTCCATTCTTTATTATACTCAGTTGGTTAAAGTTTTGGCTTCTATACTCCATGAAATTAGTGGAATATCCTTGATATTCGCTCTTCATCCAATATCTTTTCATGGAAATATTCTTCTGAGCATTCTTGACTTTTACTCTATAAAGAAGTATCTTGTTGACAATTTGGACGTTTTTGAGTTCAGAATAAATTAACTTATAAATCTTTAAAATTTAATTCTTGAACTTGTTTTATTGAATTATTATGTCATTATCATCATCCTCATGTTTATATTATGGTGAAAGTCGTCTGTGGCCTGTAGTGTATAGATGGACTTGGTATGATTATGACCAGGGATTATTCGGTATAGTCATGACCATAATGTTACAAATGATGTTGTAAAAGTCCTCATTGGCTCGTAGTGCATTGATGGACAGTTGTTGGCATGATCATGACCATTGATGAAAACACGAATATTCTTGGCCCGTAGTGCATGGATAATATGTGGTCGTGATACTAATGAATATCCTTGGCCGTAGTGCAGGGATGACGTGGTTTATTTAATAAGCTGAGTCTCAGCGATAAAAGTGATGAAAACCTTTTAAAGCATAGAAGATAGTAGATTTTATTCTCTACTTGACTCTTCTAATGGATTATTTGTTCCACTGCAGTTAAACTTGTTGTCTATTAATTTCTATCAGTTTAACATTGTTGAAGGCTAATGAAAATTTGTTCTGCATTATCTTAGTCATAATATTTCTTACTGGGCTAGTTGAGCTCACCCTTTCTTTCACTGTTCTCTTTAGGAAATGAGAACGTAGTCAGGACTAGTCGGGGAACGGAGTGACGGTCCAAATGATAGTATTAGTAGTCCTCACTATTCTATTAAATAGTGTGACAATAAATGTAATGAGGACTCCATTGAGTGTGGATATTGTCTAGATGACAATATTCTTATTAAAACTCTTAGATTATGTTTTGTCGTATTTTACATGACTGTTGTATAATTAAGTTGTATTTGAATTTCGTACCATGTATTTGGCGACTCAAGATGGGTGATGTATACCTTTTTTGGGGGCGTCACAATATTAGTTTGGTAGTATTTATAGATATTGAATGCAGGCTGCTGGATTGTTAACAGAATAATAAAGCACAAAATGCAATCACATAAACACCGAGATTTTTACGTGGTTCAACTACTACCCTCTATAATAGTAGCCTAATCCACATCCAATACCAACTAGTATTGAAGACTCACTTTTATTAAACTTTTCCAATTACAATGCAAGTTCCAACAACTTGAGCACCTTTGCTCCTTGTGCACCTATGCACCCTCAAGCACCTATGCTTTCACACTTGATTGTAATAATAAAATAATCCAGTCCGGATCACAATTTATAGAAAAATTGATATATTTGAGAAGGTAAAAAACACAATAGAGGTCTAATGATCAAGAAATATATCACTCACCAATTCAAGGCTCTAGTATGTATTGATATACAATAAAAGTTATTACCAGAGTATATTCTGTAATATCATCTTAGCAATATCTCCTTCAAGTGCAATCTGCAGTAAATCGAAGAAACACACTTTCATAACTTTGTACGTATGCAAGTTCAGTATGTATTTCTTATTTTTTTCTCGTTAGGAACATCTCTTTTATAGCGAACAATGATAAGTTACCGTTGTTAATTGCCAATTCGTAATATGACCGTTTGGGGCAAATTTCACAAATCATGTAATCTGAGAGTAACACCCAGATATTGTGCCAATGATCAAGACTCTTTTCCAGTTGTATACTTACGTAGGATACTATCATGATCAGTATAAAATATAGTGATTAGAGAGAATATTTTTCCTGAATGAGTGCTCACCACATGATAACATATCTCCTAGATTTTATCCCATCTTATCATATGTAGATTTGCTATATGTCCACTGTCGGATTAATGTCATACAATCAATTTCTATCTTATGCAGTCTTTAAAAACAACACATCTAAAAAGATTACCATATCAATTTGTCAAGCACGTGGTTTAAAGAGTCTAATACATTCCCTTAAATTAAGCATTTATGACGCATGAATCATGGTATATATTTAACCCGTTATTTATATTAAGTTACCTTATTTTATTTGATCGGAAGTAGTTTCCTTGATTCATGAAATATACAGTAAACCAATTATTGTTATCCCATGATTATAGCAAATTTGCCGAACACAAAATTTCCAGATATATAATTATGTGTATATGAAATACATATGCCCTAAAGCCTTGTATTGGAAAGTAATTAATGCTCAATTTTTACATATATTCCTAGGACTCAAAAAGGTCCTTCATCCTTCAAAGATCTCGAGACTTTACATTTTCCTCCTCAATATTCCTGCAATGCAATTTCTTTTCCTGAAATTTCATAGAACATGATTAGAGGAATAATATGGTCATCATCAAAACATTTAGAGTGGAGTATGATATAAGTCAATAGGTTATGGCTTCCAGATATATGGTTAGAGGAGTGCTAATAGATAAAGGATCATCCCTAAACATCTGCCCCTATGCCACATTAGAAAAAATGAACATCAATCTCAATAAGATTCGAAGCAGCCATATAATCATCAAAGTTGTTATGGCACAGTTTGATCAGTTTCAGGATGTTCATTCATTTGACGGGGCATTGGGTCAGAGTTTGTCATCACGACTTCTGCCAGCAAAGGATTTGTCTAGGATTTATACCTGTTGGACCCAGCGTGAGAGGGCTAACTTTTTAACTAGCCATCTAGGTCATTCTACATAGTATTATGCATGGTTAGAGGAAGAGATTGCATCGGCTAGGGTTGTATCCTCAGAGCCGGGTATTGATTCTGATAGTCGGGAGCCTATGGAGTACCCTAATTCTCCCATTGAAAATGAGATGTTTAATAATTTGTCAGTAGCTCTGGTTGATTCCCCCAGTATTTCTGCTGCTGTGACTCCATATTCGGTAGAGTATTTAGAGCAGAGTTTACATCTGATGACGTTTGAAAGGGATTAGGCTAGGGCCTTGATGTTGACAGCACTTTCTGATAGAGATGCCGCTCTGGTTGTGAGACATGATGCTCTAGCTCACACGGATATCGCTGTTGTTGAGCAGGATGAGTCTCGATCATCTAGGGATGAAGTTGTTGTTGTACGGGATGGTGCTCTAGCTACCCGAGATGCTGCCACTACAGATAGTATTGCATTAAGATCTCATACTACTGACATTATTGCAGAGATGAGTGCATTCATTGATGAACACGGTAGCACCATGCAGATGGCCGTAGATCTCCTGGCTCATGTGGATACCCTAGGGAAGGAGCTCATAGATTTACCTCCATCTATTGAGAGAGATGTCATGTTAGACTTGATGGCTCGCTTATCCACTGGTTTGTAGATTAACTTTGATTTTCCTACATAGACTAGGTGAGCCATTTTTGTTATGTACATGATACATTGTATATATCAAACAGTATTATATGGCAAGCAAATATGTTTTGATTCACTTCCTTTTTAGATATGCCTTGTTACTTGCTTGATAGTTTCCTATTTTTCAAGGCTTGTTATCATGATGTATTCTGAACTCCTCCTTGGTGGATGGACATTGAGATGTCTCAGGATCTTTCAGAATAGATTGTTGATCTTTGTATCCCCTACCCATTGGTGTCTTGGGACTGGTTTCTGAATGTGGTTATGGAGAGGATTTTGGCTTTCCTCTCTGAGGTTGACCGGTCCACAGATGGTCGCCGGTACTCCCTTGTATGGAAGAGACCAAGTAGTTCCATCTCTTATGGATTGGTGTTTCTCTTTGAGGATTTAACCGCAACTTAGATGGTCACCGATTTTACTCCCATTTGTGCGGGGAGACCAGGTAGTTCCATCCATGTGGTCTAAGCCGATGAGATGTGGTTTAACTGCCCCACAGATGGTCGCCGATGTATTCCCATGTATTGGGGAGATCAGGTAGTTCCATCTCTTATGGTTTGGTTTGAAAGATGATCCCAGTACTGTTGACATGGTTTTGTGTTTTTGGTAGGGGTGAAACCGCACCATAAATGGCTGCCTACGTACTCCCATTGATGAGGGGTAGATCAGGTCTGCATAGTTCCAACCTAGCGTGAAAAGGTTGAAAGTTGTATGTGGTAAAAAGTGGAGAGATTTTTTTTTTCTGTAGTTAGACCGGACCATAAAAATGGTTGCCTACGTACTCCCATGTATTGGGGAGATCAGGTCTGCATAGTTCGTCCCTGATGGGACAAACTGAAGGTAAATGTAGTTAAAGGTTTAGAAAACCTTAATTGAATGACGGATCTGGTGATCCAGAACCAGGATGTTGGTTTGTAGATAAATTCAGACATAGTACCGTTTCATAGTGTCTGAGTTGATGAGTTGGGGAAATTCCTCGACATCCATCTATTGCAATCTGAGGGCTCCTCCTGTCAATACCTCCTTAACAACAAACAAGCCTTCCCAGTTTGGGGTGAATTTTTCTTTAGATTGATCTTGGTTGTCAAGAACCTTTTTCAAGACCAAGTCATGTTCTTTGAATTGTCGTAGTCATACTTTCTTGTTGTAGAATCGACCGATCCTCTATTGGTATACTTGTGACGCTCCCAAAATAGGTATACATCACCCATCTTGGGTCGCCAAATACATGGTACTAAATACAAATACAAACTTAATTATACAACATGAGCTGAGAGTTTTTACATGAATATTGTCTTCTAGACAATATCTAAATTCAAATGGAGTCCTCATTACATTTATTGTCACACTATTTCACAGAATAGTGAGGACTACTAATGCACCATCTTGGACCATCACTCCGTTCCCCGACTAGTCCCAGTTATGTTCTCATTTCCTGAAGAGAACAATGAAAGCAAAAGGGTGAGCTCAACTAGCCCAGTAAGAAATATTATGACTAAGATAATGTAGAATAAGTAATCATTAGCCTTCAACAATGTTAAACTGATAAAATATAATAGAAAACAAGTTTAACTGCAGCGGAACAAGCAATCCATTAGAAGAGTCAAGTAGAGCATGATATCTACTATCTTCTATGATTTACAAAGTTTATCATTAACTTTATCACTAGGACTCAGCTTAATAAATAAATCACATCATCGAATCATCCTTGCACTACGAGCAAAGGATATTCATTAGTATCACGTCCACAAATTATTCTTGCACTATGGGCTAAGAATATTCGTGTAATCATCAATGGTCATGATCATACCGAATTATCCCTGGTCATAATCATACCAATTAACAGTCCATCTATGCACGTAAGCTAAAGATGACTTTTATCACAATATAAGCATGAGGATGATGACAATGATATAAGAATTCAATTAAAAGAAAGCAAAAGATAAATTTTTAAAGATTTATAACTTAATTTATCCAAAATTCAATAATGTCCAAATTGTCAACATGATACTGCTTTGTGGAGTAAAATTCAAGAATAATATCCATGTATCAAAAATAAATTGGACAGAAAAGAAATAAATTTTTTGGTAAATAGTACCCCTAAAATAGTATCCTATGAATAGTACTTTGGAAATAGTACCCCGTGAATAGTACCCCGACATGAAAAGTGTCGCAAATACCCGAGTGAACAATATTTGAGTGAATAGTAATCGGGTGAATAGTAACCTATGAATAGTAACTTGTGCATAGTATCCTAGCATGAAAACTGCCCCGAAGACCCGAGTTAATAATATTATAGTGAATAGTAACTGGGTGAATAGTAACCCGTGAATAGTACCCCAGGTGAAAATATTGATATTTAATAAGAAAGTTCAGATCAATATTCCAATAAAATGATACTGGATGAAGCGCAAAACGCAAGAATATTCCACTAATTTCAAGGATTATAGAAGCAATACTTGCCAGAGTAAGTTTAGATTTAAGAATATGAAAAGAATTAACATATAAAACTGAAAATGGATTTTCACCTGTCATACGGTACGTAATCCGCGTACACAGGTTATTCCGACATATTAAAGGATGAATACGAAAAATAGTATTCATTATGAATACGAAAGTAATAATACTTCTTACGAATACAACAAATAATATCCCTTACCTTAGTAGAAAGCTGGATACTGCAAAAGTGAAGTAGAAGAATACTCTTTTTCTTGCTCTCTATAGTTTATCTCTCTATAGTGTCTCTTGTGAATCTCAGTGAATTTGTGAGAATGAAAGAAGAATTAAGCTTCTATTTATAGGAGAATGGACTAAATAGTAACTAATTCACGAACAGTCCAGATTGATTCACTTTTAGAACGGACGGTCCATATTGATTACTATTAAAACCACAACCGACGGTCTAGATTTATTTACTTTTAAAACCACCACCGACGGTCCAGATTGATTTACTTTTAAAACCACCACCGATGGTCCAGATTGATTTACTATTAAAACCACCATCAATGGTCCAGATTGATTTACTATTAAAACCACCATCAATGGTCCAGATTGATTTACTATTAAAACGACCACTAATGGTCCAGATTGATTTAACTTATTACACTTTAGTACCCCTAAAGTTTTCTAAGCTTGCATTATTCCCCTCTAACTTTTGTAATTCACTTATCTTCAATAAACACATTCTTAATACTTCAACAATTATTCATCATTAATACTATAGCTCACAATATTTAACAACCAGATCGTTCCCAAGAAAGAGGGGGCTTTCCAATAAGGATTTCTCCCTATTGGCGCGCAATTAGGTGACCAAACCTCTCATCGGCAGAACTTTTTAGACATTGTCAATATTGCAAATAATAATATGAATAACTTTGTTGTCTCAATTATTGATTTAATAATATAAAATATTATGCAGATGATAATGTGACAATAATTGAATCAAATAACGTGAGATACTATGCAACAATTACTGTAGCAATAATTGAGTACAACTGCGTGACTTCTCGCATAAGCATCAATAATCAATACCATGTACTACTATGCACCCACGCGTATTACTGTGCTTTTACCACCAGGTAGTTCAACAGTTTAACGGTAAAACTTTCGTTGTTATTTTTATAAAAAGATATTTCTTTCGTTTTCTAACTACGATAATACTTCCGTTGTGGGTTTCACCAATGATTGTACCGTCATATGAATATTCCCTGTTAAAACGAATATACCCCGACCAATCGAATATTCACTAACATAACAAATATTTTATATCAACTTGCCTACGTTGTAAAATTTTCAAATATTACCCATAACTATAATATTATATCATATCCACACTATAATATTCAAAAATATATTTCGAGAAAAATTATTCTTTATTCAAAAAAAGTTGGGGTCTTACAACCTCCCCTTCTTATGAAATTTCATCCTCGAAATTAGGGTACGTACCTGATATGTCGAAGAGGTGAGGATACCTTGATTTCTTTTCAGATTCTAACTCCCAGGTCATTTCCTCCACATCGTGGTTTCTCCACAAAACTTTGACTTGAGGTATAACCTTGGAGCGTAGAATATGATCCTTCTTATTCAAGATTTTAACAGCTACCTCTTCATACGTTAAATCTTCCGCTATCTCGTCCGGTTCTAATTCAATAATGTGGTTCGGGTCTTTCACATATTTATGTAACATAGATATGTGAAAAATGTTATGAACACGAGACATACTTGGCGGTAAATTAGCAAGTCTATAGGCCACAGTTCCTACTCGGTCAAGGATTTCAAATAGACCAATAAAATCAAAGGTTGAGATATCCTCTCTTCGTCGATTCTTACTTCTAGAATAACGCCTTCTTGCACCTTCTTCTTCACATTCATCAGCTCTGAGTCTGTAGCTTGAGTAGGTTTAACTTTATCAATTAAAGTTGGTTCTACTCATATATTCGCCATCATCACATGGGTCCCTGGAGTCTTTAACTTTATCTCCATTATTTGTAAGTTATACAAAATGGGTCTTTGTGTTAACAACGTCACACTCATAACCGCATACGATCTTCTACTCGCGTTAACTACCATGTTTTCTCTTCCACAATGGTATTGACTGGTATGGTCGTAATCTTTAACAGCTCGAGCTAACATCTTCAGTGCATGATATGTTCATTTTGGGTGAAGAAGTATTTGAGGGTTTTGTATCGGGTTCAAGGTTGATACAAAATTCAATTTCACGCTATGAGGGTAGGCCAGGAAGTTCTTCAGGGAATACGTCAGGAAATTTATTAACAATAGAGATATCATTCAAATCTGACGTATTTTTTTTTAAATCTGTGGCATGGGCTAAGAAAGCTTGACATTCATTTTTCAATAAACGAATAGCTTTATGGCTTGAGATGACAGTGATTGACTTTAGTGGTTTGATTGTTTGAATTCACATAATAGGATGGTTAGGAACATGAAAGCTAACAACCTTACAAAAATAATCGATTTTAGCATGATGAGTGGTTAACCAGTTGATTCCTAAAATCACATCGAATGCAAATATTTTCAAAGAGATAAGATCGACAGGTAACGTGCGTTTGCCGATATGAATCAAACAAGACTTATAAATAGTGGATGTAATAAAGGTTTCCCCCAATGGAGTTTCAATAGATAAGTAAAAGTCTAATTTCTCCGGAGTCAAATTTAAACATTGAGCGCAAGTAGGAGAAATAAAAGAATGGGTAGAACCGGTATCAAATAAGGTATATACTTCACTAGAGTTTATGATTAGCTTACCCGTGATCACCTCGTTCGGATTCCTTGCTTTTTGGGAGGTTACGACAAACGCTCTCCCTTGCACTACCGATTTTGTCTTGTCTGGGATGACCTTTGATGCCTCCATCCCAGTTGGACTTGACTTTGGTGCATGACAAAATCGGGCTAGGTGACCTTCTCTTCCATAATTGTAACATGCTTTGGACTGGTGCGTATAGTTTGGGCTGATGTGTCCCTCTCCTCCACATTTGTAACATACGACCGGTGGTCGTTCTCCTTCCTTAATAACAGGTGTTGGTGCTGACATCTTTCCATCATTATTGAATCTCCTCTTCTTGAAATTTCCACTTTTATTATCTTGGCCATGATTACCACCGAAGTGGTTACCGTTTCTGGCATGTTGATTCCCTCCGCGTTTGTTGTCACCGCTTCGATGACTGCTACCACTGGTATTATCAACTTTTTGGCTGCTCTCTCGTGGTTGGGTTGACTCATTATCGCGCTCTAATAATTTAGCCCTATTTACAACATCTGGATACAAACACAATTTATGAGAAATGAGGTATTGATGTATTTCGGGACTCAAACCTCGTATAAACATTCGTGTCATTCTCTCCTCATTATCAACCAAATGGAATGTGAACCGGGACAACTCGAAAAACTTAGCCTCGTACTGCGACATGTGACACGGTCACATTGTTTTGCTCTAACTTGATAAACTCCACCTCCTTCATGTGACGAATACTTTCGAGAATGTGTTTGTCGTTGAACAGTTCTTGGAACTTTTCCCAAGACATTTTAAGTGCGGCAGGCTGAGTACATTTTACTGATTCCCACCAGTAATCTGCCTCTCCTCTCAACATGAAGGTGGCAAAGGGAACCTTTTGCTCCTCAGAGCATCCCAAGACATAAAATATCTTGGTGATCTGCTTTATCCACGTCTCCGCCTTAAGTGGTTTTGGCTCTCCAAAAAACTCCGGTGGTCCCAGCTCTTTGAACTGCTTAGCAGTGACCATCCGAGAGTTGCCAGTGTTTCCACCTGTATTTTGAACAGGAGCCGCTCTCGCCTGATGTTGCATGAATTGCGTGAAGCGTCTGAACATCCCATCGTTCATCATTTGATCGGTGTTGTTGTTTACTTGAGGATTATTATCTTCCTGTTGCACATTATCCTTGATATAGATCGTTGGTGACTGAACGGTCTCATGTGCTTCATTTCTTATCTCGACATTTTCAGATGCCATTTTCAAACACTGCCACAAAACAAGGGTTAATTGATATGCCACATATTATCCCTATACTCTGTCCGACCAATTAAATAACAAATAAACTTAGGTAGGTCATACTAGCGAAGGAATTCCCCATCTCTCCCCACCTAGTTCTTGTCTCACATCTCAGCCAGGGATAATACAGAATAAGTTATCATTAGCCTTCAACAATGCTAAACTGATAAAATATAATAGACAACAAGTTTAACTGCAGCGGAAGAAGCAATCCATTAGAAGAGTCAAGTAGAGCATGATATCTACTATCTTTTATGATTTAAAAAGTTTATCATTAACTTTATCGTTGGGACTCAGCTTAATAAATAAATCACATCATCGAATCATCCCTGCACTTCGGGCCAAGGATATTCATTAGTATCACGTCCATAAATTTTTCTTGCATTACGGGCTAAGAATATTCGTGTCATCGTCAATGGTCATGATCATATCGAATTATCCCTGGTCATAATCATACCAATTAACAGTCCATCTATGCACGTAAGCCAAAGATGACTTTTATCACAATATAAGCATGAGGATGATGACAATGATATAAGAATTCAATTAAAAGAAAGCAAGGGATAAATTTTTAAAGATTTATAACTTAATTTATCCAAAATTCAATAATGTCCAAATTGTCAACATGATACTACTTTGTGGAGTAAAATTCAAGAATAATATTCATGTATCAAAAATAATTTGGATAGAAAAGAAATAAATTTTTTGGTGAATAGTACCCCATGAATAGTACCCTATGAATAGTACTTCGGGAATAGTACACCGTGAATAGTACCCCAACATAAAAAGTTCCCCAAATACCCGAGTGAACAATATTTGAGTGAATAGTAACCGGGTGAATAGTAACTCGTGAATAGTACCCCAGCATGAAAAGTGCCCCGAATACCCGAGTGAATAATATTATAGTGAATAGTAACTGGGTGAATAGTAACCCATGAATAGTACCCCGGATAAAAATGTTGATATTTAATAAGAAATTTCAGATCAATATTCCAATAAAATGATACTGGATGAAGCGTAAAACTCAAAGATATTCCACTAATTTCAAGGATTATAGAAGCAATACTTACCATAGTAAGTTTAGATTTAAGAATATAAAAAGAATTAACACATGAAACTACAAATGGATTTTTAACTGTCATACGGTACGTAATCCACGTAGACAGGTTATTCTGAATATGAACGAAATAATACCCCTTACGAACCGTATGACAGTTGGTGGTGGTTTTAAAAGTAAATCAATCTGGATCGTCGATTATGGTTTTAATAGTAATCAATATGGATCGTCCGTTCTAATAGTGAATCAATCTGGACCGTTCGTGAATTAGTTACTATTTAGTCCATTTTCTTATAAATAGAAGCTTAATTCTTCTTTCATTCTCACCAATTCACTGAGATTCATAAGAGACACTATAGAGAGAGAAACTATAGAGAGCAAGAAGAAGAGTATTCTGCTACTTCACTTTTGCAGTATCCAGCTTTCTACTAAGGTAAGGGATATTATTTGTTGTATTCGTAAGGGGTATTATTTTGTTCGTATTCATAATGAACCACCACCAACGGTCCAAATTGATTTACTTTTAAAACCACCATCGACGGTCCAGATTGATTTAGTTTTAGAACTACCCTCAATGGTCCAGATTGATTTACTATTAAAAGCACCATTAATGGTCCAGATTGATTTACTATTAAAACCACCACTAATGGTCCAGATTGATATAACTTATTACACTTTAGTACCCCTAAAGTTTTCCAAGTTTGCATTATTCCCCTCTAACTTTTATAATTCACGTATCTTCAATGAACACATTCTTAATACTTCAACAATTATTCATCATTAATATTATAACTCACAAGAAAGAGGGGGCTTTCCAATAAGGATTTCTCCATATTGGCGCGCAATTAGGTGACCAAACCTCTCCTCGACAGAACTTTCTAAACATTGTCAATATTAAAAATAATAATATGAATAACTTTGTTGTCTCAATTATTGATTTAATAATATAAAATACTATGTAGATGATAATGTGACAATAATTGAATCAAATAACGTGAGATATTATGCAATAATTACTGTAGCAAAAATTAAGTACAACTGTGTGACTTCTCACGTAAGTATCAATAATCAATATCGTGTGCTACTATGCAACCACGCGTATTACTGTACTTTTACCACCGGGTAGTTAAACAGTTTAACGGTAAAACTTCTGCCACTATTTTTATAAAAAGATATTTCTGTCATTTTCTAACTACGACAATACTTCCGTTGTGGGGTCCATCAATGATTGTTCCGTCGTACGAATATTCCCTATTAAAATGAATATACCCCGACCAATCGAATATTCACTAACACAACGAATATTTTATATCAACTTGCTTACTTTGCAAAATTTTCAAATATTACCCACAACTATAACATTATATCATATCCACACCATAATATTCAAAAATATATTTTGAGAAAAATTATTCTTTATTCAAAAAAAGTTGGGGTCTTACAATAATTAACCATGGAAGATGGTTGTGGGCCGCCTTTCATCTATTAGAGACAATTGGTGGTACCGATCTTGTAACTGAGTGTCTATCAACACTCTTAGGGATTCCATTTCCACCTCTATGGGGAGCACTGCTTCCATGCCATAGGTTAATAAGTAGGGGGTTGCCCTAGTGGAAGTACGCATTGATGTTCTGTAGGCTAATAGAGTCAGAGGCAACAGGTCAGGCCATCCTTTGTGATTGGCGGACATCTTTTGTATGATCTTTTTGATATTCTTATTAGTCACTTCAACAACACCATTCATCTTTGGACGATAGAAGACGGAGTTAAGATGTTTGATGTGGAATTTACTGCATAATTCCTCCATCATTTGGTTGTTGAGGTTTTTGGCATTATCTGATACAATTACCTCTGGTTATCTGTATCGACAAATGATATTATTTTTGATAAAACCAATGATCGCCTCTTTAGTAACCCTGGGGGAAGAAGCTTCTTCTACCCACTTAGTGAAGTAGTCAATCATAGTGAAAATAAATCGATGACCATTGCTGGCTTTGGGCTCAATTGGCCCTATCACATCAATTCCCCACATTGAGAAGGGCCATGGCGAACTCATATTGTGGAGTTCCCTTGGAGGGGCGTGGATAACATTTCCATGAATTTGGCATTGATAACATCTCTTGACGTGATCATTATAGTCGGCTTTGAGAGAGAGCCAGTAATGTCATGTTCTTAGGATCTTCTTGACAACTAGAGGGCCGCTCATGTGTGGGCCGCATACTCCACCATGGATTTCATCCATGAGTCTCTGAGTTTGGTCTTTATCTAGGCATCTTAGAAGGCCTAGTCCTACATCTCTTTTGTAGAGTGCGTCTCCGTTCAAATAGAATTTCATGGCCATTTTATGGATCCACTTTTTTTCAGCTTCACTCACCCCAGTGAGCGTAGATCCATCTCACAGATACTCCTTGATAGAGTTATACCAAGGGTTTTGGATGGGAGGCAGCTCATCCGATACTTCTCTGATGTAATTCCCGTAGGCTAGGGCCTTTTGGCGGGCAAATGTGATATTTTGAATGCTTCCTCTTTTAGGTATGTTGATCAAGGAGGCCAAAGTTGCTAGTGTGTCAGCAAATTCAGTCATGTTCCGAGGAATTTGGAGGAAGGATATTTCTTCAAACTTTAAAGCCATCTGGATAACTTGTCGATGGTAAGGCAGAAAATGTAATTCTTTGGTGTGATAGACCCCAGTGGTTTGTCTGGTTACCATTTTGGAATCTCGAAAGATAGTTAATCGTTTAACGCCCATGGATTGGGCTAGCTTCAACCCCATTATACAGCCTTCATACTCAGTTGTGTTGTTGGTGTTGACAAACTCCAATTTGATGGCAACGGGATACTACTCTACCAAAATGGACACTAGAACTGCTTCAGCTCTGACACTTTTTATGTATACAGCTCCATCAAAATACATCCTCCATGATTGGGTTGTATTGTCATGATGGTGTTGCTGAATTATCATTATCCCTTCATCGGGGAAATATGTTTCCAAGGGTTTAAAATCCCCGGTTGGTGCGGGGGCCAGTTGATCCGCAATTCCTTGACCGTTGATAGACTTTTGAGTCATGTAGATGATGTCAAATTGTTAGAGGATCAACTACCATTTGGACAGTCAACAATTCAACATGGGTTTGTTGAACACGTATTTGAGAGGATCCATGAGAGATATGAGATGGGTTGTGTGACCATGGAGATAATGTTGTAATCTCGTGGAAGCCCATGCTAATGCACAGCAAGTCTTCACAATGAAAGTATACTTGTGCTCATTGATGCTGAATCTTTTGCTAAGGTAATAGATAGCTCTTTTTTTGCCTCTATCATCTTTTTATCCCAGCATATAGCCCATGGCAGTGTCATTGATTGATAGGTACATAAACAAGGGAACACCATCCCTAGAAGGTACCAAGACAGGAGCTTTGACTAGTTGCTCTTTGATGGAAGGGAAGGCTTTTTGAAGATAGGTTCACGGGTTACTGTGAGTTGGGAGATGAATCGGCTGATGAAGTTGATTCTCCCCAGAAATCCCCGTATTTCCCTCTCTGTCTAGGGTATGGGCATTTCAGTAATGGCTTGTATGTTTGCAGGATCTAGCTCAATGCCTTTGTGGCTTACTAGGAATACCAGGAACTTGCCTGACTTGACGCCAAAGGTGCACTTGGCCGGATTTAGCTTCAAGTTATACTTATGCAATGTGTTGAAGAGCTTTTTAAGATGGTCTATGTGGTCTTCTTCCCTTTGGGACTTGACAATGATATCATCCACATAGACTTCTATCTCTTTGTGCATTAGATAATGAAAAAGAGCCATCATGGCTCGCTGATAGGTAGCTCCGGCATTGATGAGGTCGAATGACAACCGTCTGTAGCAAAAGGTTTCCCAAGGAGTGATGAATGTTGTCTTCTCATAATCGTCTTCAGCAACCATGATTTGGTAATGCCCAATAAAGCAGTCCACAAAGGAGTGCATGCCATACTGAGCCGTATTGTCAATGAGTATGTGGATGAATGACACTAGAAAGTTGTCTTTGAGACAAGCTTTGTTCAGATCCCTTTAATCTACATATACTCACACTTTCCCTCCGGGTTTAGGTACGGGAACTATGTTGGATAGCCACTCAGGGTATGTTGATACCATGATGATGCCGGCTTGAAATTATTTCACAATTTCTTCCTTGACTTTTAAACTCCACTCAGGTTTTAATTGCCTGAGTTTTTGTTTGACTGGCTTGAATTCCTCTTTAATGGGTAGGCGATGAATGACGATGTCAGTTGAAAAAACAATCATGTCATCATGAGACTATGCAAACACATTCTGGAATTGGGTCAATAGAGTAACTATGTCATTCCTTTAGCTAGGGGTAAGGTTCGTGCCAATCTAGATCTATTTAGGGCTTTCTGAGGTTAAAAGAGGTGGTTTGATCAAGATTAGGCTTGGGTTTGTCGTTGACCAATTCTTTGATCTCCTCAAGCACCTCATAGTCCTCTTGTTCAATCTCAATCAAGTCAGAGTCCAACTTTACATCAAAGTTGTAGTCCTTGTGAAGAATAGACACTCCATCAGCAAGTTTAGGCAAATCTAACGTTAGAGTCTTGAAAAAAATGCTTTCACTTAATATATGAAACTGTTTGATCATACAAAGTGTTAGCATGGCATGACAAAAATAACTGCTAATAATATGCAACAAAAGTAAGTAGTTATTGCTATCTACAAGGCAGAGGGATTTTCTACCCTTTTACCCTTTTTGGCAAATGCCAGGAGTGCTGCTCCAATTATTGAGGGTTAGGTACTGCTGGATAGCTGTGATGAAGGGGCTATTACCGTCCTCCTCCTCCTGAATGATGACCATAACATCTGAGCAGTCGTCATCTAAGATATCCTTGTTCATACCCTCGGTATACGCCAGGAAGTACATCTTCGATAATCGTCTCTTTATGTCTTGTTTACGCATTTGATTCCTTTCCTCCATGTCTGGGTCTGGAATTAGGACTTCCTTCCCCTTAATCGGTATCGGCTTAGGAAACAGCATACTCACCACAGAGACAGGAATTGTCCTTAGAGGCCGTACAGAATCTGCATTTGTAGGTTTAGGCAATAGCCTTGTAGATGAAGGAACTGGTGTATGCTTGTGCGGGTTCCTGTGACTGAACCTAGAGGAGTAGCCTAGTCCGGCCTTCCCTGTCTGGCTAGGAATTTGAATTGGGCATTTGATTCCTTGTTGATTTTTTCCTAACCCTTATCCTAGTTGGAAACCTAAGGATATCATCTCTTGACTGGTCGACATTACCTTGACGGAAACTCTGGGTTTTAGAGCTAGAGCCCCAATGGGTTGATAGTGAGCGTTGCTTACCTCAAGGGCTTGGAAGCTGACAGGCTCAAATTCTTTATTGAAACTGATGAGAGGTATATCACTTTGGACAAGATACTCCAGTTTAGCACTGACAGTGCCCAAATTACTTTTGATGATATACTTGAGTTGTTGATGAAGAGTGGATGGGACGACTCCTACCATGTGGATCCAAGGTCTTCCTAACAGTAAATTATATCCTGTAGTGATTTTGAGCACTTGGAAGTATATGTAGAATGTATGTGGATTGATTTCCATTGGTAATTCAATCACTCCGACAACATTTTGTCGAGATCCATCAAAAGCTTTGATGATTGTGTGGTTGCTTCGTATCTGGTTGAGATTGATCTTCATTCTTTCTAATGTGGCATAGGGGCAAATGTTTAGGGATTATCCTCCATCTATTAGCACTCCTCCGACCACATATCCGGAAGACATCATTGCTATGTGTAGTGGCTTGCAAGGATCCGTCCCTTTGGGAGGTATGTCATCATCGGTGAAGGATATCACATTGCTGTTAAATATGTGATCTACCGGATGATGAAATTTTTCTACATCCATTGTCTTTGGCAAGTGGGCTTCTTCCAATATCTTGAGTAAGACCTTCCAGTGATCTTCTGAAGAGAAAACCAAGTCCAGAATAGATATTTATTGAGGTGCTTCTTTCAAGCTTTTCACCACCTTAGCTTTATTATGTCCCATCTCGCGGAGGAATTCTTCAATTTTCTTTTGGGCACTTTCCCCTTAGATCTGATGACCTGATCTATCACTCATTGAGGGAGATATAGCGGATTTTCCTTAGATACCGCAGAAATTATGTTTGATGTTGATCCTTCAACCTCTCTATAGTTCCATGGGAGTTTTTTAAGGCTAATGATAGGATGTTGTGGCCTGAACGGCAATATGAGTGGTGCTGGTGTATCCACCTTCAAAGGGTTTTTAACTCCTTTGAGCTTGATGGGTTGAATTATAAATGATGTGGCAGTTAAATCTCCCTCAGAAGATATAACTGCTACGATTTCCTTCCATCTTTGTGATCCTGAAGGAAATGTATGTCCACTCTCAAATGATACGGTGTCATCGTTTTCCATTTGTGGGTCACCGCTGTCAATCATATTTTGTATAAGATGGCAGAGTGCCCAGCATTCCTCAGTTCTGTGACCGCGAGAATGGGAGTGGTATTGACATACTTCAGTAGCATTAAATCTTTTTTAGCGTGGGTTGACTGGAGGTAACAGTGCTGTTATTTTTCCCTCATTGACTAGCATCTGCAAAATTTCTTCCATCGGTTGGCCTAAATAGGTGAACCCCATTTTGCTGGCAAAGTCCCGACGAGTTTGAGCTTTTGCTTTTCTTGGAAGCTTTTCCACCAAGGTTTCACTCTCTTAGGTGAGTGATGGAGTCTTTGTGATAAGAGAGAGGAGACTAGCATGCTCTTGACTAAACAACTGTCATGCGACTTGGTCTTGGTGTATCACCAGTTCTGCCAGTTGATTTACCTATTCGTCAAGAGACTTCAACTCACGTTCCATCATAAACTGGAACTCTGAATAATCCCACTTGTCGGAATTATCTTTACTGGTTTGGGGAGAGCCACCCACATATTTGAGGTACTTGGACCTCTCTCCACTGCCTCTGTTGATCATGTTAACCTCCTCTTCCTTGTGTTGGGGGAGAGGGTATCTTGAACGTGTGGTTGTTCAAGTTTGGTTACCACAATCTCACCACTATCTATTAAGTCCTAGATCTTATGCTTGAGGGCCCAACAATCCTGAGTGTCGTTGCCTGGAGATCCAGAATGGTAAGCACACTTCTTGCTTGTATTGAAGCCCTTTCCACTTGGATTGGCCGATGGAAGGAGATGAGTCATTTTTTTCTGAGCTGTCGGAAGTTTGAAAATGTTTTCAAGTGAATCCCCTAAGGGTGTGAACACTCTTAAGCATCTGACTTCTCCACTCTTTGGCAAGGGAGGATTTAAGGATTGTGCTTGGAAAGGGGAATAGTTTTTCCTTTGAATAGGAAAGTTTTGATTGCCTTTCTGTGTTTGTCCTTGCAGTATCAAGGAAGCATCCTCTTCTTTCTTCTGATGGACCCTCCGGGGGTTGTTCCCATAACTTCCAGAGTGGATATGCTCAGCTACGACTTTTAAATCAGCAAGGTCTTGAATCTTCCCAGACTTCAATCCCATTTCTGCCATTTCTCCGTTCTTAATCATTTCTGAGAATGGTTTTCCTATTTGTTGATAGGACCTTCTCATAAAATGGAGCTTCTTGAATATCTATGAAGGTCATCACCATCTCAGTTTTTGTCATGGATGGGATTACTTGAGCATCCAGACACCTCCATCTTTGGGCATACTCTCTGAATGACTCATTGACTTGCTTCTTAACTTTGGTAATTTGATACCTGTCTGGAACCATCTGAGTTTGAAAGGTGTATTGATTTAGGAAAGCATGGGCTAACTCCTCCAAGCTATGAATTTTAGAGTTATCTAATCTGGTGTACCATGCTCTGGCTTCTCTAGTCAGACTTTTCTGAAATAGCTGCATTCTCAGCTTTTCATTCTCGGCGTAGGATCTGAGCTCTCCAATGAACACTTTTAAGTGAGTATGAGGATCTCCTAATCCATCATATTTCTCGAAGTCAGGAGCCTTAAATTTCTCCAGATAATGAATCCTGGGGAAGATGCAAAGGTTTAAATATGAAACACTTTTGTGCGTTCTAGTCCCTTTGATGGACTGAATGGTCTCTTCCATTTGTAAAACCTTCTTCCGAATATCACCGGTGTCTTGATCTTCTTTAAGATGGGCGATTTCAGGGGTTTTGTTGAACTTTTCATTTTGAGACTCAGGTATTAAGTCTTCTTTGTCCGGACCCTGGATTTCTCCCTGTGCAGAGGATTCTGTTTGTATGGGTATTTATGGACCCTGAGTTGATTTGTAATCTAATTGCTTAATCCTTCGAACTCCTCGCAAGAGACAGGAGTAGGATTAGGCTGAGCACTTGTAGCCATGTCTAACTGTGGGCATAGTGCCTTTTTGGACTTTGAACGGGTAATGAGACCAATCGTTTCCCTACAAAAAGAATATATAGTTTAGTTTGGGAAAACAAGGAAATGTTACATGCTATGTAATTGTGTCCATTTTTAGGAGTGTTTTAAGGTTTTTCCTACAAAACGAATGTCAGTCATTTTGATGACAAGATAGCATGACAGGTCTTGATATGAAAAGGAATTCATGTTCACATACACCTTTATATTTTCCATTACATGGACATTGACATGGAAATGAAATTACAAGTAATTAAAATTACAAGTAATTGAAATGGGAAGGTATGAAGAGACTTCCCTCCACATTTGGTTTATCAGAGGCTGACCTATCTTAGGCTACTCTCGTGGCTTTTCGGCATGAAGGTCCCCAGATCATCGCAATTTACTTGATGGGAAGTAAATCCGATCTTTCAACTGGAGCGAATCTGGGTGGTACCTTTCCTAAGCCTCGTGGAATTAGTCTTCCGACGAGTCCAGTAATCAAACACCGACGGGTTAGCCTCCTGGTGGAGGAATCACACAACATACATTCACATGCATCGCATCTCACCGCATGGAAATGATGACATGTGCGAAGCACTAATATCATAGGAAGATATGGTGCGAAGCACTAAAGTGCAGTAAATAAAGCATTAGTATACATCCATTCAATGTAAATGCAGTATTCACACATAAGCAGATAAAAGTTTTTTGAAAAGCTTAAAAAGCGACTTAAGCCCTCTTACTGGAGTCCCCAGCAGAGTCACCACCTGTCGATGTCGGGATGTTTATTTATCCCTTTCTATTCTTGTCTTTCGGTGTTCTCATTTTAGGTGAGATTTGTTTGAAAAAACAAGTTTGAAAAGGTCCGACATGTATGTGTCGATGATTTGACTTTGAGAGTTGCCAGTTGGTATTTTTAAATGGTTGCACCAACTCAACCGAGAAAAGGTTTGCACAAAGACCCGTGTATTTGACACTGTTTAACCAGTCTGAGAAACCAAAATTCGTTAGGGTCCGGGGGCTTGATTAAGCGAAGGAAAGGTGTTAGGCACCTCCCGACTTCCGTGATAGCACAGTTACAACCACTTTTCATTAAACTTTTATCTGTGTATATGTGTGTGTGTAGCGCCTATGTGCAGTTATCTGGAAGTAGTGTTATGCCTCGTTTGCACCTATATACAAAGGGTTTGACTTTTGTATAAAAGTTCAATTTCAACAAGATCTAGCAGTGAAGTTTTGTAAAACAGGTTTTTCAAACCCTTGTGCTTAATAATAATTGAGGCCTTTGATACTTCCATTTTATTATGTATTCGGCTTGATTGCTTTTATTTTCAAGATGCAAGGCATCTTTGAGAAAATAAGATACATAGCAGTGTCGAACTCCTTATGGGCATGAGAGCCATCTAAGGATATTCAGACACCGTAGATAATTTACAAGCTGGATGTAGCTGCAAAATATCCATCACAGGAACCAAATCTAGATTCAGAAGTTGAATCGGTGATCACATGATTCCTAGGCTCACATAAGAAAGTAATATGTACAAAAGCTAGAAAAAGAATTAGATTTGAGTAAATCTAAACTATTCCAGCTTTAACGGTTCCAATTTAGTCACTATGAACCGGTTAAAGTTAGAAATAGCCATATTAAGGCAAATCTAGCCCGCAGGCTGAAAACTAAATATCTACATTATGAAAGCAATAAAGTTGATAGTTATATAAAAGCGGTAAATATATATAAGTATATATATATATATGGACGATTAACTGCCACGAAGTAAACTCCAGACAGGACTTTGAAATGTATATATATATATATAAGCGATAAATGGTCACAAAGTAAACTCTAGGCCTGACTGAAATGTAAATATATATATAAGCAATAAAAAGCTACAATCGACGATCCGGGCATACCCACATAACGCGACTCCTAACGTTAGTAGATATAAGTATATAGAAGTAATAAAAAGCTTAAAAACCTGAAAAATCTTACAGTGGGCTGCCAAGAAGACTTCAGATAGCTTTTAACACCTAAAAACTCATTTTCCACTGGTTAAACTTTAGTATGTTACAAAACACGAGCTTACAAGTGTTTAGAATGAAGAATCACTCAGTTTAGAGCACTCTAGTAGTGTTTACAAACTGAAATGGACAGAGTTTTCTCTCCTTTTCTCTTTTTTTTCAAATGAGCTGCCAAGAGCTCATATTTAAAGATCAGATGGCCGCGAGTCTACCAGCAGCTGCCCGGGGTGCCTCGGGCCATATGGGTCTTGTCGTCTCAAAGTACATGCACTTTGGCTGCGTGTTGTCCGCTCGAACCTTCATAACTTTCAATCCGGTCTTCCGATAAATGAGTGTTGTACCTTTTTGGAAATCTATTATAGAGAGCTACACAATGAAATTGGATTAGAGGTTGTACGAAGCCGGGAAGATGGGTCCATGATCAGATCTCCAAGTCTTCAAAGTTTATCTGTTATACTGTCTTGTGTAGTTGTCACTCAGGATTTTAGCTATGGTTCTTGTGGGACACCTTGATACGTAGTGTGGATTGAAATGTGTTGAGATGACGTGAATGTAGTATTAAGGTGGAAAAATGATGATTTTTCCCCCACCGAGGTTATCTCTGGCTTTTACGCAGATGTAGCAGCCGTTGCTCAGGGTTATCTCTGAGATTGAGCTGTTGTGTATGCTGAATGTCCTCGGGGTTATCTCCAAGGTATGCTTGACCTCCCGGGGTTACCTCTGGGGTTGGAACTGAGTGTCCCAGGGTTATCTCCGAGGTTAAAATTGACTTTTCTAAGGTTATCTCTAGAATTGGAACTGCATCCCTCAGGGTTATCTCTGAGGTTGGAACTGAGTGTCCCGGGGTTATCTCCAGGATTGCAACTGAGTGTCTCGGGGTTATCTCTGAGATTGAGAATTGGACTTCCCAGGGTTATCTCCGGGGTTGAAACTGTAC
Source organism: Panax quinquefolius (assembly GCA_020205615.1). Classification (NCBI taxonomy): domain Eukaryota; kingdom Viridiplantae; phylum Streptophyta; class Magnoliopsida; order Apiales; family Araliaceae; genus Panax; species Panax quinquefolius. The sequence continues at coordinate 25,805,667 of CM035168.1, forward strand.
CTCCCAGGGTTATCTCTGGGGTTGAAACTGCTTGACTTCCAGGGTTATCTCTGGAAGACGATTTTACCCCCCTGCAGGGTTAGCAACAGGAATGCAAAATTTTGAGTCATTGACCGGGATAATACCAGTCACTACATCCGCTGATGCAACCGCATCATGGACAGTCATATTCAAAGTACGGGTCCTAGATGAGCCTTCCCGCATGTCTTACACGCTTCGATCCTACACTTAGGATCCCCTGGTTTCACTCCGGTATTCCTAGAGTTGAAACCCTTGCTCTTGGGCGTACTACCACTACCACTAGCTCCCTCAGTCTTGGGTACTCCATCTCTTTTATTCTTATTCTTATTCTTCTTCTCTTTATGGTATTAGCTTAAAGCCTCACTACCACCCTCGATAATTATTGCATTCTCCAGAATTGTTTTAAATGAAGCGCTCTGGAAGACATAAATCCTATTCTAGAGTCAAGGCTTCAGTTCCTGCTCAAACCTACGAGCCTTCCTCTCATCAGTGTCCACTTAATGTGGAGCAAATCTCACCAGTTCATTGAACTTGGTTGCATATTGGGGAACTGTCATGTCCCCCTTGCTTAAGGTCTAGGAACTTAATCTCTATCCTACCCTGCATGCTCATAGGAAATTAGTTCTCGAAGAAGACCTTCTTGAACTGTTCCCACATAACCGCACCTGCTCCAGCCCCACTCTAGTGAGCCTCCCACTAGAAGTTGGCTTCTCCCTTCATCATATAGGCCGCAAAAGAAGTCTTTTGCGCTTCCCCGACATTTGCTAAAACAAATGCCTTCTATATTTCCTTCGCCCATGTCTGAGCCTCAATAGGGTCCGAAGTTCCCTTGAACTCTGACGGACCCACACTCTTAAATTCCTTAAAGGTAGTTGTTCGAGCTACCCTAGGTACCATTGGTGCTCTACCCCTAGCTTGATTAAATGCAGCCGTTAATAAATTAATGAACTCTTGCATAAGGTTATTCTGACCCTCTTGGTTCTCATTATACGATTCAGCTTCCTGATTACGTTGTCTCCTTCTTGGCGGCATATTTCTGTTTAAATAAATAAAGTTTCATTATTATTTTTTCCTTTATTTTACTTGGTTATTATTCATCAAAAAATAACACATACTAACAGCAAGCACATTTAATAAAAACCTCGTTATATTAATATGTTTCTACAAAACTATTTACACATTTGTTCCATAGCTACAACTATAACATTCATATCCCGCGATTGGTTTTCAAAAGTTGGGATTTACCAAAAGACTACCCTTTGATTATACAAAAGAAGGTTTTATGTCACTACACATATACACAAAATATTTACATATCTATACTTCCTCTATCTATTACAAGCACTACCGAACGACATTCTCGTGCTTCTCGTTCGCAAGAATCGCCACTGTATCCCGACTTATAGTGTGACGTGTTTGCCCCGGCTCAATCGAATAACAGGCAATTTTCAACTTGAAATCCTCATGAGCACTCTTATTGATGAGGACATGACATGCATGGACTCAAACAAGACTAAAGGGACGTGGGGATCAAGCAAGACTAGAACTAAGAGGTTCAAACAAGGTCTCAATGGATTGATCCAAGATGTTTGGGCTGAAGCTAATGCAAGGAAACCCAAAGAGGAGGCTAAATAGCATGAGATACAAATTTGGGTCAATTTAATACAAGCCCAATTCTAATCATCTTAGCAAAGCCAACATATTTTACATGAAAATGAGTATTAGGTTATTTTGCAAAGTGGGCCTTCTAAACTAGTAATGTATATCCAGCAAGAAAAGCACTTAATATTCATGAGGCAATGCACGGATTCCAATTAATGTCTGATAACTGATCTGATTTCAGTATGTTTAACATATTATTACGTGGGCCACGTTCTACATATTAACATCATAAAGTTGGATCATATATATTCCTAACAGTACACAGATTCTTAACAGCTTGCAAAGGAATTTCAGTCTTAATCAATTCACACGGTATTAGCATAATTCGCACGCGGCATGGAAAATCTTTGGGTTCTAGGATAAGGTTTAAATTCTATTATAATTAGGATTTCTTTTTAGCTAGAAATTTTTTTCCAAATTAATTTCTATTTCCTTATAGGAATCAGGGTTTAATTTTCATTGTTTTGGTCATTCCTATTAGGATTATAATAATTTGTTCCTATTGTTATTAGGGTTTGGATTGTTTTGAGTAGTATAAATAGAGGTCCAAGTTGATGTGATAAAAGATATTATTCATTATTCAATATATTTGTGAGGTTATTCTCTACTTTTGGTTCTTCATAGAATTCCTATGTAATTCTTAGTTATTTCTTTGAAATTCAATTTGACTTATCATACAACAATTTATAGTTGTGTGTGGCATCTTCTACCGCATCAATCGTCGATTGTACCGAGATTACCGCTTCAATATAAGTGAGGGGTCAAAGTGTCATTGATGTCCTATCAACGCATATTTTCGAACACGAGCAATTGTACCAAGATTATCGTCTACATTTAGACGAGGGGTTAAGGTGTTACAAGCAATTCACCCAACAATTGTGCTAGAAACGATCCGGGCGATGACCACCTCACGCCAGCATGTCGTGGAGTTTATCACTTATGGATGTAAGACATCTGTGCTATCTTTTACTGCCTCTCCCAGTTCTTTGCGAAGCTTAACAGCCTCGTTCTTATAATCCATCGCCTTATTCTTCATGGCCACGTTCTCATCATGCTCTATCTCAAAATATGTTTCTGCAGACTCTTTTGCCTCATAGAGGTCATTAACCTCCTCCCTCAGATTCTGTACATCAGTGCGCAGTTGTACATTTCTATCCAGTACTACTAGATATAATGCCCTCATTGCCTCTGGTGGTGTTGGATCTAGTGCAGGTTGATCCGTATTGCACGATGCTACCTCCATATCCTCATCCTCATCGGCCACCACATCAAAATATGATGCCGACCCCAGATTCTCTAAGTCCTAAGACATATATTTCTCCTCTAGCTCTGACTGCTCTATGTTCACCATCGGTACCTCCGCCACTGGCATTGGTACTGGATTAATCATGTTCACTGACTCCTCGTTCACCACATGTATATCCCTATACATAGAGCTATTGATTGACATCTACAATAACACCTAACATATTGGTTAATACATAATACAGAATAATATAAGCACAAAATCACATTTAATTTATTTAAGTTTAATTTTCATCTTTTAAATCTTTCGGTAATGAGTTTCCTCAATACTTACTTAAGAACTTTATTTAAATTCCTTCGCTTCCAACTTTTTCTACTATTACCAAGGTTATTAGCCTAAGGTTCTCCCCCCCCCCCCCCCTTAAGTTTTATAACCTAATGCTTTGATACCAACATGTGACGCCCCCAAATCTGGGTACTTTCAACCCACAGATATGTGGCTACACGGTACTACTAACTATACATTCATTCCAATGAAAACTACATCAAAATGAATATATTTACTAAATTCTTATTACATTTAATAATTTCTTTTCTTAGATTTTATTTTCCCTAACCCTTAGGGTTCTAAGTCCGCAGACGAAAACTTCGTTTGCCATAACTGAAATATTATTAGATATTCCATCTCGTCTCAGAAATCTATCATTACGCATTTCTCGAAAATTCAAAAATAATTCTCGAGTAGAAATACATGAATAGTGATTTTTTGAAAATTTTGAAAAACTTTTATTTTCATTTTAGAAATTCAAATCATTTAATTCTAGCACACAAGCAGAATCCTAACCACATTCGCACATTCTAAGTCATAGAACGGCATTTAAACAACTTACTCACTTTAATAAACAAATAAATTCATTTAATCAAATAAAAATTTAATTCACATAATAATCCGATTTTTCCCGGGCATTACAGGAAAATATCATGATCTTATTATATCATCCTCCCAACTTCTAACATTGTATAGTCAATATATCACCTTCAGAAAAAGATAAAGGAAACAAACTTTTACTATAGGAGGAAATAATGTGGTGCCGGTGGTGGGCGGAAGAAAAATGAAAGTTAATCTAAACTACTTCAGACGATATGGTTGATGAGAAACTAGTAGAATAAATTTGAACTTCATACAAATGCACATACCAAAAAAGACAAACTAACTTCATCACCATTTTAAAACAACTGCATCAGATAGACGAAGGATACACTCAGATCTAATACGATCAAGTTCTCCATTGAATATGATTAATTAGCGATCAGTGTTTACCACTGCTTCTTTGTATAGCTCTTCCACCACAAGCATTTCTAGGATTGAAAAGAAAATTTTATGAAATTAAAATTCATGGCATGATGAGAAAATACAAAATGGAGATTGAGGCTACCATTCGCCTAAAAATATAAATATATATGCATCTAGGAATAGCTCATCATATGGCTTCACGCGGTCTGTCATCTCAACTTTTTTAATAAATCCAAAATCTTCAACATTTAACAATTTCATGCAAAGTTCATGACGTATTATATATCTAAATAAGATTGTTATTTTAATAAATGTCACAACAATGTCATCTCAAAAACCAAATCAAGTACAAATGTGTGATTGTAAAATAAATAATAACAAACCTATATTTGGATCAAACAATGGAGGATCATTTAAATCGATGTTAAAGCCATTAGTGAAACAACCCGGGTCAACTTCCAAGTCTGAAATAAATCTTGGGTCAAATCCCAAGTTCGAATCGAATCAAATCCATCTAAATAAGGCCATAAACCACTAACCCAATAGTATCTTCTTAGGTCATCTTAGTCCACCACAGGCTCACCCAAAAAGTCATGACTTGAATGTACTATTGTTAGTAATGATGAGTGGGTAATATAACCATGAATTAGGTACTTTTATACTTAATAATTTACTTATTTTAAAGCATTTTAGGATATTTTTATTATTTTAGTTTTGATTTTACAGGTAAGGGTAAAGCAGGGGTAATCTGGTAATTTCTGCATCATTAATGGCAAATTGGTAATTTAAGAGAGTAGTGCGTGTAGGCAGACATAGAATGGAGAACAAATCCTGCGTTGGGTGTCTTTGGGAGGTATAAGGGGATTGGCGAATTTTGTGAAAAAAGCTGGAAAAGGAAAGAAAACTTTTACTCTAAATAGGATGAAAATCAAAGTTGATTTAATGATGACTTAAAAGTTATAAAACGGGAAGGATTCTAACAGAAAATACACATAGTCTTTGAGACAGACCTGGAGGTTAACTTGGAGATTTCAAAAGGAGCACTTGAAGATTGCAATTGGAGAGAAGAATGGAGCCCAATATTGAGTTTTTATTCTTCTTCTTTATTTGAAATCTAATTGAGATGATTTTTATGGGATTGTTGGTGTTAATTTCTAATATAAACCAATTTTTTAATTAAGGCTACAATTGAACCTTTTATGCTTATGAATTAAGTATCCTATTTAATTCAATTAGTTATTCATATTAAGTTGTTTATCATATTCCGTGCTTATTGCTTAATTATTTGGCTAATAATTAACATGTTACACTAGATGAATTCGGAAGATGAAATCTAGGGTTAGAACTGAATGTGATAGCATGCATTATTAGTTATTTTCATGAGATAAATAATTAGGGTTGTGAATTGAATGTGGAAATTGTTGGGTGTAATCTAATTAAGCACGACACGCAAGTATACGTGATCAACAAGTAATATAATGATAAGTTGAGTATCGTTCCCACAGAGACAGAAATCAATTTTAATCTAACAATTACCAGCTTTGTATTATTTCAGTTTTATTAACCTAACCGAATTAATGATTAAAAATACTAAAAAACTAATAAACAAAAATCAAATCAAATCAACTCAACTAACCACCATAAATTTTACTTAGATAATGGAGAATTAAGCCTACAACTTTACTTTATGCTTCACTCAGATTATCACACTTCTTTTCAATCCACTTAACTATTCCAGTTCATTAATCAAGAACAAGAAAGTAGAATTAGCCATCTCTTGATGCACTAAACCCATATTAACTTAAATCCACAAATGATAGAATTAAGCCAAACACCCTAATTAACTAATTAATTATATCTCTATGTGAATTATAATTAAAGAAGGTTGAAATCCCAAGTTCTCACACGATTACATGTGATGCATAGGTATATCTCTATCCTAAACATATATCATGAATTCCATCAAAACGCAGAAATCACAAACACATGCTATTATGACTAAGTCTAAACTTATATCTCATCTCTCGAATCCATACAAGTCCACAGAGAATTGGTGATCAAGCAATTCATAAATTACACACATATCATAATAGATGAACTAAAAAATAGCTTCATTGAATTGAAATCAAAACATGATAATCCTTGTTACACTTAAAGATCCATGGTAAGCTTAATAAGTTGAATTAGTTCATAACTAATGAATTAAACACTGAATAGATTAAAGAGAACAACATCCCAATTACAGAAACTAAAATTAAAGAACAAGAATAGTAATAGAACCACCCTTCTCTTCACTCAATTCTGCAATCTTCGTTATCCTTGCTCCTTTGCTCTACTCCTCCAAAATATTCTCAAATTAGGGCTTGAAAGTTGTAATTGATTGGTTGATTGATGAATGTCAGAATAGAATAGCTTAAGTCTCTATAATTACATCTCTATACGTTCTCTTCCAGTCCCAATCAAATCCAAAGTCCATCAGTCCACGCCATGACAGTAGTAGAATTGCATCAGAATTCCTCTTTCTTATCCGCGTACCCCCGCCCCGGCGAGCTATTTAGGCTTGGGAACAAATTTTTATAATTTATTACCAAAGCATTGAACAAGTTTTAATATAGTAACAATTATTTATACATTTAGCAACAAATTTTTGTTGGTAATGGCATTAAAAATATAATATTTGGCAACAAAAATTTAACCTAATAGCAATGGAGAGGATATTGTTGCTAATACTAAAATAAAAGGCAACATTTTTTATCGTTGCAAATCATATCAACTTTCGTTGCACATATAAAGAAACGACAACATATAATGTCGTTGCTAATTGACAACTTTCGTTGGTATTGAAAAATAACCAGCAACAAACATTTTCGTTGCTGATTCAGCATAATGTCGTTGCCAAATAATATAATCAGCAACTAAAATTGTTGTTAAAAAACAAGCAACATTCAAAAACCAAACAATTAAAGCTAGCTTAGCAACAATTTTCATAATTTCTTCGCAACGAAAAATGTCGTTTTCAAAATGGTGTTAATTACAACGAAAATGCATGGTCGTTGCAAAAAAAAAAATTATCGAGTTCATTTAGATTTTCCCAAACCAGCGTGCTTTTACAACGAAATGGGGTTTTTAACAATGACGTTTTAATTATTCTGCAACAATACATTTTGTTGCTAAATGATCGATGTCTCTGTATTTTTTTTCTTTTAAATTTCGTTGCAAAATGTATTACATTTAGCAACGAAAAAAACTACGTTGTTCTTGAACAATTAGCAATGCTTTCATTCAAACTAGCATTACGAAAGACGCTTAACGACGATGAAAAGTCGTCGCCAAAAAATCTTTAGCAAACGAAATTTGGCACCTTTAGCAACAAAAATCGGTTTTTGCTGAAGCCCCATTTTTTGTAGTGTATTCTTGTCTACGCAATTCCAATCTCATCATTAGCCCAAACAAACTCTAACTATCTAAAAGTTGGAATCATGCAAATATGAACTAAATGCAACACAAAAATAGTAAACTAACTAATATTTTAGAGATTTTCAATTTTTCAATTTTTTTTATAACTCAATAAAAACAGAAATCAACAAAAATAACAATAAATATTTACATAACTAAACTACTAAACTGCAAAAACATAATTAAACTAAACTAAAGATGCAACTAACATGAATGCAAACATGAACTAGCATGAGCTAATAAATGAAAAACCAACTAACACAAGCAAACTAACAAATGACATATTTAACATAAACAAAACTAAACATCAAACATATAACTAAAACTCACCCAAACTTAACATAAACGATGCCCTCATTGTTAAAATATAGTGTTAAGGCATAGAGGACTTCCCTGTAGCAGCTAAGCAGGAGGTGGTGGCATCTCCTCAACGTTAGAATCTGATGGTGGATATCCTGGACGTGGTTGTGGCACTGGGAACTGGAATTGATCGGTAGCAGCTGGATTCATTTTGGCAAATGCCTTTGCCAATGAAGCATTAAAAGCGTTTTATGTGGCAAAGGCATGAAATTGTCTTACTGCAATCCTCTTCAACTTCCTATCCTCCTGTCTATCCCTCTCATCAATATGTCTCTGCATGCTACAGAACTGAGTGCTGAATATATACTTGGTGGATCGATGACCCCTTACAGCCTCCGTAGAACCCTCAGACATGGCGTCAGCTTTGAATTCACCATCCTCAGAGGTATCTTCGGCGTCCCCCTCCTCAAGAGCATCAGGAAATATAAATCCTAGACCTCTAGGATGTGACTCTCTTCCAGCCCAGACTGAGTATCGAGCAATCATACGTGAGTCTGGCATCTGGAGTGGCTGCTGCACTGGTTCATCTGCTGACCATCGAACTCCTGACTGTCTACACAGTCCACATATAAGTGAGGGGTGTGGAAACCCCCCCCCCCCCCAGAGAATGGCCCGCACAGGCAGTGTCTGATCGAGAAACTGATGATGCCCCCTACACCAATATCAAAATCCTTCACAATGGCATACAAGAGTAATACATTTTCTTTACTCACCTCACTAGTGTATGCTAATGGAAATAGTTTTGCGCATAGGAATGTATACCAGATCTTTCCATATAAACTCAAATTTTTACTCATGAAAAGGGTTCCTCCTTTCTTTCCCTTCACCCACGTGGTGCCCGGCTTTGATATTTCAGCAAGAATTTGATCATAGTTGGGATTGCTATCTCTAAGCTGAGCTTACTGGCAGACAGTTGGGGCGACCACATTGTAGTATTCATTGATAGCCTCCAGACCGAGTGGTACTTGCTTTCCATGAATAAATGCCACAAAAGGTGCTTTATCCTCTGCATTAGCATAAAACTCCTTCACCACTGTTACTACAACCAGGTCCGGTTAATCTGTGAATGTGTTCCAACCTTGTTCATTGATTTGCCTCCTCATCTGCCCATCAAACGAACCCGGTCTCAACCCTCTCTCCAATTTTGAAAGCTGTTGGTGTAAAGTAATCATATTTGTCAGCCGCATAGGCACTAACAAATTTCTATTTATCAAAGCTACGGGTCGGTGGTGAGGACCCTTAGCCCCGTTAACGTTTAACCGGCATTTTCAGTGCCATTGTATCACAATGTAGTTAACAAATCCCCTAAACGTTTCACTTATGCAATTCTTCAAACACTTAGCATACACACTGACCTACACTGCCCCAAATTGAAAAACGAATGCCAAATATGATGAAAATCTGAGTTAAATGCTTAACCACACTGATTATTTCACTCTGTGATGATCTTGAATTGATGGATTACTGATTGTTGAGCTCCCCCTCCTTCCATGCTTGAAATCAAAAAATTAAAGAAACCCTAGGTTTTGTGTATGAAAATCAGAGGCATTGATGTCTATGTGGTGTGGAGTGGAAGAAATTGGTGTTAAGTTTATATAGGATAACAGTAGATGAAGGATTTGGTGGAGATTGGGGGTTTATGGGGCAAAATCGTGGGTGTTGTGGTTCCTTGGTATTAGTTTTGAGTAATAGGAGTGGAGCAGGCACGATCTGCAGAAGGGATTTTAAAACAGACTTCCCGTACCTCCGCCGGGGCGGGGTACTTTTGCCTTTAAAAGACAGAGACCCCCAACCGGGGCGGGCATGTCAAGCTGTTATTAGACCCGCGGGGGCGTGCATGTGCTTCTGTATGACTTCTGATTTTTCGCTATTTTGACCCCCATGCATGTAAAACTTCATCTTAAGTTCCTGAAATCCAATAAATCCCAAATTTTAAGTTAAGCATATAGAGTTTGAGCAAGAATTCTGTGAATTACTTTCAAAGACTAATTACTTACCTAAGCTTTGTACAAATTTGAACTACTGAATACTCACACTGGTAACTAAGATACGAATTATGGAATATGAAACTAAACTACTGTAATTAACAAGAAAATTGTTTTTGAGTCTTTCAGCCTGACTACTCCCTGTTTCTAGCCTGGATCAGTTGGGATATTTTTAGCATGTTGTTTGTTTACCGCACATAACCAATAATGCTTTATTACGTGCCCGTTCAACTGCATTTCTGGGAGTCAAGTTGACTTCATGTCCTCATTTAGCGCCTTTAGACCACCAACCTCTCTACAATCCTTGTGTTTGACATGTGTAGACACCTCGATCAAATTGCTTTCTTCCTTATCAGTAGGAATTAGAATTTCTTTGAACACTTTAACTTTTACTACCTGATCAAACACTTTCATGGTCAGATCTCCATTAGGCACGTCGTTTAGCGTTCGTCCCGTTGCAAGGAATGGTCATCCCGAGATGATTCGGATATTCTTATCTTCTTCGAAATCTAACACCATAATATTAGCTAGAAAAATCAATGTGTCCACCTTTACCAACACATCTTCTACTATCCCCAATGGATAAGTTATTGACATATCTGCAAGTTGTAGACTGATGTTTGTTGGCTTTGCTTCCTTTAAGACCAACTTTTTGTATATCGATAGTGGCATAAGGTTTATACTTGTTCCTAGATAACATAAGGCTCTTCCCATATCTTGATTACCAATTGCATAAGGAATGGTAAAACTCCCCAGATCTTTAAACTTAGGGGGAAGCTTTTTCTACAGAACTGCACTGCACTCTTCCATTAACACCACTGTTTTAAATTTATTGAGCTTGTGTTTCTTTAAAAGAATCTCTTTCATGAACTTGACATAGTGTGGTATCTTCTCTAGTGCTTCGGCAAACGGAATGTTAATGTGCAACTGTTTGAAGATGTCCATAAAGTTAGAAAATTGACTCTTGAGCTTTTGACTTTCCAAACATTGGGGGAAAGGTACAGGTGGTGTGACTCTATTTTGTTTGTCTTCATTCAGCTTTTCCACAACTTTTCCTTAGTTTTCCTTGCCGAATCACTCCCGTCATTTTCACAATCCTCATCTTTGCTTGCTTTCCTATCAAAGTCAGAAACTAATGCTTTACCACTCCTAAGTGTGATAGCATTACACTACTCGTGATTTCCTCTAGGGTTCTTTTTAGTATCACTCGGCAATCCTTGTGGTCTGTTGTTCAATGCCATCACAAGCTGTCCCATCTAATTTTCTAAATTCTTAATCGTCGTTGCTTGTGTTTTCATAGCTGCCTCATTACCGGATATATATTTCAACAACAACTCTTCCAAATCTGACTTTTTCTCTTGATGTAAAGCTGACTATTGATGCTGATTTTTGAAACCGGGGGGATAAGATGGTCGTGGAGCTTGTTGATTTTGATTGTTACTCCATGAAAAAATTGGATGGTTCCTTTGTTAGAGTTTATGCCCTATAGGCCAATTCTTTGATGTAATTTCTTAACATTTTTGATATTATATTTGTTTGAATAAATGAATTATTTTATTATGATTTTATTTACTGCGTTATATAAATGTTAGCATAATAAAATTCCTTAGAATAGTGATACAAGTTATATAGATTCAAGTATGTGACTTGAACATGAGATCATATAATTACAATTAGTATCATTGCTCTTAAATGTCCCTAGTCGAGTATCATTGTTAATGGGACAACAATGATACATTGAGACAAGTATATGAATTGACTGATGGCCAAATCTCATTGGTCATAAATATATGAGATATTGAGTCAATGCATAGGTACATGTTAGAGAACAATGTACTGGACAGACGCGCCATGAGAATTCTACGTGGAGCATAATGCAAAGCATTAACAATTCTCATAGTGACAATGATATAACGATCCTCCGACCTGAAATCACTATATTACTACACGAGAATTTATGTACTTTGATATCATCAAAGGTCACCTTTAATAGGGTGGACAATAAAGGTGATTATTGGGTATATCATGAATCGTGTGAGGAATATAAGTGATCTAGATGGAATTTAACCCTCCTATATATTGGGGGTGATATTCATAGGCCTCTTGATTGAGTAGGACTATGAAATGCATGGCCATGCTCAAATAGTGATTTTTTTCATGTAATCTACTCATTGGTCACGAAAAAGCTGCATCGAATCACCGATCTTATTATTACTTGGGTAGCAGTGATGCATTACTAGATGTAGCGGTGCTCAGATTTCACTTTATAATTTTATAATATGATTTTAAGATTATTGCCAACGTAATAATAACCTATAGGGTCACACACTTAGAACGTAATTAAAAGGGAATTAATTTAAATTGTAAGGATTTAAACATGTTAATATGATTGATAGTATTTAAATAACGAATTTAAATTAATAGGATAATTTGTATATATGTATATTAATTTAGTAAGGCTTAATTAAGATATAATATATACAAATTCGAATTTTACTTTTCTAATGGGATTAGGTTTTGGTTAATTCCTTTTGACTGCTATATATATATATATATATGATATATCAACCATTTTATAAATAGGATAATATCATAAACCTAAACCCTAGCTGCTATTAGAGAGAGACTAGAGAGAAAAGCTTCATAAAATCCAGATCCTTAGTGGCTAGTACCACGGCTCTCTTTGTTGCAGATCGTGTGACGATTCACGGGGCGTTCGTGTGGATACCGTAGAGGCGCAGTTCCGTTAGATTGCGTTGAAGATTCGAAGCTATTCTAAAAAAACAAATTCCATCGTATCCATTCAAGCTCAGATAATCAGTAAGAATCTAAACCTCTGAATTAATATGTTTTCTCATGTATCCTATTTTAGGGTTTCAAAAATTATTTTGAAAATTTTAAATTCTGCTATTTTTTGTGCCGAAATCTCTACATCCTTGCCCCCAGATTGTAGGTATTCTGATATGGATTCGGAGGTCTATTATAACTACCTACAAACTAAACTGTTGCAGGATTGATAGCACACTGCTCCGTCGGATGTTCCCCCGCACATAATTCACACACATACACCACCTGCTGAACCTGAACTTCCGTGAGGGCATCCATCTTCTTTGATAACGCTGAAATTTGAGCCGCTAAAGCTGTCACTCCATCTACCTCTAACACTCACTACAAGAAAAAGGCCTAACATCGACCAATACTATCAGCGACCGCACTATCGATCGCTGATATTAGTAACAGCGACCGCCCTCTGCGACCGTTATTTAATTTAGTCACTATATTTTAACAGCGACCGCATGCGATCGCTGAGCAGTCGCTAGTATAAATTTTCCTCCCAAAATTTGGCTTGAAATGTTGGCACTAAGGTTTTGTGCGACCACTCAATATCTGCGATCGCATGCGGTGGCTGATAAGTCCATGTCATTAAAAATTAGCGACTGCATGCGGTCGCTGATCAAACTTAATGTTAACAGATTCAGTCATTCGCTCGACACAGCAGAGGCGAAGAAAAAAAAGAGGGAGCTCAGACAGAGAGAAGAGGGAGAAAGGGGGAGAAGAGAAGAAGGGAAAGCGACTCCTATCATATGCCACCGATCCACGGTCCACCGCCACCGGGAGGTACTCAAGATATATATATATATATATATATATATATATATATATATATATATATACATACTTCCCTTTCTCTCTCTCTCTCTCTCTCTTTCATATATGTATATTCTACATTGAAATTATTTCAATGAAACTTTTCCATTCTTATCATTTTTGATATTATCATTATGCGTTCATTGCTTTTGAGTTGAGTCTATTACACTATAACTTTTTCCTCAATCTGATTTATGTGATGTAATTTGTAGTATAAAGAGGTTCTAGGAAAGGGGGCTTTCAAAAAAGTGTATCCTCGACACAACAATTTATCATTGTTTCTCGTCTGGGACTCTACGCCAGTAAGTTTGTTTGCTCTAGTTCTTCTTTTATTATCAGTCAATTTGTATAGCCATCATATTATTGGTATTGATTAATTTTATATTTTGCTTAGATATCGAAAAAACATAAGCATGTTGATTTAAGAGCATTGAAGATATGGTCTAGGCAGATATTAGAGGGTATACAAGCTTGTATTTTAATTATTATGTTTCCTGAATCCAAATAGGAGAGTACATGTCTACAAAATTTTGTTTTTCAATTTTATTTGGATATGAAGCCTAATTACAGTATGTAGTTCAGTTAGGAGGAGGATGTTAATTATATATACATACAAACACTACTCCCTTTATATACTCTTTTATTCTAATGAATAAGAGTATTTTATTTTATAGGAAGCATTATATTGCGTTTTTATATTCGAGAAACAATAATTATATTGAAAGATACTATAGGAAGCATATGAATTGATATTTATATTACACTCAATTGTCTTTTCGGCAAAAAAGAATCCAAACAAGATTAATTAGGTGTTAATATTAAAACGAATACAGATCGAACCACAAATACTAGATTAATTAGGCGTTAATATTGAAACAAAAATAATTTATTAATATGCAATAAAACCATCAAAATCAAAATTAAAACTATTAATAATAACTACATGAATTCAAACTAACTAAAGGAATGAATTAAGTATTACAAACGAAATAGAAAAATAAATACTTTGAATTAACTAAAGGAATTAATTAAGTATTACTCCAATTTGAATTTACCACAAGATGGAAAAGAAACTTGGATGTAGAGACAACAACTATCAGCGAGCATCTAGAGCGGAGGGACGGAGGGCGGAGGGGGGAGACCAGGGGAGGGAGGAGAAAAATAAAAATAAAAATTATCCCATCTACAAAACAAATAGGCAATTAAATGACCAAGAATACGTATAAAACTAGTAAAAGCAAAGAGTACACAACTAAAATATAATTTCACTTTATAGCCGCAGCATTGCACCTCAACTAAAATATACTTTCACTTGCTACCCGAATTTAGATGTCCTCAATAGTTAGTTAGCTAGTATGCTCAAGTCATATGCTTACAAGTATGCTCAAGTCATATGCTTTACCAACATAGGTCTGCGTGTTGACAGACATAGAATCATCGATATTGACCTCCATAGGTCTGCGTACTCCAACGAACCGTTTGTTTTACCAACTCAAATAGTACAAGTATACTACACTCCTAGTCCTGTTAGGAAAACAGATAGACCGCCTATAGATTGGCAAGTTGTAATTCATACTCCCGCGCGTAGTCGTGTAGAAGTAGTTGATGGGGAGATTTACCAAGAGCAGATGCTTCACAGTCAAACTATAATAAATGTGGAAGAGGATAATGAAGTAATCCAGTTAGATGGTGGAGATGAACCACATGTGTAAGACCCCAACTTTTATAAATAAAGATGAATTTTCTATAAATATTATTTTTGAATATTATGGAATAAATTTGATATAATGTTATAGTTGTGGGTAATATTTATAAATTTTACAAAGTAAGCAAGTTGTTATAAAATATTCGTTTGGTCGGGGAATATTCTTTTTGTCGGAGAATATTCGTACGAAGGCTCAATCATTGGTGGAAAGGGTTGGGATCTGTCATCTACAGTTCATCTGGCTCGGAGGGATTTGTCATCTACAGTGATGCTTCGGGCAAAGGGTTGGGATGTGTTCTCATACAACATGGATAAGTTATAGCCTATGCCTCGCGACAACTCAAAGAATATGAGAGGAATTATCCTACTCATGATCTAGAGTTGGCAGCTATTGTCTTTGCACTTAAAATTTGGAGGCATTACTTGTATGGGGAGAAAGTGGAGATCTTTACGGATCATAAAAGCCTCAAATATTTCTTCACTCAAAGGAACTCAACATGCGACATCGACGTTGGCTTGAAACTGTTGAAAGATTATGATCATACCATCCAATACCATCCTGGAAAAGCGAACGTGATAGCTGACGCATTGAGTAGAAGATCATATGCAAGTACGAGTGCGATATTGTCAACGCAAAGGCCCATTTTGTGTGACTTGCAAAGGATGGAGATAGAGTTAAAGACTCCAGGGACCCATGTGATGATAGAGAGTATACGAGTAGAACCGACTTTAATCGATAAAGTTAAAAAATCGCTTGCTGCTACTCTGGACTGGAGCCGATGCGTGTGAGGAAGAAAGTGCAAGAAGGTGCTATCTTAGGAAGCTTAATCGATGAAGAAGGAATACTTGAGTCAACTCCGCACTTTGTGTTCCTAACGACCACGATTTAAAGTATAATATCATGATGGAGGCGCACAACACACCATTTGCAATCCATCTCGGGAGTACCAAAATGTATCATGATATTCGCCATACATTTTGGTGGAGCAATATGAAGAGAGAGATAGCGCTGCTTATCTCAAGGTGTCTAACTTGTCAACGAGTTAAAGCGGAGCATCAAGTACCAAAAGGTCCATTGCAACCACTTAAAATTCCGTAATGGAAGTGGGAGCACATTACCATGGATTTCAAGCACTGCCTTCCTAAGGTTTCTCAAGGCATAGATGCGATTTGGGTCATTGTTGATAGATTAACCAAGTCTGCTCATTTCTCACCAATACGAAAACTTATACACTTGAACGTCTTGCTCAGATTTATATAAACGAGATTGTAAGATCGCATGGTATGCCTAAGTATCCATAGTTTCGATTGAGACCCAAGATTCACTTCACGATTTTGGGTTAGTTTGCAAAAAGCTATGGGCACGACTTACGATTTAGCTAGGCATATCATCCTCGAGGACAGACGGACGATGGGAGGACTATTCAAACTCTTGAAAGTTCTATTAAGACTCGTGTCCTTGATTTCAAGGAAGTTGGGACAAGTTCTTACCATTGGTGGAGTTTTCCTACAACAACAGCTTATCAAGCAAAGTATTGGCATGGCTCCATTCGAGCGTTGTATGGAAGAAAGTGTCGTTCTCCAAGATAATCGGGATGAGGTGGGTGAAGCAACGTTGTTGGGACCGGAGTTGGTACGTATGACTACGGAAAAGATTCAAACGATCCGACAACGTATAAAAACCTCACAAAATCGACAAAAAAGTTATGCTGATCTTCATCGAAAGGACGTGGAATTCGATATAGGAGATCATGTGTTGTTAAGAGTTGCTCCATGGAAAGGAGTTACAAGATTTGGAAAGAGAGAAAAACTCAATCCTAGATTCATCGGTCCATTTTTAATCCTCGATCGAGTAGGAACTGTGGCCTATAGACTCGCTTTACCACCAAGTATGTCTCGTGTTTATAACGTTTTTCATATATCCATGTTACGTAAATATGTGAAAGACCCGAACCACATTATTGAGTTAGAACCGGACGAAATAGCGGAAGATTTGACGTATGAAGAGGTTCCTGTTCAAATCTTGGATAAGAAGGAACATATTCTACGCTCCAAGGTTATATCTCAAGTCAAAGTTTTGTGGAGGAACCACGATGTTGAGGAAATGACTTGGGAGTTAGAATCTGAAATGAAATCAGGGTATCCTTACCTCTTCGATATACCAGGTACGTACCCTAATTTCGAGGGTGAAATTTCATAAGAAGGGGAGGTTGTAAGACCCCAACTTTTATAAATAAAGATTAATTTTCTATAAATATTATTTATGAATATTATAGAATAAATTTGATATAATGTTATAGTTGTGGGTAATATTTATAAATTTTGCAAAGTAAGCAAGTTGTAATTAAATATTCGTTTAGTCGGGGAATATTCTTTTTGTCGGGGAATATTCATACGACGGCTCAATCATTGGTGGACCCCACAACGGAAGTATTGTCGTAGTTAGAAAACGACAAAATTATCTTTCAATAAAAATAATGGCAGAGGTGTTACCATTAAAACTGTTGAACTACCCGGTAGTAAAAGTACAGTAATACGCGTAGTTGTATAGTAGCACACGATATTGATTATTGATGCTTACATGAGAAGTCACTCAGCTATGCCCAATTATTGCTACAGTAATTGCTGCATCATATCTCGTATATTATTTATTCAATTATTGTCACAGTA
This sequence comes from Panax quinquefolius, assembly GCA_020205615.1. Taxonomy (NCBI): domain Eukaryota; kingdom Viridiplantae; phylum Streptophyta; class Magnoliopsida; order Apiales; family Araliaceae; genus Panax; species Panax quinquefolius. The sequence goes on from CM035168.1 coordinate 25,823,713, forward strand.
TCATCTGTATAATATGTTATAGTATTAAATCAATAATTGAGACGACAAGTTATAAATGATTAATAATTGTTGAAAGATTAAATATGTGTTGATTAAAAATAAAATGATTTGTGGTAATATTTATTCAATCCTTGATGTATATAAAGAGTCTCATTATGAGACGTTTGTGGTAAGTTTGATTATTTTATGGGGGCCCATATGTCATCATCTAAGAGTCTCTTCAAATAATAGTAATTACCTTTGTGAATAGTAATTACCTTCGCCAATAGTAATTACCTTTACCAACGCCAAACCACTTGCCGTTTCATATTACACAAAGGCCGAACCACTTGTCGTTTCACATTACAGGCGTCGAACCACTTGTCGTTTCACATTACAGGCGTCGAACTACTTGTTGTTTAACATTACAGGCGTCAAACCACTTTTCTTTTCACATCACCAGTCGTTAAGCCACTTGCCTTTTCACATGGCAGGTGCTTAGCTAGAAATCTTCTATAAATAGAGGCCTAGTGCTTCATTATTTTTCACGAATTCATTCAAGCTATAGAGAGAGAAAGTATAGAGAGAATAAGAGAGAAAGAAGAAGAGTATTTTGTTACTAAACTACTGCAGTATTCAATCTCCTACTAAAAGGAAGGGGTGTTATTATTTCTTATTCATGAAGAGAACTGTTGTTATTCTATTGCTTATTATTACATTGGAATAACTCAGTATAATGTGGTTTACCATATACTTGGTGACATTCTTCTATTATTCTCATTGGAACATCACATGCATGTGTTTTACACCGGACTGGTTCCGCTCTTTATTATTATTACTCGTTGAACATCCTCGCTCATGTGTTTTACACCTTGACCGGGTTCCGTGTTTATTATTATTCGTTGGAACATCCTCGCCTCATGTTTTACGCCAAACTGGTTCCATTCTTTATTATTCTGTTGGATATCCTCACATGCATGCGTTTCTGGCAGGACCGGTTCTCGTTATTTATTATTCATTGGAATAACTCGCACTGTGTGGTCTATCGCATGCATGGTGATTTCTTTTGTTATTCCATTCTTTATTATACATTTGGTTAAAACTTTGACTTCTATACTCCATGAAATTAGTGGAATATCCTTGATATTTGCGCTTCATCCAAGATCCTTTCATGGAAATATTCTTCTCAAAGATTCTTGAATTTTACTCTACAAAGCAAGATCATGTCGACGGTTTGGAAGTTATTGGTTCCTAGATAAATTAATTCTTGAACTTGTTTTATTGAATTCTTATATCATTGTCATCATCCTCATGTTTATATTATGTTGAAAGTCATCTGTGGCCTGTAGTGCATAGATGGACTTGGTATGATTATGACCAGAGACTATTCGGTGTAATCATGACCGTAATGTTACAAATGATGTGGTAAAAATCCTCAGTGGCCGTAGTGCATTGATGGATAGTTGTTGGCATGATCATGACCATTAATGAATACACAAATATTCTTGGCCGTAGTGCATGAATAATTGTGGTCGTGATACTAAAGAATATCCTCGGCAGTAGTCTGATTGATTCGATGATGTGGAATATTTATTAAAGTGAGTCTCATTTATAACAATTGATGAAAAACCTTTTAAATCATAAAAGATAGTAGATTTTATTTTCTACTTGACTCTTTTAATGGATTCTTTGGTTCATTGTTGTTAAACTTGATGTTCATTATATTTTATCGGTTTAACATCTTTGTTGTAGGCTAATGATAATTTATTCTCGCATTATCTTAGTCATAATATTTCTTCTTGAGCTAGTTGAGCTCACCCTTTCTTTCACTTTGTTCTCTTCAGAAATGAGAATATAGTTTGGGACGAGTGGGGAACGGAGTAATGGTCCGGAGGATAGCATTAGTAGTCCTCACTATTCTGCAGCGAAATAGTGTGATAATAATTGTAATGAGGACTCCTTTTGAGTTTGTATAATCTCTAGTAGACAATATTTGTATTCAAACTCACAGTTTATGTCGTATTGTACACGACGGTTATATTAGTAAGTTGTATTTAAATTCTGTACCATGTATCTGACTACCCAAGATGGGTGATGTATTCCTAATTTTGGGGGCGTCACAACATGAATTAGATCCCGAGTCAATACTTGTGTCAGATGACATTGATACTGAGGAGGAAGAGTTATTGACTGAATCTGACACTGAATCTGAAGCAGATGATGGTTATGAATCTGCAATATGTATACAAGATGATTCTGAATCAGACATTGACACTTGAACAAATGAAATGTATGTTTAGCATTACATGTTTTTTATATCATTGTCATGTTTATGTACTTAACTATTTAAGTGCAATTTGTGTTTATTGTCATTTTATATTCATATTATACATGTTTATATCACTGTCATATTTATTGTCATTTTATATATTCATATATGCATGTAATCAAATATAACTCATAATAACATCTTGAAATTTATAACATATAGATGGCTTCTGAAGTAGCGCAGAAAAGCGCGGCTTGGGTAGGGGGCCTAATCATGTGCCCAAGGCCCCTACTAATCCGGATGATCGAATTCTTATTCAGATCCGCCCTCCTCCAAATAGCACGTACGTCCCGCATCATTTATATATAAGCATTTTAGATTCCATTTATTCAAGATATATAGAACTTAGATGCAAATTTCTTTAATATATCTACTTATCGTTGATGTAAATTGTTGTATATTATAGTTATTTTTTAGATAATAAGATCGTCAAGTGCATATAACAGCTATGTTTACAGAATTGGCCTACACTTGTGATTACGTGGGCGAGCACACCTATCGCCCACAAGGATGTTGTTTGGGCTGAATTTTAGGTATGTTTTTTTTTAATTATGACAGATAATATAATATTCTAAGGATAATTGTTTAGTAATGTTATTATTGTTGTTTTATTTGCAAAAAAGGTATAGATGGGAGGACGCACATGCTTCAGTGATACAGACATTATTCTGACAGAAGTGCACGGTCCGCACCAAAGACAATTTGAATAAAGAACGACAAAAAGCTCTTCACAATGCATCGATCGACCATCCAGGCCAGGGAGAGGATTACATGCACGAGCATAGCCCCTGGTGGTGCACCCAGTCCATATGGGCAGAGATGTGTGCCCAATGGAGAGCTGAGAGTCGGGTGAAAAGACGAAAAGACCGCCGCACTAATGTATCCTCTAAAAATTCGATGGCGAAAAGGCTAAAGGAACATACATGGGCTATAATATTTCACAGTTGCAGCATATCACTGCCAGGGTACGTATTTACAAGTTTTAATATGTTTACAATCATGAATTGTAGAAAATATATCACATTTTTACTTAGTAATATTAGCCTATTTTTTGTATAGGAGTCTCAATCTCAAGGTCAGCCTATCCATTGGCTGGATGTGTACGTGGCCACCCGTGATGGTCTTCCTGATGCTATCTAGATAGTGGTAATATGTTTTAACAACTTGATCTTATTTATCAATGATTACAAAATTTACTTTTAACTATTTAATTATTAACATGATGACAAGATACTTATAAGTGTTTATTGAATGAGCGCTTTCCTGAAGGCACTCCACGTCCACCAATTGATCAAGAGTTGTGGGAGAGGGCGTCTATTATGAAGAAGAACTACATTAAAGGTCAAGGATAACGACGACGCCAATCCTTCAGTGGCTCAGGCAGCTCTACTACCCATTCTTCACAGTCAGCGTGTCATCCAACTGTTCATACTCCGGCTGACTGTGTGAGAGCTATATGTCGAGATTGAGATCTTCTGAAGATACTGGGTGGGCATCTGCGCTCACGAGTCCCGATGAGTTAGTCGATGCAAGATGGCAAAGCAGTGACAGCAAAGCTGACAACATGGGGATGGTGACGAGGTAATCAATTTGTTGTATATTGTCGTAATACCAGTATCAACATTGTACTATATTTGTAACTTGTTTTATTATTTTGTTAATTACAGGGTGATCAAGGAGAAGCTAATCAAGACAACGATGCTTGACGATCGATACAGCTCTGTTTTGTAGTTCTTTGAGAATTTTGTACTTTTATATTCATTCATGTTACTTAAACATTAGATTGGTTTATATTTATTCAATTCATATTGGTTTTTAAAGGTTTATATAGTTTATATACTAGTTTGGTGTATGTGTCGGTGGACGATTGATGTTGATATTGTTGTGCAAGATGTTTATATTATTATGTATATGTGGTGGGATAAAGCAAGTACAAAACAGGTACAAGTTTTTGGGAATTCTACAAAACAGCAAAAATTTGGTTTTCAGTTTTTTAAAATCAGCGATCGCATGCGGTCGCTGATAGTTATTAGTGACTGCTAAACATTTGAGGGTATCAGCGACCGTTTGCAGTCGCTGATAGCAGTCGTGGACACGTAGACCACGTCAGCCTTTGGCCCTGAACCATGCTGACTCAGCTTAGCGACCAAAATGAAAAATTCAGTTGCTAATATCGATCGTAGATATATCGGTCACTAATAGTGGTCGCTGATGTGCATCCCAGTGACCAAATTTTATGCGACGCCTATCAGCGACCACATTCAGTCGCTGATAAGGATTTGCGACCGACGGCGGTTGCTGATAGGCAGTTGCTAATAGACCTTTTTCTTGTATTGACTCCAGCTACCTTTGGTTGTGCCATTCTTGTTGTGGGCCACTAATTGTTGCTAGCTGCCATTTTCTTAATCAAGTCATATGCTTCCTCAAATCTTTTAGCCATAAACGCTCCTCGTGAAGCTGCATCTATACTAGTACGGAGATTAACATTTAGCCTGTTGTAGAAGGTGTTCATCTGCAACCACTTGGGTAATCCATGATGCAGACACCTCCTCAACAATTCCTTATACCTTTCCCAAGCTTCATATAGAGACTCCCCATGCTGTTGTTCAAATGTTGTAATCTCATTCCTCATCTTTGCAGTTTTTGTTGGTGGGAAAAATTTGGCTAAAAACTTCTTAGCTAGGTCATCCCAAGTAGTGATTGACCCTGGCGGTAGTGAATGTGACCAGCCTTTTGCCTTGTCTCGTAGTGTGAATGGGAATAAACGAAGCCTAACTGCGTCATCAAATACCCCATTGTACTTGAAGGTATCACAAATCTCCAGAAAGCTAACCAGATTCTTGTTTGGGTCATCATTAGTCAATCCCCCAAACTTTATTGAATTCTTTATCATGTAAATCGTCCCAGGCTTGATCTCAAAATGGTTAGTAGCTATCGTAGGCCTGGTAATGCTTGACTGAATTTTAGTAACCTTGGGAGTAGCATAGTCCCTAAGTGCTTTCTGATCCTCTGCAGCCATACTTTCTTGCTTATCAAAATTCTCCCTAGTCTCTTTAATCCATTTACTAAGCCTCTGAAACCTTCTTTCGATATCATCCTCATAAGGAAGAAAATCTGGTTTCTTTGACCGAGTTTGCATGCACTAAGTAAGAGAACCTGAAACAAGAAATAGCAAAAAGAAAAAGAAAAATGTTTAACTAAAACTGATCTAATTAAACTGATATTAAAAGTAATAAAATTAATAATCTAATCCCCGGCAACGGTGCCAACAACTTGTTGGGTATAATCTAATTAAGCACGACACACAAATATACGTGATCAACAAGTAATATAATGATAAGTTGAGTATCGTTCCCATAGAGATAGAAATCAATTTTAATCTAATAATTACCAGCTTTGTATTATTTCAATTTTATTAAACTAAATGAATTAATGATTGAAAATAATGAAAAACTAATAAACAAAAATCAAATCAACTCAACTCAACTAACTACCACAACTTTTAATTAGATAATGGAGAATTAAGCCTACAACTTCACTTTATGCTTAACTCATATTATCACACTTCTTTTTGATCCGCTTAACTATTCCAGTTCATTAATCAAGAATACGAAAGTAGAATTAGCCATCTCTCGATGCACTAAACCCATATTAACTTAAATCAGAAATGATAGAATTAAGACAAACACCCTAATTAACTAATTCACTATATCTCTATGTGAATTACAATTAAAGAATGTTTAAATCCCAAGTTTTCACACGATTACATATGATGCATAGGTATATCTCTATCCTAAACATACATCATGAATTCCATCAAAACGCAGAAATCACAAACACATTCTATTATGACTAAGTCTAAACTCATATCTCATCTCTCGAATCCATACAAGTCAACATATAATTGGTGATCAAGCAATTCATAAATTGCGCACAAATCATAATAGATGAACTAAAAATAGCTTCATTGAATTGAAATCAAATCATGATAATCCTTTTTACACTTAAAGATCCATTGTAAGCTTAATAAGTTGAATTAGTTCATGACTAATGAATTAAACACTGAATAGATTAAAGAGAACAACATCCCAATTACAGAAACTGAAATTAAAGAACAAGAATAGTAATAGAACCACCCTTCTCTTCACTCAATTATGCATTTTTTGTGATCCTTGCTCCTTTGCTCTACTCCTCCAAAATATTCTCAAATTAGGGCTTGAAAGTTGTAATTGATTGGTTGATTGATGAATGTCAGAATAGAATAGCATAAGTCTCTGTAATTGTAGCTCTATACATTCTCTTTCCAATCCCAATCAAATCCAAACATCAGCCCACGCCATGACAGTAGTAGAATTGCATCAGAACTCCTCTTTCTTATTCGTGTACCCCCGCCCCGGCGAGCTATTTAGACTTGGGAACCCCTGCCCCTGTGGGAAGTTAAGTTTCTGGTTAATGCACTCCCCCGCCCTGGAGGAGTATTTACTATATAAAAGGGTTGCCCCGGCGGGGTAGTATCCTGCACTTTATTGATTTCTGCTACTTTGCTGCACTTTCTTGCCATATCTCCACCATCTCGCCTTAGCTAACACGTACTTAAACCTGCACACAAAACAAGCATTCATCAGATATCTCTTCTTACTGCATGTAACAATTGGGAATAGGTATTCGATAAACGGATTAAGAACTGTTTAAGTCTGAATAGGCATCCGATTCGTATGTATAAACCCACTCATCAGATATCTCTTTTCACTGCATGTAACAATTGGGAATTGATGCTTAATGAATTTAATTCTTTTATTTTGCATAGGAATATAGCAGAATTAATTGAATAGAATATTTTTATTTGATCACTTGGAAAATGGCTTATAAATACCGTGAATTCCTGTTAACAACTCAAGTAGATTTAATAATTGGGCAATTGATTTATATTGCATAATTGGGGATATTGTAGTGTTAAACCTTTATCATCTGAATCTATTCTTTGTGTGACTTAATTTTTATTAGTATAATTAATTTAACTTAGTTTTTAATTGAAAAAACACAAAATTCGGTTGTTTAAATAAAATTGGATTGGTATAAAACTATTAGTTGAGATTTATTAAATAGGATTCCTCGTGGATACGACACTCTTTCTTATCACTTTATTACTTGTTGATCGTGTATACTTGTACGCAATTGTTGATTGTGAAATCAGACAACAAGTAACTTAATTCCTTATCTACAGACAATTTTTTTGACAAAATTAATGATTTAATCACCGTAGTTGACACGTTTTACTTAATACACTATCGAACTTTTAATTTTTCAAATTACCCCATTAAACTAATTATTATTTTAAAATTAGGTCATTCTGTTAACTTTAGCTCACGACTATTAAATCTTTATCCGACATGGACCTGAAAGAAAAGAAAGAAAATGACATGGCTTATTAGACATGAACTCTCATTTGACCAAACAAAGTTGAGAGAGAGAGAGAGCCTTCTAAGGCTTTTCTTCTGCAAATCTCTTTCTTAGATCTTCGTTTTTCTTTTGTAAATCTCTAGTATGTAAATCTCTATCCATTATTTTTCAAATCTCATTTCTTCACTTTCCCCAATCGTAAAAATGAACAAATAAATAAGAAGAAAAAAAAATCAAAACATCAACTTAACAACTAATTGAGTAAAAAAAAACAACAACAAGAACCTTAAAATTTAAAAGCTCACACAATCACCAACTTAGATCTCATTTAACAAAAACTTTATCCAAATTAAATAATGCCCAATAGCAGAAAAACCAAAACCCATTATAATTTTGAAATAAAGTTTGAATCTTTTTCATCTTTCAGCCAAATAAAATGAACCCAAGTACCTTATTACATGGAAAAATTAACTGGAGCTCTGAATCTAGTAAAATTGAAGGAAACAACAAAATAGAAAAAAAAGAAGTAAATTATAGCAGCAAATAGGGGGCAGGCTCTTTTCCTAAAAGAATGGATCTAAAAACAATGAATGGGTTTTCAGTTCAAATGAGATTGGCCTGAAAGTGAAAAATCCATTGATTTGAGATCAATTGCTAGTAAGGTTTTGTTAATTACCCATTCTGAAACAAATTAGGGATGTATTCAACACGAAGTAAGCTCAAAAAAGGATTGAAGTCATCATGTTGTTGTTCTATTTTTGGGTTAACAAGCTTATCCAATCTTTGCCACTGCCGTCCACCACCTTACCTTTCATCGACTATTTTATTTCAAAATCACTTCAAGGTCTCGTCGGATTCGAAAGCCACTAAACTAAAAGAATGAAGATGTATAAAGCTCAAAAATCTTTGGTTGTAAGAGAGAGAAAAATAATACTATAGTCTATTGTTCATGCTTCTCCCACCATCAAAATAGTAGGGTTCCCGCACATGTGATCCATCCATTCCAGGTGACTTATGTCAGGGAGCATTTTACTAAAAAGAAAGCAATCCATGTCATTTTCTTCTTTTTTTCTTCTTTTTTTCACGTTCCATGTAGGATATAGATTTAACATATGTGAGCTAGTTAACAGATTGACCTAATTTTAAAATAATAATTAATTCAATGTTGTAATTTAAAAAATTAAAAGTTCGGTAGTGTATTAAGTAAAATGTGACAACTTCGGTGGCTAAATCATTAGTTTTGCCCAAAATTTTCTTATATCTTTCGATGTGGGATTGGGGTGTTACAAACTCCCCCCCCCCCCCACTTAAATTTTTGACATCCCCGTCAAAACCGATCACACACACGGTTCACAGATCTTTGCCTCTATAGCAATTATGGGATAATACCAGTTGACTTTGTGTCCCCACCTCTGGACCTTACTATCTCCATTGTGGGATAATACCATTAGTATTCATGTCCCCATATCCGGCAACCCGATCGGATGACCCAACCTAAGCTTTCGAGAGTCGGCACCATATGAAACAATCGGGTCAAATCCCGAGTTCGGAACAAATCGGGTTAAATCCCAAGTCCAAATTGAATCGAATCCATCCAAATAAGGCCTTAAACCATTGTCCCAATATAGTATATTCGTAGGTCATCTTAGCCCACTATAAGCTCACCCAAAAAGTCATGACTTGAAAGTACTATTGTTAGTAACTTAATTTCTTATATATAGACAAATTTTTCTCATATTTTTAGATGTAGGATTGGGGTGTTACAATTAGTATGGACAAAAAAACTCTTCGTTGTTTGCCAGAATATTCAAATCTATATTTAAGTTGATTTCATTCACCAAAAATTCTTCAATATTTGACAAAAAAAATCAAATTGAATTCTCGTATAGTAACCATAATGTATTATTGCTAAACTTAAGCCTAATTATTTTTTTCCCATGAGATGTGATGAACAATACAATACTTTTATAGAATGAAGAAATGAAGGGACATAAAAAAAATAACAAATTAATTCAAAACTAGAGGCAAGATTTTAAATTTTAATTTTTTTTAAAAAAAGAGTAAATTTAAACTTTATTTTTATGGAGAAGAAAGGTAGGATGATCAGAAAAGGAGGGAGATTAAAGTGATTTTGTTTAAGTTGAAGAAATATTTCATGGAGAAGAGTAAAGGTTGCATGGTGGCCTTAATGGCAAATGAACTCTTACTCATTACTCTTACAAAAAATAAAAATAAAAAAGGGTAATTTAGTAATTTGATTTTAATTTTACATTTTACATTTTACAATGGAGGATCGTTACTTTCCCTAAAATGTGAGCATTAGCCTCCGATGACACTTAATATGGAATCGAGAGAGTACTATTTATGACACGTTGCTTTCTCATTTTGAGTCAAAAATATTCTTCAACAGAGATAGTGGTATAATATACACGCTAAGAGATAAAAAAATAATATTATCTTTATTTTAAAATAATTGATAATTATTGACTTTTTAAAATTTGATGAATGAAATTAATAGTTAAATTATATTTTGAATTGTTAAAAAATGAATTTTATCATTTTATTAACTATTTTATAAATTTGACTGAAATGTAGGGGTAAGCGTGGTGCGGTTTGAAGTTCAAACCGTACACGAAACCGCTTAGGTGCGGTTTGAAAAATCCAAAATCGCACATGAAACTAATTATGATTGGTGCTGTGTAGTTTTGAACCGTGCGGTTTGGTTTCATTTGGTGCGGTTTCGGTTCCAAAACCAATTGACATAACAAAGCCATAAAATAGTTAGCAAAATCATCCACGCAAATGTATTACGCAGTGAACACAATCATAGAGTTAATTTAGCAAAATAGTTCCAAGCATCAAAAATTACATGGTTGATTAATACTATGTTATCACATTTGATTTAGAAAATACCAAGCCACTCTTGATTTGAAAACATAATTGATATTATTTATTCTTCATTCAATCCTGCAATATTTGTCTTCTAAAATAAAATGAGGAGACTATTTTATAGTAGAGGAATTATATATACTTGTAGCAAATTTGAGAAAATATGATGTTATTTGATGCGGTTTCGGTTTTATGCGTGCAGTTTTGACTAGTAACCAAACCGAAATTGTAAGACCCCAACTTATTATAAATAAAATTGAATTTTCTCTATTTATTATCTTGAAATAATAAGGTGATAATTTGATATAATACTTTGGTTATGGGTGAAATGTGCAAATTTTGCAAAATAAGCAAGTGGTTATAAAATATTCATTATTGTCGGGGAATATTCATTTGGTCGTGGAATATTCTTTTTTTAGAATATCCGTAAATCAAGACAAACCATTTGTAGGCCCCATAACTAATAACTATCGGATGAAGAAAATGACAAGTTTGAGTTTTTATAAATAACGTCAGTAGTCATTCACAGATTAACAACATTGTTGAATACCCTATGGTTAAAATATAATAATACGTGTGGTTGCACAAAGAGTACACATAGATGTTACCGCATTTTTGAATTATTGATTCTTACGTAAGAAGGTACTACTCAATAATTGTTACAGTAATTAATTCAATAATTGCTGCGTTGATATTTTATATTATTATTATTTTAATAATTGTCACCGCATAAAGATATTTTCCATTATCGGATCATTAATTCATATTATTTGAATAATATTATTAGATAGCATTATTATCGCAATGTCTAGAAAGTTACATCGATGAGAGGTTTGATCACCTAATTGTGCGCCAGTAAGGAGAAATCCTTATCGGAAAGCCCCCTCTTTCCTAGGAACGGGATGGTTGTCATTATTGTGATTCTGTAATATTATTGGTGAATAATTATTTATTGATTTATATGATAAGGAAATATTTATTTTTATGTGGATATAATTGAAGGAATTAATGTTGAGGTGTTTTATCAGTATTTTTGTTGGAATGGAGGTATTAAAAATCAAATCAGTGTTCTTAAAACTCTATTGCGTGAGTTATAATTTTAATCCGACCGTTGGATCGTTATAATTTTTGGATATGTTATACATATATAAGTTGAGTATATGTCCACAAATTTTGAACCGTTAAAAATTAACGTATGATTTGTTATAAATTTTATGAGGTATTGAAAATCATCCGTTTATGGATTTCGGATATTTTTGGTTTGGAATTTGGAAAAACTTAAAGCTACAAAGTTGTAGAGAATTCGATTTCGTATAGAATGGATAAAAAATTTGTATTTTTCTGATAAAAGGGCTATTTATTATGAATTATTGAAGTTTCAGAAATTAAATGTTTTTATTAAAATTGGGTGGGACCCACTTTTGTTTTTTTGAATGCTAGCTTATTCAACAAAGCATGCGCAGAAAAAAAGAAAGATTATATTATTATTTTATTATTTAGTCTCCTATGACGTTCTAACATTTTTCTATAAATAGGCGCTTAAGTTAGAATTGAAAATCACACCAGAAACATAAGTTTTCTCTCTCTATATTGTCGAGCGTATTTTGTGAGTATTTAGATACTTTGAGAGTTGTTATTCAGTGCAAGTTTCCTTTGGCTTTACATTCGATATTCCGATCAGAAATACTGTTATTTTGAGGTAAGGGATGTTATTTTTTTGTAATGATATTATTCTTTCAATATCATTATACCGAAATATTGATATGGATTTTATTGTGGAATTTCTACCTTTTTGTGTCGGGGGTTACTATTCACATATACGACAATATTCACGTATACGGCACTATTCACGAATACGGCACTATTCACCAAAAAATGAATTTTTTTTCCTTTTGTCCAAGATGTCTTTTATGGTTACTATCTTTGATTGTATCCATGTTTTTGGTCTTTATTCTTGAATTTTACTCCATTTTGGTTTATTATGGAGTATTTTTAAACTTGAGTTATTTAAAGTACGAATCTCTAAACTTTATCCTTTTATCTCACTGGATTCGTTCTCTAAAATGTTTTTCATCATCCTCAGTCCTTAATGGTGATACTTGATGAATATCTTTGGTTTGTAGTGCAAAGATGTATGATTTCCTGATGAATATCTTTGGCTCGTAGTGCAAAGATGAACAGGTGTTGAGATGAACATGACCAACTGGTGATACAAATGAATATCTTTGGCCCGTAGTGCAAAGATGAATATTTGATTCAAGATGTATATTGATTGATGTTACATGGATAAAATATTGATGATGGACTTTTAAATTCATAGATGATAGTAGATTTCATTATCTACTTAACTCTTCTAATGAATTGTTGTTTCCGCTGCAGTTGTTGATCTAAAACTTGTTGTCTATTATATTCTATCGATTTTTCCTCGTGAAGACTAAGGATAATTTGTTGTATATTATCTTAGTCATAATATTCTTTTTTGGGCTAGTTGAGCTCACCCTTTTCCTTTTTATTCCATTTTTCTTCTCGAGGCGAGAACATAATGGAAGTAATGTCGGGTGTGGAATGATGGTTCTAGATAGGTTGTTTAGCAGATCCTCACTATTTTGTAAAATAGTGTGTCATTAATTGTAATGAGGACTTTATCTGGTGTGGATATTGTCTGAAGACAATATTTGTATTTAAACTCATTAGCTTATTGTGTTGTCGAGATTTTGCCGCGACAATTGTATTAATAAAGTTGTAGTTATTTCTGTACCATGTATTTGGCGACTCAGAATGGGTGATGTATACCTATTTTGGGGGCGTTACAGAAACCGTAAATTTGGTTTTTCAACCCATCTAAAACTATCACATACGCCGGAACCGTTGGTGCGGTTTTAATTGGTGTAGTTTGTGCGATTTTTGGTGCGATTTCGGTTCCAATTTGGTTTCTTGCTCAGCCCTAATGTAATGTACACGGGTACCTTGCAATGTTTTCATATGGTAAAATACGTAGTCTCTTTTAAAATTTTATTTTTTGAAATTAAAGTATTTTCGTTGTTAAAGTTAGCCAAAGATTTACTTAGACATCAATTCATCTCTTTTCAATATAAATATATAATTATGTAATTTATTAAAAGAATTTATTCAATTATATCATGTCTTTATTTGTTGGAATTACTTGGAAAGAACTAAATCTTAGATGGCTATAGGCTTGTAGCCTTAAAGGCAAAAATGATTAGTTTTATTTATTAGTTTACTTTATATATATATATAGAGAGAGAGAGAGAGAGTCCGGATAAGGTTCGGATTCCCGGACCATAACAAAATTCGAACCTCTTTTTTTTTTTTTTGCTATTGTTGGCTGAAGCAAAGACACGTGGGTCAAAAAGAATTATTGGGTCAAAAAAAGAACTCATCCAATATCAGTACACTTCGCCCGCTCTCTCTCTCTCTCTCTTCCCTCTCTCTCTATCAGCGACCTTGTCCCTCTCTCTCTATCAGCTCGCCTCAAGCAAATCGGAAGGGTAAAAAGGCGATCGAACAGGTGGTGTTGCAAATCAGAAGGTAAAGACTCCTACAAAGAGAATCAGAAGGTAAAGATTCTTATTTAATTTTGTAATTTCTGTTTGATTTAAAAGAAATCTAGGGTTTTTTTGGGGAAAGTGTATTGTTTATGTGAGGGCCTCTTTGTTCTCTGTTTTCTCCATATACAAGAGTAAGTTGCAATGTTTGAAAAGTCTATTTTATCTTTTTCATATATTTCATATGGAAAATTATATAAGCTCTTATATCAAATTATGACTTATGCAACATTTCTTTTCTTTGGTTTCATGGGTTGAAGCCTATAAAACAAAGCTATAATTGCAGAAAGTGAAGTCGAGAAGAATATTTGGCCAAAGAATCATAGCGGTAAAGTGAAACTTGTGGTCTATAAATATTTACCATTATCTCGATGCGAATGAGGCTCACCACCTCATGGAAAGCAAAGATACATATTGAAAGATACTTCTTATTCCATGATGGCATGGATGATCTCATTGTGGATGAAATGACTTTGTTTGTTATTATTGGTACAGTTTCATCACAGATGAATCTCATTATTCGTTCAAATAGGGTGTGTCCATTAATATTAAAACTCTTTCTATGGCATCTCGGAAACATGTAGTTGCTATTTTATATGTGTTTTTGTTATATAACAATAAAAATTTGTTTACTGAATTTTATGTTCTTGATGTTCTACTATAATGTGTCCCATTTTCCTGTTCACAATGTTTTTGGATTTTTCTATGTACAATATACGTACATGATTTATGTACATATCTAAGTTCCATTTTAGTGTTGGAAGAAACTATTTTGCCCTTAAATTTGTGATTTCAAAGTTTTGTTTGTAGAAATATCCTTGAATTTGCTTGCTATCAAGTTGCTTATAAATGTGAACTTCAAACTGAGGGTTATCTAAAAGGATTCTAAAATGGTATTTTTTTTAATTGCATCATGTAGCTAGCTTACCATTGAATTAACAAAGTGCGAAATTTCATACACTGTAAATATAATTCAACTTAAAAGTGAGAAGTATATAAGATAGTGAAGTTCTTTGTATGAAGCATACTCAACAAATTGCATACAAAGAGATAATCCACTTTTTGGTGCATCACAAAGCACTTTAATCTTAGCTCTCTTTTATGCATTTCTTATGCATCTTTTTGTACTAAAATGAAGAATGAGTGCTCGAACCAACTGAAGAAAAACATGTACCTATGCTACTACAGATATGATGATGCACAAAATTGACTTTGCACAAACACCAATCAAATAATTATAAAAACGGTAATTAAAGTAGGAAAATGGGACACGAATTAAAGTGGTTCGGTCAAGTTGACCTAGTCCACTATTGAATGGCTATGGATGCCTGGCACTTTTATATCATGTGTGTTGGAGAGAATACAAAGAGCATAAGCTATTAGATACAAGAGTCAGTTGTTCCCTAATGTTGGTAAGACATTCCATTTATAGCGACTTGTGACAGTTTTGGGGTGAGCACGTAACCACTACTTTAGTGGAGCTCCCAACCTCTTCCTAGGGTGCAAGGTGATGTACATTCTCTCCGTGAGGTCTGGAGGTGAGGCTTGACCACTTCATGATGTGGATGTGCTTAATTAACCCGGCTGTGATGGATCACATTTGTTGGGCTCGCCAAACCTCTTGAGCTTGGGCCTATCATACGGACCTATGAGATGGGTTGGAGGATGAGGCCTATGAGATGGACTGGATCGGTGTGGCCTATGAGATGGACTGGACGCTTGAACTAGACCCGTCATTTTCCCCCCAATGCCCTGCATCTAACAAAACTTGGAAAGGAGGGCATTCGACTTAAATTTGAATTTTTGACAAAACTAGAAAAAACTTCAGGAGGTTAGAACATGCGCTTTGGAGGCTTTTTTGGGCTTTAAACATCATGTGTCATCGTCGTAGGTGATAACTTTTGTAGAGCTCGTCGATACAGTCGTTTTGATATATTACGGGCCCCGATCGGAGTTACGGATCAAAAGTTATGATTTTAATAGTAAAAGTACCTTTAAATCCGTTTTTCTTTGAAATTCCTTTTAACTTGTGACCCTCACCTTCTCAGATAAACTCCTTTGGTTTGTAAGTCTCCTTTTCTCTCATTCTTGAAGAACCTAGGTCGTAGATTTGGGGGTTTTGTGTCTTGTTCTTTTCAGATCTCTTCTTAGTGAGGAAATGTCGAACAAAGGAGGAGATAGCCATGTGAGTGGATTGACTGATGAAGTGAGCTCCCAAGAGGCTGCCATGGTGGATAATGCCGTGCACGGTGCTGCTAGAGGTGCAGATCTATTTGGGCTTCAAGCAGAGTCAAGGTGGGGGATCCTGGGCGAGTTAAGGCGTCCTAAAGCGGCGGTGGGAGAGCCAGATCGGTCTTGGGCGAGCAAGATCTAGTCTTGGGCGAGCAGGAGCTTGCTGGGTCGGCCTTGGGCAAGCATGGGCGAGGAGGATCGACCTTGGTTGAGCAAGAACTAGGCTTAGGCGAGCAGGAGCTTGCTTTGGGCGAGCAGGAGCCGGTTTTGGGTGAGTAGGAGCTAGCTTTGGGCAAAAAGGAGCTAGTTGGGTTGGCCTCGGGCGAGTTGGGGTGAGCTGAGCGAGTTTTGAGCGAGCAGGGGGTTTCAGATGTCTCTCTAGCCACTGAGCAGAGCATTGCAAAAGCACCCCATTCTTTAAGACCCTGGAAGATGAAACATAAAAGCAAATTGATCCCCGATGATGATAGGTCTAAAGTAAGTACCCTTTTCAGCTCACTCAATTCTGATGATGTGATTTCAAGGCTTATTTCTTCTTATCATATTCCACCCACGGTGTCGTGTCGCCGGGCCGAGAAAGGTGAGTGTGCTTTCGACGATTTCTCTGGTGACATTGTCATCTACGAGGAGATGCTCAAGGTTGGGCTTAGGTTCCCCATGTCCCATCCCATTTGTCAAATTCTGCACTATTTTTCTCTTACTCCAGGGCAGTTAGCGCCCAATGGTGAGAGTCTTGTTGGGCTTTCTCATATTATAGAAGAAAGTGCATCACGAAGATGCTTCTCCGAAAGAGTTCCATGGGGCTTACAACTTGAGTGAGACTCCTGCACCAAATAAAGGCTGGTACTATTTTACTTCAAAGAGTGGTATGGTGTTCACTGGGTTACGCTCCAATTGCCATGGCTGGAAATCTCGCTTTTTCTTTGTCGACGGAGAATGGGTTGCTGAGTCTGATAGGGCCTTGGTTAAAATGTGTTGGGGTGCTGCCAAGAAACCTGGTGCGTTTTTGAGTTTACTGCATTTTTTTGTATATATATATATGCTCATCATCTCCTTGCAGGTATGCCGGTGCTCTCTAAATAATAAGAGTCGAAGCTGCAGGCTGTGAAAGCTCACCCTGACAAAGACCTGAGCATTCTTCTGTCTAAGTACGACAGTAGAGCTAGAGTTTCTTCGCCGAAATTAGGTGGTTCTTTGTTAAAGAGAAAAGGTATATGAACTTACCTTATAACTTATCTTTTATGAGATGGTGGTCACTCAAATAATGTCCTATCTCATTTGCTGCAGTGGATAGGGTGGTGATTAGATCAATCCTCTCTAGGGGCACCGGTAGGGGCGTTTATCCTCCCAAGGTAGCGAGGACGGATGATGTGCACATCGAGGTGAGCGTTCATCAAGCGACACCTCTAACCGTGCCTTCCCAGTTGGTGACTTCGAGCGCTACTCCAGAGACTTCCCCGCCTATACCTTCTGCCCCTCGCCCGTCCCCGCCTCTTGTAGGAGTTCATGTAGGGGAACCAATTCAGTCCGGTTCTATACTGGGGGATCCTCAAGTCATTAGGGAACGACTTGGGAGATTTGTGGTTCCATATGATATTCAGCAGATTAGTGCTTTGGGCACTGAAGGGGTTATCAACACATTTCTGGAGGGCTTGGCTCAGGTAAGAATCCCTTTTTATTTCGCTTGGTCATTCTTCTGTCTTTTGTCTTCTCCTAATTTCTACAGCATCTGTATGCTTGTTCTCGAGGGCTCATTTTTACTGCCAATTGAAGCTTAACCATGAGGCTGTGCAGAAGGAGCTTCTTGCTGCTCAAGAGAGGATTGTCGAGCTCGAAGCTGCTGATAGGGCTTCTCGGGCTGAGATTTTGGCGACCCGTGGGAAGGCCGCGCTTAGTGAGGCAGCTTTCTCAAAGGCTGAAACAGATCTTTCGGCTATCCGTGAGAGGACAGTTAAGCTTGAGGCTGAGCTTCTGGCATCCCATGAGAGGGATGCGCTCAGGGAGGTGGAGCTTGTTGAGGCCCGTGGGAAGGCAACTAAGCTCGAGACTGAGCTTCAGACGGCTCGTGAGAGGGACGCGCTCAGGGAGGTTGCTTATTCGAGAGCGGAGGCAGAATTGAAGGCAGCTCAAGAGAGAGCTTCTCAGGCTGAAGCGGATTTGGAGTATGCTGTTGTAGGTGCTTTCATTGATGGTTATGAAGAGCTTCGGGGGAAGATCTCAGCTTCTTTCCCCGATATCGATTTCTCAGGCTTTGTGCCAACTGAGGCGCCTGATGATGGAGGTTCTGAAGATGCTAAAGATGATGAGGACTACCATGATAGTAGTTAGAGTGCTAGACTTTTTAATTTTCTTTTTTTTAAGAAATGCAGTATGCATCCTTACTTTTGTACTGATACTCCTTTGAAATTGAATGAAAAATGCAATCTTTTGGAGTAAAATATAGGCCTTTTGAAGTGATATATAGAAAATTTCGTTGTTGACCCAGAAAAAGGTAGTTTAAACACTGGACAATAATCCTAAAAAAGACAAATAAAACCATGTCCCTAACTATAATACTATTACTTCTTCAAGGTGTCACTGGTAATACCTCTTCAAGTGCTCAGCTTTTCATGGATGAGGTAAGACCTTCCCTTCTGAATTCTGGATCTTGTAAGTGCTTGGTCTCACCACTTCTGTTACAAGGTATGGTCCTTCCTAATTTTGTCCCAATTTTCCTTCGCGCGAATCCTTTGTGGCGAGGATCACCTTTTTGAGGACCCAGTCTCCTGGTTAGAAGGAATGAGGCTTCACCCTTAAGTTGTAGTACTTTGTCATCCGATGCTCATACTCTGCGTTGCGAACCATAGTCATCTCCCTTGCCTCCTCTACTAAGTCGAGGTTGATGCAGAGTCCTTCCTCATTGGTGGTAGGGTCGTGGTGTTAGACCCTTAGAGAGTTCACCCTGATTTCTACGGGGATGACCGCCTCAGTTCCAAAGGCTAGGGAAAAAGGGGTTTCCCCAGTTGGAGTTCTTGGTGTGGTTTGGTAGGCTCATAATATGCCTTGGAGTTCATCGACCCAAAGCCCCTTTGCCCTTTCAAGCCTTGTCTTTAAATTACGTAGCACTGTTCTCACCATGACTTCTGCTTATCCATTTGCCTGCGGGTGAGCTGGGCTAGAGTGCAGCTGCTTTATTTAAAGGTTGGAGCAGAAGGAATTTAGCAGCTTGTTGTCGAATTGCTTAGTGTTGTCACTGATAATGGCGTGAGGTATGCCGAAGCGGCATACTAGATTCTTCCAGATGAAATCTTTAATCTTTGTATCTGTGATTTTTGCTAAGGGTTCGGCTTCAGCCCACTTGGTGAAATAATCGACTGCAATGGGCCTAGAATGTCGATGCCCCATTTAGAGAAAGGTCATGGACTTGAGATGGTCGTTAGCTCTTCTGGTGGTTGCCTGGGTATAGTTGTAAAGCGTTGACACTTGTCACATTTCCTGGAGAACTCCTGGGCATCCCTTACCACAGAGGGCCAGAAGTAACCTTGCCTGAGCGCCTTTTGGGCAAGGGATCATCCTCCAGAGTGGTTTCCACATATTCCTTCATGAATTTCTCGCAGGGCATAGTGAGCTTCTTCGAGTGAAAGGCACCAGAGCAATGACAAGGAGTAGCCTTTATTATACAAAGTGTCATGTAGGATGGTGAACTTCGAAGCTCTCATTCTTAGCTTCCTAGCTTCTGAAGGGTCGTTCGGCAACACACCTTCTCGGAGATATGCTATTATTGGGGTCATCCAGTTTGGCTCAACCGATATACAGTTGACATTTGGGGTTCCCGAGTCTATCGTGCTTGGTTCGAACTGGTGACCAATAAATGTTGGTCCTCCTGGTGGGGTTTCCAAGGATGAGGCCAGCCTTGCAAGTGCATCTGCGGCCATGTTGTTTTCCCTAGGAATGTGGCAAATCTGGAAGTGTTTGAACTTTGTCAATATGCTTCTTACCATGACGAGATATCCTGGCATTCTGGCTCCTTTTGCTTCGAACTCGCCCTTCACTTGATTAACTATCAACTGAGAGTCGCTGTAGGTAATGAGATGTTGAATCTCCATCTCAATCGCCAACCTTAATCCAGAGAGAAGAGCCTTATATTCCGCCTCATTGTTCGAGGTAATAAAGTAAAGCTTCACTACATACTTGAGAGCGGTACTATCTGGGCTGATCAAGATCAGATCTGCTCCGCCTCCATCACTGGTCGAGGAGCCGTCTACATAGAGTTTCTAGGATGGAAGAGAGCAAGGCTCGGAGATTAAAGAGGGAGACTGGACGCCAGGATTGGGAACTGGGGCTCCAGTCTAGGTCCTTTGGAGTGCCTAGTCGTCCGAAAAAGCTGTCTGGGCGTCTAATGAGGTAGTTCGGGCGCTCAGCGTGATGGTCTGGTCACTTGGGATGTCCTGAGCGCTCAGTTAGGGTGTCTGTCCTTCGTTATGTTGTTGAGCACTTCCAGCAACCATCTCCAAACTGGGTGAAGTGGGAATTTCGTTGTTCTCCATCTCTGCTGGTGTCAGCTCAGCAACGAAATCCGCTAGTGCTTGTGCTTTGATGGCTGACCTTGGTTGGTACTGTATGTCAAACTCACCAAGCTCCACTGCCCACTTAAGCAGCCTCCCAGATACATCAAACTTTCCCAGGACTCTTTTCAGAGGTTGATCTATGATGACAACCATGCTGTGACTTTGGAAGTAATGTCGCAACCATCTCGCTATTGTGATTAAGGCGAGAGCCAATTTTTCTAGTCTCGAGTACCTGACTTCTGCTCCTTGGTATGCTCTGCTTACATAATAGATTGGCTTCTGTTGTCCGTCATTATTCTTGACGAGGACTGAGCTCACTACCGATGGGGAGGCAGAAAGGTACAAATATAACACCTCGCCTGGTGTGGCATAGGAAAGGAGAAGAGGTGCAACCAAGTAGGCTTTGAGTTTTTGGAATGCCTCCTCTGCCTCATGTCCCCACTCAAAAGCTTTTCGAAGGATTTTAAAAAAGGGCAGACACTTATCTACAGACTTGGAGACAAACCTGTTTAGTGCTGCAATTCTTCTATTGAGGCGCTGGAGTTCCTTGGTTGAAGTGGGTGATTTCATGTCGAGAATGACCTTGATCTTGTCAGGGTTTGCTTCAATTCCCCTCTGGTTGACCATGAAGCCTAGGAACTTTCCCGATCCTATGTCGAAGGCGCATTTTTCAGGGTTCAGTTTTATGCGGTACAATCTAAGAACATTGAAGGTCTCTTGAAGATGATTAATGTGATCTTCTGCGGTGAGTCTCTTTACCAACATATCGTCAACGTAGACTTCCATTGTTCGCCCAATTTGAGATTGGAACATTTTGTTCACCAGTCGCTAGTATGTCGTTCTTGAGTTCCTCAACCCAAAAGGCATGGCCCTGTAACAGTAAGTTCCTTTGGGAGTGATGAACGATGTCTTCTCCTAGTCTGGGGGTGCATGCTAATCTGGTTATACCCGGAGTACACATCCAAGAAAGTGAGCAATTCATGCCCTACAGTGGCATCGATGAGGAGGTCAATCCGTGGTAGGGGATAGCTGTCTTTTGGGCACACCTTATTGAGCTCTGTGAAGTAAACACAGAGGCGCCACTTCCCGTTAGCTTTGGTGACCATTACCGCATTGGAGAGCCATTCTGGATATGCTACCTCTCTAACCGCTCCATTATCTATTAACTTTGTAACTTCCTCGTCCATGGCTTGGGCCCTTTAGTGGAGGCACCGCTTAGCTTTTGGCGAACTGGCTTGTAACGACGATCAACATTGAGACGGTGTGTGGCTACTTCCGGGTCGATGCCCTCCAAGTCTGCATGTGACCATGCAAAGACATCCATGTTATTCTTTAGGAAGTCTATTAGTTGATGAACTAGGTCTTTACTAAGGGAAGAACCAATGTACACCCTTCTGTCTGGGTGTTCCTTGTCCAAGACTACAGGGGTGAGATCTTCAACGGGCTCTCCTCTTTCAATGGTGGAGTCATCCCTTGGGTTAAGGAGTTCGACCTGTAATGCTTCCTCTTGCTTTCTGGTCTTCATGGAGGAGACATAGCACTCCCTTGCTGCTACTTGGTCGCCTCTTACTTCTCCGACTCCATTTGGGGTTGGAAAGCGGAGGACGAGATGATAGGTAGAGGGGACGGCCCTCAATGTGTTAAGAGCAGGTCGCCCCAGAATAATGTTATAGGCTGATGGGTAGTCTATAACTAAGAAGTTGACCATAACTGTAGATCTTTTTGGTGCTGCTCCGGTTGTGATTGGTAGGGTGATGGACCCTAGGGGATATACCTTCTCCCCTAAGAATCCCATGAGGGGGGACCTGATAGGCTGCAATCTTTCCCTGCCCAGGTTGAGTTTGTCATAAGCTTCTACGAACAAGATATCGGTAGAGCTGCCACTGTCTACCAGTATTCTGCATACTTGAAAATTGGCCACGGTCATAGTGAGGGCCAGGGGTCATCGTGTGGGTGCTGAATTCCCTTCAAGCCCTCATCTGAGAAGGATATAACTTCGTTAGTGTCTTGTCTAGGCATCTTAGATGGGCGCCCTTCTTCCGAGTGTCTTGCTTTTCTGGCGTGTGCCTTCATGGCAGACAATGACTCTCCCCCTCCTGCGAATCCTCCTGAGATGGTGTGGATTTCCCCAACTGGATTTTGATCTTCCTGGTTGTGAGTTGGTGATGGGGCATGTCTCCTACCAGCAACATACTGGCGTAGTTGACCACATTGGACGAGATCTTTAATTTGTTTCTTGAGTTCATAGCAGTCGTCGGTGTCATGACCGTGGTTGCGATGGAAACGGTAGTACTTGTTTGGGTTCCTGCGGTTTGGAGGATACTTCATCCTCACTGGCCACTTTATGGTGGGGTCATCTTGGATCTGTAAGAGAATGTTCCCTATGGTGGCATTGAGGGGAATGAATGGCGGTCGATCTTTCTGAGGAGCAGGACCGAGTCTGTCTTTAGCGGATACCCTCTCTGTCCTGCTTGATTTGTTGTCGGTCTCCCTCTTATCGTCCCTATCTCTTCCTTTTCTCTTCTCTCTTGCTTTGGAGGATTCACCACGTCTGGCCCTTGTGACGTCTTCAGCATTCATGTATTTTTGGGCCTTTGCTAGTAGCTCAGTCATGTTCTTTGGTGGACGTTTCATCACCGAGAAAAGAAAACATGACAAGCAGAGACCTCCCAAAAAGGCGGTCATGGTTACCTTATCATCAGGTTCTTCTACTTGAATAACCTCCTTGTTGAAGCCAGTGAGGTAATCCCTTAGGCTCTCGTCTTTGTCTTGTTCTATGCTGAGAAGGTGTGTGACGGGATTTTGAGGACGTCGCCCCCCAATAAAGTGGGATACAAAAGACCTGCTCAGCTTAGCAAAGGTTGAGATGGAGGCTAGAGAGAGCTTGGCAAACCACTGTCGAACGGAGCCCCTTAAGGTGGTCGGGAACGCCCTGCACATGATTTCATCAAGGATGTTATGGTGCTGCATCAGGGTTTTGTATATTTCGAGGTGATCTATCGGATCTTTCATTCCGTCAAAGGTATCCACGGATGGCATTTTGAACTTCTGAAAGAGTGGATAGTTCGCCACGTCAGGCTTGAAAGGCGTGTCTGTTCACCCCACAAGATAATCTACGGTTTTTGGTCCTCGGGCCTTCATGGCGTTGAAGACATCACCTAGTTGATTTTGCACTTCCTTGATTTTCTCATCCCAGTGATTAAGGGCTCCTCTGGAATGATCATGGGGATGACTCCCATGCTCCATGCTTTGGTTCTCGCCCTCATCTTCTTGGAGATGAGGGTCTCCTCCTTGGGAAGCAAGGGGAGGAGGTGGATCATGATGGGCTCCCCTGTGTGGGGCTCTTTGATGTCCAGAGGGTGGAGCTCCTTGTTGCACTCCTCCTCCTTGTCCGGCGAGCAGGAGTTGCAGTATCTGCTGGTTTTGCATAGCCAACTGCTTCATGGTCTCCAGCATCTGTTGTGGGTTTGGAGCTGAATTAATTGGGGCAGGGTTGGTGTGCGAAGGAGCACCCTCCTCTAGCCGTGGATTATCCTCAGGTTGGTTCATTGACCTGGTTGTAATCGCCATTAGTTAAGATGTTTGAAGTTGAAAATCTTTTCGATTCCCACAGACGGCGACAAACTGATGATGCAAAAAATGGACTTTGCACAAACACTAATCAAATAATTATAAAAATAGTAATTAAAGTAGGAAAATGGGACACGAATTAAAGTGGTTCGGTCAAGTTGACCTAGTCCACTGTTGAATGGCTATGGATGTCTGGCACTTTTATATCATGTTTGTTGGAGAGAATACAAAGAGCATAAGCTATTAGATACAAGAGTCAGTTGTTCCCCAATGTTGGTAAGACATTCCATTTATAGCGACTTGTGACAGTTTTGGGGTGAGCACGTAACCACTACTTTAGTGGAGCTCCCAACCTCTTCCTAGGGTGCAAGGTGATGTACGTGCTCTCCGTGAGGTCCAACTTGACCACTTCATGATGTGTACGTGCTTAATTAACCCGGCTGTGATGGATCGCATTTGTTGGTCTCGCCAAACCTCTTGAGCTTGGGCCTATCATACAGACCTATGAGATGGGCTGGAGGATGAGGCCTATGAGATGGACTGGATCGTTGTGGCCTATGAGATGGACTGGACCCATCAAGATAAATGATAGAAATGATAACTTATGTAACAAAACATAAAGTGCTTGAATGTTGCATAATTAAATGCTCGCATCCAAAACATAATATCTATCTAAATCAAAGACGGAATATAGAATGTGCTACACCATTGTTCTTATAACTCCACTGGTTCCCTATCAATGACATCAGTGACACGAGTGGTATAATACCATCTCTAACACCAAACACTATCTAATTAACATATGAGCATTTAATTTCAATAATGTGATGCTAGATGCTGCATCTAAATACAGAAATACATCAAATTACATCCAAAATCAGGCACATTACATGGAATTACATCCAAATACATTCAAATTAATCTAAGACAAACCACACTAATTAGAGTTTTCAAATCTACCATAGTCTAATACAACCACTGTAAAACAAGCTCAACATGGCAACCTTAACCAAATATATGAAAGACAAAATCTCATCCATCATGTCCACGTAAAAGTTATAGTGATATTCCTGAAATGAAAAACAAAATGTTAGTTAAAAACTCTATAATTAAAATATTCTTTATAAGAGGATTTTTACAATCACCTAGAGATGAATAACTATCATTATCTACACTATCATAAAATCCATAAATGAATTATTTTTTGAAACATATTTTTTGGACAGTCGATATATTGGGCAGAACAAGAATGGTTATTAGTAATTTCAAAAATTAAACCCCAGGAAAATATAAGAAGAATAAATTTAAGAAGGCCAAAATAACAAGTTTTATTTTTGTATTTAGCACCTATTGTTCTATTTTTCTACTAATATAACTAATTTCCCCAATCTTCAATCATGGGCTCAACTAGCTTCTGTTTGTAGCAATGTTCGATCATAAAATTGAGAACAAGAAGTACTCAATGGTAAAATGGTTAAAAGACAGAGTATCAAGATCTCACTTGGTTATAACTTATAAAGTAATTGTACTCTAGTTAGCCCGAACAATCGACCAAATAAACGAATTCTCAGATAAATTATGCAAAGAGATGGAACAACTCAAGCTGGAAACAGATGAAGAATGCAGAGCAAGATCAAAACTTAAACAGGTCCTACGGCTGAGGAAGCAAACTCTTCAGACATTGCAACTTACTCTTGTACATGGAGAAAATAGAGAACAAAGAGGCCCTCACATAAACAATACACTTTCCCTAAAACAAACCCTAGATTTCATTCAAATCAAACAAAAATTACAAAATTAAGTAGGAATCTTTACCTTCCGATTCTCTTTGTAGGAATCTTTACCTTTCGATTTGCAACACCACCTATTAGATCACCTTTTTACCCTTTCGATTTGCTTCAGGCAATCTAATAGAGAGAGAGAGGGACAAGGTCGCTGATAGAGAGAGGGAAGAGCGAGAGAGAGCGGGCAAAGTGTACTGATATTGGATGGGTTCTTTTTTTGACCCAGCAATTCTTTTTAACCCGTGTGTCTTTGCTTCAGCCAACAATAGTTTAGTCCGTCATTTTAGTCTGTCATTTGAGTCCGCCTAAGAACAGGACTTTCTCTCTCTCTCTCTCTCTCTCTATATATATATATATATATATATATATATATATATATATATATATATATATATATATATACATACACACCTAACAAGATTAAGATCATACCCTTAATCCTACATACTTTGTACACCCCCTTTAGCGACGGATCAGGCGACGATTCGGTCTATCGTTATAGGTTCGGTCCATCGCTATATGTTGGTCATCACTAAAAAGTTAAGATGACGGTTCTCTGATATAGCGACGAACTGAACCGTCGCATGATTCGTCGCTAAAGGGGTGATCATGGTATGTAAAAAAAAGAGATGGACCCTTGAAATGGACGTTTTGACTGGCCGCTAGAGGGAGTATAGCGGCCAACATAAAAGAATTTGGCTGACCGTTAGAGGGAGTAACGGCTAGCCCCAACCCAGTCCCTTAGATGTTCCATTAGACGGATGGATAACAGTTAGTTGAAACAATACCCTGAACTAACATTTTTCATTAATCATTTTCCAAATATATATATATAGGGTCCGGTTCCAGTCCGGACTCCCGCATTTTAGTACCGTCGGAACTTTTTTTTTTTTATACT
Organism: Panax quinquefolius; assembly: GCA_020205615.1. Taxonomy (NCBI): domain Eukaryota; kingdom Viridiplantae; phylum Streptophyta; class Magnoliopsida; order Apiales; family Araliaceae; genus Panax; species Panax quinquefolius. Next base: position 25,850,907 of record CM035168.1, read on the forward strand.
TTTTTTTAAACAACTAAAAAAAATTAATATTTTATGGAACTGGAATTTTTTCATAATACAGTATTTTGGGTGTAATTTGGATACATATAACAAAACATGTTTGTACAGACTGTATGTGACGCCCCCAAAATTAGGTATACGTCACCCATCTTGGGTCGTCACTTACATGGTACATAAATTCAAATACAAACTTAATTATACATCTGTCGTGTAACATACGACAATACATAAACTGAGAGTTCTAATAGGAATATTGTCATTTAGACAATATCCAACTTCAGTTGTTTCTTCTTTCAGCTGATCTTTGATTTTTAAATTCTCATATTCCAACTTTAATATCTTACACCCTGCCAAAGCGTGATTTTGTTCGAGCATCACATATCGGGTAACCCAATTTTGAATTGTTGTATCCCTTTGTTCCACGACCGTTTGCCATTCTTCAACCTGTTCTTCTAGCTCACGAACACGATTTTGTAATTCTAAGTTTTGATCATAAACTTCATCTAACCAATTCTCCTCGTGTTCCTCTTCTTCTCTTCTTCTTCTTCTTCCTCACTCTCACCGCTACCTCCTCGCAACTAGCTCAAAGTGCAACAATTAGTTCTTCATTCACTACGTGGATATCTCTAATTTGTTCCTCGTCTCGACATTTGCATTAACCCGATTAGTGATTAAAGGTGTAACAACGGTCACATTCACTCCATTGTGAATATTTTCAAATTGTCATTTCTAAACACCGCCACAACACAAGGGTTAATTAATATATCAAATATTATCCCTATACTCGACCCCACCAATTAAATAACAAATAAACTTAGGTAGGTCATACTAGCTAAAGAATTCCTGCCTCTCCCCTCCTAGTTCTTATCTCGCATCTTAGCCGTGGATCATATCCTAAGCTTTGATACCAACCGCGACGCCCCCAAAATTAGGTATACGCCACCCATCTTGGGTCGCCACTTACATGGTACATAAATTCAAATACAAACTTAATTATACATCCGTCGTAACAAACATACGACAATACATAAACCGAGAGTTCTAATAGGAATATTGTCATTTAGACAATATCCATACTCAAGGAGTCCTCATTACATTTATTGTCACACTATTTAATGTAATAGTGAGGACTACTAATGCTATCTTCGGGACCATCACTCTTTTCCCCGACTCATCCCAACTATATTCTCATTTCAAGAGAAACAAAAAGAAAGAAAGGGTGAGCTCAACTAGCCCAAAGAAGAAATATTATAACTAAGATAATGCGTAATAAATTATCAATAGTCTTCATCAATGTTAAACCGATAAAATACAATAGACAACCAGCTTAATCACAGCCGTGAATATACAATCCATTAAAAGAGTCAAATAGAAAATAAAGTCTACTATCTTTTAGGTTTTAAAAGGTTTTCATCAATTTTATCACTAAGACTAAGTTTAATGAATAAACCACAATATCTAATCATCCCCGCACTACGGTCAAGGATTTTCATCAAATTATCAATGGTCATGACTATACCAAATCACCACCGGTCATAATCATACCAAAACTATCCATCACTGCATTACAGGCCACTAAGGACTTTTGTCACATCATTTATATCAAGCCATGATTATACCGAATGATCCCTGGTCATAATCATACTAAGTTCATCTATGCACGTAAGCCAAAGATAACATAATATAACATGAGGATGATGACAATGACATAATAATTTAATAAAACAAGTTCACGAATTAATTTATTCAGGAACTAATAAAGTCCAAATTGTCAACATGATACTGCTTTGTAGAGTAAAATTCAAGAATGCTCGTAAAAATATTTTCATTAAAATCTTGGATGAAGCGCAAATATCAAGGATATTCCACTAAATTCATGGAGTATAAAGTAAAAAATTTAACCAACCGAGTATAATACCTAATGAAATAATAAAAGAAATCACCATGCATGTATGCGGTATGTATTAGTTATTCCAATGTAATAATAAATACGTAATAATAAAAAAAAGCGGAACCAGTCCTTGTAAAACACACGTATGTGATATTCCAATAGAATAATAAAGATTTTAACCAGTCCCAGAGCGTAAAGCCTGACGATGTGATGTTCCAACTAATAATAAAATAATAGAAGAATGTCACCAAGTATAGGGGATTCCGCATATACAGGGTTATTCCAACAGAATAAATAAGAATGGAATAATATAAGGATTTCACCAAGTATAGGGTATTCCGAATATACAGGTCATGTATAGGGTATGCCACTTTTACAGGTTATTCCAACAGAATAATAAAGAATGGAATAACAGAAGTTCTCTTCATGAATAAAAAAATAACACCCCTTACGAGTACAACAAATAATATTCCCTACCTTAGAAGAGCTGAATATTGGAAAAGTGAAGTAGCAAAATACTTTTTTTTCTCTCTCTAGTTTTCTCTCTAGAGTTTCATTGAATTAAGTAAGAAATAATGAAGGAATGAGCTTTCTATTTATAGAAAAACTGAGGGTGGCTCTTGGTCTTAACGAAGGGTCAAAATGACTCTTGGTAATATTGAAGAGACAACTACTATTTGCGAAGGGGTAATTAACCCTTGGAACACCGAAGAGGCAGTTAACTCTTGGTAATATTGAAGGGACAACTACTATTTGCGAAGGGTAATTACTATTGACGAATGTAAATACTATTGACGAAGGTAATTACTATTCACAAAGGTAATTACTATTCACAAAGGTAATTACTATTGACGAAGGTAAATACTATTGACGAAGGTAATTACTATTCACAAAGGTAATTACTATTGATGAAGGTAAATACTATTGACGAAGGTAATTACTATTCACAAAGGTAATTACTATTCATAAAGGTAATTACTATTGACGAAGGGACTCTTAGATGATGACATATGGGCCCCCATAAAATAATCAAACTTACCATAAACGCCTCATAATGTACTCTTTATATACATCAAGGATTGAGTAAATATTATCACAAATCATTTTATTTTTAATCAACACATATTTAATCTTTCAACAATTATTAATCATTTATAACTTGTCGTCCTCAATTAATAATTTAATACTATAACATATTATACAGATGATCTTTGTGACAATAATTGAATCAATAATATAAGAGATATGATGCAAAGATTCTCGTAGCAATAATTGAGCATAAATTGGTGACTTCTCACGTAAGCATCAATAATCAATATCGTGTCTTACTATACAACTACGCGTATTCTTGTACTTTTACTACTACGGGTAGTTCAACAGTTTTAATGGTAACACCTCTGCCGTTATTTTTTATAGAAAAATAATTTTGTCGTTTTCTAACTACGACAATACTTCCGTTGTGGGGTCCACCCCGATAAAAAGAATATTCCCCGACCAAACGAATATTTTATAACAACTTGCTTACTTTGCAAAATTTATAAATATTACCCACAACTATAACATTATATCAAATTTGTTCCATAATATTCAAAAATAATATTTAAAAAATTCATCTTTATTTATAAAAGTCAGGTCTTACAACCTCCCTTGTTATGAAATTTCGCCCTCGAAATTAGGGTAAGTGCGTATATGATATGATAAAGAGGTGAGGATACCTTGAATACCTTTATCGTTAAAAATATTAAATTCATCTTCGCAATCCGACCAAAGATATTCATTAACAATTCATCTTTGCACTGTGCCAAAGATATACAACTCAGAAAACCAATAATGCCGAGACGCGACTTAATGGTATCACGACCACGAATTATCCATGCACCATCGGCAAGGATATTCGTGTTTTCAATCTGACCATGATTATACCGAATAATCCTTGGTCATAATCATACCAAGTCTATCAATGCACTACTACTGAAGAATGACTTTTACCACATCCATGAATTAATATTTCATTCTTTGAGACTCACCAATAATTAATCCATATCATCGAATCATCCCCGCACTACAGGCCAAGGATATTCATTAGTATCATGACCACAAATTATCCATGCATTATGGCCAAAGATAATCGTGTATTCATTAGTATCACGACCACAAATTATCCATGCACTACGGCCAAAGATAATCGTGTATTCATTAGTATCACGACCACAAATTATCCATGCACTACGGCCAAAGATAATCGTGTTTTCAATTACGGTTATGATTATAGCAAACAATCCCTGGTCATAATCATACCAAGTCCATCTATTCACGTAAGCCACATATGACTTTCAACACAATATAAGCATGAGGATAATGATATAAAGAATCAATCAAATGATATAAAGGATAAATATTAAACATTTATAATATAATTTATCCAGGATTCAAGAATATCCCCATGTTATCAATCACTTAATAATCTCATAATCTAATATCATTAATATTATAACAATATTTTAATCACTTCTTAAATTTATAAACAATTTATCTCAATTGTTTACGCTTTACCATATAATGCATTTAATCATTCAAAATGCCATACTCATAAGATATCATCACCAATTATCAAATCCTCATCAAAAAAAAAAAATGCATATACTCTATATAGGATTCTCTAGCCATAAAATCCTATTTTCAACTTTGTTACTTCACATAACATATTTAACTCATATGTTCAGAATTAAACTATTTTCATGAAAAATACCAAATCAGTCCCAAAAATATTTCTTTTCTGGGATTTAGCATAATATAGTCCCATAATGAAAATATATTTTCTCTAAATTTTAAAATTCATTTACTATTTTTCAAAAATCAATTTCTAATTAATTCCTTAAGAAATTAGCTACCTCAAGTTTAACTCCAAAAATTCCCAAATCTTGGCAGGACCTTACACATGTTAATGTGAGCCTCCAGTTTAAATTTCATGGTCATCGAAGTTACAGAACTCCAGTTATAGCATTTTTCGTCAAAAAAACCTAAATATTGAAATGGTCATAACTTGTTCATTTTAAGTCCGAATGAGCTCATTTTTGGACAGAAGGTACTTTATAACATATATTTTCATGTCCCAAAAGGCCAGAATTTTTCACATAAATTTAGTGGCTAAAACAGCCCCTTAAAGTTTCTGGGCAGTAGCGTTTTTGTAATTTGCAGCTTTGGACTCTTTTGCTAAATTCAGTCCACACGAAAATCTACAGCACCTTTTCCCGTGATTCCTCTTAGATAAGCTACAAAACTCATAGATCTAACTCTAGGACTTGACCACACTCAAAAATTCAAAATATAATAGGAGATATGGTCAATTGAATTTCATGTTACGTTTTTACCAAAATCTGATTTTTCAACCCTTTGTGATTTCTAAGAAACTTTCATGTTTTCACATAATAACCACATAACTCATCATAACACTTACTAATACTTCATATACCCGTGATTTTCATTAGTCCAATCCTTTTATTATGACTTTCATCATAATCCTCGTAAATGCATCCTTTTAGTTGAAGAAATATTTGAGGGTTTAAGAAATGGGTTTTTGTCTTTGGGTCAATACAAAATTCGATTTCACGCCTAGGGTAGGCTAGGAAATCTTCAAGAATACGTCAAGAAATTTATTAATGATAGAAATATCATTCAAAATCGCTACTCTTATCCAAGACTTGGATAGTACTTACATTGATACCAACCGTGACTTCTATCCTTTAACCTAGATAGCACCTCACAATGATACCTATCAACTTGTCATCGCCATTCACGACGTAGCCTCACAGAAAGTCCGGCTTGGTGCATTCCACACAAGGAAGTCAACAACGAAAGGATCGGGGCTCTTTACTTATGGCTTGATATAACAATGATTAACTTTAGGGTTTGGTTACTTTGAATTCAGATATACAAAGTTGGTTAGGAATATGAAAGCTAACAACCTTACAAAAAGAATAATAAGTAGTTAATCAATCGTTTTCAAAAATTATCTCAAAGGCAAGTATTTTCAAAGAGATAAGATCGTGAAAGTGTTTATTTGAAACAACAAGATTAATAAACAGTGGAGGTAACGAAGGTTTCTCCCAACGAAGTTTCAATAGATAAGTCAAAGTCTAATTTTTCCGTAGTCAAATTTAAACATTGAACACAACTAGGTAGAATAAAAGAGTGGGTAAGACTTGTATTGAATAAAGTATAGACTTCACAATAATTTATAATTAATTTACCCGTAATAACTTCGTTCGGGTTTCTCGACAAACGCTCTCGCTTAAATTACCGAGTTTGACTTTACTATAGGGTACATTCCACCCTTAAGTGCTTCTTCACATTCCTGATCCATGATTTGAATCATTATTCTCCGATCCATATCGAATTCGGGTTGACCGCTATGCATGTGGTAATTACTCAATTCGATGTTGGAATTCTCCCGATTCACGTCCAAAAAGCAAAGTCCATTTCATCTATTTTGGCTTTATTGGATCTGGACGCCTTTTTCTACACTATCAACACGTTGTGCGCCTTTTTACCCATGCATCGCCTATTCTCCTTCGTTCAGTTGTTTCTTCTTTCAGCTGATCTTTGATTTTTAAATTCTCAGATTCCAACTTTAATATCTTACACCCTGCCAAAGCGTGATTTTGTTCGAGCATCACATATCGGGTAACCCAATTTTGAATTGTTGTATCCCTTTGTTCCACGACCAGATTGCTTGTTCTTCAACTCCGTTTCTTCTAGCTCACGAACACGATTTTGTAATTCTAAGTTTTGATCATAAACTTCTTCTAACCAATTCTCCTCAGGTTCCTCTTCTTCCTCTTCTTCTTCTTCTTCCTCACTCTCAGCTGCTACCTCTGCAACTAGCTCGGGTGCAACAATTAGTTCTTCATTCACTACGTGGATATCTCTAATTTGTTCCTCGTCTGACACTGCATTAACCTGATTAGTGATTAAAGGTGTCACAACGGTCACATTCACTCCATTGTGAATATTTTCAGCTGCCATTTCCAAACACTGCCACAACACAAGGGTTAATTAATATATCAAATATTATCCCTATACTCGGACCGACCAATTAAATAACAAATAAACTTAGGTAGGTCATACTAGCGAAGGAATTCCCCGTCTCTCCCCTCCTAGTTCTTATCTCGCATCTTAGCCAGGGATCATATCCCTAAGCTTTGATACCAACTGTGACGCCCCCAAAATTAGGTATACGTCACCCATCTTGGGTCGCCACTTACATGGTACATAAATTCAAATACAAACTTAATTATACATCTGTCGTGTAACATACAACAATACATAAACTGAGAGTTCTAATAGGAATATTGTCATTTAGACAATATCCATACTCAAGGAGTCCTCATTACATTTATTGTCACACTATTTAATGTAATAGTGAGGACTACTAATGCTATCTTCGGGACCATCACTCTTTTCCCAGACTCATCCCAACTATATTCTCATTTCTCAAGAGAACAAAGAAAGAAGAAAGGGTGAGCTCAACTAGCCCAATAAGAAATATTATAACTAAGATAATGCGAATAAATTATCAATAGTCTTCAACAATGTTAAACCGATAAAATACAATAGACAACCAGGTTTAACTACGGTGAATATATACAATCCATTAAAAGAGTCAAATAGAAAATAAAGTCTACTATCTTTTAGGTTTTAAAAGGTTTTCATCAATTTTTATCACTAAGACTCGCTTTAATGAATAAACCACAATATCTAATCATCCCCGCACACTACGGTCAAGGATTTTCATCAAATTATCAATGGTCATGACTATACCGAATCACCACTGGTCATAATTATACCAAAAACTATCCATCACTGCATTACAGGCCACTGAGGACTTTTGTCACATCATTTATATCAAGCAATGATTATACCGAATGATCCCTGGTCATAATCATACTAAGTTCATCTATGCACGTAAGCCAAAGATAACATAATATAACATGAGGATGATGACAATGACATAATAATTCAATAAAACAAGTTCACGAATTAATTTATTCAGAACTAATAACGTCCCAAATTGTCAACATGATCTTGCTTTGTAGAGTAAAATTCAAGAATGCTCGTAAAATATTTTCATTAAAAATACTGGATGAAGCGCAAATATCAAGGATATTCCACTAAATTCATGGAGTATAGAAGTAAAAATTTTAACCAACTGAGTATAATAGCGAATGAAATAACAAAAGAAATCACCATGCATGCGGTACTTCGCATAGACAGGTTATTCCAACAAAATAATAAAATTCGGAACCAGTCCTGTAAAACACACGATGTGATATTCCAATAGAATAATAAAGATGAAATAATAAAGACGCGAAACCAGTCCGACGTAAAAGCATGATGCGAGGATGTTCCAACGGAATAATAAATTAATAGAAGAATGTCACCAAGTATAGGGGATTCCGCATATACAGGTTATTCCAATAGAATAAATAAGAATGGAATAATATAAGGATTTCACCAAGTATAGGGTATTCCGCATATACAGGTCATGTATAGGGTATGCCACTTTTACAGGTTATTCCAACAGAATAATAAAGAATGGAATAACATAAGTTCTCTTCATGAATAAAAAAATAACACCCCTTACGAGTACAACAAATAATATTCCCTACCTTAGAAGAGCTGAATATTGGAAAAGTGAAGTAGCAAAATACTTTTTTTCTTTCTCTCTATAGTTTCTCTCTCTAGAGTTTCAGTGAATTCGTAAGAAATAATGAAGGAATGAGCTTTCTATTTATAGAAAAACTGAGGGTGGCTCTTGGTCTTAACGAAGGGTCAAAATGACTCTTGGTAATATTGAACAAACAACTACTATTTGCGAAGGGGTAATTAACCCTTGGAACACCGAAGAGGCAGTTAACTCTTGGTAATATTGAAGGGACAACTACTATTTGCGAAGGGTAATTACTATTGACGAAAGTAAATACTATTGACGAAGGTAATTACTATTCACAAAGGTAATTACTATTCACAAAGGTAATTACTATTGACGAAGGTAAATACTATTGACGAAGGTAATTACTATTCACAAAGGTAATTACTATTCACAAAGGTAATTACTATTGATGAAGGTAAATACTATTGACGAAGGTATTTACTATTCACAAAGGTAATTACTATTCACAAAGGTAATTACTATTGACGAAGGGACTCTTAGATGATGACATATGGGCCCCCCCATAAAATAATCAAACTTACCACAAACGTCTCATAACAGACTCTTTATATACATCAAGGATTGAGTAAATATTATCACAAATCATTTTATTTTTAATCAACACATATTTAATCTTTCAACAATTATTAATCATTTATAACTTGTCGTCTCAATTAATAATTTAATACTATAACATATTATACGATATGATAATCTTTGTGACAATAATTGAATCAATAATATAAGAGATATGATCAAAGTGATTCATCAGTAGCAATAATTGAGCATAGGTGAGTGACTTCTCACGTAAGCATCAATAATCAATATCGTGTGCTACTATACAACTACGCCATTCATCGTACTTTTACTACGGGGTAGTAGTTCAACAGTTTTAACGGTAACACCTCTGCCCGTTATTTTTATAGAAAAATAATTTTGTCGTTTTCTAACTACGACATACTTAGTTAATGGGGTCCACTTAATGATTGAGCCGTCGTGCGAATATTCCCAAACAAAAGAATATTCCCACCAAACGAATATTTTATAACAACTTGCTTACTTTGCAAAATTTATAAATATTACCTACAACTATAACATTATATCAAATTTATTCCATAATATTCAAAAATAATATTTAAAAAAATTCATCTTTATTTATAAAAGCTTGGGGTCTTACATTTGTATATATATACATACATATTTTGTTATATGTATCCAAATCATACTCAAAACACTGTATTATGAAAAAATTCCGGTTCCATAAAATAATAAACTTTTTTTAGTTGTTTACAAAAAAAGCAAAAAATAAAGGTTTGCATTTTAACAAAATTCGAGTCTGATGGATCATGTATATATATATATATATATATATATATATATATATATATATATATATATATATATATATATATATCCTATCGATCTTCGACTCCATTATATTAAAATACGACCTTTTTTTTGTTTTTATTTTAAAACAACTAAAAAAAATAGTTAATATTTTATGGGCTGAAAAATTTCATAATATAATATTTAAAGCGTGATTTGGATACATAAACAAAATGTGTCTATCTTGTATAAACTGCTTTTGTTATATGTCCAAATCACGCCCAAAACACTGTATTATGAAAAAAAATTCCAGTTCTATAAAATATTAACTATTTTTTTAGTTGTTTTAAAAAAAGCAAAAATTTTTCTAGATTTTAAAAAAGTCCGAAAATCCGGATTTGATCCGTATATATATATATATATATATATATATATATATATATATATATATATATATATATATATATATAAAATTTTAATATTGGGGTTATTCATTCGCATGAAAGGGACTTGACGTGTTAAATAGGTAATTAATCACATGCCAAGCAGTGGCACATTTTGACTTTTTTTTTAGTTAAGAATAAATCAAATCATGTCGGTGCGACCACTTAAGTTTTGTTCGTACACGTGGCATCTGATCCGTACAAGATATAGATCGAGTGGGTCCCACGTTTTTAAATAATTGCCCATTCAGAAACTGAAAAGAAAAAACTAGGAAATTTATATTTTCATATGATTTTTTGATATTTTCACATGAAAAATGTCGCTATAGATGTATAGAGACAATAAAAATTACCGTTATAAGATCTACAACGATAATTTTCATATAAAAATATTTAAAAATTGTGTAAAAATATCAATTTCTAACCCATGATATCCATGAGATTGGAGGTTCAATTTTTGTGCTTGTTGAACCGGAGACTAGAGTCCAATTAAATTAGGTCTTTTGTTTTGTTTTGGCCCCCTAACTTTTTGTTTTTTATTTGGTGAAGCACTAAAACTATTTTATTAATTTGGTTTCACAAAAAAAATTAAATGATACTTATTGAGAATTATTGTGTGTGATGAATAATTTTAAAAGTTTTTTTTTTCATTTTAAAGTATTTTTTTACACATTTAGATTGACAATAACCTTAAAGTTTAAAAAACAATGCACAACCTACCCTTTAATAATCTATATTAAATAATATTTTTAAAGAACCAACTTTTTACATGATATAGTTAACATGTTATAAACTTCAAAATTAAAAAAAAATTAACAATTTATGTAACAGTAATAATTATAAGCATTAAAATATAGATAGACATATAGATGTATTTTATACCTATATGGCTATATTTAAAATATAACAAATCAATCCTTATATATAAAGACACGACAAGCGATCCTTTTAATTTAAAAATTTGGTGAGTCAATCCCACTTAATTTGGAATTCTACTGAGTCAACTCGGTTCAATTGAAAAAGTCGATTACTTTTTCTACGGCTTTTCCAATTCTTTCAAGAATGTTTCCTCTTCTTCCTCTTCTTCTTCTTCACATTGTAGTTTCTCGACCTTTTCCAATTATTTTCCTCTTCCTCTTCTTCCAATTTCAGTCTCTCTACAATTATGTATTCGCTATTGTTAGTTCCCAGTAGGCACAATATATATCTAGAAGGGGGGGGGTTGAATAGATCCTTTAATTTCAAATACTTTTACTCGTTTATTTTGAATTGCTCATTAAGTTGCATATGACAAACATAAGAATCTTTTCAAGGACAGCGAAATAAGTTAAAGATCCCATTCATTGATATATTCATACTCAGACATACATTATTCGTAGAGTTACTTTAGTAGTAAGCAGTTAAAACATTCATAGCAGTTAATGTACATAATGTAAATGACATAAAGTAAAAGACACAAGGGGTTTTAAGTGGTTCGAGACTCAAGCTCTAATCCACTCTTACGCTTTCAACTAGCGAGATTTCCACTAAGGAAGGGCAAGCACCACAGATCACTCAGATTCCATCAAGGCCGCCACCTTAGAGCTTGATTCACTAAGAACTCTTCAAGGCCGCAGACCTTGGAACTTCTCTAGTTCCTAGAACTCTTCAAGCCCAACAGGCTTGGAACTTTATTTAGTCCCTCTGGACAAGGACCCCTCAGGCCCTGGCTTCTTGTTGTTGAGTTGTTTGTTTGTTTGTTGGAGTTGGTGTTGAGCTGCTAAGATGTCTTTAAGCTCTGAACATCTTCTGTACTTAGCAACTTGGTGTGATCATCCTTGAAATGTAGCTAAGTGTTGCATGATGCTTAGCTTCTTCAGTTACTCAACCACTTCTAATGATCCCTTGATGAACTGCCTTGAAGATCATTCCTCTTGGTACTTGATGGCTGCACATGATGGGTTTCTAAGATGACTGTAAGCTCTTCTGCTAGGTACTTAGAAACTTTCTCATGCTTGCCACCATAATGGCGTTGGTGATCTTCTTTCTTGATACTTGATGCCTTCTCATGATGGACTTACTAAGATGACTGTAGGCTCTTCTCTCTGGTACTTAGAGTCTTCCCATGATGGACATCAAGATGACATGATGCTCTTCTTTCTCTCGGCAGTTCAGAACACTCTTTTTGTAGTAGAACTCTCACTTCTACATTGTAGAACTCTCACTTCTACATCTTTCTTTGTTTGTCTCTAAGTGTTCTTAGTGGATCGTAAATTGAGCCTTCGGACCTTCATTGGTCACTCACTATTTTACGTTGGTTAGATCAATCCACCATTTCTCCAAACTCAACAGCTTCAGCAACCCTCGATCTTTGAAGCTCTTGCATATTTATACTCCTTCCCAATCCTTCCACTGGAAAGTAGCCGTTGAAAGCTATTCAAATATCTTCACAGATCTCGAGTTGACTGAGGTAGACTGTAGATGTGACATGTCATACTTTTTTGACACTGTAGTCTACTGTTTCACCTACCCCGTCAGAGATGTCACTTTAATGTCTTGGGCAGGTCGAAGACTTTATTTCCTCCTTTTTGATTTCTCGATCATAGGTTGTCCTTTTGCATCGATGCTCTCAATAAGCTCTTGTCCGAATATTACCCTTCAGATTAAACTGTTGCCAATGCTTCAGTCTTCAGCTATTCAAAATCTACGATTCTGATACATGTCTTCATGGACCTGATCGTAGTATTTTGTTGACTGGTAGAGACAACACTACGATCTTGAAGAGTGTTGATTGGATCTTCAATGTAGAACATCTCTTCCTTCTCTTGTGCAGTGCTTCAACACTTCTGTTTGCCTCAGCAGCTCTCAGATACTGATGGCTTGACTTCTTTGTTCTGGCCGCTTTTGAATAGCAAGACACTTCAGATTTGTGGCGTGTCTAGCTCGCTTTCTCCTTGTGATCTCCCGCTCACTTATCATCAATGGACTGACCCAATGCTTAATCACTTTAGCCTTGTTCTTCAGAAGCTGTCCAGTATCTCTGTATGCACTCCATCAGTTCTTTCTGTGTTTGGAAAACACTACGATCTTGGTTACTTCCAAGATCGTTGTCATCTTACCACTTGACAGCTACTGCACCTGCTAACTTTCCTTAGTCAGCTACTGAAGTCTTCTTATGATCATCTTGTGGAAGACTTCATCTTGAATGGCTTTACAACTCAATTTGGATGCTGATTGGGTTGATGCTTAGATCTTCTGTTAGCTTGCATGCCATTCGTTGAGTGCTCTCTAGTTTCCTTTAGGTGGGATGTATCTTTGCGATTACTGACGGAGGCTTCATTCCTTTGGATATTCTGGGAGTGATCATTTGTTGAGAATCGTATTAGCTCTACGATTCTGACTTGACGTTGTGAGCACATCTGTTGAAGTCTCAGTTCTACGCTCTATGATTCAGCTTCGGCTGTGCAGACACTACGACTCCGAGATCAGATCTTGACACTTTACGATTTCTGTCGTTGTGATTGTTGTCTTCATCTGATCTTGCTCGACTACGATCTCTCCCTCTGATATGATCAGTAGACTCTATGACTCTGAGTGTAGTCTACGATTCTTGACTTAGCTTCGGCAGATGCTCGGTCGGCTCGTAGGCAGGCTGCCTCTACGATTCTGAACATGACTTCCTCAATAGACTATGGCTCCGAGGAAGTGATACTCGACACACTACGATCCTTCCTCGTCTCTTCTGGCAGTCTACAAACTCTGAGATCTACTATCTTGCAGACTACGATTCTGCCTTGATAGCTCTCGAGTTTTCCTTGACTCACTTGACAAACTACAATTTCTGGTGCAGTGCTCTGCGATCAGACAAGCCTATCTATTACATCATAAGATCAACCTAACATGCTTGATCTTTCTATATTTATAGTCCTTGTACATCATTTCTTTTTAAGGACTTTATAAAGCTATTTTGCTTATGTAAGATCAACCTAACACAATTGATCAATTTATTCTAAGTCCTTGTACATATGTTTCTATTATCTATCAAAGGACTTTACAGCTTTTCTTAATGCAAGCATACTTGCATATTCATTCATATATATATATATATATATATATATATATATATATATATATCATAATCAAATCATATGTAAATAGGAATATCATTCACATGTTATTCTTGATAATATCCCCCTATTTGATTATGACAAAAATAATAGGTGCATATGCATGTTATGAATGAATCTTATATACAGTGAGCAGCTGTATTTCTAAAACAGATAATCATGAATGTCATTGATAATGATGTGGAATTTAATACACTGGCATTTTACATCCTGGATCCAAAACATACCTAACTATTTAGAGATGTACCTCTTTGGTTCCATGTATGCTTCTAAGATGTCTTTTGATTAGCTATTCATCTGTTTGATTTCTTTATTTCTACTTCCCTTGGGATGTTAACTTCATTTCTTTTGTTTGCTCCTCTGCAGATGTATGCTCTTCTTCTTCTTTTGGCTCCCCCTCAGTCTTTGCAAATACAAGCTCATCATCCTTTGGCTCCCCCTTAGATGATGAACCAACTTCTTCTTTTGCTATCTTCTTCTTTGTCTTCTTGTCTTGTTTCCTTCTGCTCTCCATGCCCTTTCTTGAATACCTTTTACTCTGCCTCTTTCTATACCTCTTTTTCTCCCCGTTTTTGTCATTAATCATTTGGGAGAGCTGCTCCATGTTGGACATAAGCTGCTTCATTAGATAGGAGGAATTAGCAACTTCAAACTTGAGTTCTTGTTGGCTCAGCTCAAGTTGCATGGAGAAAGACTGATTCATGTTGTCAATCTTGTTAAAGAGGACTTGGAGTTGTTCTTCATTTGCCTTATGTGCTCGTAGTGCATCTACCTTCTGATTATTTATGACCTTCAGATAGATGTGATCTCTCTCTTTGATTTTGAGAGATACATCAGCCATGATGGCTTGGAGTCTATCTTGAGCTGAGTTATCTTCTGTTGCTGTCAACCTCTTAGACTCTTCAGTGATTAGAGACATCTTCTCAATCAGATCATCAGAATTTTTCATCAACTCCTAATCCATAGGGATTTGGACATTTGGTTGGGCAGCCTCTTTTTGAGCACCAGATTGGACTCTACGATTTTCATCCTTGGACAAATTTTCGAAGGTGTTGAGAATCTGAAAAATCATTGAGTACCAATCGCTATTAAAGGATGAAAAAATGTCGGGCAATTGTGCTTGAACAAATGGAGGCTTCTTATTCTGAACTTGAACACCATCAGTGGTAGAGTGAACAGACTCTACGATTATTTCCTTGGCCATAATCCTTCTGCCTTTAAAGTCCACTCTACGGTCGTAGGGAATGTAGTGATTGCTAGCATGTCGGTAGACTTTGTAATGGGGCTGGTCATTGATCATCATGGTTGAAAACTTCGTTACCCTTGAGAAGTTTTGTGACACCAACTCTAGATTTGGAAACTGAGAGTAGCACCAGCTGAAGTAGCTCTCATCTTTATCAATATGTGCCTTTAACCATGGCATCCACGGAAAGAACCATCTTATTAGAAGATCTTCAAAGTTATACAATATTATTGTGCAATCTAACTCCATATTTTTCTAATTATGAAGCACTTCTTTTGTAGTCATTCTTACAACTCAAAGTTGTTCATTTCCATGACTTATCCATCTTTCTGCTGGTTCAGCTGGTGGTTCATCAAAAACTTCCACCACTATTCTTCTGCTAATTCTGGCTGGAGAGAGAACATGGTAGTATTCTAGTTCCTCTGATTCCTGATGTGCAGAATCAGAATCTTTCTCTATTTCTTCTCTTTTGGAGCCTGAATTATTTTGATCAGATTCATCAGTGAATCCTTCTTGTTGGTTTTCATTTTCAGAACTTTCTTCAGCAATATCTTCCTTGGATTCATCCTCTTCCTCACTAGTCCCACCTTCAGCATTTTCTTCCTTTGGTTCAGATTCATCATCACTTACTTCAATGACTGCAGTAGAGTGATCACTTTTCTTGTTAGAGGCAAATTTAGCCAGTAGTCTATAACTCTTCCTTCTCCTTGGAGGTTCAGCTATAGGAGAGTCAGATTCTTTTTCCTCTTCAGACTCTGAGGCCTTTGAATCATCAGGCAACCTTCCTTGTCGTTCAGTATTGGTAGGAGTAGGTCCTTCTTCTTCTGAATCAACATCATTTGACCCATCATCAAGGCTTGTTGGAGCATTTGCATTTGGAGATGCATTTGGGTCATCTTGTATCTTTTCTTCATCATCAGAGTGAATGCTCTGAGAGTTAGCCATAGGGCTTGCATATTCTTTTTCATCAGCAAGGTTTACATTTTCTTTCATGAATTCAGCTTCACCTTCATCGCTGGATTTTTTCTTTGGAGACTCAGTCTTGAGACCATCAGTTCCCTCCTCTTCTTCTGACTCTGCATTCTCTTCTTCGTCAGATGTACTTTCTTAGGAAACTAGGGCTAGTTTGTTTTCCACCTTCTCTCTCTTTCTTGATGGCCCTTGAAGCAGTCTGTTGCTTCTTTTCTTTGTGGTTTCTGGTGCAGTTAAGACCTTTTTACCTTCATTTTTGTCTTCAGTGGAGAGACTCTTTGATGGAGCCTCTGTTTTCTTCATACCTCTGGATCTCTTCCTTACTGGTGTGGCTGCTACTGGTGCAGAGTCACCAGACTCAGATGTTTCCACCTCTTTCGCCTTCCTCTTCTTTACAGAGACCTTGCTTCTGCTCCCAGTTGTTGTTAGCTTCCAGTTTTCCATTGGGTTCTTCTTCCAATTCACGAACAACTGTGAAGACATTACTTTATGAACATTTAGAGGCTCTCCTTCATCATCCTTGATTTTGCCTCCCAGCTTCTTCTTCATCACAATACTAGGGTTTCTTTGGTACCCCATAATCTCCTTCGCTTGCTCAGTGTCAATCTCATCAAGGTTTTTCAGTCCTAGGTCAGGAAAACCTAAGCATTGATTGATATCGGATGATTTTAGATTTAGAGACTGACCTTTAACCTTGGTAGAAAGGGTTCCGGCATTTATGGATGCATTTGAGTAGAACTCCTTAACCAGTTCAGTATATACTCGAGTGCTTACCTCAAGACATTCTGAGAATCCAGCTTTCTTCACAAGTTCGAGAATGTCTCTGAACTTCTTTTCAAATTTTTCAAATGACTTGGTTCCGACCTGAATGCCAGTGATTACCCGCCAATCTTCCATTTGAATAGTTCGAGGAATATGGATATTTGATTTAGAGGAGTTTATGAGAGATGGCTGATTGCGATTTGGGCAAGGCTCTGGAGGGTTAATTGATTTTGGCTTTTGAGAGGATTTTAGGGTTTGAAAATGGGAGGGAGAGAGGTTCAATAGCTTCTGATAACTATTTGCTAATTTGAATTTTCCTTTATGGCAGTTCCTTCTAACTCTGCATACTCAGTGATGTGTTAACCAACCATTGGTTGCACGATGCCCAGTAATGAGCTGTAACTCCCCCATTAGCTCTTCAGTTTAATGTCCCTTTTTAAAATAAACTGGCGTCATTGATGTGGATTGACCGTTGACCATTTTGGTTCGTAGAGTAGCATGATAAGGCAGCTATGGACTCTACGTTTTCCTTTGTTGACTCAACGATCATCTTTTAAGAGATGTTGCAGTGCATGGTTTTGACATTTCTCCTCATGTTGAAACTGCATAGCTCAACCACTGATGAACTTTATAAAGGCTTGGGCACTTTTTTTTAGCATGATATCTTTCCAACCAGCATTCAAACTTATCTCCTCATAATCTGAATGGTTGGGTAATTGTCCAGTTCTTCCGAGCTCCTCATGAGCTAGAGTATCCTCTGGTAGGACTGCGATCGTCGAGTCTGCTTCTACGATCGCTGAGGTTGCACTACGATCGTGGAGTTCTCTTCAACCTCTACTCTATGATCGTTGACTGACTTAGTCCTTGAGATGAACTTGATTAAGTAATTCTTCTAGGTTAAGGTAGCTCAGGAAGGGCCAACCTCTTAGAGTGAGCTAAGGGTTAGGTTTATCCCTGAGGAGCTTTCTAGATGAAATACCTTAGAAGTGATTTACGCTGATATCTCATTTGACCTTTTCTGGTAGTGAGGTCCTCTACCAACTTTAAACAATTGCATTTACTGTAATCGTGGTGTCCTTCTGCTATTCCACTTCGATCAGATGTTTGTTCGTAAGCTCTCCACGGTTTTGAGTTGGGTGGTTGAAAGGTTATCAGTAGTACATTTTGAGATGTTCCTACTGACTATGGATCTTCATTTGGTTCATTAGCCACAAAGTTTTGGGACTCTGTAGCTGGTACACTGCTTCATAGTAAATCTCAGTATTGTTGTTCCTTAACATATCACTGCTCCCCATGGTTAATGTTGTCTTCTCAGATAGATGTGATTCCCTTTTCTTTATATGTATTAGAAGACAGACTTGCATATCTCCTTCTGACTGGAATCACCAAATCTTCTTATATCGTAGAAATGGGCATCTTTAGGGTTGATTATTCTACGATCCTTTGACAGTACTACGAACGTAGTCTTCTTTTACAGTTTGTACTTGTGGAGTTTTACTCCCGTAATGAGTTCCTCATGTTTGATGCTCGATGATCCTCTGTGGTGAGCTTCCGTGAGGAGTCTTCTCTTATAACCTGCTTTGAATGATTGAGCGTCTAAGACCCTTTTACATCTTTGGTTGAATGACTTGCTTCCTTATAAGGATCAGCAACAACGTGAGCTTCATTCAGATTAGCTCAGCAAGTCTTCCAGGACAGGCTTTAACAAATAGGAGTTTTATCAGAATTATTTTTGAACAGTCTTAAGCCTTCTACTAGTTGAATTTTCTTGACCGAAGTCTTCTGCTTCAGCATTCCTTAGTGTGGTCAGATGGACCAGGTACCTGTAGGTTATAAATTTCTATTTTTGGTACCCATGGTTAAATGGGTCCTGCTAGGTTAGTTTTCTAAACCCATGTTCTTCATATATTTGGATAATCATCATATTAATCACCAATAGTCATATTCATGCATTTAACTAATTTAGATAATACATTTTGAGATGCATGATGGTGAGTGTGTGTGAGATTTGCTATTTTAATAAACCACTCTTTTTCTTTGATGGTTTCATCATTTGCTAGGTTATGTTCATAGGGTTTAAATGTTCACAGAGTGAGAATCAACTATACAATTTATTTGTATTTGGTTGATTCATGGAGGTGATCAGCTTCAACGAATCTTCAAGATGCTCTTGTAGAACTGATCATACTCTACGTGTTATTAAACACTTAGACCATAGTACATACATACTAACCCATCAGCAAAGATTACTTCACATAAAATTATTTTAACCTGTGATGCTATTATGACCCATTTCAGATTTCTTTCAAGATGTCATCTTCAACCTAAAACTTGGATGGAGAGAAAGTTTATAGGCATTTAAGTTTCCACCCTCAGTGTACTTTCTCTCTTCACCTTTTTAAGTAGATTATGATTCCTTGAAAGAATACTGTTATAGTTCATAAGGGGTGCAATCATGATGTATATTTATATATAAGTGAGGCAGTACCTTTTTACTTTGTCGGTTTCTTAATGATCATTTATCTAAGATATACTGAATTTAGGCATTGATGTATATAGTTTCTCAATTTCTCCTGACAGCTAGCTGCTCCAGTTGACCTTCAATCAATCAGTCGTGGTCTTGAAGATGTAAGCTAAGAGAATATCAGCATCTTTAGTTCTTTAACATCCTTGAGTTCACAAGGTTTACATCCAGCTGCAGGTTGGCCAGACACATGTTTGAGAAGTTCTTCTTTCTTCTCTGGATAAGCATTGCTTAGCATGTATGGCCTTTTCATCTTTTCAGGCTGGTAGATGTTTGATTCTTTTCTGTTGATGTCTCCTGAGCTTTCTAGCCTTGGTCTTGATTGCGCAAGATTGATGCGTGAGCAAGGATTGGTCTTGTTGATATGGCAATCAAGAATATGGACTAATCTGAGCAGCTTCAGGTGTATATGCACATTTGCCAGTACACAATATTACCAACGTGTGAGCTCATCTGCATATAACAAGTGAATTACTACTAAACTAAGTTTAGAATAATGTTTGTGCCTAGGATCAGACTCAAAGCGATTAGCTTTTGAATATAGCATGTGAACCTGCTCTGATACCAATTGTTAGTTCCCAGTAGGCACAATATAGATCTAGAAGGGGGGGGTTGAATAGATCTTTTAATTTCAAATAATTTTACTCGTTTATTTTGAATTGCTCATTAAGTTGCATATGACAAACATAAGAATCTTTTCAAGCACAACGAAATAAGTTAAAGATCCCCTTCATTGATATATTCATACTCAGACATACATTGTTTATAGAGTTACTTTAGTAGTAAGCAGTTAAGACATTCATAGTACTTATAGTAGTTAATGTACATAATGTAAATGACATAAAGTAAAAGACACAAGGGGTTTTAAGTGGTTAAGAGACTTAAGCTCCTAATCCACTCTTCTGCTTTCAACTAGCAGGATTTCCACTAAGGAAGGGCAGCACCCTGAATCACTCAGATTCCTTCAATTCACTAAGAACTCTTCAAGACTAATAGCCTTGGAACTTCTCTAGTTTCCTAGGAACTCTTCAAGCCCAGTAGGCTTAGAACTTTATTTAGTCCCTCTGGACAAGGACCCCTCAGGCCCTGGCTTCTTGTTATTGAGTTGTTTGTTTGTTTGTTGGAGTTGGTGTTGAGCTGCTAAGATGTCTTTAAGCTCTGAACATCTTCTGTACTTAGCAGCTTGGTGTGATCATCCTTGAAGTGTAGTTGAGTGTTGCAGGATACTCAGCTTCTTCAGTTACTCAACCACTTCTAATGATCCCTTGATGAACTGCCTTGAAGATCATTCCTCTTGGTACTTGATGGCTGCACATGATGGGTTTCTAAGATGACTGTAAACTCTTCTGCTAGGTACTTAGAAACTTTCTCATGCTTGCCACCATGATGGCGTTGGTGATCTTCTTTCTTGATACTTAATGCCTTCTCATGATGGACTTACTAAGATGACTGTAGGCTCTTTTATCTGGTACTTGGAGTCTTCCCATGATGGACATCAAGATGACATGATGCTCTTCTTTCTCTCGGCAGTTCAGAACACTCTTTTTGTAGTAGAACTCTCACTTCTACTTCTTTCTTTGTTTGTCTCTAAGTGTTCTTGGTGGATCGTAGAGTGAGCCTTCAGACCTTCATTGGTCACTCACTATTTTACGTTGGTTAGATCAGTCCATCATTTCTCCAAACTCAGTAACTCCAGCAACCCTCGATCATTAAAGCTCTTGCATATTAATACTCCTTCCCAATCCTTCCATTGGAAAGTAGCCGTTGAAAGTTATTCAAATATCTTCACAGAACTTAAGTTGACTGAGGTAGACTGCAGATGTGACATGTCATACTTTTTTGACACTGTAGTCTACTGTTTCACCTACCCCGTTAGAGATGTCACTTTAATTTCTTGGGCAGGTCGAAGACTTTATTTCCTCCTTCTAATTTCTCGATCATAGGTTGTCCTTTTGCATCGATACTCTCAATAAGCTCTTGTCCGAATATTACCCTTCAGATTGAACCATTGCCAATGCTTCAGTCTTCAGCTATTCGAACTCTACGATTCTGATGCATGTCTTCATGGACCTGATCGTAGTGTTTTGTTGACTGGTAGAGACAACACTACGATCTTGAAGAGTGTTGATTGGATCTTCAATGTAGAACACCTCTTCCTTCTCTTGTGCAGTGCTTCAACACTTCTGTTTGCCTTAGCAGCTCTCAGATGCTGATGGCTTAACTTCTTTGTTCTGGCTGCTTTTGAATAGCAAGACACTTCAGATTTGTGGTGTGTCCAGCTCGCTTTCTCCTTGTGATCTCTCGTTCACTTATCATCAATGGGCTGACCCAATGCTTAATCACTTTAGCCTTGTTCTTCAGAAGCTGTCCAGTATCTCTGTATGCACTCCGTCAGTTCTTTCTGTGTTTGGCAAACACTACGATCCTGGTTACTTCCAAGATCATTGTCATCTTACCACTTGACAGCTATTACACCTGCTGACTTTCCTTAGTCAGCTACTGAAGTCTTCTTATGATCATCTTGTGGAAGACTTCATCTTGAATGGCTTTACAATTCAATCGGGATGCTGATTGGGTTGATGCTTAGATCTTCTGTTAGCTTGCATGTCATTCATTGAGTGCTCTCTAGTTTCCTTTAGGTGGGATGTATCTTTGCTGTACTAACCAGAGGCTTCATTCTTTTGGATATTCTGGGAGTGCTCATTTGTTGAGAATCGTATTAGCTCTACGATTACGCGCTTGGCGTTAATGAGCACATCTGCTGAAGTCTCGGTTCTACACTCTCTGATTCAAACCTGCTACGTGCGAACCTACGACTCCGAGATATGATCTTGACACTCTACGATTTCTGTCGTTGTGCTTGTTATCTTCATTTGATCTTGCTCGTCTACGATCTCTTCCTCTGATATGATCAGGAGACTCTACAACTCTGAGTGTAGTCTACGATTCTTGACTTAGCTTCGGCAGATGCTCGGACGGCTCGTAGGTAGGCTGTCTCTACGATTCTAAACATGACTTCCTCAGTAGACTACGACTCCGAGGAAGTGCTACTCGACACACTACGATCCTTCCTAGTCTCTCCTGGCAGTCTACAAACTCCGAGATCTACTATCTTATAGACTACGATTCTGCCTTGATAGCTCTTGAGTTTTCCTTGACTCACCTAGCAGACTACGATTTCTGGTGTAGTGCTCTGCGATCAGACAAGCCTATCTATTACATCATAAGATCAACCTAACATGCTTGATCTTTCTATATTTATAGTCCTTGTACATCATTTCTTTTTAAGGACTTTACAAAGCTATTTTGTTTATGTAGGATCAACCTAACACATTTGATCAATTCATTCTAAGTCCTTGTACATAATATGTTTCCATTATCTATCAAAGGACTTTACAGCTTTTCTTAATACAAGCATACTTGCATATTCATTCATATATATATATATATATATATATATATATATATATATATCATAATCAAATCATATGTAATAGGAATATCATTCACATGCTTATTCCTGACAGCTGTGTTCCCTTCTTTCCCTCCATCACAAATCTCGGTTGCGCCTTTTTCCCTCCATCACAGATCTGGGTTACATATTGTGCCTATGCGAAACCCTAGACGGCATCAAGATGCATTTGTTCACCACTGAATATGGTCGTTAACTTCAAAACGGTGAGTTTGCCTAACGGTAGCCATTCGATTCTTTGCCGATAAAGCCGTTATGGTTTGAATCTATCAGCGCCGATTGGCCATACAAGGTTTTAGCTCCACGGTACTGCCATTTGAGGACTTGGTGGATTCACAAAAGAAGCTATTCCACAGCCAGATTGATCAATTACAAAACATAGTGGTTTCGCAATGCAAACT
This sequence comes from Panax quinquefolius, assembly GCA_020205615.1. Classification (NCBI taxonomy): domain Eukaryota; kingdom Viridiplantae; phylum Streptophyta; class Magnoliopsida; order Apiales; family Araliaceae; genus Panax; species Panax quinquefolius. The sequence continues at coordinate 25,874,759 of CM035168.1, forward strand.
CACCGGTGTCAATCCTCTTTCTCAAGAAATGGTTTCTTTTCTTCTTAATTTATGCATCAATTGCCTAGATTTTGCCATGATTATTAGATTTCAGGTTTTCTGTTATGAATACTGCATATAAAGTTAGCATTTACCATTTTTGCTATTTGATTGTGTTTGCAAGTGATAATGACCGCATTAAGGATAAATAGAATGGAAATAAAATGTGCAAAATGAGAAACAAAACGGTGATGTGTGTAGCACAATTATTGCTAAAATATGAGGTTGTAGGTTAATTATGTACAAGTAATATCTTAGCAACACATCGTAATCCCCAATAATAGACAAAAAAAGCACAATCAAAATTTGTGGTATAGTTGTAAGCTTGATGCTTTTACTGGAATTTGTTGTGTGAGGTTTTTATTTTTAATAAAGTTGAAATTGTGCCTAGATCTGGTAAGTACTATGTTTAATACAGTTTTATTGCTTATATATACTCCATCCGTCCCACAAAAGAAGTCTCATTGCAAAATTTGTTAATGTTAAGTTGTTAATTTTTTGATACAGCAAAAATTGGTAAATGGGACTTTTTTTGGGAAAGAGGTAATACAATTCATGTACATGTATTTATATTTTCTCAGTATAATGTGAGATTTGTTTTGGGTATTCTTTTACAGGTCCAACAACAGTGAATTTACTCCTGTGACCTCATGGGTATCATTAAGTTAGTAAACTTGGTGTGAAGTTGTTGTTGTTGTTATATTTCTAAAAATCACATGATTCTGAAATTTTTATAATTATTTTGGTTGTTGTGTAGCACGAATTTGGTGATACCACAACTGGGTGTATCTCAACAGGTTGGATTTGATTGTGTTTTTACTTTTGAGTTTTAATTGGTTGAAGTTTTAGTTTTAGCTGTGTGTTTTGCTTGGTAATTTATTATATTAGATTTTATTGTTGGTTGGTGTTATGTTGTGAATTTTGGTACAATTGCATTATTACAGGACCTCATTTTAATCCTAATGGTTTGACACATTTTGAGATCAATTTTGTAGTTTTTCAATTGTCAATTCACATATAAGGTAGGATTTTGATGTGGATTTTTATGAGATTTTAATTCTTTTTATGTTTATATAATTATCTTTATATGAATCAAATTTCAGTTTGGATTATTAATTTTCAATTATTTGATGTTGACACTGTGCAACGGATAATGATGAATTACCTTGAGCATGAAGAGGAGGGAAATCGTATGAGAGAAGAATTGTTTGTTTCGCCTCCCCAAACTGACATGGAGTGGGTAGGGAAGTTAATGGAGAGATACCTTGCTGAAATTGCTTCTGATCGTAATTAACTGTTTCAAGGTTCGTCAATCTTGCTGAAGGTATGCCTGAACAATCCAGGGCAACAGAGGATGGAATTTATAGAGCCATGGATTTCTACTTGAAGGTGCAATCTCTTATGTTTATATATGCTCTTTAGTTTAGGTTTTCTAAATATCTTGGATATATAAATGCTAGCATATCCATAAACATAACTATTATTAGTCTAATTTACTTTTATGCTTCAAAACAAAATTTTGATCAGGGTACATTGAGTCTAAAACTTCAATTTCATTAGTTTTGATGCTTGATTCAAAATTTATTTATGTTCTCCACCTACTCCCTGCATAACCTCTCATATCAGTTTCTGTTTTTGGGAAATTGTAGACCTCTTCTAGGCCAACTTTTGCAGACCATGCATTGATTCAATAGCATGATGTCTAATGTTGATTACTGGATTTTGTCTACTCAAAAAATAAACTTGAATTGCATATAGAAATTTCTAAAATTTGGTTCAGAAGAACTATTATGTGAATCCATGGAAACTGTTAGTCTCAAGGATCACCATGACTGAATCTATCAAGCGCCAGATACTTGCTTTCTTTTTTATAGAAACCATTTTTTGGGTATTATTATTATGACATTTACATTATTTCTGGAGGACTATTACAGAACCCAACTATATTCAGCAGCTATTGTGGAAAATAGTGCTTCCCAATGTATGTCAAATTAATAACTTACTAGATTAGTATTTATTGTTTAATCAGTGTCATATCAAATATGTTTCTATTTCTTTTCCATTTATTTTTATTCTTTAACAAGAGACTGGGTGTAGCAGTAATGAAACATTTGTGGGGATTTATGTCGAGGACTTGGATTGAATTGGATTCATTTGTTTATGTAATCTCAAGCCATCAGGTTCCTCACAACATTTACTAAAGGGTAATCTCCTTTTCCATGTAAATTTTGTTTGCTATGGTGGCATTTTTTTAAGATTAATATTTTGAAGATGCTCTTCATTAAGCACAAACACGATGGAACTTCGCATTTGCCTTTGGGAATGGATTGGAGTCCTCCGCCTCGGGAATGGGTAATTACAACTTTTAATTTTGTTTAATTTGAATGAATTTGAATATCAATCATTTTTTGATTTCATAGGCTTGATCTTTGGCTACATGCATGTTTAGTTTGAATTAATTTCAGTTTTGTTTGGTATTGTTAATTGTTTGATTTTTGAAATTAAAATTTGAATTGCAAGGTTTCTTAGTCATGAATGTATTTAATTTGGATAAACTGTTAGATAAAATTGTGCTCATATACATCTCTTAGATATAGTAAGTATTAACAATTTAACATACTATGCTGAAGAAATAGTATTATTTTCAATATAAATTAAAGATGATGTTTTTTAAGTGGACTCTCGATAATTATGGCCCACTGTAAGCAACATTGAAAGATAGTCTTCTAGAGCTTAAAGTACTAAAGTCAAGTTTGTTTAGTACTGAATTTGATAGACGAGGAGAATGAAGTTTCTGAGTAGGTTTTAGCGATGGATGTGTTATATGCTTGCCAAGGGATTGATTAGAAGTATGTGAAATTTGACAAGAGTGTTGATGATTATTTGTTGCCAGATTCAATTAGAGTTCCAAGAGCTACTAGGAAAGAAAAATCCCTTTTAATTCTTTGTGCTTTACTCTATAATTTTGTTCTATTTTTGTTTTTGTTTTTGTTTTTGTTTTTGTTTTTTTTTTGTTCTATAATGGTTGTTTGAGGGATCAAAGCCCACTTTTGCTTTTTAATATTTAGTTATTATTTTTGTTATTAGCTTCTTCTTTTTTATTTAATAAATTATTCTATGTTAATATGAATTTTTTGGTTGGTGGGTATTTATATGCTACACTTGGTTTGAATTTAACATGCTCTCTATCTGTTTTTTTGCCTATATGCTTTTGTTTTCTATTTCTTGCATTATTTCTCAATCATTCAATGGTCAATGGTAGTATATATATTTATATGTTTGATATACATATCAATTTGCTCTGTTTGGTTATTTACTTATATTTTAGTTGAAGTGCAATTGAAACAATAAGTTATTGGAATCAAGTATTAACCAAAAGTATTGAAATTGTTTGGTGATTTCTTATTTATGTATTCAGATGAATTAATATATTTTTTTCTTTTGGATAGAAAAGACAAAATATAGAATGTAGATTATTGAGATATATTCATCTATCTTAAATTGAGCAATGAAATTTTAATTAATCTACTGATTTTTATTTATTTCTGTTGTTTATGTGTTTTTATTTCTCTCTTTTGGAACAAGGATAATGGCGGCAATAGAGTAGAGCAAGTTTCAACTGCCCAGTGTGATCAATTGGCAGATCATCATGACTTAGGGCATGAGGAGGCGTTGATACTTGAAGAATCCTTGGTTGATGAGAGTAGAGAATTTATGAGTTCTCAACACCCATGTTTTACTAAGGAACATATGGAAATAGATGGTTTATCATATTAAATTGATAATTATTTTTTGGTGTCATCAAATTAATAATTTAAGTTGTATCACTTATATGTTTTTGATTAAGGGTAAGATATTTGAAACCTTTTACAAGGACCTTCATCAAGCTACAGATCCAGATACTTAGCTTTTGGAACATGTAAAAATGTAAAACATATGGATCGAACTTAGGTTTTTTTTATGTGGGTTTGATTCATAATTTTAGTTAGTATTTCAATTTTGTAGTTGCAAAGTACATTGCCAATTTCGATTCAAATATTTTTGTGATTTCTTGATTATATAAGTAGTAATTTTTTGTTTGAAAAAAGTTTTAATATTCTAAAGTTTATATGTCATGCAGAAATATATTCTAAACTTTCATAATTTTAATAAATTATATAATCAGCTTTTCCAACTAGCCCGTGCATTGCACGGGCTACCAAACTAGTTATAATAAGTTAAGGAAGACTAAACAAATCAAAGTATATCTAACAACAAATTTATTTACTTATTCGGTATTTGTCTGCGTAAATGACATATTTCCTCCGTTATAAATTATAAAATTATTATTAATTTTAAAAATTAAGTTGATATATTTTTAAAAGTCAAAATTGATAGAACCTAATTTTAAATTTCAAAATATTTTAAATTAATTTAAAAAAAAAATCAAACTTGATATTATATTTTGGAATTAAAAAATATAGTCTCTCTGTTCCAAAATTATACAATTTAACTTTTGAAGTAAAAAATGACGTACTAAACATTAAAAATAGTATGACTCATAAAAGTTTATAATAAAATATATTCTTCACAAAAATTATGTATTTTTCAAAGGAAAATGATATCATGCGTCTGTGTACATATACAAGTTTTCTTTCTGATCTTTCCCAATCTTCACGATTTTCTTCTATTATTGTAGTTTAAATTAAGCAACCAAAATAATTTTTAACCTAATTATTTGATTCACAACATATATAAAAGAATAACGTGTTAACGGGAAGTTCCCATTTAAGAGTTACTCTTTCTGTTCCACAATAAAAATTATATTAGAAGAGTACTATTTCTACATGAGTTTTTGATATTTTCACATAGTCTTCTCTCACATGAAGGTGAGACTCACTTTCTTCCTATGTGAGAGAGAAATACGTGAAAATATCAAAAACACATATAAAAATATCAGTTTTCATTACATTAATGTAGTCCTTCCCCCTACTCTCTCCTACTCAAAATTATTTTTACCAATTATTCTTTCTAGATGTTCCACATTAAGAGCCACATTTACCAGAATTGGCTAATTAATTTAAAAGATTTAATTAAATCAAGTGCTACACATTACATACATATAAATGTGTTAATTAATATACACATAATTCCACATTTATTTGATCTCTTTATATTATGTATTTGCCTTGAAATCGCTCAATACAAATCGTAATTTATTAAGTCTGTAAATATGCTATAATTGATGAAAATATTACAACTAAATTAGTGAAATGAATAAATTTGCAATATATCCTTTTTCATCTACCTTAAAATAGGCAAAGAGAGTAAATCTTTTGCTAGACTTTGGTGAAAAGATAAATAAGTAAAATAGAAACAACCAATGGTGCACGCATATAGGCATTTACTTGGAAAGTTAGGACTTAATAGAAATAACTTAATATTTGATTTATAAGTTATTATTAATAAGTAATAATTTCTAACTTATTTAAAAATAATTTATAAGTCATTCCTAATAAATTAGTTTGACAAAATGTAATGTACATTTTACCTCTCTTCTATTTTACTAAATTACATTTTTATCCTTCCAACCTAATATCTAATTTCTTCTCCAACATAAACAAACATGTAATAAAAAAATAGGGTCCTTTACACAAGTATACAACAAATAGAAAGTAATTACAAGAAAAGTGCATCAACTAAATAATTACAAAAAGAATGTAATTATTACAAAAATAGTACAATTCACATTAATAAGGAAACCTAAAATCAAGGATAACTAATAATTCAAATTCAAATTCAAATCTTGTCTCTAACAACAATTTCAAATCCATGTTTCAAAATTCAAATCAAAATGAGAAAATTTAAAATAAAAAATTATGAATGAGCTAATGTTCATCATCCTCCTCTCTCTAGCCATCCGCTGCTTACATTGCCCACATCATCGCATGCCACCACGTGAGTTGAGTTATTCTCAAATTTCTTTTGACGATTTGGTTACCCACAAAAATTGAAATGGTTACCTTTATACAAATTTTGACTAATAATCGCATCACATTTAAAATAAAATTGGTAATCAAATAAAAGCTGAATTGGTTACCTTATCAAATGGTTTGCAACCAACTCTATGAAATTTGGTTACCAAATCGCATCACATCCAAAATAAATTAGTAACATAATAAACTAAATTGGTTACCTTATCGTAAGGTTTAGTAACCAATCGCATAAATTTTTGTTACCAACTCGCATCACATTCAAAATATATTAGTAAACTAATAAAAGCTGAATTGGTTACCTTATCAAATGATTTGGTAACCAACTACATGAAGTTTGATTACCAACCGCATCACATCCAAAATAAATTAGTAACCTAATAAAACTAAATTGGTTACCTTATCGGAAGATTTCGTTACAGTGAAAATAAAGAATGGACCCATGTGGCGGTGGGAGGCGGAGGATCGAGGAGAGGAGGCGGAGGGAGGAGGAGGTGGAGGAGAAGGGGGGAAGGAAGAGGGGAGGAGAAAGGAGGCGTGAGGAGGGGATGCGGGAGGAAGGGAGACAGAGGGGAGGGGAGGTGATGAGGCGGAGGCGGGGGGAGGAGGGGGCGAGGCGGGGAGAAAGGGCAGGAGGAGAGGGAGGGGGTGGGGAGGGAGTGGCGGGAGGAGGGAGGCGGGAGGAGGAAGGAGGGAGGAGGGAGGCGGAGGAGGTGGAGGCGGGAGGAGGAGGAGGAGGAGGGGCGGGAGGAGAGGGAGAGGAAGGGGGTGGAGGAAGTGGAGGCGGGAGTAGGGGAGGAGGGGAGGAGGGGAGGCGGGAGGCGGGAGGTGGGAGGAGGAAGGAGGGGGAGGCGGAGGAGGGGGAGGAGGGGGAGGAGGGGAGGCGGGAGGAGGGGGAGGCGTGAGGGTGGGGTGGGGAGGGGTTGGACAGGAGGAGGAGGAGGAGGAGGAGGAGGCGGAGGGAGGAGAAGAAGAAGAGAAACAAAAATGGAGTGTGAGAAAATCGTGGGAGAGATGAGGAGAAAATTGTGGGAGAGATGGGGGAGAAAATCGTGTGCATAATTAAAGGGATAAGATTACACTCTTTTTGTAATTAAGTATTGCACTAGTATTGTAAATAAATATGGAAGTTTATTAGTTGTATAAAATTTTTATGAGGACACTATTGTTGTAATTATTTTTAAAAATGTAATAGAATATGTTGTGACGCCCCCAAAATTAGGTATACGTCACCCATCTTGGGTCGCCACTTACATGGTACATAAATTCAAATACAACTTATTAACCTAACTGTCGTGTACAATACGATATAAACTGTGAGTTTGAATACAAATATTGTCTACTAGATATTATACAAACTCAAAAGGAGTCCTCATTACAACTATTATCACACTATTTCACGTAATAGTGAGGACTACTAATGCTATCCTCTCGGACCATTACTTACGTTCCCAGACTTCGTCCCAAATATGTTCTCATTTCCTGAAAGAGAATAAAGGAAAGAAAGGGTGAGCTCAACTAGCCCAAGAAGAAATATTATGACTAAGATAATGCGAAATAAATTATCATTAGCCTTCAACAAAGATGTTAAACCGATAAAATACAATAGACAACCCGGTTTAAGCTGCAGTGAATTAGCAATCCATTAAAAGAGTCAAGTAGAGAATAAAGTCTACTATCTTTTAGGTTTTAAAAAGGTTTTCATCAATTTTTATCGGCGAGACTCAACAATAAATAAACCACCACATCTAATCATCCCTGCTCCACTATCCAAGGATTTTCATCAAATTATCAATGGTCATGACTATACCGAATCACCCCAGGTCATAATCATACCAAAACTATCCATCAACGCATTACACAGCCAACGAGGACTTTTGTCACATCATTTATATCAAGTCATGATTATACCGAATGATCCTCGGTCATAATCATACTAAGTTCATCTATGCACGTAAGCCAAAGATAACATAATATAACATGAGGATGATGACAATGACATAATAATTCAATAAAACAAGTTCAAGAATTATTTAATCCATGAATTATTAACGTCCAAATTGTCAACATGATATCGCTTTCAGAGTAAAATTCAAGAATGATCGGAAGAATATTTCCATGAAAAGATATCTTTGGAAACGCAAATATCAAGGATATTCTACTAATTTCATGGAGTATAGAAGTCAAAGTTTTAACCAACCGGGTATAATAAAGAATGGAATAACAAAAGAAATCACCATGCATGCGTGCCGCGATGTACAAAGTTATTCCAATGAATAATAATAACGGAACCAGTCGGTGAAATTCACAATCGCAGGATGTTCCAACGAATAATAAAGATGGAACTGATCCGGTGTAAAACACATGATAGGATATTCCAATGAATGATAAAGATTTTAACCAGTGTCCTGTAAAACACACATGACATGGATGTTCCAATGAATAATAGAAGAATGTCACCAAGTATAGGGTAAATCACAGCGTATCTGAGTTATTCCAATGTAATAATAAGCAATGGAATAACATAAGGATTTCACCAAGTATAGGGTATGCCAGCGTATCACGAGTTATGTATAGGGTATGCCACTTTTACAAAAGTTATTCCAATGTAATAATAATGAATGGAATAATGTAAGTTCTCTTCAAGAAGAAAGAATAACACCCCTCACCGTAAAAAAAACCTAATATAGAAGTAGTGAAGTAGCAGTACTCTTCTTCTTTCTATAATTTTCTCTCTATAGCTTCTCTCTATAATTTCTCTCTCTAGAGTTTCAATGAATTCGTAAGAAAATAATGAAGGAATGAGCTTCTATTTATAGGAAAATGGAATGCATAAGTAACTAATCCATGAACGGTCCAGATTGATTTACTTTAATCGGCGGTCCATATTTAAAGAAAAATCTTTTAAATAAAATATAATATATTCTATTTATATAAAAACATTTTACTATGCAAACACTATATGCAATACTATGCAAAACACTATGCAACACTATGCATAATAAAATATAATATATTTTATTTATAGAATAACTTTAATAAAGTATTCTATTTTATATAAAAAGATGTTTACGCTTTTATTACGTTAATAATACGAATAAAACAAAACGTCATTATCGCTTATAATAATTCATATTATTAATCGGCAATAATGGAATCAAACCGGTGACTTCTCACATAAAGCATCAATAATCAATACCGTGTGCTACTATGCAACCACACGACATCGTACTTTTACTACCGAGTAGTTCAACAAGAATTAACCACGGTAAAACTTCCGCCGTTATTTCAATAAAATATTTTTGTCGTTTTCTCAATCCGACAATAATTACATTGTTGGGTCCACCAATGATTGAGTAGTTGTGCGAATATTCCCCTCGCTAAACCGAATATTCCCCACCAATCGAATATAATATAACCACTTGCATACTTTGCAAAATTTATAAATACTACCCACAACTATAATATTTATCTCAAATTCACACCATAATATTAAAATTATTTCGACAAAATTTAAATCTTTATCGATAAAATCTGGGTCTCACAATCTCCCTCCTTATGGAATTTCAGCCCTCGAAATTAGGGTGCGATGACTGTATGATAAAGAGGTGAGGATACCTTGAATACCTTTATCGTTGAAAACATTAAATTCATTTTTGCAATCCTACCAAAGATATTCATTAAAATTCATCTTTGCACTACGGGCCAAAGATATACAACTCAGAAAACAATAATGCTTTGAGACTCACCAATAGTATCACAACCATGAATTATTCATGCACTCATGGCTAAGGATATTCGTGTTTTCAATTACGGTCATGATTATACCGAATAATCCGTGGTCATAATCATACCAAGTCTATCAATGCACTACTACCAAAGATGACTTTTACCACATCCATGAATTAATATTTCATTCTTTGAGACTCAAATTCAATAATTAATCCATATCATCGAATCATCCACCACTACTCTGTGCCAAGGATATTCATTAGTATCACGACCACGAATTATCCATGCACTACTACCAAAGATAATCGTGTATTCATTAAGATCACGACCACAAATTATCCATGCACTACTACCAAAGATAATCGTGTATTCATTAGTATCACGACCACAATTATCCATGCACTACTACCAAAGATAATCGTGTATTCATTAGTATCACGACCACAAATTATCCATGCACTACTACCAAAGATAATCGTGTATTCATTAGTATCACGACCACAAATTATCCATGCACTACTACCAAAGATAATCGTGTATTCATTAGTATCACGACCACAAATTATCCATGCACTATGGCCAAAGATAATCGTGTATTCATTAGTATCACGACCACAAATTATCCATGCACTACTACCAAAGATAATCGTGTATTCATTAGTATCACGACCACAAATTATCCATGCACTACGACCAAAGATAATCGTGTATTCATTAGTATCACGACCACAAATTATCCATGCACTACGGCGAAGATAATCGTGTATTCATTAGTATCACGACCACAAATTATCCATGCACTCTGACCAAAGATAATAATGTATTCATTAGTATCACGACCACAAATTATCCATGCACTACGGCCAAAGATAATCGTGTATTCATTAGTATCACGACCACAAATTATCCATGCACTACTACCAAAGATAATTGTGTTTTCAATTACTGCTTATGATTATACCTAATAATCCCTCATTCATAATCATACCAAGTCCATCTATGCACTACTGAGCCACGAGATGACTTTCAACATAATATAAGCATGAGGATAATGATATAAATAATCAATCAAATGAGATAAAGGATAAATATTAAACATTTATAATATAATTTATCCGAGGATTCAAGAATATCCCCATGTTATCAATCACTTAATAATCTCATAATCTAATATCATTAATATTATAACAATATTTTAATCACTTTTTAAATTTATAAACAATTTATCTCAATTGTTTACGCTTTACCATATAATGCATTTAATCATTCAAAATGCCATACTCATAAGATATCATCACCAATTATCAAATCCTCATCAAAAAATATTCATATACTCTATATAGGATTCTCTAGCCATAAAATCCTATTTTCAACTTTTGTTACTTCACATAACATATTTAACTCATATGTTCAGAAACTAAACTATTTTCATAAAAAATACCAAATTAGTCCCAAAAATATTTCTTTTCTGGGATTTAGCATAATATAGTCCCATAATGAAAATATATTTTTCTCGAATTTTTAAAATTCATTTACTATTTTTCAAAAATCAATTTCTAATTAATTCCTTAAGAAATTAGCTACCTCAAGTTTAACTCCAAAATTTCTAAATCTTGGAAGAACCTTACACATGTTAACGTGAGCTTCTAGTTTAAATTTCATGGTCATCTGAGTTATAGAACTCCAGGTTATAGCGTTTTTAAATCGGAAAAACCTAAATATTGAAATAGTCATAACTTGCTCATTTTAAGTCAGAATGAGCTCATTTTTGGACAGAAGGTACTTTATACCATATACCTTCATTTCCTAAAAGGCCAGAATTTTTCTCATAATTTAAGTGGCCGAAACAGTCCCTTAAAGTTTCTGGGCAGTAGCATTTTCGAAATTTACAGCTTTGGCCTCCTTTGCTAAAATCAGTCCACACAAAAATCTACAACACCTTTTCCAGTAATTCCACTTGGATTAGTTAGGTAACTCATAGATCTAACTCTAGGACTTGACCACACTCAAAAATTCAAAATATAATAGGAGATATGGTCAATTGAATTTCATGTTACGTTTTTCATCAAAATCTGATTTTTCAACCCTTTGTGATTTCTAAGAAACTTTCATGTTTTCACATAATAACCACATAACTCATCATAACACTTACTAATACTTCGTATACCCATGATTTGCATTAGTCCAATGCTTTTATTATGACTTTCATCATAATCCACGTAAACAGATCCTTTTAGTTGAAGAAATATTTGAGGGTTTAAGAAATGGGTTTTTATCTTTGGGGTCAATACAAAATTCGATTTCACGCTCTAAGTAGCTAAGAAGTCTTCAAGAATATGCCAGGAAATTTATTAATAATAGAAATATCATTCAAAACTGTGACTCTCATCCAAGACTTGGATAGTACGTCACATTGATACCAACTGTGACTTCTATCCCTTAACCTAGATAGCACCTCACAATGATACCTATAAACTTGCCATCTTCATTCACGATGTTGCCCCTCTGAGAAGTCCGGCTTGGTGCATTCCACACAAGAAAGTCAACAACGAAAGGTTCGGGGCTCTTTACTTATGGCTTGATATGACAATGATTAACTTTAGGGTTTGGTTACTTTGAATTCGTATAACAGGTTGGTTAGGAATATGAAAGCTAACAACCTTACAAAAAGAATAATGAGTAGTTAATCAATCGTTTTAAAAAATTACCTCAAAGGCAAGTATTTTCAAAGAGATAAGATCGTGAAAGTGTTTATTTGAATTAAACAAGATTTAAAAATAGTAGCGGTAACGAAGGCTCCTACTAACGAAGTTTTAACCAATAAGTCAAAGTTTAACTTCTTCGGAGTTAAATTTAAACGTTGAACGCAAGCAAGAGAGATAAAATAATGGGTAGAACCGGTATCGAATACGATATAGACTTCGCAAGAGCTTATGATTAACTTACCCGTGATAATTTTATTCAGGTTCCTCGTCACGAGAAAAAAAAACGCTCTCTCTTAAACTACCGGCTTTGGCTTGTCTGGGACATCCTTTGGCATCACTATCTCAACTGGACTTGACTTCACCATACGACAAAATCGAGCTAAGTGACCTTCTCTTCCGCAATTAAAACACGCTTTGGATTGCTGCGTACAGTTTGGACGGATGTGTCCCTCCTGTCCGCATTTGAAACATACGACCGGTGGTGGTCGTTCTTCTTCCTTTGAAACGGGTCTTTGATCTGCCGCGTCTTCACGTCATTGTTGAACCCTCTCTTCTTGAAATGTCCATTCTTATTATCTTGGCCATGATTACCACCCAAAATGGTTACCATTCTTGACATGATAATTTCCCCGACGATGGTTATCATTGTTCATGGCCGCTTCCCACCCCAGATGATTATTATCGTGTTGTTGCTCATTACCTTTTGGTTGAGTGACTCAACGGTCTCATGTGCTTCATTGCTTATCTCAATATTTTCGGATGTCATTTTCAAATCGCCACCAAACATGGGTTAAATAACATATCACATATTATCCCTATACTACCGGCCAGGCCAAATAAATACCACATAAACTTAGGTAGGTCATACTAGCGAAGGAATTCCCGCCTCTCCCTCCTAGTTCTTGTCTCACATCTTAGCCAGGGATCATATCCCTAAGCTCGATACCAACCGTGGCGCCCCAAAATTAGGTATCGTCCACCCATCTTGGGTCGCCACTTACATGGTACATAAATTCAAATACAACTTATTAACCTAAGCGTCGTGTACATTACGATATAAATCGTGAGTTTGAATACAAATATTGTCTACTAGATATTATACAAACTCAAAAGGAGTCCTCATTACAACTATTATCACACTATTTCACAGAATAGTGAGGACTACTAATGCTATCCTCTGGACCATTACTTCGTTCCCAGACTCGTCCCAGCTATGTTCTCATTTCATGAAGAGAACAGTGAAAGAAAGGGTGAGCTCAACTAGCCCAGTAAGAAATATTATGACTAAGATAATGCAAAATAAATTATCATTAGCCTTCAACAGTGTTAAACTGATAAAATACAATAGACAACCGGTTTAAGCTGCGGTGAATTAGCAATCCATTAAAAGAGTCAAGTAGAGAATAAAGTCTACTATCTTTTAGGTTTTAAAAGGTTTTCATCAATTTTATCATTTGAGACTCAAACAATAAATAAACCACCACATCTAATCATCCCCATACCACGCATCAAGGATTTTCATCAAATTATCAATGGTCATGACTATACCTTAGAATCACCCCAGGTCATAATCATACCAAAAACTATCCATCAACGCATTACAGATGCCACCGAGGACTTTTGTCACATCATTTATATCAAGTCATGATTATACCGAATGATCCTCGGTCATAATCATACTAAGTTCATCTATGCACGTAAGCGAAAGATAACATAATATAACATGAGGATGATGACAATGACATAATAATTCAATTAAACAAGTTCAAGAATTATTTAATCCATGAATTATTAACGTCCAAATTGTCAACATGATCTTTGTTTAAGAGAGTAAAATTCAAGAATGATCGGAAGAATATTTCCATGAAAAGATCTTTGGATGAAACGCAAATATCAAGGATATTCTACTAATTTCATGGAGTATAGAAGTCAAAGTTTTAACCAACCGGGTATAATAAAGAATGGAATAACAAAAGAAATCACCATGCATGCGATTGCCGCGCGATAAAGGTTATTCCAATGTAATAATAATAACGGAACCAGTCGGTGAAATTCACAAGCGGCAGTGATGTTCCAACAGAATAATAAAGATGGAACTAGATCCTGTAAAACACACGTATAGGATATTCCAACAGAATGATAAAGATTTAACCAGTCCTGTAAAACACATGAGCATGGATGTTCCAACGAGAATAATAAAAAATCGGAACCAGTCCGTGTAAAACACATGATGTGGATGTTCCAATGTAATAATAGAAGAATGTCACCAAGTATAGGTAAATCACAGATACAAAGTTATTCCAATGTAATAATAAGCAATGGAATAACATAAGGATTTCACCAAGTATAGGGTATCTGCCAGATATGAGTTATGTATAGGGTATGCCACTTTTACAAAGTTATTCAATGTAATAATAATGAATGGAATAATGAAGTTCTCTTCAAGAAGAAAGAATAACACCCCTTTACTAGTAAAAGAACCTAATATAGAAGTAGTGAAGTAGCAGTACTCTTCTTCTTTCTATAATTTTCTCTCTATAGCTTCTCTCTATAATTTCTCTCTAGAGAGTTTCAATGAATTAAAAGAAAATAATGAAGGAATGGGCTTCTATTTATAGGAAAATGGAATGCATAGTAAATAATCCATGAACTATCCAGTTCGATTTTACTTTAATCGACGATCCATATTTAAAGACAAATCTTTTAAATAAAATATAATATATTCTATTTATATAAAAACATTTTACTATGCAAATACTATGCAATACTATGCAAAACACTATGCAACACTATGCATAATAAAATATAATATATTTTATTTATAGAATAACTTTAATAAAGTATTCTATTTTATATAAAAAGATGTTTCGCTTTTTATTACGTTAATAATACGAATAAAACAAAAGCGTCATTATCGCTATAATAATTCATATTATTAATCGACAATAAT
This sequence comes from Panax quinquefolius, assembly GCA_020205615.1. NCBI lineage: Eukaryota > Viridiplantae > Streptophyta > Magnoliopsida > Apiales > Araliaceae > Panax > Panax quinquefolius. The sequence continues at coordinate 25,890,157 of CM035168.1, forward strand.
GGAATCAAACCGAGTGACTTCTCACACATAAGCATCAATAATCAATACCGGTGTCTACTTATGCAACCACACGTATTCTTGTACTTTTACTACCGAGTAGTTCAACAAGAACTACGGTAAAACTTCCACCAGTTATTTCAATAAAATATTTTTATCGTTTTCTCAATCCGATAATAATTACATTTGTGGGGGTCCACCAATGATTGAGCCGTTGTTATACGAATATTCCCCGCTAAACCGAATATTCCCACCAATCGAATATAATATAACCACTTGCATACTTTGCAAAATTTATAAATACTACCCACAACTATAATATTTATCTCAAATTCACACCATAATATTAAAAATTATTTCGATAAAATTTAAATCTTTATTGATAAAATCTGGGGTCTCACATATGTAATTATCCCTAAAAAATATTGCATGTTTTTAACTCCAAATTTTAACTCGAAGCGGGTTGGTTTGATTGTATACTCCTTGATTGCAATTGAAACCACAAATTTTAACTCCAACCGGGTTTGTTTGATTGTGGAATAATACACTTTTTAGTTATTGTACTAGGGTTTGATTTTTATTGTGGTTACCGAAATTTATTTTGTTACAATAGCGTGACTATATTCTAAAATAATTACCAAATGGTCATTACTTATGATTTTCGCCCAAAAAAAACGACGGAATGCTAACTGTGCATATTGACCCATTATTTTTGCTGACGTGGAGGGCAGAAATGCAAGGAGACAGTTAAGTGGCATCATGTATGTGTAATAATAATAAGCATAATTCTAAAACTATTAGTAATTAAGATGAATAATTTCAAAACTAATAATAATAATAATAATTTTAAAACAATAATAATAATAATAGTAGTAATAATAATAATAAAATACTAATAATAATAATAATTTTAAAATTTAATTTTTAAAAAAAATTATAAAAATTATAAAAATATTTTTATATGAATAATCGTGCTAATTGTCCCCCAAGCATAGATTTAGTTGGTTCAAAATAATAATAATAATAATTTCAAAATAATACTAATAATAATTTTAAATAGTAATAATAATAGTAATAATTTTAAATAATAATAATAATATTAATATTTTCAAAATAATAATAGTAATAGTAATAATAATAATAATATTAAGAATACTAATAATAATTTCAAAATAATAATAATGACAATAATAATAAGAAGAAGAATTTTAAATAATAATAATAAATTTTAAATAATTATTTTAATTATTATTAATTTTTTTTTATTATTATTCCTATTATTATTTTGAAATTATTATTATTATTATTATTATTATTTTGAAATTATTTTTATTATTATTATTATTATTATTTAAAAATTATTATTATTATTTTGAATTATTATTATTATTATTATTTCAAAATAATAATAATAATAATAATAATAAATTTTAAATAATTATTATGATTATTATTAATATTTTATTATTATTATTTAAAAATATTATTATTACTATTATTATTTTGAAATTATTATTATTATTATGATTATGATTATTATTATTTGTATTATTATTATTTAAAAATTATTATTATTATTATTATTATTATTATTTTGAAATTATTATTATTATTATTATTATTATTTGTATTATTATTTAAAAATTATTATTATTATTACTATTATTATTTTGAAAATATTATTATTATTAGTTGTTGATCCAATACATTGTCTTTGAAACTCAGTCCACATGGCAAAATCCGCTCACATCAAAGAAAAAATGGAGTTTTATACCTTTATCGACTTTTAAAATGCTTTTTTTTTAAATTAAAATAATGACCATTGTGAAATTTTCGAGAGTACAGTTATTCGATTGTAATAAAAAAGTTTTGATAACCACAATGAAAATCGGACCCTAATACAATGACCAAAAAGTATATTATCCCGTTTGATTGTTAAGGAACTTTGCTTGTTTTTATGATTTTCTGAGTTTGAATTTTGGGGCCATGCACCTAGTGTGTAGAATTCTCCACCAGGTCATTACCAAAGGTCCACAACGCTTAAGATCGTCTTCTTGGGCAGGCGGGGCGCAAGCGGGCGGGCGGGGGAATTACTCTTGGTTGACGTATAAATTTACCCGAAGATATATTTACCATTCAAATAAAAAAAATAAAACCACATATTTTAAAAAGTCAAATTGCCCTTCGGTATTGAAAAATCAATCAGAAAGTTGCAATGTGACAAAATATAATCAGTACAGGGCAATGACCGGTCCAAAAAATATAAAGGCAAGTGATCTTTTATTTTGAGACAAAAAAAATATTAATTTATTTAACCCATTTTAGTGTATTAATTTTATTTTTGTTAACGCCAAGTTTTGTCGGCGCGTCCAATCACTGAATCTACGCGCTAGAACCTGTACAATAACAGATTACACAGAAGCTTGACGGCTTGTGCCGTCGGGGGATAGCTCCGGTGTGAGAATAAGTACAGGCCGTTCACAAGGTTTAACAATGGAGGCTATGTGTTTAGTGCTCAAAAATAGGAATTACTCTTGGTTGACGTATAAATTTACCCGAAGATATATTTACCATTCAAATAAAAAAAATAAAACCACAAATTTTAAAAAGTCAAATTGCCCTTCGGTATTGAAAAATCAATCAGAAAGTTGCAATGTGACAAAATATAATCAGTACAGGGCAATGACCGGTCCAAAAAATATAAAGGCAAGTGATCTTTTATTTTGAGACAAAAAAAATATTAATTTATTTAACCTATTTTAGTGTATTAATTTTATTTTTGTTAACGCTTAGAGTTCGCTTGGTAGCGTCCCAATCACGAAATCTACGCTATTAGAACACCAGACAATAACAGATTACACAGAAGCTTGACGGCTTGTGCCGTCGGGGGATAGCTCCGGTGTGAGAATAAGTACAGGCCGTTCACAAGGTTTAACAATGGAGGCTATGTGTTTAGTGCTCAAAAGTAAGTATTACCTGTTAATTGTAACATTGGTCTTATATTTATAGTACTCCCTCCACCCTTGAATCCTCTTCCGAGTCGGATTAGGACTCCTAGTCATGGAAGTTACCATAACTTGGGTCCAACATAATCTCCTTAAAAGGTGCAAGTGGAATCCAATCCAACCACTACCTTTGGAGTTACCTTATTCAATTATAGTTAGGATCCTGAACTCTGCACGCAGGAAAGCCCACTGTGCAGTCCCAAACAATCTCACCATCAGTGCAGGCTTCGGCTGAGGGACTCAAGGCCCGACCCCAAATACCCACAACAAAGTAAGGCTCCGCCCGGGGCTCGGATGCAACCCGAATCATCCATCGAGATGAGGCTCGGCCCCGGGAAGGACTTTGGCCAATTCAACAACTCAACCCCTCCACGGGCTTCAGCCCAATGGTCTCCTAAAGCCCTTCTAATGTCAGGCCTTCGGCCCACATGAAGGTCGGTAAAATGCTCCCGAACATTGCCCCCCAGTCTCTGATTATAATATACTTATGATTAGAGACTTGAAAGATCAGATATTCGAGAGGTCACAACAGCTAATGATGAGTTGTTTGGGGAAGCCGAATGGTCTGACCTCGTTTCTTGAAACGTTGCACGCCTTTTCGCGCCGGGTCCCACCTTGGGCATTTAATAGCCGCCTTTGGGTTCTGTGCCACACGCCTTATAAAAACCCCCTCCCGTCAATCACTGTCACCTTTTCCAGAACTCTTCATTTCAAAATCTCTGCTAAGATTTTTCGGCGAGAACGATTTCCGGCTAGTTCATTGCTTCCCCCAAATCTCACCAGTTCCGTCTACTCTATTTGTCTTTGAGCATCATTTCGTGCGTTTTCTTCCCAAAACCTTTGTTTGTGTCTCATTCCATTCAATTTCAACACTAAATGGCTGATACCATCATTCCTCCGACTACTGAGCCTGCTACCGCCACCGTCACCACTGGCGACCTCCTAGAGGTCCAATTACTGGCATTTCAAACACCACTCCTTCTGTCCCCGCTTTCTCCAAAGAGACGCCGAGGCCAGGATCCAAAATGCTTACCACTCCAAAGAGGAGTTTTCTCATCTCCACACCCCATCCACCATCACATCGTCTCAGATTACCGATATCCAAACCCTCTTTAATATTCCCAAAGAATACAAACTTCGGATCCCGAAGCCCGAGGAGAAGATGTTCTGGCGTACCGAGGGCGAATGGGTGGCCGTCCCTCTGTACGTTCTAAAGTACTGGGTTCGGTTCCCCTTACATGAATTCATTTCTTTTTTCTTGTGCTTCGTGGGAGTCGGGTTCATGCAGCTCATGCCGAACTCGTATATCCACCTAGTCTCCTTCATAGCCATATGCCAGGAATTGGGAATTACTCCTGGGCTAGATTTGTTCTTTGACCTATTCACCGTTGGGGGTCAAAAGAGCCCAGACTTCGACAATTAAACAAACGCCCTACTCGATCCGTCCCAATTAAGACCCCTTCAAGCAATAAGGGGGTGGCATGAACAATGGTTTTTTGCGAAAGGAACTGATCTCCATCTCCTGCCCAGTTGGGCCCATTCCCAAGATCCCATGGCGAAGGTGTCCAAGTTCCCCAAGGATCGGGCAGACGCCTTCAAAGCATTTTACCAGAAGTGGAATAAGGTCAAATGGAGTCTGGGGGTTTTGATCAATTAAGCCTGGTTGTACAAACACGGCTGTAAGTAACTCCCCTCTTGACTTACTTTGTTACTTTCTGATATGGTATGCCTTGACCCATCCTTTTTCTTTTTGCAGTGACAATTTTTAAACCCGAGGGAGCAGACGCCTCCCTAGTACCACTACCGACCACCATCGGACCGATCCGTCCACCAGCAACCGATGATTTCCCAGACGAAGAGACCATCCCGATCGCCAAACTTTCGATAGGCTCCGCTACGGGACCCGATCCTCCAACCACCACCAAGCCAGCTTTGCAGATGAGTCGGGCCGAGAAAGCGGCACTATTAAAGAAGGCAAAGAAGCCTGTCAAACCATCTACCAAGACCACTTTAGCAGTTGTGTCAAAGCCGACTCCCCCTCCCCCTACAAAAATGGAGGTGATCGAGGATTTGGAAGGAACCGAAGAGGATCCTCTCAAACCCCGACCAAAGAGGCAACACACGGCTGAAATTTAGGAGTAGCTAAACGCTGAGCAGGCCGTCGTGGAAGCCGAACCCCTCCCCACTCCAACTCCTACTTGTGAATCGAGGCTCTTACACGAACGCCAAAACACTGTTGGCCGAAGAGTCCTTCAGAAGTTTTCCCCTTTACCCTCTTTGATCACTTTAAACTGTCGGGTGATGACGAGAGGTTTAAGGGTTTCTCTTCTGAAGAGTATCTTGTTGCCTATGTCCGAGCCCAGTGTCAGGTAACTCTGGGTTTCAATTCTATCTTATTACTATAACTTGTACTTTTACTTCGTCTGCTGACATATGTTTTTGTTGTAGGCCAACGCCATTCTTGCACGAGCCATTCCTCCCCTTGCCCCAACCACAAAAAAGGAGGTTCAGCTGAGGACGGACATGCAGTTGCTCGAAGCTGAAGTTCGGGGCCTGAACTCGGACCTAAAGAAAGAACGGGATCTCGACGTCGAGACCCGAAATAAGGCGTCCCGAGCAGAAAGGTACTCCGAGGAGCTTGAGAAGAAGTATGCCTCGCTCCTGGTGGAGAGGAACAGTCTACTTGGGGAAGTCAAGGATCGAGAAAATGCCGTTGACATTATCACCCAGAAGTTCTCCGAGATGCACGACAAGATGATGCAAGTGATCAAGGAGAACAATTCTCTAACCGCCAACTGTCAACGGCTTTCCCGAAAAGATCGTCATGCGCTCGGCCAATGAGCAGTTCTTGAATCGAATATGAAGAGTCCGAAGCCTTGAACGAGAAAGTCATGGCCCAGTTTGGAGAAGGGTACGAGACTTATCGTGAAAAGGCCAAGGCAAAGTTAATACCTGCTGGGCTCGATGCCGCCCTTCTGGACTCGTCGGATGAAGAATCTGAAACCGACGATGATCCTCCTCCCGGATAGCCTTTTTAAGACTTGTACATTTTTGTTACTTTTTATTTGTACTTCACCCGAATCGTAAGCGATCGGGTTTTGTAAAAATTTCAAAGTATGAATGAAATAGAATATCTCTGTTTATAAATTTTTGTTATCAGTTATACTTGCGACTTATCTCGATCAGTGGTATCTTCCCGAACCTCTTGATCGGATAATGCCCAAGCTTACTGAATAAAAATTCTACGCTTTTCGATCAACAGATTTTGTGATTTAATCTCGATCAGTGGTGTCTTTTCGAACCTTCTGATCGGATTGTGTCTGAAGTTTGTTCGTTCGAGTATTAAGAATCATATGAATATAGATGAAGTTAAGCATCTCCAAAGAAAACTTTCACTTATTTCATTTAAGACTGAAGGGTTACATGGATAAAGAAAAGAATGACATAACTAAATCTTGGTAAAATTTTCTATGTCTTCCAAAGATGCCATGTATTCTTTACTTAAGACCATCCATTGCTCGAAGCCGGTATGTACCTGGCTTCGGCACCTCTACCACCTCATAAGGTCCCTCCCAGTTAGGCATTAACTTGCCAGTGTTCTGGGGGTTGATGCCTCCAACTCCTGGAGGACCAAATCGCCTACTGCAAACCTCCTTGGCTTCACATTCTGATTATAGTGTCGGGATGTTCGCTGCGGATAGATAGCCAACCTCATCACAGCTGAATCCCGAACTTCCTCCAATAAATCCAAGTTTGTTCTCAAACTTTCATCATTGTACAACTCCTTGTACTGATTGACTCGATGGGTGGGGGATCCGATCTCAACTCGTATGAGGGCATCGGTCCCGTATGCCAGTCTGAACGGAGAGTCTTCGGTTGTCATCCTCGGAGTAGTCCGATATGCCCACAAAACAGACAACAACTCTTCGGGCCACCGACCCTTTAATTCATCCAACCTTATTTTGATCCCGTTGAGCAAGGTTCGGTTGGGCACTTCTACTTGAACATTCGATTGAGGATGAGTGACCGAAGTCTTGAGATACTGGATCCCCAACTCTTTCAGAAAACCCTCGAACTTTGATCCCACGAACTGTCTGCCATTATCCGAGACCACTGCCATCGGGATACCAAAGCGATAAACCACTCATTCTTTGAAGAATTTCAGACATTCTTGTTCTATGATCTTCGTAGAGTGGTTCGGCTTCACCCACTTTGTCATATAGTCGATAGCCACAATCACAAAGCTGACTTGTCCCTTGGCTTTCGGTAGAGGCCCCAGGATGTCGATTCCCCATACAGCAAAGGGAATCGGGGATAGGACCGAATAAAGCTCTTCGAGGGGTTGATGTGGAATGTTGCTGTTCAGCTGACACTTTGGACATTTTCTGATGAATTCTTTGGCTTCCGTGTAGATGGTCGGCCAGTAATACCCTTGCCTCAAAATCTTGTGTGCCAATGACTTTGCTCCCATATGATCCCCATAGATCCCTTCATGTACCTCCCGAAGTGTATAGTCTGCCTCTGACGGAGTTAAGCATTTGAGCAGTGGAGAGCTAAAGGCCCTTCGGTATAGGTCTCCATCTATGAGGACGAAGTTTGAGCTTCGGTGTTTGACCTGTCTTGCTAGGATTCTGTCCGACGGGAGAGTCCCATCTGATAGATAGGAGATGTAAGGGGTGAGCCAAGAATCAAGTCGGGTCCACGCCTAGCACTTCATCTTCAAACACCGGCCTTTCCAGAACATCCAAATATACCGACCCATTGAAGGAGCTTTCTTCGGTGGTTGCCAATCTCGCTAGGACATCTGCTATTGTATTATATGTTCGGTCCACCCCCTGACAGCTGTGTGATGTGAAGTACGTAAGTTTATCCTTTACCTCGGCCAGATACTTTGACATTTTGCCCCCGAGCCAAGATATACTCACCCGACAACCGCTGACTACCACCGTTTGTGAATCATCAGATGACCAACTTCGTACTCCAAGCTTGAACGCCAACCGTATTCCTGCTAGGATGGCCTCATACTCTGTTTCGTTGTTCATGGCTTTGAACCCAAATCGAATAGCCTGTTGTACCTTAAACCCTTCAGGACTTGTCAGAATGACTCCTGCTCCACTGATGTCCGCAGTCGATGATCCATCCACATACAGCATCCACGCGGTCGGTCTTTGTTGAGTTTCGACCACTGTGCTCACGTCCGACTTGGTAAAGGAACACTCTACCACGAAGTCTGCTAAGGTCTGCCCTTTGATTGCCGTTTGGGGATGATATTCTATGGCAAATTGTGTCAATTCCATTTCCCATGCGGCCAACCAACCTGATACCTCTGGCTTATGCAAGATCTTCTTTAACGGCTGATCCGTATACACCACTACTAACCGACCCTGGAAATAGTGCCGGAGCTTCCTGCTAGCAATTATTAAGGCATAAAGTAATTTTTCCGTGTGTTCGCATTCTCTCTCTCTGCGTCCCGAAGAACATGGCTGACATAGTATACTGGGAATTGCTTTCCTCCCTTATCCCTTACCAGTAACACCCCTACTGCTATTGGGCTCGCAGCCAAATATAAATATAAAGGTTCTGAAGGGATCGGTTTCATCAATAGCGGTGTCGAACTCAGATATTTCTTGATCCCTTGGAACGCGTCTTCGCATTCTGAAGTCCACTAGAAGCTCTTGTCATTCTTTGGACCCTTGAGAGTGTCAAAAAAGGGTAGACATCTTTCGGCTGACCTTGACACGAATCTCCGAAGGGCAGCTACCCGGCCCGTCAACCTCTACACATCTTTGTATGTCTTTGGAGATTTCATGTCTAAGATCGCCGTAATTTTTTCTGAATTCGCCTCGATTCCCCTTTTACTGACTAAGTATCCGAGGAATTTTCCTGAACCCAGACCGAAGGTACATTTGGTCGGGTTCAGGCACAGTTTATGCTTCCTTATAGTTTCAAAACAGTCTTTCAAGTCTTCCAAATGATCCCGGACTGACATGCTTTTCACGATCATGTCGTCCACATACACTTCCATACTCCGACCCAGCTGCTTTCTGAATACGAAATTCATCATCCGTTGATAAGTCGCCCCGGCGTTCAGCAATCCGAATGTCATCTTCTGATACGCATGTATAGCCCGATGAGTGATGAAGCTTGTCTTCGGGATGTCATCCTTGCACATCAAAATTTGATGATATCCCGAGAAAGCGTCCATGAAACTTAACATTCCATACCCCGAAGTGGCATCAATCAGCTGGTCTATGTCGGGTAAAGGGTAGAAATCTTTTGGGCATTCCTTATTCAGATCCGTGTAGTCGATGCACATCCTCCACTTCCCATTTTGTTTCTGAACCAATACCACATTTGTCAGCCATTCGGGATAATCGATCTCGAAGATGAACCCCGCCTCTAGCAATTTAGAAACCTCTTCATCTATGATTTTCTATCTTCCCGGGGCGAAGGTCCTTCTTTTTTGTATCACCAATTTTCTCTTCTAGTCTGTATGTAGCCTGTGTAGCACCACCAATTCACTCACCCCTGGCATATCACTAGGGCCCCAAGCAAAAATATTGGCGTATACTCGGAGCAAGTCCACCAATCCAATCCAAAGTGGTTCTGTCAATCCTGCCCCAATTTTTATCGGTTTTTCCGGATTCCCTGGTATCAATTCCACATCTTCTGTCTCTTCTGTCGGCAGTGCCATGGGTTCCGTGCTGCTCTCAGTGAATGGCTCTATCTGGATGGCCATTGTTTGTTTCTATTTGCTGACCCCGACCCCTGAGGAAATCAAAGTATTCCGATAACACCTTCGGGCGATATCCAAATCTCCTTTTACCTCCCCGATCCCGCTTCGGTGTCGAAAACTTGATTTTGAAGTCGCATAGAAGTCACTGCCTCAATGTCATTAACGCTCGGTCCTCCCCAATATGGCGTTGTGGTAATAATCCACTTATACAACAAATTTTTTACCATTATCTCTGCCTGCTGAGGGGCCGTCCCGAGCCTGACCGGTAGCTCTATCGTTCCTGTCACATGCATTGGGTCGCCGCTAAAGCCGTATAACGGACCTTCTCCTCCCAATTCCATTTTCTTTCCTCCCAGATCCATTCTCTGATAGGCATGCGTGTAAAGTATATCAACCGAGGACCCGTTATCGATCATCATCCTTTTCATATCGACTGGCTCGACCTGTGCAGTTATCACCAATGCCCCATTATGTGGTTCGATATGATCTGTAGAATAGTCTTCGTCTGAGAAGGAGATGGATACCCCTGGGTATGCCCTATCCTTTCTGGGTGATGAACCAGCTACCGCCAACACGGCCTCGAGATGCCCATTCCTCTTCCTTCCGGTTACACGCCCTACCGACCCGCCCGAAATCACATCAATGACTCCTCGGGCTTGTGGGTGCGGTTACGACTGTGTTTCCCGGGCCGGTTCCCTATTCTTCTCCCGGGGGGCTTCTGAGCCTTCTCGACCAACCACATATTGCACCAACTGCCCGTTCTGGACGTTTTTCTCTATCAGATCTTTCAAGTTGTTGCAATCCTCTGTCGTATGCCCCTAACTCTGATGATATGCACAATATTTGTTTCGACCCCTCTTCCCAAGCTTTGGGATCATTTGGCATGGTTCAAAAAAGGGCTTGTTCCGCATCTCCTCCAGTATTTTAGCCCAATCCGTGTTGAGAGCGGTGTAGACTTTGTTGACATTTTTGCTTGGGAAAGGTGGTCTGCCACTGCCCGACCCTCCCCCATTGTAGCTTTTCTTATTATAACTGTCCGACCTCCCTTGATTATCCGACTTCTGATAACTTTGTTTATCTCGATCCCTGGACTTCTCATAAGACTGGGATTGCGGTTTGAAATTCCCCATTGCCTCTTTAATCGCTATGTGGCCTTCGGCTCGGTGGAAGGCCTTTGTCAAATTGGTAGTGGGGTTGATCACCAGATCTTTCATTAACTTCTTCAACTTCCCAATATCTAACCCGGTCGTGAAGAAGCCCAGGGCTTGCGGGGAATTCAACTCTGCTACTGACCCCACAGCCTCTCGGAACCTCTTCACATACTGTCCCAGACTCTCATGAGATTTCATCGAACTGCATGATAAAGCGGGCGAGGATCTTTCCTCCTCTTGTTGTCGCTTTGCCGAACCGGGCATGGAATTTTTCCCGAAGATCATTCCATGAGGTAATTGATCCCGCCGCCACGGTCCCCATCCACTCTTGGGCGCTCTTCTTCAGAGTGGTCGCGAACATGTGACACTTGGCCGCATCGGAATGGCCGTAATATGTCATCAGCCTATCATACCCATCCGAATGGTCATACGGATCCCCCAGCCCATCGTAGGTCTCCATTGGGGGCATCTTCTTTTTGGGGTCGGTTGTCTCCCGATTAATCTCTGGTGAGAAAGGTGACCCTAAGCAAGCCGAAGGTGTCCCCAACGCATTTTAGCAGACAAAAACTTCTCCAATTCAGCCACCCTTCGGGCGAGGGAGTCGAACTCCTCCTTACGAGGGGACGATCGGGGTCTGTCCCTCCCGTATTCAGGGGTCACTTCCCTCCTCCTATGTCCCGATCTGCCCGGATGGTCCGATCTTTGGTCTGGCGAACGGTTCCTCATTCTGCTTCGGCCTTCTCATGACCGACTGCGATGCCTGCTCCTTTCGTTTCCAACCTCTCCCCATCGAGGTGACCGGGATCGGCTCCGACGCCTATGCCTTTTTGAGGTGGCTTCCTGCTCTCCGGCCACCTTCGCCATCTGCTGTTCGAGTTCCTCTTGCTGAAGGCGTAGGGCCAGCATGGCATCTTTGTTCTGTTGCATCTTTTTGAGCAAAATAAACTCCCTCTGATCTCGGCTGTTCTCCCCTTGGTCCTTCCCATGAACCTCCAACGCCCGAGAACGGTTCTCATCCGCACGACTAGCCTGGTTGGGGGTATGATGGCTGTTATGGAAGAGTCTTCACGGAGAGAAGAAATGGCCTTCCTCCCCGATCACCCTGGACTCGAGAGCCCAGTCTATCTTTCACCGACCCCCTCACCAGTGTGGTTTGGTGGGTCTTTGCCTTTTCCTGGTTAGAGGCACTGTTCTCCTTACTTTCCATGGCCTGTTACCGGAAAAGTTGGGTTGTGATTGTAAGAACACTAAAAAATGCCCTCCTTTTCGCGCCAATGTTAACGCCAAGTTTCGCCGGCGCATCCAATCACAGAATCCACGCGCTAGAACCTGCACAATAACAGATTACACGGAAGCTTGACGGCTTGTTCCGTCAGGGGATAGCTCCGGTGTGAGAATAAGTACAGGCCGTTCACAAGGTTTAACAATGGAGGCTATGTGTTTAGTGCTCAAAAGTAGGTATTACATGTTAATTGTAACCTTGGCCTTATATTTATAGTACTCCCTCCACCCGTGAATCCTCTTCCGAGTCAGATTAGGACTCCTAGTCATGGAAGTTACCATAACTTGGGTCCAACACAATCTTCTTAAAAGGTGCAAGTGGAATCCAATCCAACCACTACCTTTAGAGTTACCTTATTCAATTATGGTTAGGATCCTGAACTCTACACGCAAGAAAGCCCACTATGCAGGCCCAAACAATCTCGCCATCAGGTCTGGGCTTCGGCCCAGAGGACTCGAATGCCCGACCCAGAACACCCCACAACAAAGTAAGGCTCCAAATTTCAAGGGTCTCGGATGTCAACCCTAATACATCCATCGAGATGAGGCTCCTACCCGTAAGGACTCGGGCCTGGACGCCGACCAACTCTGACCCCTCCATGGGCTTCAGCCCAATGGTCTCCTAAAGCCCTTCTAATGTCAGGCCTTCGGCCCACATGAAGGTCGGTAAAATGCTCCCGGACAATTTTTAAAATTTAAATTTTCATGGCCTATTTCCCTTCTTCTTTGCTGTGGCTATCTATGGCGTTGGCCGCTTATTGATTCCTTTCCCTTCACCAAAACAAATGTTGCTTGGCGCAAGATTGATTTCGGTGCGTTTTTCTAATTCTTGCCATGAACTAAAACAATATATTGCTAACTTTGTTTTCCCTTTTTATCGGCAAAAGTAAATTATATTAAAAACTGACAAATCCAAAAGATATGGATAATGCATTCATTACCATTGCTACTGTTAGCCCCTTAGAGGGTTGACACGAGCTTGGTATGCGGGACGCCCAGATAGCATGTCAAGTTAAGTCTTGGCACTCATTTGTGGGGCAAGGCCTGTGCATGCGGCAACAATTGGCAGCCAAGGGCGCTGGGCGCACATGGTTGACAAACCTTCTTGACACTTAGTCATTTAAAGCAATGAGCAGCGTTATGCAGCAGTGGGCGACACTAGGCAGCAATTTGGGTCATTGTGCAACAAATGGGCTATGTCAGAAAACTAGAAAATCTACATGATTTGCATTATGCTTCCTCAGACAGGTCTGATGTCTAGTGCTGGCAGTTTGGAAATTTTCATAAGTGCTACTATAGGGGTGGTGCTCCGTGAAGGTCACCCGGGACCATGGGCAGGTGTCATGGGCGATGAGTGCTAGACGTTGGGACATTGTTGGGCTCCCCTACAACAATGTCTAACATCGGATATGGAAGCTTGGATTATATCAAAGACTTGTTCATGGGCTGGGCATGAACAAGCATGAACGTTGTTGAGCGTGGCATCGGTTGGACATGGCATAGGTGTGCACCTAGCATGTCAAGGCATGGCATGGACGGAGCCCAGCATGCAACAAGGTGAATGCATGTGGACAAACGTACGGGCTGGACATGCACAACAAACTTGGACAACACCTTGGGCAAGTGCTGGGCTAGTTAGAAATTCATGGGCCAAATGGACAGCATCTTGTGGCAATATGATTGGGCAACATCATGGGCTGAGACAACAACAATGTGGGCTGACACTAGTGGGTGAAGGACATCAAGAAGGTGGGCTGACAATATGGGAATTTTGGATTGGATGACTGGAGCTTGACCCAACTGACTGGCAGTTGATGGGAAGTTTGTACATCATGGGACGCACACAGCTTCTAATGGGCAGTTGGCAGGCAGTTGCTGATTCGAAATGTTGGTTTCCTATTGGTTCTGAATGACCTAGCAGTTGAGGATGTCAACTGCAGCCTAATGTGTATTTATATGTGTAGCCAAGGGCTTAGCAAGGCATGTGAGATCACTGAGCAAGTGTAGCATGCGAGCCCTTAGTCATATATGCTTGTAAACACTGTGTATGCTTGTGAGAAATAAAAGGTTGGGACGTTGTCCTGTAAACACTATGTATGCTTGTGTGCGCGGCTTGTATAAACAGATTATGCTTGAGTGATTGACAGGTTGCTGACTGGTTGGGCGAACCAGTGCATCACAAAGAGGACATAGACATGAAAAAAATAGTGTCAGATTGTGCACCCTATGACAATTGGTATCAGAGCTTCGTTAGAGAACGATGGTGAACAATACTATTTGGATCAATGAACTACAAGAGAAGTTGCAGGCGTTGGAAACTTATGTGGGCACACGGTTGGTTGGTGAAGAAGGTTCGTTGGCAGACCAGTTTAGAGCAGCATCTGCTCTCCTGGAGAACCTTCGTGCTGAAGTTGCTGAACATGTCGTGGAGTTCAACAAGAAGTTGGACGACATAGCTCTTGACTTGTTGGTTATCACGAATCGGACCCTCAAAGTTTTTGAACGATTCGAAAGAATGTCTGAAGACATGGCACTAGTCAAACATGTTGTGGCTGGTACCACTCAAAGTTGTGAGTCCCTGAACCCAAATCCTTTGGGGGCAGTCGAAATGCCAAGGAATTGGAAAATTTCCTATGGGACATAGAGCAATACTTCGTGGCTGCCCATATCCTAGACCGAGAAAAGGTCACAATTACCAGCATGTACCTGACGGAGGATACAAAACTTTGGTGGCGAACTCGCACAGAGGATGATGTGAGTGCGGGTAGGCCAAAGATTGAGACGTGGGAAGTTCTCAAGAAGGAATTGAAGGATCAGTTCCTACCTCTTAATACTTCGTGGCCAGCAAGAGATACCTTGAAGCACTTGAAACAGATAGGATCTGTTTGGGAGTATGTGAAGGAGTTTAGTTCTTTAATGTTGGACATCAAGAACATGTCTGAGGAAGACAAGTTGTTCAATTTCATGTCGGGTTTACAATAGTGGGAACAGACTGAGTTGCGTAGACAAGGTGTCAAAGACTTGCATACAGCAATTGCAGAGGCTGATAGTCTAGTAGACTATAAATATTCTGACCCAAATGCTGCTAATGGTAAGAAGACGCAGATGGGTAAGAAAGAGAAGGGCGGTTCTAAAGATGACAAGAAGGACAAAAAGTTCAAGAAAGGTGGTGACAAGCAGTCCAAGCCTAAAAGTGATGGACAGTCTAAGGATAACAAGAGCAAAGGTTGCTTTATATGTGGAGGTCCGCATCAGATGAGGGAATGCCCAAAGAAAGAGAAAGTGAATGCCCTGGTTGCAAATGACTCGAATAATGAAGGAACGTCAGATGGTCCAAGAATGATCCCCCTGCAACTGTTGAGTGCTTTACAGACCCAAAAGGCAAAGACACCCACTCCACGTGGACTGATGTATTTGTCAGTGGTTGTTAATGGCCTGGAAGTGTTGGCCATAGTAGACACTGGTGCTACCAATAACTTTGTTACAGAAAGGGAAGTGGACAAACTGAAGTTGAACTTGTAGGAGAACGCAAGTAAGATCAAGGCTGTGAATTCTGAGGCCGGACCAATTCGTGGCACAATGGTGGTGGATTTGAAGGTTGGTCCATGGGAAAGAAAGTGCAGCTTGATGGCTGTTCCTTTGGATGATTTTGATCACATCCTAGGAATGGAATTTCTGATGTCGGGTAAATGTATGGTGATGCCTCATCTTGGAGGATTGATGATCACAGATGAGAAGATCGATGTCAGGTTTTGTGAATGTTATATACCCAAATTTGGAGAAAAAGGAAGGCGAACTATGGGCAAGTGCTGGGCTAGTTGAAAATTCGTGGGCAAAATGGACAGCATCTTGTGGCAACATGATTGGGCAACATGAGTGGGCAACATCGTGGGCTAAGACAACAATAATATGGGTTGACACTAGTGGGTGAAGGACATCAAGAAGGTGGGCTGACACTATGGGCAGTTTGGATTGGATGACTGAAGCTTAACCTAACTGACTGGCAGTTGATGGCAGTTGCTGGTAGTAACCTCCATGCACATGATTGGCATGTCTCCAGCCAGTTGCACATTATGGGGCGCCTAACACGTGCTGGTGGGTGGTTGA
This sequence comes from Panax quinquefolius, assembly GCA_020205615.1. Taxonomy (NCBI): domain Eukaryota; kingdom Viridiplantae; phylum Streptophyta; class Magnoliopsida; order Apiales; family Araliaceae; genus Panax; species Panax quinquefolius. Next base: position 25,906,434 of record CM035168.1, read on the forward strand.
TGGGCAGTTGCACATCATGGGGGGCACACATCTGCTAGTGAGCAGTTGAGGAGCAGTTGATGGGCAGTTTGTACATCATGGGACGCACATAGCTTCTAGTGGGCAGTTGACAGGCGGTTACTGATTCAAAATGCTGGTTTTCTATTGGTTCTAAATGACCTAACAGTTGGGGATGTCAACTACAGCTTAATGTATATTTATATGTGTAGCCAAGGGCTTAGCAAGGCATGTGAGATCACTGAGAAAGTGTAGCCTGCGAGCCCTTAGTCATATATTGTAATCCTTGTTATTGAGTGAGCAATAAAAGGTTGGGAAGTTGTCATGTAAACACTGTGTATGCTTGTGTGCGTGGCTTGTATAAACAAACTGTGCTTGAGTGATTGACAGGTTGCTGACTGGTTGGGTGAACCAGTGCATCACAAGGAGGATATAGACACGAAAAAAATAGTGTCAGATTGTGCACCCTGTGACAGCTACCTTGGTTGTTTGATTTGAATTTTTCCATTATTCTTTTTGTAATATGTAACTATGCAACCGCACATATAATAAAATGACATAAATTGTGACCCCCAAATTCGGGTAATTTCAAATTTTGGAGAATATATAAAACGATACTATTATATTCATTCAAATTTAACTATATATATGTGACGAACGAGATTTTTGTAATTTATTTTAAATATTTATTAAAGTAAATAAAATTTTTTGTTAATTTATTTATTGAGTTAAATAAATATTTGATGGAATTATGGTAGATTAATTTAATTAAACGTGTTACATTAATTAAGTTAATGTTAGTTAATTTTATAGTTCAAAGTGTGAATTTAATTGGGAGAATTAAATTAAATGAGTTGTTTAATAATTATAATGTTGTTCTAATTAATTTAATAATAAATTAGAAATTTAATAATTTTTCATAATTAATAAATAATAATTTTAATTATGTGGTGATTTAATTTAATGAGTAATATTGGTTTTTATTTAATTAAATTTAAATAATATAATTTGATTAATTTAAGTGTGACAAATAAACTATATAATAAACAAGTTAATTAAAATAAATAGAGAAGAGTCTTTTAAAGGATAGCCAAACATGGCCTTATGAACATGGGAGCAGTTAAGTGCATAATGGCCTTAACTAACACCCATATTGTATCAGTTAATATTATACGTATATTTATATTATTCAATTGTCAGTCATTTTGAAAACAAGTCAGAGAAGTAAACGAAAGAAAATGAGAGAATTTGAGAGAATTGTGAGATTGAAGAAGAAGAAGTTGGAGAATTAAAAGAGTTTTTATCATCTTTTACTAATCTAAACAACCAATCAAGGGCAATGTCTTAATCCCAAGTTTCAATTTATGTTTTTTAATTTTCTCCATGAACGTATATTTAAGTTCTCTATTAATTGAGTTTAATTCATGATTAAATTGTTGAAAAGTTGTTTGTAATCATTAATATGCATGTATAATCTAATATATGATGTTTATAAACGATTTTGGGTGAGTTAATCCATGAAATTATGTTTAAATTGGAGTTTTGAAGTTTAAAGAGAAATATGTATGAATATGGCTTAAATGTACAAAATATGATGCTTAAATTGTATGTTAAACGGTAAATTAATGATTGATTGTGTTTACACGTGTAAAAATGAAAAGAACAAAACTTAAACGGACTGATTTAGTGTTATAACGAATCTGTAATATGTTATTTCATGAAATTTGACAAAATTTGAAAAACAGCAAGAACATAAAAATTATGAGTTCAAATTTATTTGTTTATGTGATTTAAGTTGTTAAAATCATGCTATGAATGTTGTAAAACGTTTATGTAAAGTTCAGAACTTATGGGTAGTATTAAATATGTTGTTTAAGCGAAGTTTTGGGCTATTTTGGCCTTGTTTTATGCTCTTCGCGAACTATTACGATCATTCTTTGAGTTGAGTTGAAGTAGTAATGCCAAATTTCAACTAGAAATGGCGCATAAGCATAGCTCCAGCTCAAGCTACGATGCCCTATTTATAGACTTAATAAACGCGGCCAGTGTGTACAGGTCATACCATAGTCACCATCTTCCGATTCAATTTGGGTATTGCCACTACTTGACGTAAGTGCCTATAAAATTTTATTTAATTGTTCAAGTCCAGAAAATGTGATTTAAACCCAATATAATGAGCATAAAAATGTATTAAACATATAATGTGATGTTAAAACAAATTCTTAACATGTCAATGATGGTTTTACGTGATTAATTGATGAGTTATATATGTGTTTAAACTCGTTAATTATAATGTTTAATGATGTGTTTAAGAACTAATGTTTGTGATTTGATTAATATAATCAGACTTAAAGTTAAGTTAAGTTAAAAGAGAATTTACTCATGATGCTAGATATGTTATGATTAATTGGTATTGTGAATGTAAATGGTATGTAGGATTAAATTGAGAAACGTGAATACTAAACGTATAATTTACAGACGAGGCAAGTTTCCTTACCCTATCTCAATTACATTTACGCAATTTCTATAACTCTAAGCTTTCATTGAACAAGTTCTTAAGCCTTATTATTGTTGAGCAAGATTCATTTTGAAATGTTCAAACTTAATCATTCAAATTCATGATTCCAAATGAAATGTCCTAATTCTTTTGAAGTATTACTTCTGTTATACAATGCTCATTCAATTGTATAGAGTTGAAATTCAATCTTTGATTTAAATATCGATTGCATTATCGTGTTAAAACATTGAAAGGCTAGTGAATCCCCATTGATTCGACTAATCCTTAGTTGATGATTATTGAACTCTAAATTACCCTCGAAGTTAATCCAAACCAAACTTCTTTTGGTGTGGACTCTATAATGTTAAAGCTGAGATGAACAACCCTGTTATAGGGGATTACATTACGCGATAGCGTTAAGATGTTGTGCACATACATGGTACTAAGGGTTGATCCCCCTAAGCACAAGAAGTAAGGTCCATATAGTCTTATGACTATTAAAGGTTTAAAGTAGAAATACTTGATATAACATGGGACATAGTTCTTGGTTTTATGACCCTCAAATGTACTTTTGATTCTTGTTTTCTATCTTGATTCAAAAGTAGAGCTTTCTATTATTTCAGTATCAATTGTTTACTGTTGGGTGTAATCTAATTAAGAACAACACGCAAGTATACGTGATCAAAAAGTAATATAATGATAAGTTAAGTATCATTCCCATAGAAACAAATATCAATTTAAATCTAACAATTACCAGCTTTGTATTATCTCAATTTTATTAAACTAAATGATTTAATTCTGAAATTAGTGAATAACTACTAAATTAAATAAAAATCAACTAACTACCGCAAATTTTAATCAGATAATGGAGAATTAAGCCTATAACTTCACTTTATGCTTCACTCAGATTATCACACTTCTTTTTAATTCAAATTAACTATTCTAATTCATTAATCAAGAACACGAAAGTAGATATAACCATCTCTCGATGCATTATACCCATATTAACTTAAATCCACAGATGATATAATTAAACCAATCACCCTAATTAACTAATTCACTATATCTCTATGTGAATTACAATTAAAGAAGGTTTAATCCCAAGTTCTCATACAATTACATGCGATGCATAGGTATATCTCTATCCTAAACATAAATTATGAATTCCATCAAAACGCAGAAATCACAAGCACATGCTATTATTACTAAGTCTAAACTCATATTTCATCTCTCGAATTCATACAAATTCACATAGAATTGGTGATCAAGAAATTCATAGATTACTCACAAATAATAATAGATTAACTGAAAATAACATCATTGAATTAAACTTGAAGCATAATAATCCTCATTACACATAAAGATCCATTATAGGCTCAATAAGATAAATTAGTTCATGATTAATGAAATAAAAACTGAATAGATCAAAGAATCAAACATCCCAATTACAGAACTAAAATTAAAGAATGAAAAAAAGCAAATAGAACCACCCTTTTCTTCTATACAATATGAAATCTTCGTGTTCCTCGCTCCTTGCTCCAATTCCTCCAGAATCTCCAAAAATTAAGGATTGAAAGTTGTTGATGATGAATTGAAGTTTGAATGAATCATTAACGTTGATGAAACTCTGTTTTTGTAACTGAATACATTCTCTTTCAAGTCCCAATCGCGTCCAAAGTTTACAAAGCCACGCCACAACAGTAGTAGAATTACATCAGAACTTCTTCTTCTCTGCCACATACCCCCGCCCCGGCGCGCTACTCCTTCATGTTTACCCCCACCCCAACGGGGTGTTAAGTTCTCTGATGATGTGTACCCCTGCCCCGACGGGGTCCTTTACGTCTATGGATGCCCGCCCTAGCGGGGTGTTGTTCTATATTATACTAATTTTTGCTGCTTTGCTCGCCTTTCTTATCACCATGCCACTTAACCCTTGCCTTAGACAATACGTACTTACCCTGCACACAACACAAACATAAACACATAAAACAATATTGAAATAGATGGATTAACAACCATTTATGTAATAACCATGACTTTCAAGTCACTTTATACGAATGTACATTATTGATATTCAAAAATTTGTGCTATACAGTGATTTACTATGTGATAACATATGTGAAGTGGTGCATGGCTCAATAAACATATATACTATAGTTATATATATATATATATATATATATATATATATAGATTTTGTTTGTTCCCAGAGGCACAATAGTTATCTAGAAGGGGGAAGGGTTGAATAGATATTTTAAAATTTCTTTTTCAAGATACTTGTCAGATTTTTTAATGATTTAAGCAGTTGTGACAGATATAACATTTATAGCAAGAATATAAGAGACACAATATTTTTAAGTGGTTTAGAGAGCTCAAGGCTCCTAGTCCACTCTTCTACTCCTTAAGTAAGAAATCCACTAAGGATGGTTTTACAATCTTTGAATCACTGAGATTCCTTCAAGACTGGCAGTCTTGGAACTTCTTAGTTCACTTAGAACTCTTCAAGTCCAATAGACTTAGAACTTTCTTAGTTCACTTAGAACTCTTCAAGTCCAACAGACTTGGAACTTCTTTCTTCAATTAATGATAGTTGAGTTCTTGAATGGCCTTACTCAGTTGACGGTAAGCTTGTGTTTGAAAGAACTAATTAGCTAAGCAAGCTTTCTTTACATATCATAGATTTGAGCATTGAGTGTTCTTCAGCTTTTTGTTTTATGCTTGCATGTGATTTGCATCTTCATCTGATTTGTATATAAGGTACCTTTGAAATGTATCCGTTTGAAGGAATCCGTTGAAACATTAATTTTATTTGACATTTCTGAGCACTGATGGTGACATTTTACAAATCTTCTGTTGAGTCATCTGGCCCCACTGACACAACAGACTGATGTCTCACCTAACACCTAAAAAGGTTTTCTCAGCTGACCTATAATACTTTCCTTAGCTTCTTCAATACGTTTCTTTATTACATACTAAGGATGAGTGTTGGGTCATTGGGATTCCCGATGATTTTAACGTTTATAATCCATTCCATATTTGTTGTGATTTATTTTTAAACAAATGGACAAGGCTCGATGCTTCTGATACTGACAGATGATGCTCTACAATCATGATCGTGGTGTCTTGCCACCTTGGTGCTTGATCTGCTACTGATAGAAGAGAACTGTGATGCCCCCAAATCCGGGTTCCTTCGATTCCTCGGATTCGATCCGCCATGATACTATTGTCGTCAAACTATTTATATCTTTTGTTCATAACTTATTAATGAATATAACTTTGCTTATTACAATTTAGAATATAAATTCTTTCCATTTCTAGGATCTGTATAATGACCCCAAACTTTTATAAGTTTCTAATCTTGGTCATTTACTATTCCTGTAATACATCACATTCGATGTTATATAAATATGCGGAATAATTTAAACTTTTTCAATCTCATTTGAAAAAGTATCTTTTATTGATTTCTTAACTTGAATCAATTACATATCCTTGAATCAAATTATGTTATGATTCAGTCTATTCAAATTACTGTATAAATCTTTACATCTCGATTCAAATTCCTCTAAGTATCACATAGTACAACTTAACATGTATTACACATCGTAAACTACTATCTTGTACATCTCCTAGAACCTAAACATGGTTCAAGGGCATATATTTAATTAAATAAATAATTCTCGTTCGATGCTATTGAACTTTATCTATCAAGTAACACATAATCTTTATCGTGAGTCCTTAACCTACAAAAGTGGTTATTTACAAGGGTGAGCTCAATAGCCCAACAATTCTAACAGTTTTCATGCAGCACAAAGCATATAATAGCATATTCAGTTCATGCATTCATAATCAATTAATATGAACTACGCATGTTACTTCACACATAACATGCATAGAAATTTACTTCACAAGCATATCATCAAATATCAACTTTCAAATTTTATACATAGCTCATATGCATTTCATATATATACATCAACATTCTAATAGCATAATATAGCTAAACTAACAGTTATAGAATCCATATATCAACTAGGAACTGAAAGACTTGCCTGATTCGTAGTTTATCAACTACGACTTAACTGCTTAAAGCTTATCTGCACTGCGTGTATTCCTACACAGTTATATAATCATGGATTCATATCCATTAGTTGTGAGAGCCCAAAATCCGGGTCCCAAATCACCTCGGATCTGGTACAATCATTCTATAACTATTTGCAGAAGATATAAACATAAATTGTTTATACAATACATTACACACTATTTTCCCAAGGTCGAGTAACCTTAAATTATACACAATTCATAAACTATCTAACATATAACCTTATTATCAAACTATACTATTACAAACTAGCCGCACATTTTATCCCAAGCTGAACTTGGCTTTATCCTTTTTCCTGTATTCGAATGCATTTGCCTTATCTGCAATGTTTATCATGATATAGCAAGTGTGAGATCCCGAATTTTATGAAATGAAAGTATTCAATTTTCTTATAATTATTCTATTTGGTAAATAGTTATATTGATAAAAGGTTAAAGTTAAGGGTGATATTTGAAAATTTTGCAAAGTAAGCAAGTTGTTATAAAATATTCGTTGTGTCGGGAAATATTCGATTGGTCGGGGAATATTCATTTTAATAGGGAATATTCGTACGACGGCACAATCATTGGTGAACCCCACAATGGAAGTATTGTCGTAGTTAAAAAATGACAGAAATATCTTTTTATAAAAATAATGGTGAAAATGTTATCGTTAAAAACTGTTGAACTACTTGGTAGTAAAAGTACAATAATACGCGTGGTTGCATAGTAGCACACGGTATTGATTATTGATGCTTACGTAAGAAGTCACTCAGTTATACTCAATTATTGCTACAGTAATTGCTGCATCATATCTCTCATAATATTGATTCAATTATTGTCACAAGATCATCTCAGATAATATGTTATATTATTAAATCAATAATTGAGACGGCAAAGTTATTCATATTATTATTTGCAATATTGACAATGTCTAGAAGTTCTGTCAAGGAGAGGTTGGTCACCTAATTGCTCGCCAATAAGGAGAAATCCTTATCGAAAAATCCCTTCTTTCTTGGGAACGACCTGGTTGTTAAATATTGTGAGTTATAATATTAATGATGAATAAGTTCGTGTTGATTAAAGATGAAATTGATAGTTCTATTGTGTGAGAATTATTGGCGTTAGTGAAAATCGACATTTATTTCGATAATAATTAGTGTGTGGAGGTTATATTGACCAATCGGGTAATTGAGCGGATAAATGAGCAATTAATTGCTATTAATTCACATGCTTATAACCGTGTTCACATGTGTGTACTATTGATTCACATGATTTACTATTAGGGGAGTTGGTGCAAGATTGATAATACTTGCATGACTAAGTTAAAAATGGAGGTATAGATGAAGGTACTATACTATAATTAATTTTTTCACATGTTTAGAACTATTGAGTCACATGATTTACTATTGATTCACATGATTTACTATTAGGGGAGGTGGTGCAAGTTTGATAATACTTGGATGACTAAATTAAAAATGAAGGAAAAGATGAAGGTATTATACTGTAATATTTCGAGCCCCAAAATGTACAATTATTGAAACTATATTTTTCTATAAATAGAAGCTCATTCTTTCATTATTTTTCACCAATTCATTAAATCTACAGAACAATTATTATAGAGAGAAATTATAGAGAGAAAGAAGAAGAGAAGTCTGCTACCTCACTATTCCAGTATCCAGTCTTCTTCTGAGGTAAGGGATATTATTATTATAGTAAGGGATATTATTATTATAGTAAGGGGTATTATTTCTTTCGTATTAATGAAGAGAGTTATTTTCTTTCAATACTCGTAAGAGCTGTTATTCCATTCTTTATTATTCTGTTGGAATAACCTGTCTGTGCGATCTATCACATGCCTGGTGAATTCTTCTTTTATTCCATTCTTTATTATTCTGTTGGAATAACCTATCTATGCGGTCTATCGCATGCCTGGTGAATTCTTCTATTATTCTATTCTTTATTATTCTGTTGGAATAACCTGTCTATGCGGACTACCGCATGCATGGTGAATTCTTCTGTTATTTCATTCTTTATTATTCTGTTGGAATAACTTGTCTGTGCGGTCTATCGCATGCCTGGTGAATTCTATTGTTATTCCATTCTTTATTATTCTGTTGGAATATCCTCGTCATGCATGCGGATTACGCATGACTTCAGTTCCATTCTTTATTATTACATTTAGAATTTCACATCATGCTGCGGATATGCATGACTGGTTCCATTCTTTATTATTCATTGGGAATAACTCGTATGCATGCGGTCTATCGCATGCATGGTTAATTCTTCTGTTATTCCATTCTTTATTATTCTGTTGGAATAACCTGTCTATGTGGATTATCGCATGCATGGTGAATGATCCTTTGTATTCATTCCTTATTAAATTGTGGAAATGATCTGTCTACGTGGATTACCGCATGGCGGGTGAAAATCTATTTGCAGTTTTGTATAATCTATTATACTCGTATGAGATATCATTTCTTTTGTACTCGTCATGGAATATCATTTTCTTTGGTATTTTTTTTACGAGTTACTATTCATGGGTTACTATTCACCCGGTTACTATTCACTCTAGTATTATTCACTCGGGTATTCAGGGCACTTTTCGTGTCGAAGTACTATTCATGAGTTACTATTCACGAGTTACTATTCACCCAAATATTATCCACTCGGGTATTTGGGGTACTTTTCATGCCTGGGTACTATTCATGAGGTACTATTCCTGAAGTACTATTCATAGGGTACTATTGCAGGGTACTATTTACCCAAAAAATATATTTCTTTTCTGTCCAAATTATTTTTGGTACATGAATATTATTCTTGAATTTTACTCCACAAAGCAGTATCATGTTGACAATTTGGATATTTTTAAACACTGGATAAATTTAAAGTCTTTAATATTTGTCCTTGATTTCGTTTGATTAATGCTTATATCATTGTCATCATCTTCATGCTTATATTATGATGAAAGTCATCTTTGGCTTACGTGAAAAGATGGACTGTTGATTATTGGTTTTACAGTAGTATATCTTTGGCTTACGTGCAAAGATGGACTGTTGATTATTGGTTTTACAGTTGTATATCTTTGGCTTACGTGCAAAGATGAACTATTGATTGATGAGTATCTTTGGCTTATGTGCATAGATGAACTGTTTATTGGTATGATTATAACCAGGGATCATTCGGTATAATCATGACCCATAATGTTATAGATGATGTGGTAAAAGTCCTCATTGGCCCGTAGTGCATTGATGGATGCTTATTGGTATGATTATAACCAGGGATTATTCGGTATAATCATGACCATTGATGATTACATGAATATCCTTGGCCGTAGTGCATGGATGATTCGATGATGTGGATTGTTTATTAAGCTGAGTCTCAGCGATAAAATATTGATTATACACTTTTAATTCGTAAAAGATAGTAGATATCATGCTCTACTTGACTATTCTAAAATACAGTTGTATGTCTTTGGCTTGTAGTGCAAAGATGATTTGTGAATGAATATCTTTGGCCGTAGTGCAAAGATGAATTTATTAGTATGATTATGAGCAGGAATTATGATTTGGTATAACCATAATTTTTGATGTTTTAGGTGGAGATAGGTGATGAAAATTATCTTCGTCCTGAGTGCGAAGAGGAATTTAGAATCACAATTATGATTATGAGTTGTTCATATGATTGTAGACAGGAATTGTTGATTGATGTTATAGGGATATAACATTATTGGTGGACTTTTAACATAGAGAAGATAATAGACCCGATGGTCTATTCGACTCTTTTAATGGATTGCTCGTTTTGCTGCAACTATGGTTGAAAAGTTTTATCATCTACTATATGTTCTAAATCTCTGATTTATTACCGATGAAGGCTATTGATGATGTAAATTATCTTTAGTCATGATATTCTTTACTGGACTAGTTGTGCTCACCCTTTTTGCTTCACAATTTCTTTCAGGTAATAAGAGTGTTGCTTGGATTGACGGGGATAACGGGGAATAGAATCTGGTCTATAGTCATGCTGAGGTTCTCCTAAATAGTATGGAAATAATTTTATTGAGAACTTTAAATAAGTGTGTCGTATTGTATACGTCATTTGATATTTAATTTTGGTGAACCGAATAGGGTGAGGTGAACCCAACTTTGGAAGGTGTTTTGCCACTATCATACAAGATGTCTAATGACATACAACCTCGTGTTATCATAAGACGAGGTTGTGCACATCCACTTCTTTGAGTATATCTACGAGCACTACCTATATGATCTTGGAATTTGGTTGATGAGATAATTTTCAATTACGCATACGGTGGAGATAGTTATATGTCAAGAGAAGACTCACCATTGGAAAGAACATGATAGTAATCTTCTCATTTTTCTTTGGGGGTCTATTAGGTCAACCAAGGATAATTACGTGGACATATGATATCTATCATAACCTTGACGCATGGCCTCCCATGTATACGAAGGTTTCCTTGAGCACTTCCCAAAGATTTTAATTTAAAAAGGTTTTGATCGTATTTTTTTAAAAAGTACCATTGTAAGGTTGTGATCGAGGAACCATGAGAATTACATATATATGTATTAAAACTCACGCTTTAATCGTGGTCGTATCTCGCATAGCAGCTCAACAACAGATAAATGAAGTTTGTAAATGATTTTTGTAGTGTGATATCTGACGACTCAGAATGGGTCGTGTGGACCTATTTTGGTGGCGTCACAACAAGGGTGAGCATGAACGTTGCCCAACAAGTTTAAATATTATTTAAGGATATATCATGATTGAAAGAGTCTGAATAATAAGTGGCTATAATTCATCAATATAGTTGTGAATTAAGTGCGAACAAACTTTTGACCGAACAAGTATTGAACATGAACAAATATATGTAGACCAAACCGGTAATGAAGGTGATCGACCTTTCATACACGACTTATACATATAATATATGTAGTAGTACAATTCTACATGGAAATCAAAGAATGATTAACCATAAGCATATCTGAATGAAACAACTGTTAGTAGAGTTAAGTAAAACTTGTCTGAACCGTTGATTACCGCTACGTAATTTATATCACTTTATCCGAAGATCTAATATTAGTAATATAGATCTCCAATATTAGAATAATATCATCACAATATAATACTACTATATTTATATACATAAAATAACCTAAACACATAACACATAACCCTATCAGTCTATACAGCACATAAGACACAACATTAAGTCAGACTATTTAAGTCTGAGTTGAAACCGACACAATTCTATCATCCCGACGGTCTAGTCAGACAAATATCGAGTTTAAGTTCAATTAAACTCTGCCTAAACACTTAACAATTATCCTAGATAATCATATTATCAGTCAAAATAATTTTCATAGACTTGTAATAATTTTCAGATAATTAATATCATTTATCATAATTTTTCAATCACTTATATCGTATTTAAATGAATTAAGTACCACATAATTCCTTAATCATTAATATTTATTTATCATTAAATATTAATGAAAATCACAACATAATATTATAATATAATTATAATATTTCAAAGTATTTTAATACCTTAAAATCATATTTATATGATTTTTAAACCATTAAATTCATTATCGATAATTGCGATTAATATTAAAATATTAATCTTTTCATGACAAAATATCAAAAGTTATATTTTATAACTTAAAATATTTTTATAACACTTAAATCATTTTTATATGTTTTTAAATTATTAATTCTATTTTTCCATAATTTATTTAATATATTTATTAAATAAATTAATTACCATTAATAATAAATTATTATCGAAATTCACCACAAAATATTAAAAGTCATAAAAATAACTTAAAATATTTTCTAATACCATAATATAATTTTTCATGATTTTTCATGAATTAAAACCATTTTAAAATAATTTATTTAATATTATAATTAAATAAATAAATACCTTTTATATTCCAAAAATATTAAATATTTTTGAAATATACTCAAAATAATTAAAAACTATTTTTCAGGCTTTAAAATAATATTTCATAATTTATTATGTATTTTTAATAATTAAAAACCATTTTTTCTATTTATTTAATAAAATAAATCATTTTTCAAAATAAGTGTCGCTAAAGGTGTCTTTAGTGACAAAACTGTCCCTGGTTGTGTTCTTCAGCGAACCCAGAAACTCATACTTAGTTTCCAAGTTAGGTAGTTTGACCAACAATAGATTCGTGTTCTTGATGTTTTCTAGGTTGCATAATGTGATAATGTTGTAGTGCTAATGTAGTACTACAACCCTAAACAAATTACATGGCCAAAACATGAACAACCTGCAAGATCTAAGCTACAGAAACACTTGTCAGACATGTTCTTGAGTTTACGGTCGCCTTAAACTTCAAGCGATTCAAGGTACAACTTTGCAGCCTTGAATCTTTGCTTTTCATGACTTTTTTATGTGATGTAAAGGTTCAAATCTATAGTAGTTATGTCAAGGTACAACAACAATTCAACATATCAACTTAACAACATCAAAACAATAGGATCTAGGTCAGTCAAACTAGACCACAACAACTGTTCTTGAACATTTCTAGAAGACCCAGAAATGTTCTTGAGCAGTTTGGTCAACGGTGGCTTGACCATGAATTGCTCTGATTCTGTGAAGGATCTGAGGGTTCCAATGAATTTAGTATGTAGATTACATGACAGACTATAATATTCAACCAACAACATAGCACAAACACTTAAAATAAGCGAGATCTAGAGACTGCAATATCATTGTCAGACGTTTTGGAAATTCTGGGTTTGCCCAGAACCCATATTTCATGACTGGTCAATGTTGTTTGACTGATCATAACATGAAATCAAGACATGATCCAACTCTGATTCAAGTTGGAAAGCAATGACCACATAACATAGTACACGTTCAAACATTTAAAACACAAAAACAAATAACAGACACCAATCTATGTGGTTTGACATTTGACTGTCAGACACTAATTTTCCTGATTTCCAAATTTAAGAAATCTTCAATTTTGAGCACATTGATGTTATGGATCTGGGATCTAACAACCCAGATCACTAATTAACACCTTATAACACATTTATAAACAACAAATCATAACATCTAACATCAAATCTAAGGATTTCAAGATTTATGGTTTTTATACCATTTAGGCTTTGATTCATGAACTGATCCTTGATGATCTGACTTTTGAGAGCTAACACATGATCCTAGCTTAAAATTTTACACACTCTCACTCTACATTCCCGAATTTTTAGAGAGAAAAAGCCTTGGGAGAAAATGAGAGTAAAGTGGTCCCTTTTCTCTCTCTTTAATCCATATAATAGATATGGTTCAATGTATTTTGCTAGATATAAAAGTCACATGCTAAGCTAGGGTTAGGGCTAGGGTTGGTGAACAACCAAAGATAAAGCAAGATTGCAAGCTACCTTATTAAAGAAATAAAAAGGGCATTTAAGTCATTTCCAAACCATTTTTATTCTAGAATTATCATTTGATACAAACCCTTAGGGTTTTACCTATTAGGGTTAAAACCTAAGGTTCCATAAATCAATTTTCTAGGATTTTCGGATTAGGGTTTTCGAAATATAAAATTAATATTTCAAAATTATTATTAGGATTCTATAAATATATTTAGATTTCCTAATCATACACTCAGTCTTGCTAATTAGGATTATTACTTCCTAATTAAAATTGCTAATTTAGCAATTAGGTTCAAAATTATACATTAGGGTTTCTGACGGAACAATTAGGGTTCAAAAATTTGAAATTAGGGTTTGCTAATTAATTAAGCTTTACCCTAATTAATATTATAATTAATAGCACTTAAGCATTATAATTCTCCGTTAAGTTCCCAGATTAGGGTTTCAAATTCCCGGAACCGAAATTAGGGTTTTAGAACCGGTTTCTAGGGTTTCTTATCAGACGTTAGGGTTTTCTAAGTGAATGTTGACGTTCTTAATATACGATTAGGGTTTGACACAGATATAATTTTTCTGGTCTACCCTTGACCCTTAACCACATATTGTACACACATATAATCGTATTTCACGTAACATAAACACATATACTTAATCTGAAATAATTCACCAAAATCCTTCATGAATTTTGAAATCCTCAAAATTCCTTCCCAAAAATATCAAACGCATACACTTATTTTCCTGCTCAGTTCATTATTTGACCTTAAATCAATCATTTAAGATTTTAATAAATTGTCTAAATTCTCGGGTAGTCACATTCACCCATTCTTCTAAGAATTTCGTCCCCGAAATTCACCTTACACCTTACACCGTACTGCTTACACCATTCACACATATCATCACATGTTACCCAATACACCACTCACAAGAGTAAAAGTTTTCAAATTATGCTGAGGGGTCATATAGACCATGAACACATAGTTTTAACGATATTCATACCGCAAAACAATACATTACTTGGTATGTTTACAATCACAAAGAAGGTAAACTACCGTTGCTAGTACTTTAGGTAATTAGCCTATCGTACTCTTACGTCATGCATAACGTATTAATCATGTCTAGCGAATATTTACGCTACTTGATTTGATTATTTATCCAAACAACATAGTTCACCTCAGTCTTATCATAGGATTCCGCACCAAAACAATTTGGTTCAAAAAATTTCTTTCAATGAACACTTAGAGTTTTCATAACATTAGTCTAGCTGAATCGAATAGCGTAGACTCATATCAATAATTCAATTCAATCGAATTATTTAGATGTAGCCAAACCCCGTTGGCAAATTAAAATTTTGAAAACTTTTTCAAGAATGACGTCATGATGCCGTATTGTATTAACAGTCCGTTTGAGGATGTCGTCTTTGTCATAACACATCATACAATAGTGGAATAACAATTTTAGATCAAATTCACACTAAGTATTCCTGTATTTACAACTCCATCACCTTTTTATCATCTCTGCACAAGGTTACATGGTACATAAGTGATAAATAAAATATATTTTGATATTTCAAATCATTTGCGTCTAGCCGAAATAAGTAGCATATACTGTACTTTAAACCGTTTCAAAAATGGTTATGAGTCTACATTTTTTTTAAAAGCACATAGTGTGTATTTAGCTTGATGTCAAAATTTCGAAATCTAGCATAGCTAGGAGTTTTGGAAAACTTATGTCTCCACTAATAATCATTTGCTTAACAATCTATCTGTTCCTATAATCCTCAATTCTCCATTTACACACAACTATACCCAGTTCGACAAACCACACTTAGGAGTTCATAAAATTGCCACAATTATATGAGTTTAAGAACTTACCCTAGTCAAACCTTTGGCGTCCATTCGCTGAGGGGTTCATAAACATTTCATATAACTATGAGTCAAGAATGTCACATAAGCATGAGTTTTAAAAACTCGTACTTAACCCTATACTCTCTACCTATGACCTATCTATCTGTTATACACATGAGAAAGGAATCACCCTCTTAACATGCATATAGCAAATAGCGCAACACAACATTTCAATGATTATCAATGCCAGATACTAAGTAGTTTTTACACCAAGTATAATTCCCTGCCCATACAAGGAATCATACAACTCAACTACCGACATGAGTCCTCAATTGAAATCCTCACCTAATACTAACTCCCTTCTCAATACGAATTTCATTTAATCCGTATTCATAATTGTGACGCCCCCAAAATTAGGTATACGTCACCCATCTTGGGTCGCCACTTACATGGTACATAAATTCAAATACAACTTACTAATATAACTGTCGTGTACAATACGACATAAACTGTGAGTTTGAATACAAATATTGTCTACTAGATATTATACAAACTCAAAAGGAGTCCTCATTACAACTATTATCACACTATTTCACGTAATAGTGAGGACTACTAATGCTATCCTCCGGACCATTACTTCGTTCCCCAGGCTAAATCGGTATATGTTCTCATTTCACAAGAGAACAGTGAAAGAAAGGGTGAGCTCAACTAGCCCAGTAAGAAATATTATGACTAAGATAATGCAGAATAAATTATCATTAGCCTTCAACAGTGTTAAACTGATAAAATACAATAGACAACCAGTTTAATCTGCAATGAATAAGCAATCCATTAACAGTCAAGTAGAGAATAAAGTCTACTATCTTTTAGGTTTTAAAAGGTTTTCATCAATTTTTATCGCTGAGACTCAGCTTAATAAATAAACCACCACATCTAATCATTCCTGTACCACGGTCAAGGATTTTCATCAAATTATCAATGGTCATGACTATACCGAATCACCCCTGGTCATAATCATACCAAAAACTATCCATCACTGCATTACAGGCCACTGAGGACTTTTATCACATCATTTATAACAAGCCATGATTATTATAATGATGATCCCCGGTCATAATCATACTAAGTTCATCTATGCACGTAAGCCAAAGATAACATGATATATCATGAGGATGATGACAATGACATAGTAATTCAATAAAACAAGTTCAAGAATTATTAAATCCATGAATTATTAACGTCCAAATTGTCAACATGATCTTTGTTTACAGTGAGTAAAATTCAAGAATGATCAGAAGAATATTTCCATGAAAAGATACTGGATGAAACGCAAATATCAAGGATATTCTACTAATTTCATGGAGTATAGAAGTCAAAGTTTTAACCAACTGGGTATAATAAAGAATGGAATAACAAAAGAAATCACCATGCATGCGGTATTTAGCGCAGGCGGGTTATTCCAATGAATAATAATAACGAGAACCAGTCGGTGAAATTCACACGCAAGCAGGATGTTCCAACGAATAATAAAGATGGAACCCGGATCCGGTGTAAAACACACGATAGGATATTCCAACGGAATGATAAAGATTTTAAACCAGTCCCGGTAAAAACCTACATGATAAGATGTTCCAATAGAATAATAAAAAAAGCGGAACCGGTCCTGGTGTAAAACACACGCATGTGGATGTTCCAATGTAATAATAGAATAATGTCACCAAGTATAGGGTAAACCGCGTATACAGGTTATTGTTAGGTTTGTAATATTCATCAACGCAATCAAATTGCATAAAATTACGGAAGCGTGTAAAATCAGAGTTTAAAAAATTTACAAACCATATACCTGGATCATCCTTTATGCATAATTATTAATTAAACGAAAAGATAAAGAATAAATCATACCCTTGAAGATCGAGCTTCCTCAGGTACAAGTTCACCTCCAAATCCTTTCGCGTTCAATCTTGAATCCACCGGGTTTGGTTCCTTCCTTTGATCAACGTTAGCCACCCAAATGTTTGGCCTCTAGAGGTGATCCACCAAGGAAGAATAAAATTCAAGAAGATGGGTGTTTGGCTCAAACCCTAGTTTTCTATCTCTATAGAAAATGTGTACTCTCCCAACAATTGGAATTATTAATTATGTTGAAAAAGTCAACAACCCATACCACCCATAATAAGACTCCTCTTATTTATAGATGTGGGCAACCCACCTTAACAATTAAGGAATTGGGTTTTAATTAATTAATTAAATTCTTTTAATTTATTAAGCTCCCTAATCTTATTAGGGATAATTAATTAAACTCCTTTAATTAATTTTCCTTCCTAATCCAATTAGGAATAAATGAGAGTACTTATATTAAATTAATTCCTAAACTCTTTTAGAAATTAAAATAATAATAATTGTAATAATATTAATAAGACTCCTCTTATTAATTTATATTTAATATTTCTAAAATATTAAATAATAAATATTAAGCTATTTAATTTATTCTATCACCATAGATTAAATTAAATATACTTAACTTATATTATTACGATTATGCCATTAACTTCTTAAATAATTATTCTTCCTTTTATGGTGTGACCCTTTAGGTTCTCCATATTAAACCTAGGTTGTGAATAAATCAATTAGAACAATTCTAATCTTATTTAAATAAATAAATTATATAATTAATTTATTTAAATAAATAATATTTATTCTACAATAGGGATAAGCCTCCCTAAAGCGATCAACGACTTTCCGGATAATATAGATTTCAACATTAATCATTAAAGAACCTTTGAGTAAATAGTTACCGTACAATTCAATCCTTCCACCATACAATGTCCCAATTAAATATAAGACATGGAATTACCATCAAGTCTTATTTTATTTAATTATATGTATTTCGATCCTTAAATGCACACTCAAAACAATGCAAATTAGAAACTCCTTTCTAATTTCATTACGCCTTAACCAAGAGACTCTTTGGGTTGTCATTTATCGAATCACATAGGACATTTCTCTTCTTTTATTAGAAGTGGTAGATTCTTTATTGATCATACATTATCTCCATGTACAACTTATTATACCCAAGCATACCCTTTGATATACCCTAAGGGTCTTAAGGAATAAGTCAAAGTATAACTCATCATACACAAGATACTATGATGATCTCAAGTCCAAGGATCACTTGTACTACTACTATTACTACAGAAATTCCTATTGACAGCAAATAAAACTCCATTAGGTATTCCTTAGCGAGCCACGTTCGATGAACTTATTCTCTAATAAGCACCTACATACTTGCTTTAGTGTCTCCACACAAATGATCATGAGATCAATCATCCTCATCCAACGAGCAAGAACGTATGTACCAATCTATCCGGATTCACTAATCCCCAATTTAGTAATCCAATGATTGGGAACTATTTTAGTTTTAAGCTTTCTAAGAATTTAGATCTCATTAGAATGATCATCATCATTATTCTAAAAGCATTGCTTAAAACTATGGGTTTATCACATATTATAAAACAAAGATCATGTAGATAATTAAAAGCCTTTAATAAATTAATATTTTTTATTAATAAATGAATAAGATTGTTTACAAAGTATATGCTTTATCATCAAACATGATTGGCTTGTATGCATACTACTTTCAATATCCCACTTGCACTAAAGCCAATCGTCATGGTATCTTATACTCTTCTTCTCTAAGTGACGATTATCCTGCTGTTGGATAAGCTTTAGTTAATGGATATGTAATGTTGTTCATGAGAGTCCACTATCTCTATAGTGATTTCCCATCTTTCAATGATTCTTATAATCAAATGAAAGTGCCACAACACATGTTTAGATCCAAGATGAGACTTAGAACTATTCCTAGTTACGTAATGAACTTTTAATCCAAACAATCAACTTGCGACTTCATTTATAGCTATATACTTTGTCTTTATCACTAAACCAAAGAACTCTTTCTTTGTTTGGAACCTTTCCAATTCAACGCACCACTTTATTCAAGGTAACACTTTACCCTAAAGTGGATTTTCGGTCGTCTTGGTGCATCTCCGAAAACTTGAGTCTGTAAAGCCCTCTAGTTTTAATTGCACCCACCATGTTTGCTCACATCCTTAGTGCTTGGGTTAAGAACTTTAAGATGTTTTTCACCGCTTACAAAGATGATCTTCTCCAGAATATGACCGATCAACATCGGTCTCTCGTATATTTCATTGCATACATGATTGTCACTCATGCGATCTCTCTTCTTTGGAGTCTATGGGGACTATTAAGAGAGATACACTCCATGGCTCATCTACATGAGACATCTCATGGAGTTTGCCATGCTAAACGACTTTAGCATCAAATGAATATACGTTCCTTGGGTTAAGTCGAGCATCCTCTTAAATCTATCTATATAGATTTATATCCCCAATTAAGATACTCTTCCAAATCATTCATGGAGGAATGTTTAGACAACTTTATCTTTACTGATTGTAGCATTGGTATGTCATTCCTTATCCGTAGTATATCAACATATAATATTAGGAATGTCATGGCGCTCCCACTGTCCCTTTTGTACACACTAGAACTCTTACCTCATCGTATGTAACTGGATCATCATCTTCTATGATGTGTACCTCATCATCATCATCTATGATGAATTCATACCTCCTAGGTATCTTCGGTACTATTCCAAATTTACGATTCATTTGTGGTATAATAGGTCTATCTACAGGTTCCTCTTATTTGACTTATAGTATTTTGTGGTTCTTGAACTCTTCAAGATCTATTATCCTCCCACTAGCCCCTTCAATGATAAACACCTTTATCTTAGAAGGCAGCGTGTTTCGTAACAAACACCTTTTGCTAAGTAGAATTATAGAACATATACCCTAAACTTACTTTAGGATGTCCCACAAATCGACACTTGTCAAATCTTGTCCCAAAGCTTATCCTTTGAAACCTTTTTCACATAAGTTGGACAACCCTTTATCTTAACATACTTAAGATTAGGAATCCTCCCCATCCATAACTTTTATGGAGTCTTGGGGCCGGATTTTGAGGTTACCTTTTCGTAGATATGCACGACCATTTCTAGGACATTATCCCGTAAGGATACCGGAATGTCGGTAAAATCATTATGGATCGCACCATGTCCAACAAGGTACGATTTTTCCTTTTAGATACATCAATCAATTATTACGTATCAGGATGTGTCCATTATGAGAAAACCATTTGAGATGATCTAGAAACTTATTGCACAAGTATTTATTCCTTGATCTGATCAAAGAATCTTAATACTTTGTCAATTTGTTTCACTTCTGAATTTTTTTGAACCTTTCAAATAATTCACACTTGTATTTCATTAAATACACACATTTAACTCTTTAAATGATCATCTCCTTTTCTTATACTAGTTTGTTCAATTTGTAAAATTATTTTCACGTAAATCAAGTATACAAAATCCATTAAGTGATATTCCAGTTTTATACAAAACATTATTATTATAAATAGAACAACAATTGTTCTTAAATATAATACTAAAGATTTCATTGTCCAACAATAAAATGGAAATAATGTTTTCAACGAGAACTAGAATACAATAACAACTTATTGACTTAATAGATTTTTCCATAGGCATTGTTAAACTATAAGTTTCTATGGCTAATGTTGCAACCTTTGCTTCATTTCCCACACATAGGATTACTTATATTTGTTTAGCTTTCTACTTACATTTGGTCCTTCATAAATCTATATTTATGATAACCAAAGTCGGTATCCAATACCCAAGTAGAACCTTGACTTAAAGAAAAATTTATTTCAATCATGAACAAAAACTGTATTGTAACCGAAACTTCACTAAGCTTCTTTGGTTAGCCTCTGCAAGATCCTTCTCGCAGTTTCTTTCCAGTGTCTAGGCTTATTGCAGTGGAAGCAAACTCCTTTGCTATCCGTATCAGTTTTGTTCGTATTATCCTTTGTTTATGCCTTTCTATTTACCTTCTTTGAATCGTTCTTCTTTTCAGAAGATCCTTTGGCCCCTACCAGTAAGACTTTGTTTTTCTCGGTTGGAAAGTCACTCTCAACATTTTCAACATGTTAAGCAAGTCAGCGAGACTGATATCTAGCTTGTTCATATGAAAAATTCACAACAATTGTGAAAGGAGTCCGGGAGTGAGTGCAAGATCAAATCTTGGCTCAACTCTCCATCCATGACAAAACTCGTTGTCCTAATTGATCAATCAAATTGATTATCATTAGGACATGTGTCTGTACTGTAGTGCCTTCGGTCATTCTAGATCGGAAGAGCTTCTTAGATATCTGGTATCTATCAGTCCTACTTTCCTCACCATCAACTACTTGATGTGCAGGAATATAGTAGGAGCATCCATAGTTTCATGCTGACGCTGAAGCTCGTTACACATAGATGCGAGCATGATGCATTGAGCCAACTGTGCATCATCTTGCCACTTTCTAAAAGTAGCAATGTCTTCCTCAGAGGCATTATGCGCAACCATTGCTTGAGGATAGGCGTATTAAGGACATAAGATAGCTTTTCACTTATGAGAACTATTCTCAAATTCCTTAACCAATCCATTTAATTGATGCAGTTAATTTAGCATCTAATATGCTTCGCAGTGATAGTAATTTTAGACATTGTAAAATTACGTAAATGAATTTGTAATTAACAACATTTTAACATACATTCTTTTATTAATTACCAAAATAAATTAGGTCTTGTTTTAAATTGGTATCTCCCACTATTTTCTTCAAACTATATTACCTCACTTATATAGTTCGGCAAAAATCTAATTAAAGATTTGCTAGTGAGAATAAGGATCCCATTTCAAATGTATATAGCCTTGTGGTGACACAACAAACTATATATAAATAAATAGGTAGACAACTTTTGTCAATTACATCAACTATGCAACTCCTTGTATTTTGCCTCTTAGATTATTTTGATCAAGTGGTGGCACATCCGAATCAAAATTATCCAAGTTAAGTCCAACCTAGCACTCCATATATTCAAAAAGAAAAATATCATCCTTGTGGTGACACAACAAAACAATATTGTTCAATTTTCTTTATAAGCATCAAATGTGATAAATTAACATCTTAAATACTTAATACTTGCCTTGTGGTGACACAACAAACTCATATTAAATATTTAATACTCTATTAATTTTATCATGCTAGAAAGGCTGACGCTCGATATTCCAAATATCTTTGAACGCTTAGGACTTAATATAAAAAAATTGAGGGTTTGTTATTAATTTTGTCTCATCTTGTTTAGCGCATTTTTATATATATATATAAAATACGCGTTATATTAATGAACATGCTGAAGCATGTTTGCATAATATATAATATATATAGTATAAGCATGCACATATAGAATACTATATTCTACCCGGATTGATTATGGACTTTTATTCTAGTTTGGTTCACTAGAGCCACCAAGTGAACCAAAAGGTCAAACCCTAGGGGTGCAAGAAATAATATTTAAATATAACTATTACATTTAAACCGGCTCTATTACAAACGGGTCTTCAAGCTTCTTGTCCCTCGATCTCTAATTTTTCAAAATAATTCTAAATATTCCTATTACAAAACTATTTAAAATAAATAGAAACCTTGATCGCTATCGAGGGAAGTACATAGGAGGAGATAGAATTTATATTAAGAAAAATTAGAGAAGACGAGGTACTGCAGAGACCCCATTTAATAAAACCCATACATTCATGCATCCAACTAAAATAAAATCCAATCGCATTGGTCAATAGTCCATAATCAATCCCATTTATTATCATACACATCACCATATGCATCAATAAATCACATTCATCTCATGAATAATAAACATTTAATATATATATTGATATCATTTAATGGGCAAATTTAGTTAGTATAAAATCTATTTTTGAATCAAAATAAACTCCTTTATTTTAATCCAAATTTAAATCAAAATAAAACTATTTTATTTTAATTTATCCTATTTTGAATAAAATAAACTATTTTATTTTAATCAAAATCTTTAATCAAAATAAACTCCTTTATTTTAATTAATTATGGAATCCAATTCCAAGTAAAAAAAAATCTTTAATTAAAATAAACTCTTTTATTTTAATTAATTATGGAATCCAATTCCATGTAATAAAAAAAAATTTTAATTAAAATAAACTCTTTTATTTTAATTAATTATGGAATCCAATTCCATGTAATAAAAAATCTTTATTAAAGGAAACACGGATTATATTTCCTATTCACAAATAAACTCCTTTATTTTGAATAATATGAAATCTTATTTCATATTTAAATAAACTCCTTTATTTAAGGAAACACGGATTTTCTTTCCTATTCACAAATAAACTCTTTTATTTTGAATAATATGAAATCCTATTTCATATCTAAATAAACTCCTTTATTTAAGGAAAAATATAATCCAATTTCAACTCCAATTAGTTATCATGGAATCCAATTCCAACTCTAATTAGTTAGCATGAAATTCTAATTTTAAAATTAAAATAAACTTTATTTTAATATTAAAATAAACCTTTTATTTTAAGATTAAAATAAACCTTTTTATTTTAATTATAAAATTATTAAAATTAAAATAAAACTTTATATTTTAATATTAAAATAAACTTTTTATTTTAAAATTAAAATAAACTTTTATTTTAATTATATAATAATTAAGAATATATATATATAATATTACGGTAATAATATATATATATAACCGTGCATGGCCTTTTATTTTAAAATCCTTTATCAGGTGTAGGAGGGTGATTCGCTGTAGAGACCTCGTCCAACTGATCATTAAACCCATTTGGTTCTCCAGAACAGCTATCTTGAAGTCCCCAAGTGTCACTACCATTAGTCTCCTTGAATTTCGTTTAATAAATAAACTTTTTGCCGAATTCCTGTTAACTTTTTTTTTGTTTGCATGGCTCATATGAGACAACATGATACACGGACGGATTAGCGCAACAGCCCTTTCGGTAAAAAAAAATTTCGGCACCTCATTTCCGTGTATAGCAGCCTGTAGCCTTAAAAAAAAAAATTTTGTTTTTTTTTTTTTTTTTTTTTTTAATAAATTTTATACAATAAAATTATGCCCAATTAAATTGTTCTAAACACATATCAATATACATATCAAATTTGAACAATTAATAATTTGCATAAAGGTTTGGCTCTGATGCCACTGTTAGGTTTGTAATATTCATCAACGCAATCAAATTGCATAAAATTACGGAAGCGTGTAAAATCAGAGTTTAAAAAATTTACAAACCATATACCTGGATCATCCTTTATGCATAATTATTAATTAAACGAAAAGATAAAGAATAAATCATACCCTTGAAGATCGAGCTTCCTCAGGTACAAGTTCACCTCCAAATCCTTTCGCGTTCAATCTTGAATCCACCGGGTTTGGTTCCTTCCTTTGATCAACGTTAGCCACCCAAATGTTTGGCCTCTAGAGGTGATCCACCAAGGAAGAATAAAATTCAAGAAGATGGGTGTTTGGCTCAAACCCTAGTTTTCTATCTCTATAGAAAGGGTGTACTCTCCCAACAATTGGAATTATTACGTATGTTGAAAAAGTCAACATCCCATACCCACCCATAATAAGACTCCTCTTATTTATAGATGTGGGCAACCCACCTTAACAATTAAGGAATTGGGTTTTATTTAATTAATTAAATTCTTTTAATTTATTAAGCTCCCTAATCTTATTAGGGATAATTAATTAAACTCCTTTAATTAATTTTCCTTCCTAATCCAATTAGGAATAAATGAGAGTACTTATATTAAATTAATTCCTAAACTCTTTTAGAAATTAAAATAATAATAATTGTAATAATATTAATAAGACTCCTCTTATTAATTTATATTTAATATTTCTAAAATATTAAATAATAAATATTAAGCTATTTAATTTATTCTATCACCATAGATTAAATTAAATATACTTAACATATTATTACGATTATGCCATTAACTTCTTAAATAATTATTCTTCCTTTTATGGTGTGACCCTTTAGGTTCTCCATATTAAACCGGTTGTGAATAAATCAATTAGAACAATTCTAATCTTATTTAAATAAATAAATTATATAATTAATTTATTTAAATAAATAATATTTATTCTACAATAGGGATAAACCTCCCTAGCGATCAACGACTTTCCAAATAATATAGATTTCAACATTAATCATTAAAGAACCTTTGAGTAAATAGTTACCGTACAATTCAATCCTTCCACCATACAATGTCCCAATTAAATATAAGACATGGAATTACTGTCAAGTCTTATTTTATTTAATTATATGTATTTCGATCCTTAAATGCACAACTCCAAACAATGCAAATTAGAAACTCCTTTCTAATTTCATTACGCTTAACCCAGGACTCTTTGGGTTGTCATTTATCGAATCACATAGGACATTTCTCTTCTTTTATTAGAAGTGGTAGATTCTTTATTGATCATACATTATCTCCATGTATAACTTATTATACCCAAGCATACCCTTTGATATACCCTAAGGGTCTTAAGGAATAAGTCAAAGTATAACTCATCATACACAAGATACTATGATGATCTCAAGTCCAAGGATCACTTGTACTACTACTACTACAGAATTCCTATTGACAGCAAATAAAACTCCATTAGGTATTCCTTAGCGAGCCACGCTCAAATGAACTTATTCTCTAATAAGCACCTACATACTTGCTTTAGTGTCTCCACACAAATGATCATGAGATCAATCATCCTCATCCAATGAGCAAGCAACGATGTATGTACCAATCTATCCGGATTCACTAATCCCCAATTTAGTAATCCAATGATTGGGAACTATTTTAGTTTTAAGCTTTCTAAGAATTTAGATCTCATTAGAATGATCATCATCATTATTCTAAAAGCATTGCTTAAAACTATGGGTTTATCACATATTATAAAAAAACAAACATCATGTAGATAATTAAAAGCCTTTAATAAATTAATATTTTTATTAATAAATGAATAAGATTGTTTACAAAGTATATGCTTTATCATCAAACATGATTGGCTTGTATGCATACTACTTTTTCGGTTATTCCAATGTAATAATAACCAATGGAATAACATAAGGATTTCACCAAGTATAGGGTATGCCATGATATATCGGAGTTATGTATAGGGTATGCAACTTTTACAAAGTTATTCCAATGTAATAATAGTGAATGGAATAATGTAAGTTCTCTTCAAGAAGAAAGAATAACACCCTTACCGTAAAAGAACCTAATATAGAAGTAGTGAAGTAGCGAATACTCTTCTTCTTTCTATAATTTTCTCTCTATAGCTTCTCTCTATAATTTCTCTCTCTAGAGTTTCAATGAATTCGTAAGAAAATAATGAAGGAATGAGCTTCTATTTATAGGAAAATGGAATGCATAGTAACTAATCCATGAACGGTCCAGATTGATTTACTTTAATCGGCGGTCCATATTTAAAGAAAAATCTTTTAAATAAAATATAATATATTCTATTTATAAAAACATTTTACTATACAAACACTATGCAATACTATGCAAAACACTATGCAACACTATGCATAATAAAATATAATATATTCTATTTATGTAAATAACTTTAATAAAGTATTCTATTTTATATAAAAGATGTTTCATTTTATTACGTTAATAATACGAATAAAACAAAACGTCATTATCGTTATAATAATTCATATTATTAATCGACAATAATGGAATCAAACCGGTGACTTCTCACATAAGCATCAATAATCAATACCGTAATGCTACTATGCAACCACACGTATTCATCGTACTTTTACTACCGAGTAGTTCAATAGTAACCACGGTAAAACTTCCGCCGTTATTTCAAAGAAAATATTTTTGTCGCTTTCTCAATCCGACAATAATTACATTGTGGTCCACCAATGATTGAGTAGTTGTGCGAATATTCCCCGCTAAACCAATATTCCCCACCAATCGAATATAATATAACCACTTGCATACTTTGCAAAATTTATAAATACTACCCACAACTATAATATTTATCTCAAATTCACACCATAATATTAAAAATTATTTCGACAAAATTTAAATCTTTATTGATAAAATCTGGGTCTCACAATCTCCCTCCTTATGGAATTTTGCCCTCGAAATTAGGGTACGCACGGTATGATAAAGAGATGAGGATACCTTGAATACCTTTATCGTTTTAAAATAATAAATTCATCTTTGAAATCGCCAAAGCTATTCATTAACAATTCATCTTTGCACTACAAAGCTAAAGATATACAACGTAAAAACCAATAATACGGAGACTCACTTAATAGTATCACAACCATGAATTATCCATGCACTCATCGCTAAGGATATTCGTGTTTTCAATTACTACCATGATTATACCGAATAATCCGTGGTCATAATCATACCAAGTCTATCAATGCACTACTCTGACCAAAGATGACTTTTACCACATCCATGAATTAATATTTCATTCACGAGACTCACTTCAATAATTAATCCATATCATCGAATCATCCTCGCACTCACTGGGCCAAGGATATTCATTAGTATCACGACCACGAATTATCCATGCACTACTACCAAAGATAATCGTGTATTCATTAAGTATCACGACCACAAATTATCCATGCACTACTACCAAAAGATAATCGTGTATTCATTAGTATCACGACCACAAATTATCCATGCACTACGGCCAAAGATAATTGTGTATTCATTAGTATCACGACCACAAATTATCCATGCACTACTACGAAAGATAATTGTGTATTCATTAGTATCACGACCACGAATTATCCATGCACTACTACCAAAGATAATCGTGTATTCATTAGTATCACGACCACAAATTATCCATGCACTACGGCCAAAGATAATTGTGTATTCATTAAGATCACGACCACAAATTATCCATGCACTACTACCAAAGATAATTGTGTATTCATTAGTATCACGACCATAAATTATCCATGCACTACTACCAAAGATAATTGTGTATTCATTAGTATCACGCGACCACGAATTATCCATGCACTACTACCAAAGATAATTGTGTATTCATTAGTTTCACGACCACAAATTATCCATGCACTACTACCAAAGATAATTGTGTATTCATTAGTATCACGACCACAAATTATCCATGCACTACGGCCAAAGATAATTGTGTATTCATTAAGATCATCGCGACCACAAATTATCCATGCACTACTACCAAAGATAATTGTGTATTCATTAGTATCACGACCACAAATTATCCATGCACTACGGCCAAAGATAATTGTGTTTTCAATTACTACATATGATTATACCGAAACAATCCCCTCGGTCATAATAATACCAAGTCCATCTATGCACTGACAAGCCATGTATTGACTTTCAACATAATATAAGCATGAGGATAATGATATAAAGAATCAATCAAATGAGATAAAGGATAAATATTAAACATTTATAATATAATTTATCCAGATTCAAGAATATCCCCATGTTATCAATCACTTAATAATCTCATAATCTAATAACATTAATATTATAATAATATTTTAATCACTTCTTAAATTTATAAACAATTTATCTCAATTGTTTACGCTTTACCATATAATGCATTTAATCATTCAAAAATGCCATACTCATAAAATATCATCACCAATTATCAAATCTCTCATCAAAAATATGCATATATTCTATATAGGATTCTCTAGCCATAAAATCCTATTTTCAACTTTGTTACTTCACATAACATATTTAACTCATATGTTCGTAACTAAACTATTTTCATGAAAAATACCAAATTAGTCCCAAAAATATTTCTTTTCTGGGATTTAGCATAATATAGTCCCATAATGAAAATATATTTTTCTAAATTTTTAAAATTCATTTACTATTTTTCAAAAATCAATTTCTAATTAATTCCTTAAGAAATTAGCTACCTCAAGTTTAACTCGAAAAATTCCCAAATCTTGGCAGGATCTTACACATGTTATCGTGAGCTTCCAGTTTAAATTTCATGGTCATCTGAGTTATAGAACTCCTAGTTATAGCGTTTTAAATCATTTTAAAACCTAAATATTGAAATAGTCATAACTTGCTCATTTTAAGTCGAATGAGCTCATTTTTGGACAGGAGGTACTTTATACCATATACTTTCATGTCCCAAAAGGCCAGAATTTTTCTCATAATTTAAGTGGCCGAAACAGTCCCTTAAAGTTTCTGGGCAGTAGCATTTTCAAAATTACAACTTTGGCCTCCTTTGCTAAAATCAGTCCCCACAAAAATCTACAACACCTTTTCCAGTAATTCCACTTGTATTAGTTAGGTAACTCATAGATCTAACTCTAGGACTTGACCACATTCAAAAATTCAAAATATAATAAGAGATATAGTCAATTGAATTTCATGTTACGCTTTTCACCAAAATCGATTTTCAACTCTTTGTGATTTCTAAGAAACTTTCATGTTTTCACATACTAACCAACATAACTCATCATAAAACTTACTAATACTTCATATACCTATGATTTTCATTATTCCAATGCTTTTATTATGACTTTCATCATAAACCACGTAAACTGTTCATTTTAGTTGAAGAAATATTTGAGGGTTTAAGAAATGGGTTTTTATCTTTGGGGTCAATACAAAATTCGATTTCACGCTCTAGGGTAGGCTAGAAATCTTCAAGAATACGTCAAGAAATTTATTAATGATAGAAATATCATTCAAAACTGCTACTCTTATCCAAGACTTGGATAGTACGTTACATTGATACCAACTGTGACTTCTATCCCTTAACCTAGATAGCCCTCACAATGATACCTATAAACTTGCCATCTTCATTCACGATGTCGCCACGTAAAGTCCGACTTGATGCATTCCACACAAGGAAGTCAACAACGAAAGGATCGGGGCTCTTTACTTATGGCTTGATATGACAATGATTGACTTTAGTGGTTTGGTTGCTTTGAATTAGATAACAGTTGGTTAGGAATATGAAAGCTAACAACCTTACAAAAAGAATAATGAGTAGTTAACCAATTGATTCCTAAAATACCATCAAAGGCAAATATTTTCAAAGAGATAATATCGACAGGTAACGTGAAAGTGTTTATTTGAAACAACAAGATTAATAAACAGTGGAGGTAACGAAGGTTTCTCCCAACGAAGTTTCAACCAATAAGTTAAAGTCTAACTTCTCCTGAGTCAAATTTAAATGTTGAACGCAAAAACAAGCGAGATAAAATAATGGGTAGAACCAGGTATCTTATAAGGTATAGACTTCGCAAGAATTTATAATTAACTAACCGTATAACTTCGTTCGAGTCACTTGCTTTTTAAGAAGTCATGAAAACGCTCTTCATGAAACCACGGACTTTATTTTATCCGTATCCGCTTTGGTGCCACCGTCCCAAATGGACTTGACTTTTGGTGCACGACAAAATCGAGCTAAATGACCTTCTCTTCTTGAAATTTCCACTTCCATTATCTTGGCCATGATTACCACCGAAGTGATTACCATTCTTGGCATGATAATTTCTCCCACGATGGTCATCATTGTTCCGATGGTCGTTACTGCGCAGATGATGATTATTATCGTGTTGTTGGTCGTTACCTTTTGGTTGAGCTGACTCATTATCGCGCTCCAATAACCGAGCCCTATTCACAACATCTAAATACAAACACTGTCACAAAACAAGGGTTAATTAACATGCAACATATTATCACTATACTCTGACCGACCAATCAAATACCAAATAAACTTAGGTAGGTCATACTAGCGAAGGAATTCCCCGTCTCTCCCCTCCTAGTTCTTATCTCGCATCTTAGCCAGGGATCATATCCCTAAGCTCTGATACCAACTGTGACGCCCCCAAAATTAGGTATACGTCACCCATCTTGGGTCGCCACTTACATGGTACATAAATTCAAATACAACTTACTAATATAATCGTAAATGTCAGTATAATACGACATAAACCGTGAGTTTGAATACAAATATTGTCTACTAGATATTATACAAACTCAAAAGGAGTCCTCATTACAACTATTATCACACTATTTCACGTAATAGTGAGGACTACTAATGCTATCCTCCGACCATTACTTCGTTCCCCGACTCGTCCCAAATTATGTTCTCATTTCCTGAAGAGAATAAATGAAAGAAAGGTGAGCTCAACTAGCCCAAGAAGAAATATTATGACTAAGATAATGCGTAATAAATTATCATTAGCCTTCAACAATGTTGTTAAACCGATAAAATACAATAGACAACAAGTTTAATCAGCAATGAATAAGCAATCCATTAACAGAGTCAAGTAGAGAATAAAGTCTACTATCTTTTAGGTTTTAAAAGGTTTTCATCAATTTTTATCACGAGACTCAAATTTTAATAAACCACCACATCTAATCATTCCCATACTACTACCAAGGATTTTCATCAAATTATCAATGGTCATGACTATACCGAATCACCCCCGGTCATAATCATACCAAAAACTATCCATCAACGCATTACAAATGCCACCGAGGACTTTTATCACATCATTTATAACAAGCCATGATTATACCGAATGATCCTCGGTCATAATCATACTAAGTTCATCTATGCACATAAGCCAAAGATAACATGATATATCATGAGGATGATGACAATGACATAGTAATTCAATAAAACAAGTTCAAAATTATTAAATCCATGAATTATTAACGTCCAAATTGTCAACATGATAATTGTTTTCGTAGAGTAAAATTCAAGAATGATCGTAAGAATATTTCCATGAAAAGATATCGGATGAAGCACAAATATCAAGGATATTCTACTAATTTCATGGAGTATAGAAGTCAAAGTTTTAACTAACCGGGTATAATAAAGAATGGAATAACAAAAGAAATCACCATGCATGCAGGTAATTCGCATAGACAAAGTTATTCCAATGTAATAATAATAACGGAACTGTGTCGTGAAATTCACACAAGCGGGATGTTCCAACAGTAATAATAAAGATGGAACTGGATCCTGTAAAACACACATGATAGGATATTCCAATGAGAATGATAAAGATTTTAACCAGTCCTGTGTAAAACACACGCATGAGGATGTTCCAACAGAATAATAAAAAGCGGAACCGTGTCCCATGTAAAACACATGCATGTGATGTTCCAATGTAATAATAGAAGAATGTCACCAAGTATAGGGTAAATCACAGTATACAAAGTTATTCCAATGTAATAATAAGCAATGGAATAACATAAGGATTTCACCAAGTATAGGGTATGCCAGATATACAAAGTTATGTATAGGGTATGCCACTTTTACAAAGTTATTCCAATGTAATAATAGTGAATGGAATAATGTAAGTTCTCTTCAAGAAGAAAGAATAACACCCCTTACCGTAAAAAGAACCTAATATAGAAGTAGTGAAGTAAGCAGCGTAATACTCTTCTTCTTTTTCTATAATTTTCTCTCTATAGCTTCTCTCTATAATTTCTCTCTAGAGTTTCAATGAATTAAGTAAGAAAATAATGAAGGAATGAGCTTCTATTTATAGGAAAATGGAATGCATAAGAACTAATCCATGAACGGTCCGTATTGATTTACTTTAATCGACGGTCCATATTTAAAGAAAAATCTTTTAAATAAAATATAATATATTCTATTTATATAAAAACATTTTACTATGCAAACACTATGCAATACTATGCAAAACACTATGCAAAACACTATGCAACACTATGCATAATAAAATATAATATATTCTATTTATGTAATAACTTTAATAAAGTATTCTATTTTATATAAAAGATGTTTCGCTTTTATTACGTTAATAATACGAATAAAACAAAACGTCATTATCGCTATAATAATTCATATTATTAATCGACAATAATGGAATCAAACCGAGTGACTTCTCACATAAGCATCAATAATCAATACCGTAATAAGCTACTATGCAACCACACGACATCGTACTTTTTTACTACTGAGAGTAGTTTAACAAAGAATAACCAGTAAAAACTTCCGCCGTTATTTCAATAAAATATTTTTGTCGCTTTCTCAATCCGACAATAATTTCGTTGTAAGTCCACCAATGATTGAGCCGTTGTATTAATATTCCCTCGCTAAACCGAATATTCCCCACCAATCGAATATAATATAACCACTTGCATACTTTGCAAAATTTATAAATACTACCCACAACTATAATATTTATCTCAAATTCACACCATAATATTAAAAATTATTTTGACAAAATTTAAATCTTTATTGATAAAATCTGGGGTCTCACAATAATCCTTTCCTGAATCTGTACCAATTCACACAACAATCTTGCTGTAAACTTTCCAATCATCAGATTGATTCTTTTCCCTGGTATCACCATATCAGATCACGGGGTGATCTCATCATATATATTACTATTCATTTCTATGTCTTGATCGTTTTATTTTACGATCTCCTATCCCTGCACCTTTAGTCCTTTAGACTCTATCTATTCACCATTACTGTTCACCTTCATGATCAGAGTTAGGGAACCCTATATCTTTACAACTCGCCGAGATTCATCTCTGAATCTTACGACCAACTAACTCTATGTGAGTTAGATCTGATCCTAATCACTGCGGTTATTAGTCTCAGGTATTCCTACCTAAGCTTCATAACCAACAGCTTTGATACCAACTGTGAGAGCCTCAAATTCGGGTCCCAAATCACCACGGATCTGGGACAATCATTCTATAACTATTTGTGGAAGATATAAACATAAATTATTTATACAATACATTACACACTATTTTCCCAAGGTCGAGTAACCTTAACTTATACACAATTCATAAACTATCTAACATATAACCTTATTATCAAACTATACTATTACAAACTAGCCGCACATTTTATCCTAAGCTGAACTTGGCTTTATCCTTTTTCCTGTATCCGAATGCATTTGCCTTATCTGCAATGTTTATCATGATATAGCAAGGGTGAGCATGAAAGTTGCCCAGCAAGTTTAAATATTATTTAAGGATATATCATGATTGAAATAGTCTGAATAATAAGCTGGCTATAATTCATCAATATAGTTGTGAATTAGTATGACCAAACTTTTGACTGAACAAGTATTGAACATGAACAAATATATCTGGACCAACTAGTAATGAAGGTGATCAGCCTTTCATACCTGACTTATAAATGCAATATGTACAGAGTACAATTCTACATGGCAATCAGCAATGATTAACCATAAGCATGTCTGAATGAAACAACTCTTAGTAGAGTTAAGTAAAACTTGCTTGAACCGTTGATTACCGCTGCGCAATTTATATCGCTTTATTCAAAGACCTAATATTAGTAATATAGATCTCCAATATTAGAATAATATCATCACAGTATAATACTACTATATTTATATACATAAAATAACCTAAACACATAACACATAACCCTATCAGTCTATACAGCACATAAGACACAACATCAAGTAAGACTATTTAAGTCTGAGTTGAAACCGACACAATTCTATCATCCCGGCGGTCTAGTCGGACAAATATCGAGTTTAAGTTCAATTAAACTCTGCCTAAACACTTAATAATTATCCTAAATAATCATATTATCAGTCAAAACAATTTTCATAGACTTGTAATAATTTTCAGATAATTAATATCATTTATCATAATTTTTTAATCACTTGTATCGTATTTAAATGAATTAAATACCACATAATTCCTTAATCATTAATATTTATTTATCATTAAATATTAATGAAAATCATAACATAACAAAATATTATAATATAATTATAATATATCAAATTATTTTTAATACCTTAAAATCATATTTATATGATTTTTAAACCATTAAATTCATTATCCGATAATTGCTATTAATATTAAAATATTAATATTTTCATGAAAAAAATATCAAAAGTTATATTTTATAACTTAAAATATTTTTATAACACTTAAATCATTTTTATATATTTTTTAAATCATTAATTCTATTTTTCCATAATTTATTAATATATTTATTAAATAAATTAATTACCATTAATAATAAATTATTAATGAAATTCACCACAAAATATAAAAAGTCATCAAAAATAACTTAAAATATTTTCTAATACCATAATATAATTTTTCATGATTTTTCATGAATTAAAATAATTTTAAAATAATTTATTTAATATTATAATTAAATAAATAAATACCTTTTATATTCCAAAAATATTAAATATTTTTGAAATATACTCAAAATAATTAAAAACTATTTTTTCAGGCTTTAAAATAATATTTCATAATTTATTATGTATTTTTAATAATTAAAAACTATTTTTTTTTCTATTTATTTAATAAAATTAATCATTTTTCAAAATAAGTGTCGCTAAAGGTGGCTTTAGTGATAAAACTGTCCCTGATTCTGTTCTTCAGCGAACCCAGAAACTCATACTCTGTTTCCAAGTTAGGTAGTTTGACCAACAATAGATTCGTGTTCTTGATGTTTTCTAGGTTGCATAATGTGATAATGTTATAGTACTAATGTAGTACTACAACCCTAAACAAATTACATGGCCAAAACATGAACAACCTGCAAGATCTAAGCTACAGAAACACTTGTCAGACATGTTCTTGAGTTTCTAGGCTGCTCAGAAACTCAAGCAGTTCGAAGGTATAACTTTGCAGCCTTGAATCTTTGCTTTTCATGACTTTTTTATGTGATGTAAAGGTTCAAATCTATAGTAGTTTTGTCAAGGTACAACAACAATTCAACATATCAACTTAACAACATCAAAACAATAGGATCTAGGTCAGTCAAACTAGGTCACAACAACTGTTCTTGAACATTTATGGAAAACCCAGAAATGTTCTTGAGCAGTTTGGTCAACGGTGGTTTGACCATGAATTGCTCTGATTCTGTGAAGGATCTGAGGGTTCCAATGACTTTAGTATGTAGATTACATGACAGATTATAATATTCAACCAACAACATAGCACAAACACTTAAAATAAGCGAGATCTAGAGCCTGCAATATCATTGTCTAACGTTCTGGAAATTCTGGGTTTGCCCAGAACCCATATTTCGTGACTGGTCAACGCTGTTTGAATGATCATAACATGAAATCTAGACACGATCCAACTCTGATTCAAGTTGGAGAGCAATGACCACATAACATAGTACACGTTCAAACATTTAAAACACAAAAACAAATAACAGACACCAATCTATAAGGTCTGACATTTGACTATCAGACACTAATTTTCCAGATTTCCAGATTTCAGAAATCTTCAATTTCGAGAACTTTGATGTTATGGATCTGGGATTTAACAACCCAGATCATTAATTAACACCTTATAACACATTTATAAACAACAAATCATAACATCTAACCTCAAATCTAAGGATTTCAAGATTTTGGATTTTTATACCATTTAGGCTTTGATTCATGAACTGATCCTTGATGATCTGAATTTTGAGAGCTAACACATGATCCTAGCTTAAAATTTTACACACTCTCACTCTACATTCCCGAATTTTTAGAGAGAGAAAGCCTTGGGAGAAAATGAGAGTAAAGTGGTCCCTTTTCTCTCTCTTTAATCCATATAATAGATATGGTTCAATGTATTTTGCTAGACATAAAAGTCACATGCTAAGCTAGGGTTAGGGCTAGGGTTGGTGAACAACCAAAGATAAAGCAAGATTGCAAGCTACCTTATTAAAGAAATAAAAAGGGCATTTTAGTCATTTCCAAACCATTTTTATTCTAGAATTATCATTTGATACAAACCCTTAGGGTTTAACCCTTAGGGTTAAAACCTAAGGTTCCATAAATCAATTTTCTAGGATTTTCGGATTAGGGTTTTTGAAATATAAAATTAATATTTCAAAATTATTATTAGGATTCTATAAATATATTTAGATTTCCTAATCATACACTCAGTCTTGCTAATTAGGATTATTACTTCCTAATTAAAATTGCTAATTTAGCAATTAGGTTCAAAATTATACATTAGGGTTTCTGACTGAACAATTAGGGTTCAAAAATTTGAAATTAGGGTTTGCTAATTAATTAAGCTTTACCCTAATTAATATTATAATTAATAGCACTTAAGCATTATAATTCTTCGTTAAGTTCCCAGATTAGGGTTTCAAATTCCCGGATCCAAAATTAGGGTTTTAGAACCGGTTTCTAGGGTTTCTTATCAGACGTTAGGGTTTTCTAACTGAACGTTGACGTTCTTAATATACGATTAGGGTTTGACACGGATATAATTTTTCTGGTCAACCCTTGACCCTTAACCACATATTGTACACACATAATACCGTATTCACAGAACATAAACACATATACTTAATCCTGAATAATTCACCAAAATCCTTCACAGAATTTTGAAATCCTCAAAATTCCTTCCCAAAAATATTAAACGCATACACTTATTTTCTGTCTAGATCTATTATTTGACCTTAAATCAATCATTTAAGATTTTAATATATTGTCTAAATTCTCGGGTTGTCACATTAGTCATATATTTCATACGATCTTAATATGACAATAAATATTACATCGTTTCTTAACTAGGTTTGTAAAACCTTCATTTCACTTTCTCATCGTACTTTTAGAATTGCTATGTACGTATAGGTATTCCTTAACCATCCATACTTAACATCAACTTCATATACATTTATCACACACTTGACTCGCTATGTGTTCGTCACATATTTAAAGTTTATAGATACGCGATCTACGTCATTCATATTCAAACTACTTAGTTCCATAATGATTTATTTCAATCAATAAAGCTTAACAACTTACTTTAACAAGATTCGATATTATAAGCTTTTAAACCATATATTGGTACTAATAAGTCTCTAATAGCATGCTTCCCATGTACATAGCATAGTTCATTATTTGAAGACATTTTAAACCACACTTGAAAGGTCAAATTCATGCTTAGCTAGATGATTAACATATCCGTTATGTCTAGAGGCATAAGGCATTCAAGTTCACTTTTAAAAGTCATTCTATGCCAAGGTCAAGCAACTAGATGCAACTTTTAATCTCATTTCATAGCTAACTAAGCTATGTATATATGTTATCATGTTTAGAACTTTAAGTACACAAGTTACTTTAAGTTCATTCTTAAAGTTTCAAGTTTTCATTAGAAATCATTTTCAACTAAGCTATTGTAAGTTGATAATAGGTAAAGTAACTTTAAATCACTTCTCATTCTTAAGTATACTCATAACTCAACAAGATGTATGTGTTAAAATATCATAACTTCAAAGACTCAAGGTTCGTCAATACTCATTTTTCAAAACTCTAAGTTTCTTTTCAAAACACATACTAAGCCATGCTAAAGCATTATATTATGAGCAAGGTAATCTTATATGTCATGTATACTATCATGCATTTTCATGTTAAATCACTTAGAATAACATATTCCATCGTCGGGAGCACTATACTTGCGTATGTGCTCGATCGATGCCCTCCGATCGCCTCTTATTACACAATAGTCACCAAGATGACTGTTTTGACCCTTCCTAACGACTTCAAATTGAACACCTTAAAGAACAAAAGTTGTAGGTCTATTAATCCTCATTCCAGATCATCTTGAATCACCTCAATCGGAGTTCGTATGAAAAAGTTATGGCTGTTTTAGTAAAACATATAAAATTAGTCATTGCAGAACACCCCTCTCACCGGGCGGGGTTTCACCTTAAAAATGGTCCGCCGGGGCGAGCCTAGCTACTGCCAACCGAATTTTTGTTCCCTGCTATGATTCATAATGCCAAACTTTCCTTCTAACCTTCATAATTTGAGTTATACATGTCCAAATTAGTCCGTTTTCATTTCTATGGATTCGTAATTCATAGAACTACAACATACCAAATACCCATCAACTAACATAAACATTAACTAACCCAAATATGAATTTACAACTCATGTTCATACTAATTTTCATGTTTCGAAAAGTTTGGCGAATTCATTCACTATGAATTCGTTTCTCAACCAAATTAGTTCGTTTAACTTTCGTTGTTTTCGTTTTGAACTATATTAACAACATCTAACAACAATTCATGGATTACAACAATCCTTAGCCATAAATTTTGTGACTCAAAAGCTACTTTTTCATGACATTTCTAAGAAATTGCAACTTAGGAAATCAAAATCATGTAAGTTAATGGTATTACATCTTGAATGCTTCAATATGCTAAGCATAGCCTTCCTAACTTCTGATTGCTCTCCAATTTTATTGACTCTTCATAGCCACTTCTCAAACATCTCAACAAAAAGAAAAAAAAAAGATGAAGGAGTCTTTATATATAGAAAACCCAAAACACAGTCCATAGCTTTGCTCCCTAATTCAAACCAACGGGAATAAAAATTGTATTATGGTTAAGGAAGAGTTGGTGAGTGGTTGGTGAATCCCATCATGTTGCCCACTCCCTTTGAAATTATTTGCTACACTTTGATGAAAATGAGGGAGGAGTAGGCTAGTCTCTAGAGTTCACGTGAATGAGAAAAGGAAGAGCAATTGGACACTTAATATGGGACAAACAAACCTCAACAACTTGTAAGTATAGATCATTTATGCTCAACTCTTAGTCATATAATAAGTACACTAAGTTATATAATATATGTATACCATTCCTCCCATATAACTTAAGGTTATAATTAAATTACAAATGAAATTTCTAATTACAATGTATCATATATCATCCATATATACCTCATCCTACCGGATATAATTCTATCGGGTATTATCACATTACATTGTCTCCTTTATTGTTAAATTTTATTAATCAATAAATGTTTATAATATACTTGTGATGTACAATTTTGATGTTCACACATTTACATTGCCACATACACATTTCTTGATGTATTCATATCCTATAGCCCATATACATTAGTCCACATGCATATTTTAATCTTTAAAACATGCGTGGACTTAATTTAATTGCTCACTAATAACTTAATATCTCATTTTACTATTTGCTTACATATTGGTATTGAAATAACTATTTTAATAACACATATTTATTTACCCTCATCTTTTAGGGTACACATATAATTGTCTCATCACCTAGGATGAGATAACAAAACTTATTTAAATTAAATTTATGATTTAATCACTTTTGTCATATGTATATCATTAGTCCCAATTAAATGTCACACTTCATGTAATCTTAAGCCATAGGTATTATACACTACTACTGCCCACATTTTCCATATTACACATCGTAATATTATTAATATTTTAATTGGGCTAAATATCATTCAGTTGGGTACTTTCAACCCATTATCATCCTTTTAATACCACAAAGATTAATTAATATTAATCATTTATTTTCCTTTCAATAATTATTAAGCACTCCACTAATTAATAGAATATAATATTCCATACTATCTCTTAATTAATCATATTTATTCCGGGTTAATTAATTAAATCTTTATTCAAGTCATATTTTGCTAACTAAATTCCTTCATGAACACTTAGTCATCATTCATGACCTTATAAGAGTCATGGCTTGCATATCACATTTTCATAAACTGACTCAGAGTTTTCTACAGACCGGCGTGGCCACTCTAGTCTTAGGCTTGAGAGTGGCGCGGTCGCGCCACCTTAAGTTAGGATGCAGACATGTTATGCTTCAACAGAAACAGATCTTAACTCGCAAATCCTTTAACATGCTCCATACATGCTATCTCATTATACTAACCAAAATAAATCTCCAATGACTACATTCTTCAATAATTTAGCGATTAAACTTCAAGTTCAAACTCTCCTTTCTTTAATCTATACATTTAACCAAATCCCAATATTAGTCAATAAATCTCTAACCAATATTTATCTAAGGATATATCGACTTTCTACTCTCGTTAACAACATTCATTTATACAAATCTAAACCTAGCGCACACAGAGTCTTTAATAGTATTCAATATAGTACACTGAGTGGTTTCCCACAAACAACCAACATATTAGTTTCCATCTCGTCTACACTGCTTTCACAATGAGTTATATCGGTTACTAATTCTTATATACCTCCGTTCTCTGAAGGAATCATTTACCCCAACTCTTATACATCCATTATTAAAGGGTACGGTTGCAATGCCTTAGACGTGATACTTACTCGTACATACTCAAGAAATTGGTGATTATCAAAGATATTTAATGTCACCAACTTACTATGATAAAATAATTTCACATAAATTATTTAATATCGATAGATAAATTTCTATCCATCTTCTTTACTTCAAATAACTCACCTCTTCAATAAATAACAAATATATAATAATAATATAGTTATTAAACACAGAAATCACTTATTGCATAGTTTATATTACCCCATGCAACGAAATACCACATACCTTACATCACATATATATATTCTTATCTGAACCCTT
Organism: Panax quinquefolius; assembly: GCA_020205615.1. Taxonomy (NCBI): domain Eukaryota; kingdom Viridiplantae; phylum Streptophyta; class Magnoliopsida; order Apiales; family Araliaceae; genus Panax; species Panax quinquefolius. The sequence continues at coordinate 25,948,693 of CM035168.1, forward strand.
CTCATGCCTTAAGAATTTTATTTACTAAATTCTTATTTTAATAATTTTTAAAAATTCAGGTTTTTACAAGAACACTAGGATTTCTCTTAAGCATTGGTAGACTATGATCTTTGCATGCTTGATTTTCAGACTCTACGCTTTCGAGAGCACACTACGATTTTTGAGTTGGCTCGGCAGGCGTTTAGACCACTCTACGATTCTGGGAGAGGTCCTCTAAAGCAGACAGATTGCGATTCTTGATGCTCTACGATTCTGCCTTGGCTTCTGTAATCTCTTAACTAACTCAATAGACTATAATTCTGTTGAAGCCTATCTATTACATCTCAAGAGATAGATCAACCTAACAACTTTGATCTCTTCTTCTATACATTCATTTATAGAATGATAAACATTAAAGCTCAGATCAACCTAACAAGTTTGATCTAACACTAAGTCCTTGTACATGTATTCCTTGAAGGACTTTACATATAAGCATGATTATTTACTTTCAACATCAAATTTAAATATGCAATTTCCCAACAATCTCCCCCTATTTGATGTTGACATAACCAAGGATATTTGTATCATGATCATCAATTTCTATATGCAGTTGCTAGAAAGTAAATATGACTTAGTGTTTCAGTAAGCAACTGAAATCTCTAGAGAATAAGCATGAATTTATTGATGTTTGTAAGGATAGATATTACAATAATTCTTAGTTACATCAATAAGAAATAAATTCCAACTTATCTCTATTTCTTCTGCCTTTTTCTTCTTGGAGGATTGGCATGCTCTGCAGCTCTTCTTCTCCTTCTGACTTCGTCTCTCCATGCAATGTCTTCCATCTCACTCTGACTTAGCCATTTTCCATGATCGTGTCTATTCATTAATGCAGGATCTCCAATTGGCATATTTAGGCAAGTAGTGGTTACTCCTTTGTGAGCTAGGAGATGGCCCTCGACTCCTTAGTGGTTGCGCCATTAGAATTGGTTGGCTTTGCTGCTGTTCGGATTGTGGAGTCTGATGGCGAGGCTATTTTGTGGGAGGACTCCTTGAGGATTGAGCAATTTTCTTTCCTCTTCCTTTGCCTTTCTCCCCTTCCCCTTTATTCTCCCCCTTTATGTCAGCATCAAGGGTTCGAATGTCTTCAGACAGACGATTCATTTCTTAGATGAGCTCGTGGAGTTGATTCCTAGATTGAGCAATGTCTTCACGGTTTTCTTGAACCAGAGAATCAGTTCGAGATCTATTCTTTTGTAGAATGGCAAAGACAATTTCTGTTTGTTGAAAATTCTTGGAATTCTTTCATTGAGGTTCACAGACTTGAGAGACTTTCCATCATAAGTGTATTTTGGGATTCCTGAGTCTTCTGCAGAAGGAGAACTGCTTCCTTGTGCTTCTTGGCAGCCTGAAAGTGAATTTGATCCCTTTCATTGATACCGTGGATCATTTCCTTTATGATTTCCCTATGCTTCTTTGTAAGCTCAGTACTCAGATTGCTAGGGAGGGTGTTGGCAGCATCAATCAAATGGTTCAGCCTCATGTGAACAAGCTCAGAGTGAGTTTTAAGATCTTCTTGAATGTCCTTAGTCACTTTCTATAAAGCATCAGATAGCTCAAATTTCATGGGAAGATCTGAAGAAGCTCTAGTATTTGCTGGGTACCTAGAGGAGAGGTTCTTGCATTTTAGTTTTGTAGGTTTAAGAGAGCAAGATCATGATCAAAATAATTATTGGTTGAGGAGGAAGGTATGTCAGAAAAAGGCTCAAGTACAAATGTTTGAGTTATGGGAGGAGAGGCTGTTGAAGCAGGTGAATCTACGATTTGAGAATGAACAACATTCGTAGAGTGAGAGATGGTAGGAGATGGTACCAATATAAAATTAGGCATATTTGGTTCATCAGTTACAGAATATTGGGATTCTGTAATTGGAAATTGGTTTAGTGGGTAAAGTATCACTTCCAACCATCTTGGCAGTTCGTAGAATTGGTTGAAGGTTGATGGAGGACAATGACTAACCCTGAAAGAGATGAGAATAGATTATAGCTCACGCCCATTTTCTGAAGAGGGACAGTTAGTGATCAGCTTTTGAGCAAAAGTGAGGTTTCTTGGGAATCCATGAGCTAGCGCTGAGATTTCTAGATAAGCTTTGAAGGTCCAAAACATGTGATCCCAGGAGTTGAGAATTTGGGCTCTGTGATAGGGCATCATTGGCAAGTAGGAGAATAACTAATTTTAGTTATCTCTCCTATATCCATCATAGCCTACTGCAATAATTTCAACTTCGTCATCCTCTTCTTCTTCCCGGTCTTCATTTTCTTCATTTGAACTTTCCACCACATCAATCATCTCCACTTCTCTTTTTTGTTCTTCTGCTCTCTCCACCTCCATAGCTTCAACCCTCTCCATTTCTATAGTTTTAGAAGCTAAGATCTCTTGAGGAACTAAGGGAGGTACATGGTAATCTCTTTGCAGCTCCTCCTCAGCTGTAGCCCTTTCTAATACAGGGACTTTGTGAGGCTCCCCCTCAATATGATCCTCTATCTGTTTTAGTTCTTCGGGAAGCTCCCCCTCAACCCGAGCTGTATTCACCTCAATAGCCTCGTGTAGCTCATTTTTGGCAGCTATTCTTCTATCTTCTTCCTTTAAGATTTCTTCATTGACTAGAATGTATTTCTTGACAAGCTTTCTCTTTATCCTTCTAGGGTCAGTCACAACCTCAACACTCTCTTCAACATCAGCTATGAAAGTTTGTTCAGACTGAGAAACTGTTGCAGTATCCACCTTTGATAGGTTGGTAAGTCTGGACTCTACGATTTGTAGTGACTCTACGATCTAGGTGAGTGAAGACTTATTTAACTTATGGCTTTGTTTTCCCTTCTTAAGAAGTTGAGAGATGGTAGCTCTGTCTTCTTCCTCCTCAGACTGATGTTCTTTCCTCTTCATTTTCCTAAGAGTTTTAGTGCTCGAACTCTCTTGGGGTGCATCAATAGTTAAGCCTCGAGGCTCTTCTATTGTTTGGCCTTTTATTTTCATCTTAACCTTGCTTTTTCTGTTCAAGGCAATGGGTTCCTCTTGATTAATTTCTTCTTTTTCATCAGCTTCTTTCACAACTGACATGTTTCCTGGTAGCCCAGATTCATTTACTTCACTAGTCCTTCCACTGGATTCAGACATATTTCTGACATTCTCTGCAGGATTTCTTTTCCTGTTTTGAAACAACTGCTGGGTCATTTTTCTGTTCGAATTGATGGATTCTCCTTCCTTGTCCCCAATTTTATCACCCAGAGCCGATTATAGGATTATTCTTATGAATCTCCCATATAGCATTTTTCCAGAGGTCTTTGTCTTCTTGGAGCTGAGTATCCACTTCTCGATCCAATCTATGAGTAGAGCCCCATAGTTGAGTTAAATTCTGAAGCAGATTGCTATCATGAGCTTAAGTTAGACCTCGTTCACATAATCATGGCCAGAACTTTTTCACCATATGCATTTTCCAACAATGTCAGCCAGAAATTCATACTTCCGGGGAAACTCTTTCTTCTTGTATCATTTGACGTTCTGAAACTTTGAGTGGTGCATCTTCTTTAGACCTTCATGAAAGTCAATGAAATCCATAGATACAAGTCCCCTTGATTTGAAACCTAGGTCTAGGTTTATATCTTCAGCTTTTAGTTTAATTTGTTCCCCCTTAACTCTTGTTGTGATGATGTCGTTCTCAAAGACTCCATTGCTGTAGAACTCTTTCACCAGCTTCGGGTAGATCCATGTGTTGGTGCTTAGAGATTCTTCAAGACCAGCTTTTTTCAGAAGAGATAGAAACTTATGAAACCGAGGGTTAGCTATCTTGAATTCGTCGAAACATAGTTGGTAACCAGAGACAACATTTGAAGTAGCCATTAATTTTTTTGAGCTAAGATTGGTTGAACGTTCTGAAAGATAGGGTTTCTGCTGGTAGAGAGAGAGAGAGAGAGGAATGAGCTTTTTGAACTTCTGAGGTGATTTTCAGAAAGACCTTTTCAAATTGTACTTGTAACTTCCTTCCTCACGATCTACATAGTGGGGCACGTGTCAAGTCCTGTCGGGCTCCACGATTTTAAATAATGTGGAAAATACTTATCTACCCTTAGCTCCCCCTGAGCTAGTGTATTATTTGAGAGGACTACGATCGTTGAGGTTGTACTACGATGTTGAGTTCACTGCTGACTTTACTCTACGATCATTTTTTGTCCTGGTCCTTGTGATGAACTCTGACTTAGCATTCCTTCTGGATTAAGGTAGCTCAGGAAGGGCCAACCTCTTAGATTGAACTAAGGATCAGGTTTGTCCCTGAGGCACTTATTAGAGGGGTTGCTTGGATTTGTTAGGAAAGTTGTCATCATAGGATGCTTCTTTGTCATGTCGAGGAAGCTCTACGATCGTGGTTCCTCTTTAGTCACCTCTACGATTTTAAACATAGCCTTTTTATCTGCATGGTTAGCATAAACTAGAGCATAGAATTCATGGTTGTAGATTTAGCATGCCCAACTCACTAATTAATTTATTAAATTTGGATTCATCTAGAGGTTTTGTAAAGACATCAGCAAGTTGATTTTTAGTAGGGATGTATTGTAAAGATATAGTTCCATTTTAAATATGGTCCCTAATAAAATGATATCTTATTTCTATATGCTTAGTCCCAGAATGCATGGTAGCATTATCTGTTATTGTTATGGCACTTGTGCTATCACAGTGAACATGTATAGATTTGAAATCAAACCCATAGTGTGCTAGTTGATTTTTCATCCATAAGATTTGAGCATAGCAGCTTCCAGCAGCAATGTATTCAGCTTCTGATGTTAAGGTAGATACTGAGTTTTGCTTCTTGCTCAACCAGGACACAAGTCTGTTTCCTAGCAACTGACAGGTGCCACTGGTACTTTTTCTATCGATCTTGCAGCCTGCAAAGTCAGCATCTATATATCATGTAAATTCAAAGGAGGACTCCTTGGGATACCAAAGTCCCAAGTGAGGTGTGCCTTTGAGATACCTGAAAATTCTTTTTATAGCAGTTAAGTGTTATTCCTTAGGATTATCTTGGAATCTAGCACATATGCATATTGCAAACATTATGTCTAGTCTACTAGCAGTTAGATATAGAAGAGAGCCTATCATACCTCTGTATTGAGTTATGTCAATACTTTTTACCTTTCTCATCTTTGTCAAGCTTGGTTGCTGGAGCAATTGGTATTTTCATGCGAGAGGCTGATTCCATGCCATACTTTTTAAGTAAGTCTTTGATGTATTTGGCTTGGTTTATGAAGATACCTTCTTTACTTGTAATCCAAGGAAGAAATTTAGCTCACCCATCATACATAAGCTTGGCAAATCTCTTGCACAGTTTTTCATCAGCAGAGCCAAAGATAATGTCATCAACATATATTCGAACGAATAGGATTTTGTCTTTGTGCTTTCTAAGAAATAATGTGGTATCTACTTTACCTATAGTGAAACCATTTTCAATAAGAAAGTTAGTTAGTGTTTCATACCATGCTCTAGGTGCTTGTTTAAGTCCATATAAGGCTTTGTCTAATCCATAGACATAATTAGAGAGAGTTGGATTGATGAAACTTGGAGGTTGCTCCACACATACTTCTTCTTGAAGTTCACACCATTCAGAAATGCACTTTTGACATCCATTTGAAAGACTTTGAACTTCATGTGGGCAGCAAAGGAAAGGAATATCCTGATAGCTTCTAATCTAGCAACAGGTGCAAAGGTCTCATCGTAGTCGATGCCTTTTTCTTGAGAGTAACATTTGGCTACTAGTCTTGCCTTATTCCTTGTTATTACCCCATCTTCATCCATCTTGTTTTTGAAGACCTACTTGGTGCTAATGACTGGGTGGCTTCTTGGTCTTGGAACTAATCTCTATTCTCTACTTCTCTTAAACTAATTTAGTTCCTCTTGTATGGCTTCTATCCAACTTGAGTCTTCCATAGCATCTTCTATATTCTCGGGTTCCATTTATGACAGAAAGCTTAGATAGAAACACTCATTCTGGGTGGCAGATCTTGTCTTAACTCTTACATTTGGATCTCCAATGATTAGGTCTTGAGTGTGATCTCTTGCCCATCTGTTTCCTGCTGAAACATCTGACCTAATGCCTTCTTGTTTGAATTCTTCAAGATTAACCTCTGCTTCTTGATGTGGAGGTTCGTTGTGTGGCATAGTTCTTTCTACGATCTCCTCTTCAGGCTCGATGATTTCATTTTCTGGGACTACGATCGTGGTGTCGAGCTCAACTTCCTCGTTCGTAGTGTTTGAGTTGTCATTCTTAGTGTCTTGAGACACAATTTTTAAAAGTAGTATTCATACAAGCCAATCATGTATGATGATAAAGTATATACTTTGTAATCAATCTTATTTGTTTATTAATAAAAGAATTATTTATTAAAGGCATTTATTATCTACATGGTGCTGTTTTAATAATATGTGATAAACCCATAGTTTTAAGCAATGCTTTTAGAATCATGATGAGATCATGCTAATGAGATCTAAATTCTTAGATAGCTTAAAACTAAAATGTTCCCAATCAATGGATTACTAAAAAGGGATTAGGTGAATCCGGATAGATTGGTACGTACGTTACTTGCTCATTGGATGAGGATGATTGATCTCATGATCATTTGTGTGGAGACACTAAAGCAAGTATGTAGGTGCTTATTAGAGAATAAGTTCACTGAACGTGACTCGCTAAGGAATACCTAATGGAGTTTTACTTGTCTGTCAATAGGAATTCCTGTAGTGATAGTAGTACAAATGATCCTTAGACTTAAGATTATCATAATATCTTATATATAATGAATTACACTTTGATTTATTCCTTAAGACTCTTAGAGTATATCAAAGGGTATGCTTGGGTGTAATAAGTTATATATGAAGATAGTGAATGATCAATAAAGAATCTACCACTTCTAGTAAAAGAAGAGAAATGTCATATGTGATTCTATAAATGCCAACTCAGGAATCCTTGGCCAAGGTGGAATGAAATTAGAAAGTAGTTTCTAATTTGCATTCATTAGGAGTTGTGCATTTAGGAATCGAAATACATATAATTAAATAAAATAAGACTCGACAAAGAATTTCATGCCTTATATTTAATTGGGACATTGTATGGTGAAAGGATTGAATTATATCAGTAACTATTTACTCAAAAGGTTCTTTTATGATTAATGTTGAAATCTATATTATCCTAAAAGTCGTTAATCGCTAGGAGACTTATCCCTATTATAAAATAAATATTATTTATTTAAATAAATTAATCGTTTAATTTATTTATTTAAATAAGATTAGAATAGTTCTAATTGATTTATTCACAACCTAGGTTTAATATGGAGAACCCAAAGCAATCACACTATAAAAAAGAAGAATAATTATTTAAGAAGGTAATAACATAATCGTAATAATATGTTGAGTATATTTAATTTAATCTATGGTGATAGAATAAATTAAATAAACTAATATTATTATTTAATATTTTACAAATATTAAATATAAATTAATAAGATGAGTCTTATTAATATTATTACAATTATTATTATTTTAATTTCAAAAGAGTTTAGGAATTAATTTAATATAAATACTTCATTTATTCCTAATTGGATTAGGAAGAAAAATTAGTTAAAGAAATTTAATTAATTATCCCTAATAAGATTAGGGAGCTCATTTAATTAAAAGAGTTTAATTAAATAAATGATACCTTATTTTTAATTAAATAGGGTTCTGCGATATCTTTATAAGAGAGTTTTATATCGATATCAAGATATATCGTAATTCCAAGAGTTGGAAAATGCATGCGCTCTTTTCTATAGAAATAAAAACTGCGCTTCAGGTTAATACACTGGCTTCTTCGAAAAAATTCTTCTTCCTCATGGATCACCTCTATGGCGCATACATACACTTGGGTGGCTTATATTGATCAAAAGAAGGAATCAACCCTTAGATTCAGGAGATCGCGAGAAGTAGGAGGTGAACTCGTCACTGCGAGGAAGCTTCGTTTCTACAAAGGGTATGATTTCATAACTTCTTATTCTTCGCTTAATTAAGTAATATCGTATAAAGGATGATCATCCTAATTGGTTTGTGAATATTTTTTAAAATATGATTTTATTATCTTCCGCTAAATTTTGCAATTTGATTGTTATTTTGAATTTCACAAAATTTAATGTGATGGTATCGAATACCAAACTTTATGTAAATTATTAATTATTATGATTCCATATTTGTATGAGTATATATTTTGAATAATTTATTGTATAAAATTATTATATATAAAAAAAAATTGGCGAAACATGTTAACTGATCCTGTATATGCTCCTGATTTCGAATCACATTAATATTATATATATATATATATATATATATATATATATATATATATATATTCGGTGACTCACGCCTACACATATTAGAATTATATATATAGACATCTCCACTGGATCTTGATTCGCGAGATTTGCTACTGACTTGCCAGGATCAACTTTTGAAATATTAATACTAATCTATATATTGTACATCCTGTTTTCGTGACATCCTGATTAAAGGAGGTGATTATATATATTATTACTTCTTATATGTGTACACCCAGTTGATTACTTCGGTTTTTGTACAAGGGATCAACCTGTTTTCTAAATTAACGTGGTTCGCGAATATTTTTTTTTAACATGTTCGGTTAATACGAATATTATTATATATAATATTCTTAATAATTTTATAATTAAAATAAAGAGTTTATTTTAATCTTAAAATTGGATTTCATGCAATTTAAAAATGTTCATTAAATGATATTCATATATATATGGAATGATTTTATTTATTGATACATATGATGATATGTATGATAATAAATAGGATTGATTATGGACTATTGACCAATGTGATTGGATTTATTTTAGTCGGATGTTTGAATGAATGTGTTTTATTAAATAGGGTCTGCGTACCTCGTCTTTTCTGGTTTTCTTTTGATGTAAATTCTATCTCTCTCCTATATACTTCCCCTTGACTGCTGATCAAAGTTTTTATTTAAATTAAATAGTTTAATATAATAGGATTAGTTAGATTTTTTTTTTTGAAGAACCGGAGATCAGGAGAAAGGAGCGCTCGAAGACCCATTTGTAATGGAACCTGGGTTTAAATGTAATAGTTATATTTAAATGTTTATTCTTGCACCCTAGGGTTTGAATTTTTTGGTTCACTTGGTGGCTCACTCTGAATGAACCAAACTGTAATAAAAGTTCATAATCAATCCAAGTAGAATATAGTATTCTATATGCGTATTTAGTATTATATATATTATATATTATGCAAACATGCTTCACATGTTTAATAATATGACGCGTATTTTATATATATATTTGTATGCTGCTATTAAAGCAGATGAGACAAATAATAACAAATCCTCAAAATTTTTATATATTAAGTCTTAAGCGTTCAAAGATATTTAGAATATCGAACGTCGCCTTCTAGCATGATAAAATTAATAGAGTATTAAATATTTAATATGAGTTTGTTGTGTCACCACAAGGCAAGTATTACGTATTTAAGATGTTAATTTATCACATTTGATCTTATAAAGAAAATTGAATAATATTATTTTGTTGTGTCACCACAAGAATAATATTTTTCTTTTTGAATATATGAAAGTCTTGCAGGTTGGACTTAACTTAGATAATTTTGATTCTTGATGTCCACCACTTAATCAAAATAATCTAAGAGGCAAAACATAAGGAGTTACATGATGATGTAATTGATGCAAGAAGTTGTCTACCTATTTATTTATATATAGTTTGTTGTGTCACCACAAGGCTATATATATTTGAAATGAGATCCTTATTCTCACTAAAGAAAAATTTTAATTAGATTTTATTAGAACTATATAAATGAGGGTAATATAGTTTGAAGAAAATAGTGGGAGATACCAATATAAAATAAGACCTAATTTATTTTGGTAATTAATTAAATGAATGTTTGCTAAAATATTATCTTTTACATGCGAATTTTGAAAATGTCACATTCACTAATTTCATCACAGTAGCATACTTGATGCTAACAAACCGACCGGAATTTAATTACACTTTGGTTAAGGAATCTGAGAATTGTTCTCACTGCTGAAAAGATTTCTTATGTCCTAAATTTTCCCGTACTTGCAAAAGTTACAGGGACAGCCTCTGAGGAAGAGATTGCTACTTTTAAACAGTGGCAAAATGATGCATCTGTGGCTCCATGCATCATGCTCGCATCTATGAGTAACGAGCTTCAACGTCAGCATGAAAACATGGATGCTCCTACTATACTGCTGCACCTGCAAGAGCTGTATGGTGAGCAAAGTAAGACTGCTAGTTATGAGATATCTAAGGAGCTCTTCCGATCTCGGATGACCAAGGGCACTACCGTTGAAACTCATGTCTTAAAGATGATCAATCTGATTGAACGTCTTGGACAGCTTGGGTTCGTCATGGATGGAGTTGAGTCAAGATTTAGTCTTGCAGTCACTCCCGGACACCTTATCACGATTTTTGTGAATTTTCACATGAATAAGTTGGACATCAGCTTGCCTGAGTTACTTAACATGTTGAAAACGGCTGAAGGTTACTTCCCATCCAAGAAGAACCATGTCTTACTGGTGGATGATTCTTCCAAGAAAAGGAAGAGGCCCAAGGTATCTTCTGAAAAGAAGAAATCCAAGAAGGCTAAGGGAAAGGCAAAAGTGAAGGATCAAAAGAAACCTGATCCAGCTAGCAAAGGAATTTACTTCCATTACAACAAGCCGGGTCATTGGAAGAGGAACTGCAAGGATTATCTTGTAGAACAAAAGCAGAAGAAGCTTGGAGAAGTTTTGAATCCTAATCAAGGTTTGTTTATGATTGAAATTAATTTTTCTGAAAGTCAATCTTCTACTTGGGTATTGGATACCGGCTGTGGTTCTCACATATGTAATAATATGCAGGGACTGGTTAGAAGTAGAAAGTTGAGCAAGGATGAGGTCGTCCTACGAGTGGGAAATGGAGCAATGGTTGCTGTATTAGCTGTAGGGACTTATTGTTTAGCACTGCCTACGGGCAAGTTTATTAATTTAAATAATTGTTATTTTGTTCCAAATATCATTAGAAACATTATTTCTATCTCTCGTATTGATATATGGATGGTTTTAATATTATAATAAAAGAAGAACATTGTTCTATTTATAATGATAATATTTTATATGGTGTTGGTAATTTACGAAATGGACTTTATATACTTGACTTGCATGAAAATATACTTCAAATTGAACAAACTAAGAAAAGGAAAAGAGATGATGTTAATTATTGTTAGGTTTGTAATATTCATGAACGCAATCAAATGGCATAAATAAGCGGAAACGAGTAAAAATCAGAGTTTAAAAATTTTACAAACCATATACCTGGATCACCCTTTATGCACAATTATTAATTAAACGAAAAAGATGAATAAGAAACATACCCTTGAAGATCCGAGCTTCCTTAGGTACAAGTTCACCTCCAATCCTTTTCGCGTTCAACTTGAATCCACCGGGTTTGGTTCCTTCCTTTGATCAACGTTAGCCACCCAAGTGTTTGGCCTCTAGAGGTGATCCACTAAGGAATAATAAAGATTCAAGAAAATGGGTGGTCGGCTAAACCCTAGTTTTTCTATCTCTATAGAAAAGGAGCATACTCTCCAATAATTGGAATATCACGTAGTCTTGATATCTGATATAAGACTCTTCTTATAAAGATATCAAGCAACCCTATTAAAATAAGGTATTATTTAATTAAACTCTTTTAATTAAAGGGGCTCCATAATCTTATTAGAGATAATTAATTAAACTCCTTTAACTAATTTTCCTTCCTACTCTAATTAGGAATAAATGAGAGTACTTATATTAAATTAATTCCTAAGCTCTTTTAGAAATTAAAATAATAATAATAATTGTAATAATATTAATAAGACTCCTCTTATTAATTTATATTTAATATTTCTAAAATATTAAATAATAAATATTAAGCTATTTAATTTATTCTATCACCATAGATTAAATTAAATATACATAACATATTATTACGATTATGCCATTAACTTCTTAAATAATTATTCTTCCTTTTATGGTGTGACCCTTTAGGTTCTCCATATTAAACCTATGTGAATAAATCAATTAGAATAATTCTAATCTTATTTAAATAAATAAATTAAATAATTAATTAATTTAAATAAATAATATTTATTCTACAATGTGATAAGCCTCCCTAAATGATCAACAACTTTCCGGATAATATAGATTTCAACATTAATCATAAAAGAATCTTTGAGTAAATAATTCTCAGATAATTCAATCCTTCCACCATACAATGTCCCAATTAAATATAAGACATGGAATTACACAAGTCTTATTTTATTTAATTATATGTATTTCGACTCTTAAATGCACAACTCCAAATAATGCAAATTAGAAACTCCTTTCTAATTTTATTCTCGCCTTAGCCAAGGACTACTTTGGGTTGTCATTTATCGAATCACATAGACATTTCTCTTCTTTTAATAGAAGTGGTAGATTCTTTATTGATCATACATTATCTCCATGTATAACTTATTATACCCAAGCATACCCTTTGATATACCCTAAGGGTCTTACTTTAATAAGTCAAAGTATAATTCATCATACACAAGATACTATGATGATCTCAAGTCCAAGGATCACTTGTACTACTATCACTACAGAATTCCTATTGACAGCAAGTAAAACTCCATTAGGTATTCCTTAGCGAGCCACGCTCAAATGAACTTATTCTCTAATAAGCACCTACATACTTGCTTTAGTGTCTCCACACAAATGATCATGAGATCAATCATCCTCATCCAATGAGCAAGCAACGTATGTACCAATCAATCCGGATTCACTAATCCCCAATTTAGTAATCCAATGATTGGGAACTATTTTAGTTTTAAGCTTTCTAAGAATTTAGATCTCATTAGAATGATCATCATCATTATTCTAAAAGCATTGCTTAAAACTATGGTTTATCACATATTATAAAACAGCATCATGTAGATAATTAAAAGCCTTTAATAAATTAATACTTTTTATTAATAAATGAATAAGATTGTTACAAAGTATATGCTTTATCATCAAACATGATTGGCTTGTGTGCATACTACTTTCAATTATACCTTCATGTGGCACTGTAGACTCAGTCATATTAATGAAACAAGATTATCCAAGTTGCATAAAGATGGGCTCCTAGAGCTATCGGATTATGAATCATATCCAACTTGTGAATCTTGTCTCATAGGCAAAATGACTAAATCTTCTTTTAGTGGAAAAGGAGAAAGAGTTACAGAGTTGTTAGCATTGGTACACACAGATCTATGTGGACCTATGAGAACGACTGCAGGAGGAGGGTATTCTTATTTTATTACATTCACTGACGATCACTCAAGATTTGGATATGTGTATTTAATGAAATACAAAGTTGAATCATTTAAAAAGTTCAAAGAGTTCAAAAGTGAAGTAGAGAAGCAAACTGGTAAGAGTATTAAGATTCTTTGATCTGATCGAGGAGGAGAATACTTAAGTGGTGAGTTTCTCAATTGTCTCAAAGAAAATGGTATAATCTCACAATGGACTCCACCGGGGGCGCCATGATGAATGGTGTATCTGAAAGGAGAAATCGAACATTATTGGACATGGTTCGATCCATGATGAGCTTTACCGACCTTCCAGTTTCCTTCTGGGGATATGCCCTAGAATCGGCTGCATACCTACTTAACAAGGTACCTACAAAATCCTTTCCCAAGACCCCATATGAGTTATGGACAGGGAGGAAACCAAATCTTAAGCATGTTAAGACTTGGGGTTGTCCAGCTTATGTCAAAAAGTTTGAAAACGATAAGCTACAGACTAGATCTGATAAATGTATATTTGTGGGATACCCTAAAGAAACATCAGGGTATTATTTCCATCATCTAACTGATCAAAAGGTGTTTGTTGCGAAACATGCTGCTTTCTTGGAAAAGGAGTTTATCCTTGAAGGGGTCAGTGGGAGTAAGATATATCTTGAAGTGGTTCAAGAACCACAAAATACTACAGATCAAAGAGAGGTGCCTAACCAAATAGAGATTCCTTCTGTACCACACCCTATTCGTAAATCTGAAAGCGTACCAAAGATACCTGAGAGGTATGGACTTTTCATAGAGGATGACGATGAGGTACGCATCATAGATGATGATGATCCATTGAATTACGAACAGGCTATGAGTAATAAAGACTCAAAGAAGTGGCAAGAAGCCATGAAATCTGAGATGGACTCCGTGTATGAGAACCAAGTATGGACTTTGGTTTCACCACCTGAAGGCATTAAGCTTATTGGGTGTAAATGGGTCTTTAAAAGAAAGACTGGAGCAGATTTACAAGGCAGGACCTATAAGGCCCGACTGGTTGCAAAAGGTTTCAAACAAAGACAAGGAGTTGACTATGATGAAACCTTCTCACCAGTAGCAATGCTCAAGTCCATTCGAATTTTGCTTGCGATTGCACCTTACCATGACTATGAAATCTGGCAAATAGACGTGAAAACAGCCTTCCTCAATGGGAAACTTGAGGAGGATGTGTATATGACACAGCCAGAGGGATTTGTTTCAAAGGTTGGAACAAATCAAGTCTGTAAGCTATAATGATCCATTTATGGATTGAAGCAAACTTCTCGTAGATGGAACATCCGTTTTGATGAGACAATCAAAGAGTTTGATTTTATCAAAAATGAGGATGAACCATGTGTGTACAAGAAGGTTAGTGGGAGCACTATTTCATTCCTCGTATTATATGTTGATGATATATTACTGATAGGGAATGATATTCCTATGCTCCAATCAATTAAAATCTGGTTATCTAAACACTTCTCCATGAAGGACTTGGGAGAAGCATCCTATATTTTGGGGATAAAGATCTATAGAGATAGATCTAAAAGGATGCTTGGCTTATCCCAAGGAATGTACATTGACTCGATGCTAAAGAGGTTTAGCATGGAAGATTCCAAAAGAGGTCTCATGCCGATGAGCCATGGAATACATCTCTCCAAGAAACAGGCCCCAAAGACACCTGAGGAGAGAGACCGTATGAGTAAGATTCCTTATGCTTCAATAATAGGATTTATCATGTACGGTATGATATGTACTAGACCAGATGTCGCTCATGCACTTAGTGTAACAAGCAGATATCAGTCGAATCCAGGAGAAGAACACTGGAAGACAGTGAAAAATATCCTAAAGTACTTAAGAAGAACTAAGGATGTATTTCTTGTCTACGGTGGGTCTGAATTGAAACTAGAGGGCTTCACAGACTCAAGTTTTCAAACGGACCAAGATGACAGTAAATTCGTTTCGGGGTATGTGTTTACCTTAAACGGTGGCGCAGTGAGTTGGAAGAGTTCCAAACAGCAAATAATTGCTAATTAAGTGACAAAGGCAGAGTACATAGCTACAAGTGAAGCTGCAAAGGAAGCTGTTTGGATGAAAAAGTTCATTACCAAACTTGGTGTGGTTCCTAGCATTACAGGACCAATGCCTTTATTCTGTGACAACACCGAGTCATTACAGCAGCTAAGGAACCCAGTGTCTCATCGTAAATCCAAACACGTGTTCATGGCGATTTCATTTGATCAGAGAGATCATTGAAAGAGGAGACGTCACCCTGGACTCTCAAGACAATATTGCAGATCCATTTACTAAAGTGTTAACACAATAGCAGTTTGATCGTCACTTAGAAAAGATGGGTATGGGATACCACGACGATTGGCTTTAGTGCAAATGGGAGATTAAAAGTAGTATGCATACAAGCCAATCATGTATGATGATAAAGCATATACTTTGTAATCAATCTGATTTGTTTATTAATAAAAGAATTATTTATTAAAGGCATTTATTATCTACATGGTGCTGTTTTAATAATATGTGATAAACCCATAGTTTTAAGCAATGCTTTTAGAATCATGATGAGATCATGCTAATGAGATCTAAATTCTTAGATAGCTTAAAACTAAAATGTTCCCAATCAATGGATTACTAAAAAGGGGATTAGTGAATCCGGATAGATTGGTACGTACGTTACTTGCTCATTGGATGAGGATAATTGATCTCATGATCATTTGTGTGGAGACACTAAAGCAAGTATGTAGGTGCTTATTAGAGAATAAGTTCACTGAACGTGACTCGCTAAGGAATACCTGATGGAGTTTTACTTGCCTGTCAATAGGAATTTCTGTAGTGATAGTAGTATAAATGATCCTTAGACTTGAGATCATAATAGTATCTTATATATAATGAATTACACTTTGACTTATTCTTTAAGACTCTTAGAGTATATCAAAGGGTATGCTTGGGTGTAATAAGTTATATATGAAGATAGTGAATTATCAATAAAGAATCTACCACTTCTAGTAAAAGAAGAGAAATGTCCTATGTGATTCGATAAATGACAACCCAGGAATCCTTGGACAAGGTGGAATGAAATTAGAAAGTAGATTCTAATTTGCATTCATTAGGAGTTGTGCATTTAGGAATCGAAATACATATAATTAAATAAAATAAGACTTGACAGTAATTCCATGTCTTATATTTAATTGGGACATTGTATGGTGGAAGGATTGAATTGTACGGTAACTATTTACTCAAAGGTTCTTTTATGATTAATGTTGAAATCTATATTATCTGGAAAGTCGTTAATCGCTAGGGAGGCTTATCCCTATTGTAGAATAAATATTATTTATTTAAATAAATTAATCGTTTAATTTATTTATTTAAATAAGATTAGAATTATTCTAATTGATTTATTCACAACCGGTTTAATATGGAGAGCCTAAAGGGTCACACCATAAAAGGAAGATTAATTATTTAAGAAGTTAATGACATAATCATAATAATATGTTGAGTATATTTAATTTAATCTATGGTGATAGAATAAATTAAATAGCTTCATATTTATTATTTAATATTTTAGAAATATTAAATATAAATTAATAAGAGGAGTCTTATTAATATTATTACAATTATTATTATTTTAATTTCTAAAAGAGTTTAGGAATTAATTTAATATAAGTACTCTCATTTATTCCTAATTGAATTAGGAGGAAAATTAGTTAAAGGAATTTAATTAATTATCCCTAATAAGATTAGGGAGCCCATTTAATTAAAAGAGTTTAATTAAATAAATGATACCTTATTTTTAATTAAATAGGGTTACCTGATATCTTTATAAGAGGAGTCTTATATCAGATATCAAGATATACGTAATTCCAAGAGTTGGAGAGTACGCCCCCTTTTTCTAGAGAGATAGGAAAAACTAGGGTTTAAGCCAATACACTCTTCTTCTTGAAAATTCTTCTTTCTTAGTGGATCACATCTGGAGGCCATACACTTGGGTGGCTTACATTGATCAAAGGAAGGAATCAACCCGGAGATTCAAGGAGATCGCGGAGAAGTAGGAGGTGAACTCGTACCTGAGGAAGCTCGTTTCTACAAGGGTATGATTTCATAACTTCTTATTCTTCGTTTAATTAGTAATATGCATAAAGGATGATCCGGGTACTTGGTTTGTGAATTTTTTTTTAAAAATCTGATTTTATTATGCTTCCGCTAAATTTTGCAATTTGATTGTTATTTTGATTTTCACAAAACCTAACAGTTTTGTCCAAGTCTGTTTCATCGAAGATGATGTGAATCGAGACTTCAACACTTAGCGTCTTCTTGTTGAACACTCTATAAGCCTTACTGTCTATGGCATATCCGAGAAAGATTCCTTCTTCTGACTTGGGTTAAAACTTAGTCAGATACTGTTTTCCATTGTTGAGAATATAGCATGCACAACCGAACATATGGAAGTAGCTGACATTTGGCTTTCTTCCTTTCTATAGCTCGTAAGGAGTCTTCTTTAACGTAGAGTGTATAAGAGATCTGTTCTGAGTGTAGCATGCAGTGTTGACAGCTTCTATCCAGAAGTATTCAGGCAGACAGACTGCTGCTAGAAGAGTTCTTTCTGCCTCAATTAACGTTCTGTTCTTTCTCTCAGCTACTCCATTTTGTTGTGGAGTTCGTGGAGCTGAGAAGTTGTGACTAATGCCATTGTCTGTGCATAACTGGTCCATCTCAGAGAAGTCAAATTCTCTACCATGATCACTTCTTATAGCTTTGATTTTCTCCCCTTTCTCGTTCATCACCACCAGCCTGAACATCTTGATGAGTTGGGAACTTGTTTCATCTTTTGAGTTTAAAAAGAATAACCATCTGAATCTGGTATAGTCATCCACTACGACCAATGAGTATCTCTTCCCTCCAAGGCTTATTTTTGGAATTGGCCCAAATAGATCCATGTGAAGTAACTGCAGAGGCTTATTAATTGAGTTGACAGTTTTGCTCTTAAATGAGCTTCTAGTCTGTTTTCCAAGCTGACAGGCATTGCATGGCCTTTCTTTGACAAAGCTGAGCTTAGGTAAGCCTGCTACTAGATCCTTGGAGGCCAGTTTTGACATGCTTTTAAAATTGAGATGAGACAACCTTCTATGCCATAGCCAACTCATTTCTTCAGAAGCTTTAGCCAGAAAGCATATTGTCTTCTCAAAACTCAGTTGACCAAGATTAACAGTGTAGACGTTCCCTTCTCTTGTTTTGGTCAGCTTTATAGAGGAGGTCTTCAAATCTCTGACTTGACATTGATTGTTGAGGAATGTAACTTGATGACCTTTGTCACAGAGTTGGCTTATGCTCAGAAGATTGTGTTTTAGTCCTTCCACATAGGCTACTTTGTTGAAGGACACTGCACCATTCCCAACTGAGCAATATCCTCTTGTCTTGCCAGAGCCATTGTCTCCAAAGATGACTGATGGACCTTCCTTCTCTATGAAGTTAGACAGGAGGGCTTTGTTCCCAGTCATGTGCCTTGAGCATCCACTGTTCAGATACCAAGTTGTGATCGTGGAGCTCTGTTCCTGTGGTAAGATTAAACTCTCATTTTGGTACCCATAATTGCATGGGTCCTACCTTGTTAGTACCCTTGGGAACCCAAATTTGCTTGACTTTGTGTCTAATATGCAGAGAGTTATTGTAGCATACTGTAGCCTTATGACCAATTTTATTACATATAAAACATCTAGCATAATGCATGCTTGTGTACGTATGTGGATTCTTTCTCCATTTGGACTTATGTGGGTTCTTGGAAATCTTTCCTTTATATCGACTCTTCTTTTTTCATGTATCCTTGTGATTCATGATTTGTGAAAAGTGGAGCTTAACTCTACTGTTCTTACCCAGTTGGTTCGTGGAGTTGATTTTACTCGACTCTACGACCCTTCGAGGTTAGAGAGCAGTGACTAAGTTACTATTCTCTTTTCTAAATCCTAGGCCAACATGGGATCCTTTATGCCTTGGAACATGGATTGGATTAGAATAACATGGATGGATTGGTTCTTCATTCTTTAAGGATTTCACTAAAATTTGAAACATTACTAGAGTTAGTTTCCTTTATCTTTTCCACATATGGTTCTCAGATGGATTCCCCAAAACATAAACCTATTCTTTCAGATGAACTTCTCTAACTTAAGATCAGGGTGTCCATGGATGAAGAGGATCTATTCCACATTAAGATCATCTTTTATAGTTCCTCAATCTTAGAGGTTAGATTTGACTCTCTTTGTGCATTAAGTTCATTAGTTTGTCTTAAGATTTTATTCTCAGCTTCAAATTTAGAGAGAGAGTTAGTACTTAGAAGAGCAATTTCTAGTTCTTCCTGAACTTTTTCTTTCTCTTTTTGATGAAGAGAATAATCTTTAGACAGAACTCTGAACCTTTTCATGTATTGATGCAGATCAGATGTTATGACATATAGTGCAGTTCTTAAATCATCAATATCTACATCAGGAGAGTTAAAGTCAAATACCTCATCTATACTTCATGATTTTCAGGACTTTTCTTATCATTTTCATGTTTAGCCATTAAACATAGATTTTCTACTTGAGGATCTTCATCATATCCAGACTCAAGAATTGTTTCGTTGTCTGAGTCACTCCATGATCCCCTGACCACAAGACCTTTATCTTTCTTCTGGATCCATTTGTTGCCTTTGAATTCTTTCTTTGAATTTGATTTCCTCTTTAGTTCTTCTGTAAGAGGTCTATTACAATTTGCAATGAAATGGCCAGGCTTCTTGCAGTTGTAGTATAAGTCATTTATCTGCTCCTGGCTATTGTTTTTGTTGAATCTCTTAGGTTTGCTGCTTCCACCTTTATGCATGAACCTCTTGAGTCTTCTTACTAGCATTACAATATCTTCATCATCATCTTCCTCAGAGTCAGAGTCATTTTCAGTGTTAGCATTGGAGATGGTATATGTTGCTTTGAGAGTAACTCCTTTTTCCTTCTTTCTTCCTTCAAATAGAGTCTCTGCCCTTTGTGTCTGCTCCAGTTCGTAGGTAAGAAGGTTTCTATAGAGTTGTTGAACAGTCATTTCATGGAGATTCTTTAATTCTCTAATGGCAGTGGTTTTGGCATCCTACTTGCTTGGTAAGGCTCTCATGAATTTTATGATCAGATCCTTGTTTGGATAGATCTTTCCAAAGGCTTGAAGAGAGTTGAGCAGAACATTGAATCTTTTATAAGTGGAAGTGACGTTTTCTCCTGGAACATGGGCAAACATTTCATATTGTTGAGTCAGAAGAGATTGCTTATTTTCTCTGACTTCTTTTGTTCCTTCATGCATGATGAGCAACGCTTCCCAGACTTCCTTGGTAGTTTTGCTGTTGACCACATTTTCGAACAGATCATCTTCTAAAGACTGGAACAAAATGTTCTTGGCCTTTTTGTCGAGTTAGATAGCTTTCTTTTAATTATCATTCCATTCTGCTTTGACCTTGATTTGTACTCTGTTTGGATCATTTGAACTTGGTGCAAGCTTTGTTGGAACGTAGGGCCCATTCTGAACAGTTTCAAATAGATCTTCATCTATTGAATTCATGTAGGCTTGCATACGAACTTTCCAGTTGGCAAATTTATCTTTGTTGCACATTGGTGGCTTTCTGCCTCCTCTAGTCTTTGACTCACGTATCAGATGTGCCATAGGATCTACTCAAGTTTTGTAGGCTGTTTGAGAGAACCTGCTCTGATACAAATTATTAGTTCCCAAAGGCACAATAGTTATCTAGAAGGGAGGGTTGAATAGATATTTTAAAATTTCTTTTTCAAAATACTTATCTAATTTGTTAATGATTTAAACATAACAGAATTTGAGATTTGTTTGTTTCCCTTTAAGATAAATCGAGTTAATAGGAGATAATCAGTTGTGACAGATATAACATTTATAGCAAGAATATAAGAGACACAGTGTTTTAAGTGGTTCAGAGCGATCAAGGATCCTAGTCCACTCTTCTACTCCTTGAGTAGGAAATCCACTAAGGATGGTTTTACAATCTTCGAATCACTGAGATTCCTACAAGACTGACAGTCTTGGAACTTCTTAGTTCACTTAGAACTCTTCAAGTCCAACAGACTTGGAACTTTCTTAGTTCACTTAGAACTCTTCAAGTCCAACAGACTTGGAACTTCTTACTTTTTTTTAATGATAGTTGAGTTCTTGAATGGTGCTACTCAGTTGCCGTTAAGCTTGTCTTCGAAATAACTGAGTAGCTAAGCAAGCTTTCTTTACAGATCGTAGAGTTGAGCGTTGAATGTTCTTCAGCTTTTTATTATATGCTTGTAGGTGCTTTGCATCTGCATCTGATTTGTATATAAGGTACCTTTGAAATGTATCCATTTGAAGGCATCCATTGAAGCATTAATTGTATTTGACATTTTTGAGCATTAATGGTGACTTCGTGCAAATCTTCTGGTTAGTCGTCTGACCCCATTGACACATCAGACTGCTGTCTCACCTAACACCTGAAAAGGTGTTCTCAGCTGACCTACAGTACTTTCCTTAGCTTCTTTAATACGTTTATTTGTTACATATTAAGGATGAGTGTTGGGTCATTAGGATTCCCGATGATTTCAACGTTTATAATCCATTCCATATTTGTTGTGATTTATTCGTAAATAAATGGACAAGGCTCGATGCTTCTGATACTGACAAATGATGCTCACAATCATGATCGTGGTGTCTTGCCACCTTGGTGCTTGATCTGGTACTGATAGAAAAGAACACTACGATTTCTCTTAAGCATTGGTAGACTATAATCTTTACTTGCTTGATTTTCAGACTCTACGTTTTCGAGATCACACTACAATTTTTGAGTTGGCTCGGCAGGCGTTTGGACCACTCTACGATTCTGGGAGAGGCCCTCCAAAGTAGACAAACTGCGATTCTCGATGCTCTACGATTCTGCCTTGGCTTCTATAATCTCTTGACTAGCTCAATAGACTATGATTCTGTTGAAGTCTATCTATTACATCTCAAGAGATAGATCAACCTAACAACTTTGATCTCTTCTTCTATACATTCATTACAAAATGATAAACATTAAAGCTCAGATCAACCTAACAAGTTTGATCTATCACTAAGTCCTTGTACATGTATTCCTTGAAGGACTTTACATATAAACATGATTATTTACTTTCAACATCAAATTTAAATATGCAATTTCCCAACAGATTTCATTAAAAATGAAAGTCTCATAACCTAATTATACATTAGGTGAGACAATTAAATAACCTAAGGGTTATGGTAATAAGGAAAAGTTAGTATTTAATATGTATACTAACTTAAGTGGGTAATTTTGCTATTTCTAGCGACTAATGATTTTAAACCTATTTCTAGTAAACCTAATTAGGCCATGAGCTATAATCACATGTATAGGTAATTAAATTCCATAAGATTGGGAATGGAAATCCTAAATAAACAATTAGGGTAATATATATTAAAATTGTTAAACTTTGTTTATTACATAGCCTAAAACAATTAAAAGAGAAGCCCAAAAGAAATAAAATGCGAGCCCATACTTTAGCCCATTTGATTAAGGGTATTTTTAACCTTTGATAAATCTAATTTGTGCATTAAAATAAACGAAAAATGGAGGGGATATTGGGCATGTAATAGCTGGTCACATTAAGCTTTTTAAGGCAAAGGGATTAAGCTAATCAAGTCCCAAAAGTAAAAACTCTTACACACAAGGACAAATGTGTCATGCTCCCATTGGTGGATAGCCTAATTAGCCTCCTTAACGACATGATTAGGCATGATTAGGAAGGGATAAGGCTAACCCTTTTGTCCAAGGGAAAAAAGAAACATGGGGGATATTAACATTCCACTCCAATTCACCAACATTATACCTATCTTCATTTCATTTTCCTCCTCCACCATTCTTCTACTTCTTCTATTTTTCTCTCAACTAGCAAGAACACAAAGAGAGCAAGAGAGAGATGAGAGGTTCCGATTCTAAGTAAGAAGGATGAGCATATTGTTCATGCATCCCAAGTTCCTAGTCTACTTTGGAAAGAAAAGAAGAGCATCCCACAAGACAAGGTAAGGAAATCAAACCCTAGTTTTTATGTTATGTATGTTCTATGTGATCTTATAAAAGATTCATGGAAGTGCAAGTTCTAATAGGTTAAAGTCTTATATGAATGATATATCTTGGGTATAGTATGTTTATCTTGCTCATCTATATAGTTTATGTTGGAAAACTTTGGGAAAAAAAGGAATCTATAGTAGTTTTGGGAAAAACCCTAATTTAAAAGGTGATCATTGCTTTTCATTTTGAAATCTACAAATGGTTTTTGTGATTTTATTTCTTGGTATGCTAGAAATATGAGTTAAGAACAAAACCCCCTTGGAAGCATGTAAAAATGTTAAAATATGAGTGAGATATGGATTTATTACCAAAACACCTCAACTAAAAACTCATGTGCAAGAACAACCACTTCTGTGCTCATTTTCGGGACCAAAATAGAACCAAAATTGATGTTTGATGAATGAAAACTGTAGCTCAGGAAGATACAAATCCAACGAGTCCAATTGCACCCAAATCGGAATTGTAGAATTTATTTCATTCAAGTTTAGTGAAGGACCTCAAATCTGGAAAAAAAAATCAAAATCTTAAAAAAGCTACTTTACTGGGTTCTACTGAATCGAACCTACTAGAAACTTTTCTACGACCAGGTTCAACCACTTTCCAATGGATTTATTCTGGTAGTGGTTTGTAGACCCAAATTTTTCTAAATTTCTAAAGAATATTATGATATTTAATCCAAATTTTTTTTGAGCAGTTAGCTAATTATTAAGTAATTAGTGGTTTAAACTCATTTAAATCACTTTAAAATTTACTAATTTATAACTTTTAATGAAATTAATGGATTATTAAACTAATTATATGAAATTTGAATGTAATTAACTATTTAATTATTATCTAAGTAGTATTGGGTGATAATTAAGTAGAGTTAGTAATAATAAAGTAACTATTGATTATTTAGCTAAAATTAAATAATAAATAGGGTTAAACCATTGACTAATATTAAATAATAATTAAATAATACTTAAGTAAGATTATGTAATAATGTAATTAATTACTTACAATGACATAAAATTTATAAAGTAATTATTTATTATTTAGTTAATATTAAATAATAAATAAGAATAAATGATAATTAATTATTCTTAAGTTAATAAGAAAGAATAATTAAAGACTTATGAAGTAAATTAATTATTTATTATTTAAGATTAATTAATTAATTAATTAATTAATTAATTAATAGGAATAAATGATAATTAATTATTCTTAAGTTAATAAGAAAGAATAATTAAAGACTATGAAGTAAATTAATTACTTATTATTCAAGAATAAATAAATAAATAATTAAATAATAAATACGAATAAATGATAATTAATTATTCTTAAGTTAATAAGAAAGAATAATTAAATACTTATGAAGTAAATTAATTATTTATTATTCAAGGATAAATATTTAATTAATTAAATAATAACTAAGAACAAATAATAATTAATTATTCTTAAATTAATAAGAAAGAATAATTAAATATTTATAAAGTAAATTAATTATTTATTATTCAAGGATAAATAAATAAATAATTAATATTAAATATGGACAAAGGTTAATTAATTGTTCATTTATTAATAGTAATGAATAATTAAAGATTAATAAATTAATTATTTATTATTCAAGGATAAATGATTAATTAATTATTACTTAATTAATATTAAATAATAATTAAAAGGCAAATAATATTAATTATTCAATATTTAATTAACATTAAATAATAAGTAGATGTAACTAGTTGTTATTTAATTAATAATAACTAAAGATAACTAATTAATTACTATTTAACTAATATTAAATGGTAATTAAAGGAATATAGAGTTAATACGTGGAAATAATTTGATTGACTCGTTAATTAAACAAGTATAATAAATTATTTAAGGGTCTAATAAGTGTTTATTACTTAAGAAAGACCTTATAAATTATTAAATCATTAACATAAGGTTTATCGAATATCCTATAAGATTAATGATGGTACATTACACTACGTGTATATTGTGATTGAATTATTTGCTAGATAATAGCATAAGTAAGCATATATGCGTACAATTATACGAAGTACTAATTAATAAACCAACATTGTTAATGCTAGGTCATTCAAAGAGTTATAATTAAAGCTAATTAGCCGTAGCTCGACAAACAGACAAGTTTCCTAACTCAAACTCAAGTTATTATTTTCAAAGCATGTTAGTGAATAATTATTGTTGATTATTCACATCTATAATGATTATTTTGCGCAATTGAATTCCTATTCCATTATTATTGAACTATGAATTAGATTAAAGTTCTTCATTCATGAACTATTTATGAACTATTCATTCCTGTTTATGAGATAGATCTATGCTAATTATATCATCTAGATCAAACATGTTTAAATTTGTTAAATCAAATGTGTTTTAAAAAGCTGTTCTTATTAAATTGATATGATAAGAACTCTTGACTGAGAAAAGGACGAATTTGATTAAAACATGATATCGATGTTGGGTTATTAAGTGTTTATACATAAATCACAGGGTATGAAAGGCTGATCCCCTTGAATACCAAAACTTATTAAGAGATCCAGTTTAAATGACTGAGAACCTTGACAAATGTTCATGGTTACTTAAAACCACTCAGTACATGTTATTCAGTTATTCGAATATTCAACTGCAGATTATTAATTCATGTTCCTTCACAATCTTATACTATTGTTGAACATTAAAAGTGAAAATTCTTTCTAATCATTATATATCTCCCTTATATATAAACTTGCTAAGCAAATTAGTTGCTTACCCTTGCTATATCATGACATTTATTTCAGTTAAGCCTGAAGGATCGAATACGAAAGACAAAGGCAAGGGTAAGATCCAAGAATAGTTTAGAATGAATATTAACTATTATTATTTAGTAGAGTTATCTATATAAACCTTTTATAATATGAATGGTGTGTTTAAGTTAAGGTTAACAAAGACCTTGTGATTATGTTATAAAACTTTATTATAATGAACAATATATGTTTATTATTCCGCAATAGTTTATAGAATGCTTGTGATGATGATATATTGTGAGCACTGAATCTGAGGTTAGAGAACCTGGATTTGGGGGCGTCACGATTTAAGTCCGAAAAGGCATCCAATTCGTAGTTATAAAACCCACTCATAAAATTCCCCCAAACTTAAACCGTGCTTATCCTCAAGCACAATAGAATGCAATGCAATGCAACTAACTACATGCCTACGAATCCATCTATTAGGCAGAATAAAAGCTATTCAAATTGCCTCAAAGAAATCATAATTGACATGAACAATACATCTTTCTAAGACATATCAATAATCTCATACCAATCTCCAAATCAATCCCTGTTATTAACTGGCAGTAACTTAAATAAAACACATAATACGCTTCTTTAAAGGAGGAAAATAGTTTAATGTCAAGAAACCCGTAAACAAGCAAGATTCAACTAAAACTAAACAGTTACTAAACTTAGAAGTCAAAATGGGATATTTTTACTTTCTTATTCACTTATGGGGGCTTTTCGCTCTTATACCCATTTTTTCACTTTTATTTTTACTCATAAATGTGCAATGTCTTGTCCTCTTAGGCTTTTCTGTGCTACCCATTAATGAGATTTCGACCAATGACTCCCAAACCAGATGGCTTTAGGGCGTTGGGTGTAGAGACATCCCTTCGGGCGTACTTACTCAAGTAACAAAGGCCATAGAACTAAACTAGCCACTGTGTTTATTCATACCTTTTTTTGTCATTACTTTTTCTCTTTTTTTTCTTTTTTTAGATATATCTCAAATCTTCCCCCAAATTTAGGTTTTTGCCTAATCTTAGCCATCACCACTTATTCATGACTTTCTTTTATTAAATCTAAAATTCTCTTTAAGAAGTCAATTATGTGTAAATTTAAACCCAATCAGTCAACATAGTCATTTTTATGTGCTATCCTAATTATGTCAATTTCAAACAGGCAAAGATTTATGTCAAGATATAAAATTACATTAAAGTCCTAACTGTCAATACCCATTCTTGTCTATGCAATTCCAATCTCATCATTGACTCAAATAAACTTCAACCATCCAAAAGCTGGAATCATGCAAATACTGAAGAAATACAACATAATAAAAAAAAATTAAACTAAGTACTATTTTTGTGATTTTCTATTTTTCAGTTTTTTTAACATAACTCAAACAAAAACAAAAACTATTAACATAACTATTCTCAAAAACTAAAAACTACACTAATATGAATTTCTATTATGAAATGCCAAATTAGACTAACATGAACTAACAATGCCATTAACACATGCAAAATGATATATGCAAATAAATAGAACTAAACATTAAACATATGCATAGACCCCCAAACATAAATCTAATAATGTCCTCATTGTTAAGAATATGGAAATAAAGCACAAGAGGACTTCCATATATCAGCTAAGCCAGAGGTGGAACCTCCTCAACGTCTGAATCTGAAAGAGGATAGGCTGGCAGTAGTTGTGGACTTGGAAACTGGAACTGATCAGTAGCAGAGGGGTTCAGTCTAGCAAAGGTCCCTGCCAAGGAAGTGTTGAATGCATTTTGAGTTACAAAAGCATGGTCTTGACGCGCTGCTATCCTCTTCAACTTTCTATCTTCAAGTCTATATCTTTCATAAATGTGGCGCTGAAGGTTACAAAACTGAGTGCTAAACATATATTTAGTAGGCCTAGAAGCCCCAGGTGCAGCCTCCTCGGTATCCTCAGACATTTGATCAGCTTTAAACTAGTCATCCTCTAAGTTGTCTTCGGATTCCTCCTCCTTAGGAGCATCTAGAAATACAAACCCTAGCCCATGAGGATGTGACTCTCCCCTAGGCCAAACTAAATATTGAGCAATGAGATGCGAGTCTAGTAACTAGAGGTTCTACTGCACTGGTTCATTCGCTGACCATCTCACACCTGACTGTCTGCATAGTTCACATATAAGGGATGGGTGAGGCAACCCCCCAAAGAATGGGCCTCGCAAGCATCGCTTGATAGAGAAACTGATGATATCACCAATATCAATATCAAAGTCTTTCACAATAGTATAAAAGAGTAACACCTTCTCTTTGGTCACCTCGCTCGTATGTGTAGATGGGAAAAACTTCACAAAGAGGAAGGCGTACCAAATCTTTCCGTATTGGCTCAAATCCTTGCTCATAAACAGAGTCCCTCCTTTTCTTGCCCTTAACCCATGTTGTACCCGGTTTTGAGATCTGAGTTAGTATTTGGTCGTAGTCGGGGTTGCTATCACGAAGCTGAGCATATTGGCATAAGGCTGGGGCTCACACATTGTAGAATTCATTTATAGCCTCAGGACCAAATGGGACTTATTTTTCGTGGATGAATGCAATGAATGGGGCCTTGTCCTTCTCATTCGCATAAAATTCTTTTATAATTATTACCACCGCTGGGTCCGGGTGGTCTGTGAATGAGTCCCATCCTTGCTCATGAATTTGGTGCCTCATCTGACCATCGAAAGAATCAGGTTTCAACCCACGCTCTGGTGTCAATGCCTTAGGTGAAAAGTACTCAAATTTGTCCGTTGCTAAGGCACTAACAAATTTCCTTTTATCGAAGCTTCGGGTGGGCGGTGATGACCCTTCACTTCTTTGACATTTGACGGGTGTCTTCGGTGCCATAGTGTATCAATAGAAATCAAACTCCCCAAAACTTTTTTCTTGGGCATTTTCTCAAGCACTTGGCATGCGTTTAATGTCACAGGAGAACCACAATATCCCAAATTAAACACAACTACCAAGTATGCTCAACAACCATAAAGAAAGCTTACCCATAGTGTAATACATTGCTATTATTGAACAAGTAGTGATTCTCGATTAATGTATGCACGAATTTGAATTTTTGAGCCCTAACTTTGTGAACTACAATTGAATGGTGAAAACCCTAACTTTTGTGCTTGAAGAATGAGATTTGGTGGAGATTGCAGGTGATGTTTATATAGAAGTGTAATTGATGGCCAATTTTGATGGGGAGTGGGCGATTTTGGAAGGAGTTCGTGGGTATTATGTTTGGCTTTGAGAGAGAGAAGTGGGAGGGACACGATCTTAAGTCTGCATTTTAAAAACTGAACTCCCGTGCCCCACTTGAGGTGGGCTCCTTTGACCGCAAACCCCGTCAGTAAGGCGTATGACAGAGGACCCCAAGTCGGAGCAGCATGCCAGTGTTGTTTTGGGCCGTCAAATGAACAACTATGTTCTGCACCACTTTTGATTTTCTGCTGTTTTGTCCCGTATGCATGTAAACTTCATTCTTGATACCTGAAATCCAATACTACCCACAATTAGATCCATTCCCATAGAAATATAGCAATGAAGCTAAAATTAAGACACAATGACTAATTCGTGAGCTATTAGCTACTAACTTATGATTTGCAAAAATTTGAACTAGTAAATACTAACACTAATAACTAAGTTATTGCATTATACAATGTGAAAATAAATACTATAAATAACAATAAAATTGGGTTGCCTCCCAATGAGCTCTTGTTTTTAAATCTTTCAGCCTGACTACTCCTTGTGTCTAATCTGGATCGGTCGGGATATTTTTAGCATGTTGTTTGTGTACCGCACATAACCAACATTACTTTATTGCATGCCCATTTAACTGCATTGCTAGGGGCAAAATTGACTTCATATCCTCGATAAGCGCTTTTATACCACCAACCTCTCTAAAGTCCTTGTGTTTGACATGTGTAGGTGCTTCGATCAAATTGCTCTCTTCTTTGTCATTAGGAATTAAAATTTCTTTGAATACTTTAACTTTCACTACCTGATCGAACACTTTCATGGTCAATTCTCCATTAGGCATGTCGATTAGTGTTCGTCCCGTTGTAAGGAATGGTCGTCTTAAAATGATCCAGATATTATTATCTTCTTCAAAGTCCAACAACACAAAATCAGCTGGAAATATTAATGTGTCAGCCTTTACCAGCACGTCTTCTACTATCCCCAATGGATAAGTTATTGATCTATATGCTAGTTGTAGATTGGTATTTGTTGGATTTGCTTCCTTTAAGCCTAACTTTCTGTATATGGACAGTGGCATAAAGTTTATACCTGCTCCTAGATCACATAGGGCTCTTCCTATATCTTGATTACCAATTGCACAAGGAATAATAGAACTCCCTGGGTCTTTCAACTTAGGGGGGCGCTTTTTCTGCAGAACTGCATTGCACTCTTCCGTTAGCGCCACTGTTTCGAATTCATTGAGCTTGCATTTTTTAAAAGTATCTCTTTCATGAACTTGGCATAGCGTGGCATTTTCTCTAATGCTTCGGCGAACGAAATGTTAATGTGCAACTTGTAAGACCCCAAATTTTATGAAATGAAAGTATCCAATTTTTTATAATTATTATTCTATTTAATAAATGGTTAAATTGATAAAAGGTTAAAGTTAAGGGTGATATTTGAAAATTTTATAAAGTAAGCAAATTGCTATAAAATATTCGTTGTGTCGGGAAATATTCGTTTGGTCAGGAAATATTCTTTTTGTCAGGGAATATCTGTACGACGACACCATCATTGGTGGATCCCACAACAGAATAACTGTCGGAGTCAGAAAATGACAGAAATAACTTTTTATAAAAATAATGATAAAAGTTTTACCGTTAATTGTTGAAATATCCGGTGATAAAAATACAGTAATACGTGTGGTTGCACAGTAGGCAGTAGCACACGGTATTGCATAGTATCTCTGATTATTGATGCTTACGTAAGAAGTCACTCAGTTTATTCAATTATTGCAATAGTAATTGTTGCATAGTATCTCATATTATTAATTCAATTATTGTCACAATATCATCTGCACAATATTTTATATTATTAAATTAATAATTGAGAAAACACATTTATTCATATCATTATTTACATTATTGACAATGTTTAGAAAGTTTTGTCGAAGAAAGGGGTTTGGTCACCTAATTGCGCGCCAATAAGGAAAAATCTTTATCGGAAAGACCCCTCTTACCTGGGAATTGTAAGACCCCAGCTTTTAGAAATAAAGATGAATTTTCTATAAATATTATTTTTGAATATTATGGAATAAATTTGATATAATGTTATAGTTGTGGTAATATTTATAAATTTTGCAAAGTAAGCAAGTTGTTATAAAATATTAGTTTGGTGGGGAATATTCTTTTTGTGGGGAATATTAAATGCGACGGCTCAATCGATGGTGGACCCCATTAACGGAAGTATTGTCGTAGTTAGAAAACGACAAAATTATCTTTCTATAAAAATAACTACAGGAGGTGTTACCATTAAAACTGTTGAACTACCCTAGTAGTAAAAGTACATGTCTGAATATTGGTTGCATAGTAGCACACTCAGATTGATTATTGATGCTTACGTGAGAAGTCACTTAGCTATACTCAATTATTGCTACAAGAATTGCTTTGCATCATATCTCTTATATTATTGATTCAATTATTGTCACAAAGATCATCATCATATAATATGTTATATTATTATTTGAGACGACAAGTTATAAATGATTAATAATTGTTGAAAGATTAAATATATGTTGATTAAAAATAAAATGATTTGTGGTAATATTTATTCAATCATTGATGTATATAAAGAGTCCATTATGAGACGCGTTTGTGGTAAGTTTGATTATTTTATGGGGGGGGGCCCATATGTCATCATCTAAGAGTCTCTTCGTCGATAGTATTTACCTTCGTGAATAGTAATTACCTTTGTGAATAGTAATTACCTTCGTCGATAGTATTTACCTTTGTGAATAGTAATTACCTTTGTGAATAGTAATTACCTTCACAATAGTATTTACCTTCCAATAGTAATTACCTTCGTCAATAGTAATTACCTTCGTCAATAGTAATTACCTTCGTCAATAGCAATTACCCCTTCATGAAATAGTAGTTGTCCTTCAATATTACCAAGAGTTAACTGCTTCTTCTTGTTCCAGGGTTAATTACCCTTCGCAAATAGTAGTTGTATCTTCAATATTACCAAGAGTCATTTTGACCCTTTGTTAAGACCAAGAGCCACCCTCAGTTTTTCTATAAATAGAAAGCTCATTCCTTCATTATTTCTTACGAATTCATTGAAACTCTAGAGAGAGAAACTATAGAGAGAAGGAGAAAAGTATTCTCGCTACTTCATTTTTCCAATATTCAGGTTCTTCTAAGGTAAGGGATATTATTTGTTGTGTGCAGTAAAGGGTGTTATTCTTTCTTATTCATGAAGAGAACTTCATTATTCCATTCTTTATTATTACGGTTGGAATAACTTTTGTCTGCTGACATACCCTATACTTGGTGAAATCCTCTCGTTATTCCATTCTTTATTATTACATTGGAATAACTCAGATCTGCTGACATACCTTATACTTGGTAAAATCCTCTATTATTCCATTCTTTATTATTACATTGGAATAACTTTGTATCTGACATACCCTATACATAATTTGTATCGTGGTTTACCCTATACTTGGTGACATTCTTCTATTATTTTGTTGGAACATCACATGCGTGTGTTTTTACACCGACCGGTTCCGCTTTATTATTATTACTGTTGGAACATCCTCGTGCATGTGTTTTACACGGACTTGGTTCCGCTCTTTATCATTACATTAGTTAGAATATCCTATCTCGTGTGTTTTACACCGGATCCGGTTCCATCTTTATTATTCTCGTTGGAACATCCCGCGCAAGTGTGAATTTCACGACCGTTTCGTTATTATTATTCTGCTTGAATAACTTTGTCTGTCTGGCACCGCATGCATGGTGGTTTCCTTTGTTATTCCATTCTTTATTATACCCAAATTGGTTAAAACTTTGACTTCTATACTCCATGAAATTAGTAGAATATTCTTGATATTTGCGCTTTCATCCAAAGATATCTTTTCATGGAAATATTCTTCCGCTCATTCTTGAATTTTACTCTACAAAACAATTATCTTGTTGACAATTTGGACGTTAATAATTCCTAGATAAATTAATTCTTGAACTTGTTTTATTGAATTCTTATATCATTGTCATCATCTTCATGTTTATATTATGTTGAAAGTTATCTTTGGCTTACGTGCATAGATGAACTTAGTATGATTATGACCGTGGTTCATTCGGTATAATCATGGCTTGATATAAATGATGTGACAAAAGTCCTCGATGGCACCAGTAATGCAAATGATGATGGATAGTTTTGGTATGATTATGACCGAGGGTGATTCGGTATAGTCATGACCATTGATAATTTGATGAAAATCCTCGACCGTAATGCAGGGGATGATTTGATATTGTGGTTTATTCATTAAACCGAGTCTTAGTGATAAAAATTGATGAAAACCTTTTAAAACCTAAAAGATAGTAGACTTTATTTTCTACTTGACTCTTTTAATGGATTGCATATTCATTCTATGAGTTAAAACTGGGTTGTCTATTGTATTTTATCGGTTTAACATTGTTGAAGACTATTGATAATTTATTCGCTTTATCTTAGTTATAATATTTCTTCTTTGGGCTAGTTAAGCTCACCCTTTCTTTCACCGTTCTCTTCGTGAAATGAGAATATAGTTGGGGACGAGTCTGGGAGCTAGAGTAATGGTCCGAGAGGATAGCATTAGTAGTCCTCTCTATTCTCGTGAAATAGTGTGATAATAATTGTAATGAGTACTCCTTCCGAGTTTGTATAATATCTAGTAGACAATATTTGTATTCAAACTAACGCTTTATGTCGTATTGTACACCTAGTTATATTAGTAAGTTGTATTTAAATTACATTACCATGTAAGTGGCGACCCAAGATGGGTGACGTATACCTAATTTTGGGGTGTCACAGGTTGGTATCGAGCTTAGGATATGATCCTGGCTAAGATGTGAGACTAGAACTAGGAGGGAGAGATAGGAATTCCTTCGCTAGTATGACCTACCTAAGTTTATTTGGTATTTGATTGGTCGATCACGAGTATAGTGATAATATGTTGCATGTCAATTAACCCTTATTTTGTGGCGATGTTGAAAATGGCATCCGAGAATGTTGAGAATAGCAATGGAGCATAGGAGGCTGTTGATTCTCCACGATCAATAATCGACAATGTGCAACAGGATGGCGATAATCCTCCCGTAAACAATAACACCGATCAATTGACGAAACGACGGCGATGCGTTTAAGAGGTTTTAGAATTCATGCAACATCGGTAAAGCGACTTACATCCAAAACGTAGGTGGAAACACGGAAAACTCTCGGTGGTCACCGCTAAACAATTCAAGGAGCTGACCACTGGAGTTTAAGGAGAGCCAAAACCACTTCGCGGAAGCATGGATAAAGCAGATTACCAAGATATTTGATGTCTTGGGATGCTCCGAGAAGCAAAGGTTCCTTTCACGCCTTTATGTTCAAGCGCGAGAGGCGGACATGGTGGGAATCGGTAAAACGCGTACTCAACTTCTTTGTCTTCAAGATATCTTGGGAGAAGTTCCAGAGTTGTTCAACGACAAATACTTTCCTGAAAGTATTCGCCACATGAAGGAGGTGGAGTTTATCAAGTTGGAACAAAACAATATGACCATGTCGCAATACGAGGCAAAATTTGCGAGTTATCACGATTCGTCCACTTGGTGGATAATGAAGAGAGAATGGCGCGAATGTTTTTAAGAGGTTTGAAGTCGAGATACGTCAACATCTTATTTCTCATAAACCGTGTTTGTATTCAGATGTTGTAAATAGGGCTCGATTAGTGGAGCGCGATAACGAGTCAACGCAACTAAAAGAGAGCAGCCGGCAAAATTATAATACCAGCGAGAGTAGTCATCGAAGCGGTGACAACAAGCGTGGAGGTAATCAACATGCCAGATATGGTAACCACTTCGGTGGTAATCAGGGTCAAAGCAATAAGACTGGACATTTCAAGAAAAGGAGATTCAATAATGATGGAAAAACGTCAGCACCAGCACCCGTTGTTAAGGAAGGAGAAAGACCATCTATCATATGCTTCAAATGCGGAGAGGACACATCGGTCCGAATCACGCCATGCCATTCCCAAAGCATGTTATAATTGTGGAAGAGAAGGTCACTTAGCTAGATTTTGTCGTTTCTTCAAGAAAAATTCAACTAGGATGGAGGCACCAAAGGTCGTCCCGCATAAAAAACTAAAGCCGTGTAGTTTAAGAGAGGCGTTTTTTTTCTCGCGTGACGAGGAACCCGAATAAAATTATCACGGTAAGTTAATCATAAGCTCTTGCATGAAGTCTATACCGTGTTAGATACCGCCTACCAACTCTTTTATTTCACCTAGTTGTGTTCAACGTTTAAATTTGACTCAAGAAGTTAAACTTTGACTTATTGGTTGAAACTTCGTTAGTAGTAGAGCCTTCGTTATCGCTTACTATTTTTAATTCTTGTTTGATTCAAATAAACATTTTCACGTTACCTGTCGATCTTATCATTTTGAAAATATTTGCCTTTGATGTGATTTTAGGAATCAATTGGTTAACTACTCATCATGCTTTTCGTAAGGTTGTTAGCTTTTATATTCATAGCCAACTTGTTGTGCGAATTCAAGTAACCAAACTACTAAAGTCAATTATTGTCATATCAAGCCATAAGTAAAGAGCCACGAACCTTTCGTTGTTGACTTCCTTGTGTGGAATGCACCGAAGCCAGACTTTTTGTAGGCGACATCGTGAATGAAGATGGCAAGTTTATAGGTATCATTGTGAGGTGCTATCTAGGTTAAGGGATAGAAGTCACAGTTGGTATCAATGTGACGTACTATCCAAGTCTTGGATGAGAGTCACAGTTTTGAATGATATTTCTATTATTAATAAATTTTCTGGCGTATTCTTGAAGACTTCTTAGCCTACTTAGAGCGTGAAATCGAATTTCGTATTGACCCCAGTATAAAACCCATTTCTTAAACCCTCAAATATTTCTTCAACTAAAATGAACAGTTTACGTGATTTATGATGAAAATCATAATAAAAGCATTGGTCTAATAAAAATCATGGGTATACGTGGTATTAGTAAGTGTTATGATGAGTTATGTTGGTTAGTATGTGAAAACATGAAAGTTTCTTAAAAATCACAAGGAGTTAAAAACCAGATTTTGGTGAAAAACGTAACATGAAATTCAATTGACCAAATCTCTTATTATATTTTGAATTTTTGAGTGTGGTTAAGTCCTAGAGTTAGATCTATGAGTTACCTAACTAATCCAAGTGGAAGCAATGAAAAAGGTGTTGTAGATTTTCGTGTGGACTGATTTTAGGAAAGGAGTCAAAACTTTAAAATGTCCAAAAAGCTGCTGCCACATTTTTGTAAGGGCTGTTTCGGCCACTTAATTAGTGACAAAAATTCAGGCCTTTTGGGACATAAAAGTATATGGTATAAAGAATATCGTGTCCAAAAATGAGCTCATTCCAACTTAAAATGAGCAAGTTATGACCATTTCAATATTTAGTTTTTTTTGATGAAAAATGCTATAACTGGAGTTCTATAACTCAGATGACCATGAAATTTAAATGAGGCTCACATTAACATGTGTAAGGTCCTGCCAAGATTTGGGAATTTTGGAGTTAAACTTGAGGTAGCTAATTTCTTAAGGAATTAATTAGAAATTGATTTTGAAAAATAGTAAATGAATTTTAAAAATTCCGAGAAAATATATTTTCATTATGGGACTATATTATGCTAAATCCCGGAAAAGAAATATTTTGGGGACTGATTTGGTATTTTCATGAAAATAGTTTAATTACTGAACATATGAGTTAAATATGTTATGTGAAGTAACAAAGTTGAAAATAGGATTTTATGGCTAGAGAATCCTATATAGAGTATATGCATATTTTTTTGAGGATTTGATAATTGGTGATGATATCTTATGAGTATGACATTTTTGAATGATTAAATGTATTATATGGTAAAGCGTAAACAATTGAGATAAATTGTTTATAAATTTAAGAAGTGATTAAAATATTGTTATAATATTAATGATATTAGATTATGAGATTATTAAGTGATTGATAACATGAGGATATTCTTGAATCTTGGATATATTATATTATAAATGTTTAATATTTATCCTTTATCTCATTTGATTGATTCTTTATATCATTATCCTCATGCTTATATTATGTTGAAAGTCATCATGGCACATAGTGCATAGATGGACTTGGTATGATTATGACCGTGGATTGTTTATAATCATAATCATAACCGTAATTGAAAACACGATTATCTTTGGTAGTAGTAGTGCATGGATAATTTGTGGTCGTGATACTAATGAATACACAATTATCTTTGGTAGTAGTGCATGGATAATTTGTGGTCGTGATATTAATGAATACACGATTATCTTTGGTAGTAGTGCATGGATAATTTGTGGTCGGATACTAATGAATACACGATTATCTTTGGTAGAAGTGCATGGATAATTTGTGGTCATGATACTAATGAATACACGATTATCTTTGGTCGAAGTGCATGGATAATTTATGGTCGTGATACTAATGAATACACGATTATCTTTGGTAGTAGTGCATGGATAATTTGTGGTCGTGATACTAATGAATACATGATTATCTTTGGTCAAGTGCATGGATAATTTGTGGTCGTGATACTAATGAATACACGATTATCTTTGGTCAAGTGCATGGATAATTTGTGGTCGTGATACTAATGAATACACGATTATCTTTGGTCAGTAGTGCATGGATAATTCGTGGTCGTGATACTAATGAATATCCTCGGCTCAGTAGTGCGGGGATGATTCGATGATATGGATTAATTATTGAGTGAGTCTCAAAGAATGAAATATTAATTCATGGATGTGGTAAAAGTCATCTTTAGTAGTAGTGCATTGATAGACTTGGTATGATTATGACCACGGATTATTCTAAGATAATCATGACCATAATTGAAAACACGAATATTCTTGGCCAGTAGTGCATGGATAATTCGTGGTCGTGATACTATTAAGCTGCGTCTCAGCATTATTGGTTTTACAGTTGTATATCTTTAGCCTGTAGTGCAAAGATGAATTGTTAATGAATATCTTTGGTGGAATGCGAAGATGAATTAAATATTTTTAACGATAAAGGTATTCAAGGTATCCTCACCTCTTTATCATATCAGGTACGTACCCAAATTTCGAGGGCGAAATTTCATAAGAAGGGGAGGTTGTAAGACCCCAACTTTTATAAATAAAGATGAATTTTCTATAAATATTATTTTTGAATATTATGGAATAAATTTGATATAATGTTATAGTTGTGGGTAATATTTATAAATTTTGCAAAGTAAGCAAGTTGTTATAAAATATTAGTTTGGTCTGGGAATATTCTTTTGTTTTGGAGAATATTAAATACGACGGCTCAATCGATGGTGGACCCCATTAACGGAAGTATTGTCGTAGTTAGAAAACGACAAAATTATCTTTCTATAAGAATAACGGCAGAGGTGTTACTGTTAAAACCTGTTGAACTACCCGTAGTAAAAAAAATAAAGAATGTCTGGCGTTCGTGTTATAGTAGCACTAGTATTGATTATTGATGCTTACGTGAGAAGTCACTTAGCTATACTCAATTATTGCTATAGTAATTCTTTGCATCATATCTCTTATATTATTGATTCAATTATTGTCACAATATCATCTCAGTATAATATGTTATATTATTAATTGAGGCGACAAGTTATAAATGATTAATAATTGTTGAAAGATTAAATATGTGTTGATTAAAAATAAAATGATTTGTGGTAATATTTATTCAATCCTTGATGTATATAAAGAGTCTACATTATGAGACATTTGTGGTAAGTTTGATTATTTTATTGGGGGCCCATATGTCATCATCTAAGAGTCTCTTCACAATAGTATTTACCTTCGTGAATAGTAATTACCTTTGTGAATAGTAATTACCTTCATTCGATAGTATTTACCTTTGTGAATAGTAATTACCTTTGTGAATAGTAATTACCTTCGTCGATAGTATTTACCTTCGTCAATAGTAATTACCTTCGTCGATAATAGTAATTACCTTCGTCGATAGTAATTACCTTCATCAATAGTATTTACCCTTCGCAAATAGTAGTTGTCCCTTCATATTACCAAGAGTTAAGCTTCTCTTGATTGTTCTAAGGGTTAATTACCCTTCATGAATAGTAGTTGTCTCTTCATATTACCAAGAGTCATTTTGACCCTTCGTTAAGACCAAGAGCCACCCTCAGTTTTTCTATAAATAGAAAGCTCATTCCTTCATTATTTCTTACGAATTCATTGAAACTCTAAAGAGAGAAACTATAGAGAGAAAGAAGAAAAGTATTCTGCTACTTCACTTTTCCAATATTCTGTTCTTTTAAAGGTAAGGGATATTATTTGTTGTACCCGTAAGGGGTGTTATTCTTTCTTATTCATAAGAGAACTTCTGTTATTCCATTCTTTATTATTCTATTGAATAACTTTGTACGCCAGACATACCCTATACTTGGTGAAATCCTCTCATTATTCCATTCTTTATTATTCATTGGAATAACTTTGTATCTGCCAGATACCTTATACTTGGTGAAATCCTCTCATTATTCCATTCTTTATTATTCTGTGGAATAACTTTGATCTGTGACATACCCTATACATAATCATATACGTGGTTTACCTATACTTGGTGACATTCTTCTATTATTCTTTGGAACATCACATGCGTGTGTTTTACACCGGACTGGGTTCTCGTCTTTATTATTATTCATTGGAACATCCATGCGTGTGTTTTACACCTACCCTAGTTCCGCCTTTATCATTCTGTTAGAATATCCTATCGTGTGTTTTTACACCGGATCCGGTTCCATCTTTATTATTCTCATTGGAACATCCACATGATTGTGAATTTCACGACACAGTTACATTATTATTATTTTGTTGGAATAACTCGCATCTGCGCGGCAACCGCATGCATGGTGGTTTTCTTTTGTTATTCCATTCTTTATTATACCCAAATAGTTAAAACTTTGACTTCTATACTCCATGAAATTAGTAGAATATTCTTGATATTTGCGTTTCATCCAATTATCTTTTCATGGAAATATCTTCCGATCATTCTTGAATTTTACTCTCTACAAAAAGCGATATCTTGTTGACAATTTGGGCGTTAATAATTCCTAGATAAATTAATTCTTGAACTTGTTTTATTGAATTCTTATATCATTGTCATCATCTTCATGTTTATATTATGTTGAAAGTTATCTTTGGCTTACGTGCATAGATGAACTTAGTATGATTATGACCGGAGTTCATTCTTGTATAATCATGGCTTGATATAAATGATGTGACAAAAGTCCTCGATGGCTGTAATGAAGTGATGGATAGTTTTTGGTATGATTATGACCAGGGGTGATTCGGTATAGTCATGACCATTGATAATTTGATGAAAATCCTTGACCGTGGTACGGGGATGATTTGATATTTTGGTTTATTCATTAAACCGAGTCTTAGTGATAAAAATTGATGAAAACCTTTTAAAACCTAAAAGATAGTAGACTTTATTTTCTACTTGACTCTTTTAATGGATTGCATATTCATTCTAGCGGTTAAACCGGTTGTCTATTATATTTTATCGCTTTTAACATTGTTGAAGACTATTGATAATTTATTCTCGCTTTTATCTTAGTTATAATATTTCTTCTTTGGGCTAGTTGAGCTCACCCTTTCTTTCAATGTTCTCTTGAAATGAGAATATAGCTAGGGACGAGTCGAGAAACGGAGTAATGGTCAAGAGGATAGCATTAGTAGTCCTCACTATTCGTGAAATAGTGTGATAATAATTGTAATGAGGACTCCTTTTGAGTTTGTATAATATCTAGTAGACAATATTTGTATTCAAACTCACAGTTTATGTCGTATTGTACACGACAGTTATATTAGTAAGTTGTATTTAAATTCTGTACCATGTAAGTGGCGACCCAAGATGGGTGACGTATACCTAATTTTTGGGGTGTCACAGGAAGGATCTGGTCGTCAATATTTTAAGTTATAATATTAATGATGAATAATCGTTGAAATATTAAAAATATGTTTATTGAAGATAAGTGAATTACAAAAGTTAAGGGGAAATAATGCAAGCTTGGAAAACTTTAACGGTACTAAAGTGTATTAAGTAAATCAATCTGGACCATTGGTGGTGGTTTTAATAGTAAATCAATCTGGACCATCGGTGGTTGTTTAATAGTAAATCAATTCGGACCATCGGTTGTGGTTTTAATAGTAAATTAATATGGACCGTTGGTTGTGGTTTTAATAGTAATCAATATGGACCGTCCGTTTTAATAGTAAATCAATCTGGACCGTCCGTGAATTAGTTACTATTTAGTCATTTCTCCTATAAATAGAAGCTTAATTCTTCTTTCATTCTCATAAATTCAGCGAGACTCACAAGAGAAACTATAGAGAGAGAAACAATAGAGAGCAAGAAGAAGAGTATTCTGCTACTTCACTATTGCAGTATCTAGTCTTCTAATACGGTAAGGGGTATTATTTCTTTTGTATTCGTAAGAGGTATTATTTCTTTCGTATTCATAAGGAATATTATTTTTCGTATTCATCCTTTAATATGTCGAAATAACTTGTTTATGCGGATTACGTACTGCATGACAGGTGAAAATCTATTTGCAGTTTCGTATGTTATTTCTTTCATATTCTTAAATCTAAACTTACTATGGTAAGTATTGCTTCTATAATTCCTGAAATTAGTGGAATATCCTTGAGTTTTGCGCTTCATCCAGTATCGTTTCATTGGAATATTGATATGAACTTTCTTATTAAATTTCAATATTTTCACCCGGGGTACTATTCACGGGTTACTATTCACTCGAATATTATTCACTCAGGAATTCGGGGTACTTTTCGTACCAGGGTACTATTCATGAGTTACTATTCACTCAGGTATTCGGGACACTTTTCATGTTAGGGTACTATTCACGGGGTACTAATCCTGAAGTACTATTCACGGGGTACTATTCACTCAGATACTATTCACGATAAAAATTGATTTCTTTTATGTCCAAAATTATTTTCGAGACATGAATATTATTCTTGAATTTTACTCCACAAAGCAGTATCATGTTGACAATTTGGATATTTTTAAACTCTGGATAAATTTAAAGTCTTTAATATTTCTCCTTAATTTCGTTTAATTAGTGCTTATATCATTGTCATCATCCTCATGCTTATATTGTGAGGAAAGTCATCTTCGGCCAAGGATGCAAAGATGAACTGTTGATTGGTATGCTTATAACCAGAGATTATTCAGTGTAATCATGACCTGTAATGTTATAAATGATGTGGTAAAAGTCCTCATTAGCCCGTAGTGCATTGCTGGACAGTTGTTGGTATGATCATGACCATGTGTTCTCTCCGGCCAAGGGTGCAAAGATGAATTGTTGTTTGGCATGTTCATGACCATTGGTGAAAACACGAATATCCTTTGCCCGTAGTGCATGGATAATTCGTGGTCGTGATACTAATGAATGTCCTTGGCCCGTAGTGTATGGATAATTTAGTGATGTGGATTATTTATTAAGCTGAGTCTCAGTGATAAAATTGATGATAAACTTTTAAATCATAAGAAGACAGTAGATATCATGCTCTACTTGACTCTTCTAATGGATTGCTTATTCCGCTGCAGTTGTTGATCTAAAACTTATTGTCTATTGTATTCTATTAGTTGTTATACTGTTGAAGGCTAACGATAATTTATTCTACATTATCTTAGTCATAATATTCTTTACTGGGCTAGTTGAGCTCACCCTTTTCTTTTATGGTTCCCTTCAGGAAATGAGAATATAGCTGGGACTAGTCAGGGAATGGAGTGATAGTTCAGGATAAGTGGCTATAGTAGTCCTCACTATTCTATGAAATAGTATGATAATAATTGTAATGAGGACTCTATTGAGTGTGGATATTGGCTAGAAGATAATATTCATGTTAAAAATCTCAGCTACGCTGTTGTCGTATTGTATAAAAGAAGTTTGTATTTAAGTTATGTACCATGTATTTGGTGACTCAGAATGGGGGCGTCACACAACTATTTAAAGATGTCCATATACTTAGAAAACTGGTTATTGAGCTTTTAAC
The DNA here is from genome assembly GCA_020205615.1 of Panax quinquefolius. NCBI lineage: Eukaryota > Viridiplantae > Streptophyta > Magnoliopsida > Apiales > Araliaceae > Panax > Panax quinquefolius. Next base: position 25,992,340 of record CM035168.1, read on the forward strand.
TTTTCAAACGTTGAGGGAAAGGCACTGGTGGAGTGACTGTATTCTATTTATCTTCCTTTGGCTTTTCCACAACTTTTTCCATAGTTTTCCTTGCCGAATCTCTCCCGTCATTCTCACAATCCTCATCGTTGCTTGCTTTCCTATCAAAATCAGAAACCAATGCTTTACCACTCCTAAGTGTGATAGCATTACACTACTCATGACTACCTCTAGGGTTTTTTTCTGTATCACTCGGGAAAGACCCTAGAGGTCTATTGTTCAATGCCATCGCAAGCTGTCCCATCTGATTTTCTAAAATTTTAATTGCAGCTGCTTGTGTTTTCATGGCCACTTCATTACCAGATATATACTTCGACAGTAGTTCCTCTAAATCTGACTTTTTCTCATGTTGTGGAGCTGACTATTGATGCTGATTCTGAAAATTGAGGGGATAAGACGGTCGTGGAGCTTGTTGTTGATTTTGATTGTTGCTCCACGAAGTTTGGATGGTTCCTTACCCCTGGATTGTAGGTATTCTGATATGGATTAGGAGGTATTCTTTTATAGCTACCTACAAACTGAACTGCTACCGGATTGATAGCACACTGATCCGTCGGATGTTCCCCCGCTAACAATTCACACACATAAGCTACCTGCTGAACCTGTACTCCTGTGAGGGCATCCATTTTCTTCAATCGCATTGAAATTTGAGCTGCTAAAGCCATCACTCAATCTACCTCTAACACTCTAGCTTTTTTAGGTTGTTTCATCCTTGTAGTTGGCCACTGGTAAATGTTAGCTGCCATTGTCTCAATCAAGTCATATGCCTCCTCAAATCTAACTCATCCCGACGTTGCATCTGTGACGCCCCCAAATCCGTGTAACATCGATTATAAGACATGGTGCTCATGATATAACATTCATGAAACTAGCATGCTAAGACCACAAACTAACTGCATAGAAAAATGTGCCAGCACTAGTTCTATACTTAGAAAAAATTCTGGAATTTCCAGAATTCTGCAGATTCTATTACCAACATGCATGCTTATGATTTTCATAACTTGCTCAATTTAACTCCCTTTCTTATGAAATTTGGACAGGTTGTACCTCATGTTACAAACTATTTTATAAAATTATTACATACGCTAATCGAGTCATATACACCATGATTCTGAGGCTCCGAAAAATCCCAAAAATCACAGATTACTAGTTAAACTCAATTTGATAAAAATCCATGATTTTGCTTCCAGCATGCAATTAAATTATTCCTAATGTCCAGATCATCTACTCTTATATGTTTTCACATTTCACAACATCAAACTTCAACAAATTTCCACCTTTTTGATTAATTTAGCACCTTAGAGACATTTTATCAAAGGTAGAGCATGCATTGCTTAATTCTTTGATTTTCTATGAATTTGATGCATGATTAACCCATATCTTTTATTGTTAATGATCTATAATCATCAAACAACAGCAACATGGCAACACAAAGCCATAACAAATCATTTACCAATTCTATATGCATTTTCTTCTCATTTTTCTTATAAAAATAAAATGGGTTCATGAATTACCTTTTGAAGAATTTCTTCTTAGTTTAATATGATGCTCCATCTCTTTGCTTGTCAAATCCTCAGTAATCCTCCAAAATTGGTTCTAACTCTCTTAAGCTCTCAATTTCTCTCCATGTTTACTCACTTGGTGAAATTTTCTTAAAAGAAAAGTGTGTTTGTATATATGTATATCTTGCTAGGGTCTTTTGATTCCCATAACCCCCAACTCCCATAACCCCCAACTCTAATGATTAGTTACTCACAATACTTAATAATACAATAATATAGTTAATTAATAGGAAGAATGTGGGAGTTAGAAAAAATGAATGTGGGAGTTAAAAAGAATTTTGGTTTTAAGGAATAAAATAAAGTACTCCCACCTTAGCTATTATGTAATATACGTATACTCCCTCCCTTGTCCCAATTTAATAGTCTCATGGGTCCCATCAACCGCTGACCAATTAAATAAATATTATTATTATTATTATTATTATTAGAGTTACTTAGATAGATGATGATGTATGTTATATCGTGAGCACCATGTCCTGTAATCGATGTTACACGGATTTGGGGGCGTCACAGCATCTATACTAGTCCAAAAATTACTATCCAGCCCATTATAGAAGGTATTCATCTACAACCACTTGGGCAATTCGTGATGCAGACACTTCCTCAGCAATTCATTATATCTTTCCAAAGCTTCGTACAGCGACTCCCCATGTTGCTGTTCAAACATTGTAATCTAATTCCTCATCTTGGCAGTCTTCGCCGGTGGGAAGAATTTGGCTAGAAACTTTTGAGCTAGGTCATCCCAAGTAGTGATTGATCCTAGTGGTAGTGAATGTAACCAACTTTTTACCTTATCTCGCAGTGTGAATGGGAATAAACGTAGTCGCTGTAAGAACCCAACTTATTATAAATGAAATTAAATTTTCTCTATTTATTATTTTAAAATAGTAAGGGTTGATTTGATTAATGTGGTTAGTTATGGGTAAAATGCGAAAATATTTTGAATAAGCAAGTGGTTATAAAATATTCATTGTTGTCGGGGAATATTCGTTTGGTCGTGGAATATTCTTACTGTCGGGGAATATTCGTACGACGGCGCAGCCTTGTGTGGGCCCCATAATGAAAAATGATTGGATGAAGAAAACAACAAGTATAAGTTGTTTATAAGTAACGTCGTAGTTATTACCGTTAATACTGTTGGAATATCCGGTGGTTAAAACACAGTAGCACACGGTATTGCACTAATTATTGATTCTTACGTAAGAAGGCACTACTCAATAATTGTTACGATAATTATTTATCAATATTTTATTTTATTGATTCAATAATAGCTACGTTGATATTTTATATTATTGTTGTTTCAATAATTGTCATCGCACGATATTTTCATTATCGGATCAATAATTCATATTATTTGAATAATATTATTAGATAACATTATTGGCAATGTCTAGAAAGTTACATCAAGGAGAGGTTTGGTCACCTAATTGCGCTTGAAGGAGAAATCCTTATTGAACGCCCCTTTTCCTGGGGGCGGCTGGGTTGCCAATATTATGATTCTCGTAATATTATTTATGAATAATTAATTATTGATTTATATGATAAGGAAAATATTCATTTTATGTGGATATAGATGGAGAAAATTTTAAAGTGACAATTGTTGAAAAATTGATATTTTATCTTTTCTGATAAAATAATTTATTTAAATATATTATTATATTTTAATAATATAATAATGGTGATATTTTTACAATGAATGTGGGATATATGAATTTATGAGGAGGAAGAGTATTTTTGTTGCAAGAGTTGTTTAAAATATGTTAAACATGTCGGTGGGCCCATTTGTTGACTAAAATTTGATTATAGCATGTAAAATCGCCCGTTTGTGGATTTCGGTCAGTTTCTGTTTTGAATTTGGAAAAACTTTCTTCTGCAAAATTGTAGAGAATGAAATTTCTATTGAAAATACATAAGGTTTGAATTTTTTTTGAGAAAAAGGCTATTTATTATGAATTATTGAAGTTCCGAAGTTCTGAAATAATTGATTTTTGGAAGTTTTAATTATTTATTTTATGAAAAACGTTTTTCTTACTTTTTCTAGAAGGTGGGCATGTGGGAAATCTGATTTCAAAGGATGTGTATGAATTTTGTTATTAATAATAATATTTTATTAAATTTTCTACTTTGGTGTTCTAAGCATTTTTCTATAAATAAGGTGCTTAGGTTAGAATTGAAAATCACACAAGAAACTGAAGTTTTCTCTCTCTTTCTCTCTCTATATTATCGAGCGTATTCTTGTGAGTATTTTGATACTTTGAGTGTTGCTATACGGTGCAAGTTCCCTTCAGCAATATATCCGGTATTTCAGCTAGAAGTATAGTATTTTCAAGGTAAGGGATATTTTTTTATATAAATGATATTATTTCCTTCAATATCATTATGATGTAATATTGGAAAGATTTTTCCTGTGAAATTCTTGTCTTTTAGTGTCGGGGTTACTATTCACGTATACGACACTATTCACGTATATAACACTATTCACGAATACGACACTATTTACAGAAAAATTAAATTTTTGTTTTTGTCCAAGATATCTATTATGGATAATAGTTTTGATTGTATCCATGTTTTGATCATTCTTGAATTTTACTTCACTATGGTTATTTATGAAATATTTTTGAACTTGGACTGTTTAAAGTACGAATCCTTAATATTTGCTCTTTTGTTTCACTGGATTCATTTTCTTTAAAATATTTTTCATCATCCTCAGTCCTAAATGATGATATTACTGAATATCTTTGGTCTGCAGTGCAAAGATGGTTTATTTTCTTATGAATATCTTTGGCCCGTAGTGCAAAGATGTACAAGTGTTGAGATGAACATGACCAACTGATGAATATCTTTGACCTGTAGTGCAAAGATGAATATTTGAATCAAGATGAATATTGATTGATGTTACAGGGATAAAATATTGATGATGGACTTTTAAATTCATAGATTATAGTAGATTTCATTCTCTACGTAACTCTTCTATGAATTATTATTTTTGCTGCAAATATTGATCTGAAACTTGTTGTCTATTGTATTTTATCAGATTTTTCCCTGTTGAAGACTAACGATAATTTGTTCTATATTATCTTAGTCATAATATTTTTTATTGGGCTAGTTGAGCTCACCCTTTTCCTTTTTGTTCCATTTTTCTTCTCAAGAGGCGAGAATGTACCGAGTTCTAGTCGAGGTGTGGAATGATGATTCTAGAAAGTTATTTTAGTAGTCCTCACCATTTTTCTAAAATAATGTACCAATTATTGTAATGAGTTCTTATTTGGGTGTGAATATTGTCTAAATGGCAATATTTGTATTTAAAGTCAAAGTTTTCATGTTGTATTAATAAAGTTGTAGTTGTTTCTGTACCATGTTATTGACGACTCAAAATGGGTGATGTATACCTATTTTGGGGCGCCATGATTAATATCGAGCTTAGGATATGATCTCCGGTGGAGATCGCGGAATAGAACTAGGAGGGGAGAGACGAGTAAATCCTTCGCTAGTGTGTCCTACCTAAGCTTATTTGTTAGTTGGTTAGTATATAGGGATATTATGTGATATGTTGATTTCCTTAATTAACCCTTGTTTTATGGCAGTATTTAAGAATGTCGACTGAGAATGTTAACAGTGGAGTAAATGAAACCGTGGAGACACCTTTACTCACCAATGAGGAGAACGTGCAACAGGCTGGCAATGTTCCTCCTGTGAACAACACCACTGAGCAGATGATGAACGACAGGATGTTTAGAAGCTTTTTGCAATTCATGCAAAATCAGACGAGGGAGACTCGTGCACAAGTGTAAATGATAACAACGTACGGTTTGTCACAGCCAAGCAGTTCAAAGAGTTGGGACCACCAGAATTCTGGGGAAAGCAAGATCTGATTAAGGCGGAGACGTGGGTCAAGCAAATTATCAAGATATTCGACGTCTTGGGATGTATGGAGGAACAGAAGGTTCCATTCGCCACTTTTATGTTCCGTAATGAGGCAGATTACTAGTGGGAATCTGTGAAGCGTACCCCATCCAAACTTTTCGGCATGTCTTGGGAGACGTTTGAGAACTTTTCAATGACAAGTACTTTCTCGAAAGTATTTGTCGGATGAAGGAAGTGGAGTTCATTAGATCGAATAAAATAACATGACGGTGTCTCTCAAGACGAGGAAAAGTTTGCGAGTTATCCGTGTTTGCACCTCATTTGGTGGAGAATGAGGAACGATGACGCGGATGTTTCGAGAGGTTTGAAACCCGCGATATGTCGATATCTCATTTCTCATAAATTTTCTCTCTTTAGATGTTGTCAATGTGGCTCAATTGTTAGAAGCGAGATAACGAGTACGCTCAACCGAGGGACCATAACCAGGATCATATCGGGTGACAAAGCGATCATCGTAACAACGATAACCAAATGGAGAAAGAAGAATACGGATAAAATGCGATAACCACTCGGTGGTAATCATGGCCATGAGAATAGAAGAAGCGAGTCGGGAGGAGATTTTAAAAAGAGGAGATTCAATAATGACCATGTGAAGACGTCAACACCAGCAGCAACTGGTTCTAAGGGAGGAGATCAACCACCGGTCGTATGCTATAAATGTGGAAAAGAGGGACATATCAGCCCAAACTACCCACAACAGTTCAAGGTATGTTATAATTGTGGAAAGGAAGGACATCGCTCGAGATTGTACGGTAGCGAAACCATGTCCAACGGGGATGGTGACTCAAAAGGCTGTCCCAGAAAAGTCAAAGTAAACGGTTCCTAGAAGAGCGTTTGTCGTGACTGGTCAAAATGCGAGGAACCCAAACGAGGTGATCACGGGTAAGTTAATCATAAATTCTTGCGAAGTTTATACCTTACTTGATACCGGTGCTACCCATTCATTTATCTCTCCTACTTGTGCTCAACGTTTAAACTTAACTCTGGAGAAATTAGACTTTGATTTATCTGTAGAGACTCTGTTAGGAGAAACTTTCATCACATCCACTATTTATAAATCTTGTTTGATCAAAGTTGGCACCATTACATTACCCGTTGACCTTATCTCTTTAAAGATACTAGCTTTTGATGTGATTTTAGGGATTGATTGGTTAACTACTCATCATGGCAAAATTGATTATTTTCGTAAGGTTGTTAGTTTTCATATTCCTAACCAACTTGTTGTACGAATTCAAGCAACTAAACCACTAAAATCAATCATTGTCATATCAAGTCATAAAGCTATTCGTTTATTGAAAAACGGATGTCAAGCTTTCTTAGCCCATGTTATGGATTTGAATAAAGACACGTTAGATTTAAATAATATTCCTGTTGTTAGTAAATTTCCTGACGTATTTCCTGAAGAACTTCCCGGTCTATCCCCTGAACGTGAAGTTGAATTCTTTATTGATCTTGAACCTGGTACAAAGCCCATTTCTAAAACCCCATATCGAATGGCTCCTATTGAACTTCAGGAGTTAAAGGTCGAACTACAGGAGTTGTTGGATATCAGTTTCATTCATCCTAGTACATCTCCTTGGGGTGCTCCTATTTTATTTGTAAAGAAGAAAGACGGGAGTATGCGACTTTGTATTGACTACCGGGAATTGAACCATGTCACTATCAAGAATAGGTATCCGCTACCTTGTATTGATGACCTGTTTGACTAGTTGCAAGGAGCACAATTCTTTTCAAAGATCGATCTTAGCTTACGATATCATCACCAAAGATTAGAACCGAGGATATTCCAAAGACCGCCTTCGAACTCTTCGATGCGGGCATTATGAATTCTTAGTCATGTCTTTTGGATTGACTAACGCTCCTACGGCTTTCATGGATATGATGAACTGAGTATTCAAGGACTATTTGGATCAGTTCGTTGTTGTCTTTATTGATGACATTCTCATATATTCCAAAAGCCGTGAAGATCATGAGCACCATTTGAAGCTGGTACTCCAAAGGCTTCATGAAAATAAGCTATATGCCAAGTTAAAGAAATGTAAATTCTGGCTTGAGGAAGTAGCATTCCTTGGGCACGTGGTGTCAAAACATGGAGTATCTGTTGACCCGGCGAAGATTGAAGCAATACAAAGTTGGGAGAAACCGAAGACGGTGACCGAAGTACTTAGCTTTTTGGGCTTAGCAGGTTATTATCGGAGATTCGTGGAAGGATTTTCTCGAATTGCTACTCCGTTAACTCAGCTGACTCGGAAAGATACAAAATTCGTATGGAGCGAGGAATGCGAGAAGAGTTTCTAAGAGCTTAAAAGGAGACTCATTTCGGCACTTTCTCTGACAATACCAACTGGTTCGGATGGATTTGTTATCTACAGCGATGCTTCAGGCAAAGGGTTTGGATGTGTTCTCATGCAACATGGGAAAGTCATAGCCTATGCCTCGCGACATCTTAAAGAGTATGAGAGGAATTATCCTACTCATGATCTAGAGTTGGCAGCAGTCGTTTTTGCGCTAAAGATCTGGAGGCACTATCTATATGGAGAGAAAGTGGAGATATATTCAGACCATAAAAGCGTCAAATATTTCTTCACCCAAAAGGAACTCAACATGCGGCAACGACGTTGGCTCGAGCTGTTAAAAGAATATGACCACACTATTCAATACCATCCTGGAAAAGCAAACGTGGTAGCTGACGCATTGAGTAGAAGATCATATGCAGGAACGAGTGCGATGATGTCAAGTATACGCATTGAACCAACTTTAATCGATAAAGTTAAAGTTGCTCAAGCTACCGACCCAGAGCTGATGCGTATAAAGAAGAAAGTACAAGAAGGTGTTATTCCAGAAGCGAGAATCGATAAAGAAGGAATACTTTGAGTCCACTCCAGACTTTGTGTTCCTAACGATTCTGATTTGAAGAACAAGATCATGATAGAGGCACACAATACACTGTTTGTAATCCATCCTGGAAGTACCAAAATGTATCGTGATCTCGACATATATTTTGGTGGAACAACATGAAGAGAGAGATCGCGAAGTTTATCTCGAGGTGTTTAACTTGTCAACGTGTAAAGGTGGAGCATCAAGTGCCTAAGGGTCCATTGCAACCAGTTGAGATTCCGAAATAGAAGTGGGAACACATTACCATGGATTTCGTTACGGGTCTTCCCACGGTTTCTCAAGGCATAAATGCTATTTGGGTTATTGTTGATAGATTAACCAAGTCTGCTCATTTCTTGCTGATACGGGAGACTTATTCCCTTGAACGTCTTGCTCATATGTATGTAAATGAGATTGTGAGATTGCATGGCATGCCAGTATCCATAGTTTTAGATCGTGACCCAAGATTCACTTCACGATTTTGGGTTAGCTTGCAAAAAGCTATGGGCACGAATTTACGATTCAGTTCGGCATACCATACTAAAACGGACGGACAATCAAAGAGGACTATTCAAAATCTTGAAGATCTATTAAGACTTTGTGTCCTAGACTTGAATGGGAGTTGGGATAAATATTTACCTGTGGTGGAATTCTCCTACAACAACAGTTATCAGGCAAGTATAGGTGTGGCTCCATGCGAAGCATTATATAGACGTAAGTGTCGCTTTCCAGTATGTTTGGATGAGGTTGGTGAAGCAACATTGTTGGGACCAGAGTTGGTACGTATGACTACGGAAAAGATCCAAATGATTCGATAACGTATACAAATGGCATAGGATATACAAAAGAGTTATGCGAATCTTCATCGAAAGGACGTGGAATTTAGTATTGGGGATCATGTATTGTTGCGTGTTGCTCTATGGAAGGGAGTTACAAGATTTGGGAAGAGAGGAAAGCTCAATCCACGATTTATTGGCCCATTTCAGATTCTTGATCGAGTAGGAAATGTAGCCTATAGACTCGTGTTACCTCCAAGTATGTCTCGTGTTCATAATGTTTTTCATATATCTGTGCTTCGTAAATATGTGAGAGACCCGAACCACATTATTGAGTTAGAACCAGACGAGATAGCTGAAGACTTAATGTACGAGGAGGTGCCTGTCAAGATCTTGGATAAGAAGGAGCATGTCTTACGTACAAAGGTAATACCATAAGTCAAAGTTTTGTGAATGAACCATGCTATTGAGGAAATGACCTGGGAGTTGGAAACGGAAATGATAGCATGGTATCCTCACCTTTTCGAAACACTAGGTATGTACGTCAATTTCGAGGACGAAATTTCATAAGGAGGGGAGGTTGTAAGACCCCAGCTTATTATAAATGAAATTAAATTTCCTCTATTTATTATTTTGAAATAGTAAGGGTTGATTTGATTAATGTGGTTAGTTATGGGTAAAATGCGCAAATATTTTGAAAAGCAAGTGGTTATAAAATATTCATTATTGTCGGGAAATATTCGTTTGGTCGTGGAATATTCTTACTTTGTCGGGAATATTAAATGCGACTGCCACAGCGACTGTGTGGGGGCCCCATAACGGAAAAGTGATTGGATGAAGAAAACGACAAGTATAAGTTGTTTATAAATAATTGGCGTAGTTATTCTGGGTTATCTTGTTGGAATACCCGGTGGTTAAAACACGTGAAGCACACGGTTATTGCACCAATTATTGATTCTTACGTGAAGGCACTACTCAATAATTGCTATAGTAATTATTGCTCAATATTTTATTTTATTGATTCAATAATTGCTACGTTGATATTTTATATTATTGTTGTTTCAATAATTGTCACTGCATAGTATTTTTATTATCAGATCAATAATTCATATTTTTTGAATAATATTATTAGATAATATTATTGGCAATGTCTAGAATGTTATTACTCAAGGAGAGGTTTGGTCACCTAATTGCGCGGCCAAGAAGAGAAATCCTTATTGAAAGCCCCTCTTTCCTGAGGACTACTGGTTGCCGATGATTGTGATTCTGTAATATTATTTGTGAATAATTAATTATTGATTTATATGATAAGGAAAATATTCATTTTATGTGGATATAGATGGAGAAAATTTTAAAGTGACAATTGTTGAAAAATTGATATTTTATCTTTTCGGATAAAACAATTCATTTAAATATATTATTATATTTTAATAATATAATAATGGTGATATTTTTACAATGAATGTGAGATATATGAATATATGAGGAGGAAAAGTATTATTGTTGCAAGAATTGTTTAAAACATGTTAAACATGTCTGTGGGCCCATTTGTTGACTGAAATTTGATTATAGCTTGTAAAATCGTCCGTTTGTGGATTTCGGTCAGTTTCTATTTAGAATTTGGAAAAACTTTTTTCTGCAAAGTTGTAGAGAATGAAATTTCCTATAAAAAAGATACAAGGTTCGAATTTTTCTAACAAAAGGGCTATTTATTATGAATTATTGAAGGTCCGAAGTTCCGAAATAATTGATTTTTTGAAGTTTTAATTATTTATTTTATGAAAAACGTTTTTCTTACTTTTTCTAGAAGGTGGGTATGTGAGAAATCTGATTTCAAAGGACGCGTATGAATTTTGTTATTAATAATAACATTTTATTAAATTTTCTGCTTTGGTGTTCTAAGCATTTTCCTATAAATAAGGTGCTTAGGTTAGAATTGAAAATCACACCGTAAACCTAAGTTTTCTCTCTCTCTCTCTCTATTATCGAGTGTATTCTTGTGAGTATTTTGATACTTTGAGTGTTGCTATACTGATGCAAGTTCCTTCAAAGACTATATCCTAGATTCCAAATTTAAAGTACAGTCTTTTCAAGGTAAGGGATATTTTTTTTATAAATGATATTATTTCCTTCAATATCATTATGATGGAATATTGGAAAGATTTTTCTTGTGAAATTGTTGTCTTTCAGTGTCGGGGTTACTATTCACGTATACGGTACTACTCAAGTATACGACACTATTCACGAATACGACACTATTAACAGAAAAATTAAATTTTCGTTTTTGTCCAAGATATCTATTATGGATACTAGCTTTGATTGTATCCATGTTTTGATCATTCTTGAATTTTACTTCACTATGGTTATTTATGAAATATTTTTGAACGTGGACTGTTTAAAGTACGAATCCTTAATATTTGCTCTCTTGTTTCACTGGATTCGTTTTCCTTAAAATATTTTTCATCATCCTTAGTCCTAAATGATAATATTACTGAATATCTTTGGCCTGTAGTGCAAAGATGGTTGATTTTCTTATGAATATCTTTGGCCCGTAGTGCAAAGATGTACATGTGTTGAGATGAACATGACCAACTGATGAATATCTTTGGCCTGTAGTGCAAAGATGAATATTTGAATCAAGATGAATATTAATTGATGTTACAGGGATAAAATATTGATGATGGACTTTTAAATTCATAGATTATAGTAGATTTCATTCTCTACGTAACTCTTCTATGAATTATTATTTCCTCTGTGAATATTGATCTGAACCTTGTTGTCTATTGTATTTTATCAGATTTTTCCCTGTTGAAGACTAACGATAATTTGTTCTATATTATCTTAGTCAGAATATTCTTTACTGGGCTAGTTGAGCTCACCCTTTTCCTTTTTGTTCCATTTTTCTTCTCAGGAGGCGAGAATGTAGCGAGTTCTAGTCGGGGTGTGGAATAATGATTCTAGAAAGTTATTTTAGTAGTCCTCACTATTTTAGTAAAATAATGTACCAATTATTGTAATGAGGACTTATTTGGGTGTGAATATTGTCTAGACGGCAATATTTGTATTTAAACTCAAAGTTTTCATGTTGTATTAATAAAGTTGTAGTTATTTTTGTACCATTTTATTGACGACTCAAAATGGGTGATGTATACCTATTTAGGGGGTGTCACAGTCGCACTACATCATCAAATACCCCATTGTACTTGAAGGTATCACATATCTCCAGAAAGCTCACCAGATGCTCGTTCAGATCATCATTAGCTAATCCCCCAACCTGTACCGATTTTTATATTATCTGAATTGTGTCAAGCTTGATCTCAAAATTGTTCGCTATAATTGCAGGCCTGGTAATGCTCGACTGAATTTCAGTAACCCTAGGTGTGGCATAGTCCCTAAGTTTTTTCTGATCCTCTACTTCCATAGTTTCTTGCTTCGCAAAGTTTTCTTTAATCCACTTACTAAGCCATTGAAACCTTCTTTCGATGTCGTCATCATAAGGAAGTAATTCTGGTTTCTTTGACAGAGTTTGCATGCACTAATAATGACAACCTGAAAGAAGAAATAAAAAAAAAAAGAAAAAGAAAAATGTTTAACTAAAACTGATCTAATTAAACTAATATTGAAAGTAATAAAATCAATTATTGTCCTCGACAACGGCGCCAAAAACTTGTTGGGTGTAATCTAATTTAGCACGGCACGCAAGTATACGTGATCAACAAGTAATATAATGATAAGTTAAGTATCATTCCAACAGAGACAAATATCAATTTAAATCTAATAATTACCAACTCAATTTTATTAAACTAAATGATTTAATTCTAAAATTAGTGAGTAACTACGAAATTAAATAAAAATCAACTAACTACCGCAAATTTTTATCAGATAATGGAGAATTAAGCCTACAACTTCACTTTATGCTTTACTTAGATTATCACACTTTTTTTTAATTCAAATTAACTATTCCAGTTTATTAATCAAGAATACGAAAGTAGATATAAGCATCTCTCGATGCACTATACCCATATTAACTTAAATCCACAGATGATATAATTAAGCTAATCACCCTAATTAACTAATTCAATATATCTCTATGTGAATTACAATTAAAGAAGGTTTAATCCCAAGTTCTCAAACAATTACATGTGATGCATAGGTATATCTCTATCCTAAACATAAATTATGGATTCCATCAAAACGCAGAAATCACAAACACATGCCATTATGACTAAGTCTAAACTCATATTTCATCTCCCGAATTCATACAAGTTCACATAGAATTAGTGATTAAGCAATTCATAGATTACACATAAATCATAATAGATGAACTGAAAATAGCATCATTGAATTAAACATGAAGCATAATAATCCTCATTACACATAAAGATCCATTATATGCTTAATAAGATAAATTAGTTCATGATTAATGAAATAAAAATAGAATAGATCAAAGAATCAAACATCCCAATTATAGAACTAAAATTGAAGAATGAAAAATAGCAAATGGTACCACTCTTTTTTTCAATACAATCTGCAATCTTCGTGTTCCTCGCTCCTTGCTCCAATTCCTCCAGAATCTCCAAAAACTAAGGCTTGGAAGTTGTTGACGATGAATTCAAGGTTGAATAAATCATTAGGGTTGATGAAGTCTCTATTTTTGTAACTGAATACGTTCTCTTTCAAGTCCCAATCGCGTCCAAAGTCCACAAAGTCATGCCACAACAATAGTTGAATTATATCAGAACTTATTATTCTCTGTCGCGCACCCCCACCCCGATAGGCTATTCCTTCATGTTTACCCCCGCTCTGGTGGGGTGTTAAGTTCTCTGATGATGTGTACCCCCATCTCGACGGGGCACTTTAAGTCTATAGATAACTGCCCCGGCGGGGTGTTGTTCTGCACTATACTGATTTTTGCTTCTTTGCTCGCCTTTCTTACCACCATGCCACTTAACCCTTGCCTTAGCCAATACTTACTGACCCTGCAGGCAACACAAACACAAACGCATAAAACAATACTTAAATAGATGGATTAACAATCATTTAAGTTTGAAAAGGCATCCAATTCGTAGGTATAAAACCCACTCATCATTTACTTGCATGTTATCATTATTATTATTGTTATACTTGTGGGAAATTGTTGCTCACTCTTGCATGATAACATTGCTTTTAAGGTTGAAAGGGTTGATGAGCCATCTACCAGTAAGGGCAAAGACAAAGCAAACAAGTGATGAAGACTTGTTTATTATTATTTGAGAATATTATTGTTAAGACTTATTTGTTTATGATGTTTCCACATTTGATGTATTAAGGTTAGATAACCAGTGATTGATTTGTTTAAGATGTTGTAACCATTTATTGAGAGGATTTCTTTTTTATTTATTAGTTTATTTATTTATGGGTAGTTAGATATGTTATTATGGAGAGTAAACACCAAATCTATTGGAAATTTGAGTACCGGGATTTGGGGGGGTGTCACACCATAAGTTTAAATGACTTAAAAGTAATTACTACACTATTACATCATAATTAATCTGTTCTAGTTTCTAGAACCATTACATATTTTTTAAGTCATAATATTATGCATTATACAAAAATATTATACTATTACAAAGATTCTTTTAATCGTTCATTTTCTTCTTTCCTTTATCCTTACCAGAACCTTTAACGCGGTTAATTTTAGGTAAAATCATATAATTCAAGCAAGAATGAGCATTAAATTGCCCAACAAATAAAATAGTCTAATTATAACAAAATCAAAAATCATATGATCATTTCCATTGAAATGGTCAGGAGACCAAGGTATATTCATTTATCTTTATTAAAAAGGATAACTCGACATTAAAATTGAAAATCCAATATTTCTTACGAGCACGTCTAGGTGATCAGCCTATAGTACTCTATCTTGCACAATACTCATCCTGACGAACGACTGTGCATTCAATTTTATGGACAACTTGTGTGTTAGCCAATAAACTCGACCAAAAATAGTTATTTATTCAACATTGTGCTTACCTTTGAATCCGCACCAAAATAACTTGGTTTGGAAAGCTCTACTTAACAACAACAATAATATCTCAAAGATTTAATATCAAAGCGATAAAATATTTCAGTAAGTGTCTAGCTGAACAAATGGCTTTGACATTTCTTTAAACAATTCATGTCATAACATAGCTTGAATACTTGTACAAATACTAAGAAATTTGCATAAGTATAGATTTCACACAAACATGCAAGATTTGTGTATATTCGATAGTAAAAATATATCACATAGGCTTCATAAGAATTTAATCAGATGAAGTTAGAAAACTTTTCTTAAGCGTCCTTTAATGCTTTACGCTAACTCGGTCTTTATATGTCCTACATGATCTATCATGATGACACACCAATTAGCCATAAATAGACTCCACATATGGTTTATACAAACTTCTCTCTTTATTGTTCATTATCTGATTACTTAAATGCAAATGGCTTTTACGCTCTCTAACGTTCATTTCGTTCCCTGACTTCATTTAGTCTATAGTTATTCGATTAATTCTTTAATCCTTTATTAGGCTTTCCAACATTTACGTATCATACTACCTTTGTTATGATAATGTTCATGTTATACACCTGTGTGTATGCTATGTAAGATTATCTTACGTGTATACTAAATACTTACGGTGTTTAAAGTATTTTACAATTGCGTTTTAATTTACTTTCCTTTTATTTAATTACCTTCAGACCTATACTTAAGGTATTTGATCAATTGTTATCAAAATATATTATTTGAACATTACTTGTTTAATTGTTCTTTACACTTCTCTTCTTTTTGTGTTTAAAAATATAATTTTCTGTGTACTGACCCGGCGCTGTAGAGTCCGGTTTGGCGTTGGTGATGGTGCTGCGGTGCCTAAAATTCAAGGGACATTTTATTCTCGATTTTGTACTGAGGTGCCGGTGTTGTTGCGCTAATCTGAAGTTTTTGTTTCCTGGATGGTTTTCTTGCAAAAATGATCACGGAGGTTACTTCGCAAGCCCGTAACTTCATCATTCCTCCTTGGAATGAATCCGTTCCCGAGCCAAATCGTAGCTTTTATAACATAATTTACATCTCCCCGAACAGAATAATTTTCTGAATTTCTTAACAAGCCTTTTAATTAGTTCAAAAATCCCTCGTTGCTTAGTTTTTCAACTTCACTTTCTTTACGTTTTAAAGTTTCAAAACTTTATAACTTCCTCATCCGAAGTCGGAATGAGTCCGTTCTTGAGCTCATGGCTCTATTTTATTTACATCTAAATTTCATAAAATTTCGTTATTACAACTCATTAACTACCATTAACAATTCGTTTAGAAATCGTTTTCAACTACAATTTCAACGTTAATGTCTTTTACTTAAATTTTCGCCATAATTTTGTTATAGCATGTTTTTCATCTGTTGCACTTGGAGCAATCATATATTTTAATTGAACATAATATCATCATTTCAGATTTCATTCTCTATGCCATGAACAACATATCAAATGGCTTGATTAAACGTTTTTATTCGTTCTTTGTTTTTAACAATAATTTCTCATCTTTTATAAATTAACAATGATTTATAGTCCATTTCCATCCTTATTACTTTGGGTAAATACTTGATTCATCATGAATCAACCAACTACCAACAAAGCACTTAGTTAATCATACTACAAGCTTTAAATAATTTAAAGTATTGAATTTTCGTTCTTACCTCTTTTGAATATTCGTATTCTTAGTTTACTGATGACTTCGATAGAGTTTCCTCTCTTTTTCGCATACAGTACCCGAACTCTCACTTCCTGTCCTATATTTACTAGAGTTCCTCTTTGTTAAAATGCGAATTGGTGAAGAGAAATTAAAGGAAATGGCTTGTATTTATAGGAGAGCAAGAGTGGGGGTATTTTAGTCTTTTCCTAGCCTAAGTTAGGTATTTACTCTTTTACCCTTAACATATGCTTGGAATATGCTATATTTAACTTGGTTGAATTAGAATATGCTTGGCATATTCCATTTTTGATTTATTAACTAGGATATGCTTTGGCATATTTCTTTTTAATACCTTTATCTTTATATTTGTATTATTCTTCTAGTTTTATCTTTCGTTCACTTCTCGAAATCCGTTACGTAGGCAAAAAATAGCAATTTTTGTTTTTAAATTTTGTTTGACATTCTGTCTTTCCTCATTATATTAACTTTGACACGTTCTTCGAAAAATAAAAAAAAAACACTTTTACGTTTTCGAATGAATAATGATTTTTTGTCTTTTTATCAATTTTTTTTTTATTTTCTGATACGATCCTAAAACTCGTAAATTCTATTATAAAATTTCGTTCCACCACAAAATTTCCAATTTTAACACATCTTAACAGACATAATCACAAAATCATATTTTATTTAATTACAATCTAAATAAAATTTCTCTGTCGTTACATTCTTCCCCTTTTATCAAAATTTTATCCCCAGAATCTCGACTCTATTTACTCAAAAAGTTGGGGATAATTTATCTTCATTTTATCTTCCAATTCCCACGTTGCTTCTTCCACATTGTGGTTCCTCCATAACACTTGCATAAATGTCATAATACTGATACATGAAATACATTATGTATATGCGTCAACTTTGGAGGTAACGATACTACGTAAGCCACCTCTCCTACTCTTTTTAACACTTTGAATGGTCCTATAAATCTCAGACTTTGCTTTCCTTTCTTCCCAAAATGTATTTTCCCTTTACATAGAGATACTTTTAAGAATACGTACGAACCAACTTCAAATTCTCTCTTTTCACAATGTTGATCAACATACTTCTTTTGTGGATCCTTAGCCTCTATTAGCCGCGCACGTATTATCTTTACTACTTCTGCTATCTATTAAATCAACTTTGGCCCCAATATTCGACTTTCTCCTACCTCATCCTAGCACAATGGAGTGTTGCACTTTCGTCCATATAACGCTTCGTAAGGCGGCATACCAATACTTGCGTGATAGCTATTATTATAAGAAAAATCTATTAAAGGTAGTTGATCGTCCCAATTTTCTTTGAAGTTCATTACACATGCCCTTAACATATCTTCTAGAGTTTGGATTGTCCTTTCGCTCTGCCTGTCTGTTTGAGGATGATAAGCCGTACTCAATCACAACTGTGTTCCCATCTGCTCTTGTAAACTCTTTTAGAAGTTCGACGTGAAATGCGGATCTCGGTCTGACACAATCGAAACTGGTACGTCATGTTTTAAAATGATTTATTTGACATAGAGTTTAGCTAACTGGTTTAGGTTAAACCTAACCTTTATTGGCAAAAAGTGAGCTGACTTCGTCAAACAATCTATTATAATCCATATAACGTCGTATCCTTTCAGAGTAGTTGTAGACCTACCACAAAATCTAATGTAATATGCTCCCACTTCCATTTTAGATCGAATTTCTAATTGTTGCAACAACCCACTTGGTCTCTGGTGTTCAGGTTTGACTTTTTGATAAGTTAAGCACTTACTTACACACTCTACTACATCTCTCTTAATATTCGGCCACCAAAAATGATATCGGAGATCTCGATACATCTTCGTACTATCGGGATGAATCTAGTACCTCGAACCATGGGCCTCTTGCAAAAATTTTCCTCCTTTAACTCTGCTACTAATGGAACCCAAATTCTTCCTTCAAATCTCAGTAACCCCTCATCGTCGAATTTGAACATCTTCTCTCCTTCTTCGGAGATTCTATTCCTTATCTCACTACACTCTTCATCGTTGAGTTGTGTTTCTTTCACTCGGTCCATTAGAGTTGGACTAGACTCCATCACAAATATTTTTTCTCCTGATTCCCTGGGCAATCTCACTTCTACCTCCATTCTAGCCATCTTTGTAATTAACTTATCTTGATCCGTTAATATTAACAACTTCTCCCGACCTTTTATACTTAATGTGTCGGCTACTACATTCGCTTTTCCTAGGTGATACAAAATCTCACAATCATAATCTTTTATTAACTTCAACCATCTTATCTGTCTAATATTCAACTCCTTCTGTGTGAAGATATATTTAGACTTTTGTGGTCCATGTATATCTCACATTTCTCCCCATATAAATAATGCCTCCATATCTTCAAGGCAAACACCATCGCGGCCAATTCTAGGTCATGAGTAGGGTATCCCTTCTCATAATCCTTTAATTTTCGTAACGCATACGCAATGACCTTCCCATGCTGCATAAGCACGTATCCTAGTCCTTTATGCGACACATCACTATACACTATAAAATTCCATATATCATCTTGTAATGACAATACATGTGCCTCACTCAATCTCTTTTTCAACTCCATAAAAATCTCTCCATATTTCTCTGACCACACAAATTTTAATGTCTTCCTCAACAAATTTGTCAATGGAGTAGCTATCCTAGAAAAATCTTGGATAAATCTTCGATAGTAACCCGTTAACCCTAAGCCACTACACACTTCAGTCGATGTTCTCGGCTGTTCCCAATTAATTACTGCCTCCACCTTTGTTGGATCTACTGATATTCCCTCCTTATCTATCACGTGCCCTAAAAACTACACTCTCTCAAGCCAAAACTCACACTTTGTGAATAGACTATTCAGCATGATCTTCTAGCATCTTAGAATAGACTAGAATATCATATATGAACACTTCAACAAATTTATCTAAATACTATTTAAACACTTTATTCATCATATCCATAAATGCAGCTGGTGTATTCGTCAACCCGAACGACATCATCAAGAACTCATAATGCCCATAACGAGTCCTAAACGCCGTCTTTGGTACATCCTCCCCTTCTACCTTTAACTGATGGTACCCCGTTCTCAAATCTATCTTTTAAAAATAATCCACCCCTTTCAACTGATCAAAGAGATCATTGATCCTGGGTAATGGCTACTTATTCTTAATGGTTACTTTGTTCAACTAGCAATAGTCGAAACAAAGTCTCAAAGATCTGTCATTCTTCTTAACAAATAATACTGGTGCGCCCCATGGAGAAACACTTTGTTGAATATATTTCTTATCTAGCAGTTCTTGCAGATGTATCATCAACTCATTCATTTCTACTAGCGCCATCCAATATGGTGCCTTTGAAACTGGTGTCGTTCCTGGCACAACGTCAATAACAAATTCTACTTCCCTATCCGGCGGAAGTCCTGGTAACTCGCCTTGAAACACATCCGCAAATTCATTCACTATAGGTATTTGTCCCATGTCTGCTCCCACTTACTGGGTATCGACAACGTGGCATAAATAACCTACACATCATTTCTTTAACAATTTTTGTGCTTGCATCATCGTAAGAAAGAACGAACGTCTAGGCGACTTACTACCATAAAATATTATCTTGGATTGTTTTAAAGTTCTAAGGTTCACACTTTTCTTTTGAAAATATATCATTTTCTCGTGGTTATATAACTAATCTATTCCCAAAATTATGTTGAATTCTCCCAATTTTACTGGAATTTGATCTACCGGTAATTTATACCCCATTATTTCTACAAAATAGTTCTTATGAACATGCTCAACGGGAATTATCACTTTATTAGCTATCTCAATGTTCAACGAAATTTTTAGCTTCTTCGGATGTAAACTTAAACGTCTAGCAAATTCACAAGATATGAAAGAACATGTTGCACCCAAATCGAACAACACGTATGCATTAATATTATTGATTGGGATTATACTTGAGACTATGTCTTTGGATGTCATTTCATCTTGGATCGTTATATTGAAGGTTCGGGCTGTTGGTCTTCTTGGTGGAGTTGGTCCAGTGATGGTCAGCTTCCCACTGCTAGATCATTTGGTGTTGTCCACCTCTTTCTTTAGGTAATTCCTTGCCATGTGATCCATTTCCCAGCAAACAAAACACCCACGGTTCTTCTTCGGCTTGGGACAATTGGGAGCGATGTGCCCCTCCTGAACGTAATTGTAACATACGGACTTCCCTTTTAAAAAGACTCCCATATGAGTCATCCCATAATTCTTGCATGCCTCATACCTTCTCTTTGGATCTCCTTATTTAGCTCCGGTATAGACACTCAAAATTTTTTATTCCTGTTACTTGTAATGCCCCAAAATGTTGTCTATTTTCACATCCGGATTCCGTACATCACGATCCCATCTTCTTCCAAACATACATCATTCTATAGCTAAATATAACAACATACATCCTCAAATCCCAGGTTCTAAAACCTTAAAACCTCTTTCATTCCAAATAATGATAATTACATTATTCATTACATATTGTACAAGTGACTTTTATCCGCCACCAAGGATACATAATTGTTCATTAAACTATTCTATAGTTTAATTCTATCATTCTATATTACAAGTCTTCGCTTGATCTTCATGCTCATTCATCTAAGGAATGGCACTTCTTTTGGATACCAATCAGCTTGATCTTTACGGGATCCTTAAGTTTTTTCTAACATCGTTCGCTGATTTTTTTTTATTTAAAGTAAGTGTGAGCATTCAATTGCTCAGCAAGTCATAGTAGTTGAACAAACAACTTCAAGAATTTAAACATTCCTGTAAGACTTCAATAACAGAACAAAGGTTATGGAGCAACTTGAATAATAGGAATAATCTTGATTCCTATCATTTTAAAACATTAGTTACATTCACTTTGAAATACTTTCATTCTCTACTCTCTTTCATACACATTCTGTTTGGCTAGAATCAATAGCACAGACTTCACAATAACGATTCATGTATAAACAAAACATGCTCATATTGAACAGTTCAATCACAGAATAGTTCATATCATAGAAACACCGAAGTGTTCACATTGTGGCTCAAGGCCTCATACATTCTAACATACTGTACAAATATCACACATTCGCACATAAATAGAACTTCTCAAGTTCAACATCTGAGAAGTTTAGAAACTAGCATTCATTTAAAATATGAATGAAGTTAGGAAACTTGCCTTACGCACAACTACAACTTATAGTTTACGCTGAATTGCTCATTCCAATTCCTATGTAGCACATAAGGAAATAACACATATACTAATTAGTCGTATACTTGACTTACGCATTGGTTTACTTTACTTTACTTCATAGGGTTCGCGTTCTTACAAACTAAGTTACGCGACCAGCTTCCTTTACTGGTTAACGGCTTCATGACATACGGAGATTTCTTACTTAATACGTTCATCATCTTTGATGATTTACATTCTTATCTTTTTCTTATAACTATCCTAGGACCCAGTACACATCGTGTCCCTGCTAGTAGTCCATATGGTACTCTGAGTGGTTTCCCACAAACAACCAACAAACAAGTTCCCGTCTCATCTACACTGCCCATAACAGTGAGTTAGATCGGTTGCCAGTTTTGTATATTCCTTCGCTCTCTGAAGGAATTGTTTAGCCCAGCTCCCATATGTCAACCATCAAAGGTTACGATTGTACCACAACCTAAACTTATCTTAACTTATCCGAACTATTAAACTATAATATTCGTTAAGTCAATTCCTTATTCCTTATGGCTTCTGGCAACTAAATGCCATACCTCAAGATTTATTCATCATCTTCTAAGTCATACAGTCTTTTGTATACTCAGAACGATAATTCCATATTCATTCTATGCTTTAATAGCGATAAACATTTTACGTTACCTTATTCTTAACTTTCAATGTCCGATTAATTTGACTCGGAACGTCATCCAAGTTATAAACATTAACTCGGCTTCTTTTACATTATACGTACTTGTCTTTGATTTAGCTTCGTTACCGTTCACAGGTTTAATCATTGATCTTTATTACTTTACGGTCAAACCATACACGAGGTGTAGGTTCTACCGGTTTAGTATTCGCGTACACTTAACCTCTACGACGGTTCAAGCGTCCAACGCTTACATTTCATTCTAACATTCTCATCCGACTCTCATTCGGCTTTCATTAATCTTATTACCTCTCTACAGCTTTTTAGATACCAAACGTATCTTACTTACTACCTTCGAAAACGTCTAAGTCATACAACCAATGTATACTTAGAACGTTCGCTCAACGTGAATACGATTCATGAGGATCGTTTACATATTCAACATTTACGTTACTTGCCTCTTAATTCTATTCAACCTTCATCCAAGGTTTTAATCACTTTCATTCATTACTCGTCACCTGAACCCCATGTTCATTATTCTTTCCTAATGTCAAAGACATACGGTTCGTTGTATGCTAAGACCGATCGTTCATTGCAACAACGTTGCATTCATAGCGTCTAAACGCTTTACATTCATCTCTCATGACCATGACATAACATCGAAATGTTATTCATTACACTAATCAATCAACGTCTAAGGAATTACCATCAAAGCAATCCCTCACGTTCGATTATCGCGACTACGGTCCCCGAATATTGGTTCCGTAACCCGCGTCTACATTCTTTGTCTTTTAATCTCATATAATCTTTTCGTTCAACCTTCATCAAAGGTTTAATACACTTAATTAAGTGTTACATTAATTGAACTATATGTCTATATTTCTTTCTTGCACATCCCCCGAGAAATTGAGTAGTTAAAATCTCAATTCTGGGTATTGCCCTCCACCAGCAGCATGGCCTGCGTACCCTTCTCTTTCTTTTTCTTACTGTGTAGGCCGATTAGCGATAGCTAATGGCAGAAACTCATCTTCTGCTCTGCAGACCCCCAAGGCAAGACTTGAGCTGCGGCGCCGAGCATGAAACCTAGAAAATTTTTTCTAAGTCTTTTACAAGCTTGAGACGCTGACTTTGAAATCTCATATCTTATTCGTTAAAACTCAAAACGAGATTGTTCCAAAGCCATTTTCTACCTTATCTTACGTACTTCGATTACCCTTGGACAGAACTTCGTTCTGAATCCGTTAACATGCCATTCAATTGGCTTAATCTTCGCCCTTTGTTCATTTTATGTTATTAATGTTATTCGTTCGTTCGTCCGTAATTCGGTCATCCGAACTTGAAACTCATTCGTTCTTGAGTCCACGACTCACATTTTATACGTTCTCTTACATTCTTATGAAACCCTATACATTCGGGTTAATTTACTAACTTTCTAATTCTCGTTCATCTTTTACGGAAATTTTCGCCATAACTTTGTTATAGCTCAGTTTTAATCTGTTCTTCATGAACGTTTCTAACGTTCCTAACCAAGCAATAAGAAACTAACTTATACATGATGGTTTTAAACTTGTCCATCAACAACAATTATCCTACAATGGTTTTAAATTTGTCCATCAACAACGTTCTTCGCGTTCTTCATTTTTAATCTATATTTTGGATTATGATTTCACTTTTTCTTGGAATTTGATGTTATAGAACATCATTCCTTACTTATTTAACCTACTCATTCATAAGATTCATTCGGATCGTTCAAAATCCTTACAAATCTTATACTTCCTTAAGAAATTTATAAACTAAATTCCTAGTTCTTATTTCTTCGTTTTCTCATGATTTCAACTATATGAAATCATTCTTAACTTCATCTACTTCTTATCTTCATTAAGTTATGTTTTTGAACATATTAAACTTAAAGAAAATTAGAAGAAACTAGGGTTCGGATTACCGTTCTTCTTTAATCTCTTTCCGTCGGACAAAGCGTGCACTCGGGCTAGCTTTTCCTCTTCCTTTTCCTCTCTTCTCCCATCCGAACCCTCTCTCTCTCTCTCTCTCAAAGAGTAGGATTTTCAAAAGCTCAAAATAATGAACTTAAGCTTTCTATTTATAGAAAACCATGGTTAGGGAACTTTTAGTCATTTCCCCCACACTTCCTTACTATTCCAAGCTTAGCCACCAAGTTTACTTGGCCACCACCCTTACTTGGTGGCCAAGTGGCCGCCCCACATGCCCATGGGTCTTCCCCATGGGTTGCCTCATGGGTTTTACCCATCTAATGACCCATCAGTTCGATCCGCGGTTAATTTTCTTGGATCGGGCTTAATTAAATCTAACATTGGGCCTTACATTAATTCTTACTGGGCCTTCTCTGGGCTTGATTACATATTCCATTGGGCTTGATATAATTCAAGTCCACTTAGATTCTACAAAGTCCATGAGCTCAAAGTCTATTTAGACTAATCGTATTCTACGCATTCCATTCTCGTATTCTCTTCGTATATAATTTGTATGATATTTGTATTCTACGTCGTACTAATCTTCATACTATACTTGTATAATAACTAGTATTATACTTGTATTTCTCACGCATAATTACTCTAATTATTATACGAAATCATAAAATTCTCGGAACTCACTTTTTCTAACCCTTAGGTTTTAAGTTCGCAGGCGAAAACTTCATTTTTGCCATAACTGAAATATTATTGAATATTCCATCTCGTCTCAGAATTCTATCATTACGCGTTTCTCGGAAATTCAAAATAAATCTCCGAGCAGAAACGGATGAATAGTGCCTATTTCGTCTTTTTCCCCAGAAATATTTTTGTTCCCAGAATTTTTTTTTTGTCTTAAAAATTCTTAATAGTTCAGTCTAGCTCGTAGCCAGAATCCTCTCGATTAATAATCATTCTAGGTTATAGAACGATTAATAAACACATAGCACAGAATAGTATTAATAAAAATTTATTTTATTAATAACTAATTCTTTAAACTTAAATTCTGGACAATCCGATTTTCTGGGTTGTCACATTCTTCTTTCCTTAAAAAATATTCCGTCCTCAGAATTTCTTAAAACCAAACCCTTACCCGGGTCCTCACATTCTCCCCTTCTTCAAAGAATTTCGTCCTCAAAATTTTAGCTTACTCATCTTCTCAACTTCTCTTCAAAGAAGTTCTTATCATTCATACATCCCCTACCCTTCATAACTTATCAAGAATCATGAAGTGAAAGGAATAATTAGGAATATAAGGATTCCTTTAAAACATTTCATACTTTTGCTGAGGGGTCAAATCGACCATGAACTCTTACTAGGTTAAACAGCCTTTCGCCGTAAACCTTTCTTACACGGTAAGTTTACAATCACAAAGAAGGTAAACTACCTCTTCCATACGTAGGTGATCAACCTATCGTATAACCCCATTTCAGGGTATGTTTACCTCAGACTTAATCATTGGATTCCGCACCAAAACAATTTAGTTCGGCATATCTCTTCAAAGAAAGCTCGATTTTTTTTAATCATGATATACCATTCGTCTTAGCCAAATCAAGTAGCTTAGACCATATCAATAAATTGAACATCAACTTGAAACATTCGTCTAGTCAACTCACTTGACATCGACCAATTCTTTAAATTCTTTTGCAATACATCAAAACGTTTCATGACGTCATGATACCGCACTTTTCACAGTACGTTGAGGACTTCGTCAGTTTATGACTTCATCATTATGCATCATACCATAGTGGGTTGTTGATCCTAAGATCACTTCTAACACTAGGTTCAGTTGCATTAATAACTCCATCCTTTTACTATCTTTACATCAAATGCACTGATGATATAAAATTCATTTTGATACTTTAAATCAATTTATGTCTAGCCGAATCAACTAGCATAGACATATCAAGAATAGTTCTTTTAAAATCCATTGGTTCCAAAAATTGAACCAATTCTTTCATTTTCCAAAATGCGCACTTCAACAAGAATTCAAGAAGCTTCGAAATCTAGCATAGCTAGATGACTTGGAATATCTTATCCTCTATCTTCCTTTATTGTCTTACTTGTGACAATACTTAATCTTCTCTAGCACCTTCAATGCTAAGTCTACTGAAATAACTCATTTTCAGTCTACACATTCCTATACCTTAGTGCAGTCCATCAACTTACCACACATTATGAGTTCAAGAACTTTCCACAATAATATGAGTTTAAGAACTATCCCAGACAGACCATAGGCGTCCATTCACTGAGAAGTTCAAAAACATACCATATAATTATGAGTCACGAACTTACCATAAGTATGAGTTTCAAGAACTCGCACCTACCTTATCATTCTCTACCTATCAAGTATATACATGAGAAAAGATTAACCTTCTCGTCATATACATCTTGATAGCGCGACCAATTTCAATGATTATCACTGTAATAAACTGAGCAGTTGTTACACCAAGCACAAACCTCTGCCCATAAAAGGTTGATATAACTCAGCTATCACATGAGTCCTCAATTGAAATTTTACAACTTCTAACTTTCTCTTTACTTAATACGAATTTTCTTTAATTCGTATGCTATCCTTTACAACTCAATCTGAGTTATTATTCCTGTACTACTTCGTACTACCATTCATTCATAGCATTAGCTACAAATCATTCATCGTTTAACAGTTCGCCTATTACTATGATTTACTATGATCACGTGGTGATTCGCTTATCCTTCTCTCTAAGATTATAGTCTTAGGTACTCATACCTAAGATTTATAACCTATCAGCTTTGATACATACTTGTAACGCCCCGAAATCCGGTCTATTTTCACATCAGGATTTCGTACATCACGATCCCATCTTCTTCCAAACATACATCATTATATAGCTAAATATAATAACATACATCCTCAAATCCCAGGTTCTAAAACCTTAAAACCTCTTTCATTCCAAATAATGATAATTACAGTATTCATTACATCTTGTACAAGTGACTTTTATCCGCCACCAAGGATACATAATCATTCATTAAACTATTATATAGTTTAATTCTATCATTCTATATTACAAGTCTTCGCTTGATCTTCACGCTCATTCATCCAATGAATGACACTTCTTCTAGATACCAATCAGCTTGATCTTTACAGGATCCTTAAGTTCTTTCTAACATCGTTCGCTGAAAATGTTTTTATTTAAAGTAAGTGTGAGCATTCAATTGCTCAGCAAGTCATAGTAGTTGAACAAACAACTTCAAGAATTTAAACATTCCTGTAACACTTCAATAACCGAACAAAGTTTATGAAGCAGCTTGAATAATTGGAATAATCTCGATTCCTATCATTTTAAAACATTAGTTACATTCACTTTGAAATACTTTCATTCTCTACTCTCTTTCATACACATTCTGTTTGGCTAGAATCAATAGCACATACTTAATAATAACGGTTCGTGTATAAACAGAACATGCTCATATTGAACAGTTCAATCACAGAACAGTTCATATCATAGAAACACCGAAGTGTTCACATTGTGGCTCAAGGCCTCATACATTCTAACACACTGTACAAATATCACACATTCGCACATAAACAGAACTTCTCAAGTTCAACATCTGAGAAGTTTAGAAACTAGCATTCAATTAAAATATGGATGAAGTTAGGAAACTTCCCTTATGTACAGCTACAACTTATAGTTTACGTTGAACTGCTCATTCCAATTCTTATGTAGCACATAAGTAAATAACACATATACCAATTAGTCATATACTTGACTTACGCATTGGTTTACTTTACTTTACTTCTTAGGGTTAGCGTTCTTATAAACTAAGTTACGCGACCAACTTCTTTTACTGGTTAACAGCTTCATGACATACGGAGATGTCTTACTTAATACGTTCATCATCTTTGATGATTTACATTCTTATCTTCTTCTTATAACTATCCTAGGACCCAGTACACATCGTGTCTCTGCTAGTAGTCCATATGGTACTCTGAGTGGTTTCCCACAAATGACCAACAAATAAGTTCCCGTCTCATCTACACTGCCCATAAAAGTGAGTTAGATCGATTGCCAGTTTTGTATATACCTTCACTCTCTGAAGGAATTGTTTAGCCCAGCTCCCATATGTCAACCATCAAAGGTTATGATTGTACCACAACCTAAACTTATCTTAACTTATCCGAACTATTAAACTATAATATTCGTTAAGTCAATTCCTTATTCCTTATGGCTTCTGGCAACTAAATGCCATACCTCATGATTTATTCATCATCGTCTATGTCATGCAGTCTTTTGTATACTCAGAACGATCATTCCATATTCATTCTATGCTTTAATAGCGATAAACATTTTACGTTTCCTTATTCTTAACTTACAACGTCTGATTAATTCAACTCGGAACGTCATCTAAGTTATAAACATTAACTCGGCTTCTTTTACGTTATGCATACTTGTCTTTAATTTAGCTTCTCCACCGTTCACAGGTTTAATCATTGATCTTTATTACCTTACGGTCAAACCATACACGGGGTGTAGGTTCTACCCGTTTAGTTTTCGCGTGCACTTAACCTCTATGATGGTTCAAGCGTCCAACGCTTACATTTCATCCTAACATTCTTATCTGACTCTCATTCGGCTTTCATTAATCTTATTAACGTTCTCTACGGGTTTTTAGATACCAAACGTATCATACTTACTACCTTCGACAACGTCTAAGTTATACAACCAATGTATACTTAAAACGTTCGCTCAATGTGAATACGATTCAAGAGGATCGATTACGTATTCAACATTTACGTTACTTGCCTCTTAATTCTATTCAACCTTTATCCAAGGTTTTAATTACTTTTATTCATTACTCGTCACCTGAACCCCATGTTCATTATTCTTTCCTAATGTCAAAGCCACACGGTTCGTTGTATGCTAAGACCGATCCTTCATCGCAACAATGTTGCATTCACAGCGTCTAAATGCTTTACATTCATCTCTCATGACCATGACATAACATCGAAATGTTATTCATTACCCTAATCAATCAACGTGTAAGGAATCACCATCAAAGCAATCCCTCACGTTCGATTATCGCGACTACGGTCCCCGGATATTGGTTCTGTAACCCGCATCTACATTCTTTGTCTTTTAATCTCATATCATCTTTTCGTTCAACCTTTATCAAAGGTTTAATACACTTAATTAAGTGTTACATTAATTGAACTATATGTTCATATTTCTTTCTTGCACATCCCCCGAGAAATTGAGTAGTTAAAATCTCATTTATGGGTATTGCCCTGCATTGCAAACATGGGCCTGCTGCCCTTCCCTTCTCATTCTTTTCTTGATGCAAGCGCCACTTTAGCGATAGCTAATGGCCCGAGCTCTCGCCACTGCGAAGGCGGCCCCAAAGGCAAGACTTGAGTCACTGGCCAAAGCATGAAACCTAGAAAATTTTTTCTAAGTCTTTTACAAGCTTGAGACGTTGACTTTGAAATCTCATATCTTATTCGTTAAAACTCAAAACGAGATCATTCCAAAGCCATTTTCTTCCTTATCTTACATACTTCGATTAACCTTAGACAGAACTTCATTCTGAATCAGTTAACATACCATTCAATTGGCTTAATCTTTGCCCTTCGTTCATTTTACGTTATTAACGTTATTCGTTCGTTCTTCCGTAATTCGGTCATCCGAACTCGGAACTCATTTGTTCTTGAGTCCACGACTCACATTTTATACGTTCTCTTACATTCTTATGAAACCCTATACGTTCGGGTTCATTTACTAACTTTCTAATTCTCGTTCATCTTTTACGAAAATTTTCGCCATAACTTCGTTATAGCTCAGTTTTAATCCATTCATCATGAATGTTTCTAACGTTCCTAACCAAGAAATAAGAAACTAACTTATACGCGATGGTTTTAAACTTGTCCATCAACAACAATTATCCTACGATGGTTTTAAATTTGTCCATCAATAACGTTCTTCGCGTGTTCTTCGCGTTCTTCGTTTTTAATCGATATTTTGGATTATGATTTCACTTTTTCTTGGAATTTGATGTTATAGAACATCATTCCTTACTTATTAAGCTACTCATTCATGAGATTCATTCGGATCGCTCAAAATCCTTACAAATCTTATACTTCTTTAAGAAATTTATAAACTAAATTCCTAATTCTTATTTCTTTGTTTTCTCATGATTTCAACTATATGAAATCATTCTTAACTTCATCTACTTCTTATCTTCATTAAGTTATGTTTTTGAACATATTAAACTTAAAGGAAATTAGAAGAAACTAGGGTTCGGATTACCGTTCTTCTTTAATCTCTTTTTGTCGGACAAAGCGTGCACTCGGGCTAGCTTTTCCTCTTCCTTTTCCTCTCTTCTCCCATCCGAACCCTCTCTCTCTCAAAGAGTAGGATTTTCAAAAGCTCAAAATAATGAACTTAAGCTTTCTATTTATAAAAAACCAAGGTTAGGGGCATTTTAGTCATTTCTCCCCCCCCCCCCACCTCCTTACTATTCCAAGCTTAGCCACCAAGTTTACTTGGCCACCACCCTTACTTGGTGGCCAAGTGGCCGCCCCACATGCCCATGGGTCTTCCCCATGGGTTGCCTCATAGGTTTTACCCATCTAATGACCCATCAGTTCGATCCGCGGTTAATTTTCTTGGATCGGGCTTAATTAAATCTAACATTGGGCCTTACATTAATTCTTACTGGGCCTTCTCTGGGCTTGATTACACATTCCATTGGGCTTGATATAATCCAAGTTCACTTGGATTCTATAAAGTCCATGAACTCAAAGTCCATTTAGACTAATCATATTCTACGCATTCTATTCTCGTATTCTCGTATTCTCTTCGTATATAATTTGTACGATATTCGTATTCTACGTCGTACTAATCTTCGTACTACAGTTGTATAATAACTAGTATTATACTCATATTTCTCACGCATAATAACTCTAATTATTATACGAAATCATAAAATTCTTGGAACTCACTTTTTCTAACCCTTAGGTTTTAAGTTCGTAAGCGAAAACTTCGTTTTTACCGTAACTAAAATATTATTGAATATTCCATCTCGTCTCAGAATTCTATCATTATGTGTTTCTCGGAAATTCAAAATAAATCTCCGAGCAGAAACGGATGAATAGTGCCTATTTCATCTTTTTCCCCAGAAATATTTTTTTTCCTTGAAAAATTTTATTTTCGTCTTGAAAATTCATACTCATTAAGTCTAGCTCGTAGCCAGAATCCTCTTGATTAATAATCATTCTAGGTTATAGAACGACTAATAAACACATAGAACATAATAATATTAATAAAAATTCATTTTATCAATAACTAATTCTTTAAACTTAAATTCTGGACAATCCGATTTTTCTGGTTGTCACATTACTAACCATACAGGAGGGAAGAATCATCTTCCAGAGACAACACTGGAAGTCACACCAAGTTCCAACCCCGGGAGATTGATGAGTGGGTTTCATACCTATGAATCAGATGCCTAGTCAGACTTAAACAGTGCCTAATCCATATATATTTTATATTTTTTTATGCATTTTGTGTATGTTTGTGTGTAGGGTTAGTACATGTTGGCTAAAGCAGGATGGTGGCAATGTAGTAGGAAATCAACATGCGAAGTAAGAAAATCAGTATAAGGGAAGAGCATAGCCCGCCGGGGCGGGCATCCATAGGCCTAAATACCCTGCCGGGGTGGGGGTATACAAAGTTAGAAAACTTAACACCCCGCCGGGGCAGGGGTTCCCAAGCACAAAATGCCTGTTTGGGTGGGGGTATGCGGCCAAAAGAGAAGAGTTTTGATGCAATTTTACTACTGTTGTGGCGTGACTTGGTGGACTTTGGACGCGATTGGGACTTGAAAGATGATGTATTCAGATACAATAATAGAGACTTAAGAATCTCTAATCATTCATTAAAGATTGAATCATCATTAACAACTTTTAAAGCCCTAATTTTGTGAAGATTGTGGAGGAACAAAGGTAAGAAGCAAAGAACACAAAGATTGTAGATAGAAGTGAAGAGAAGGATGGTTCTATTACTATTCTTATTCTTTAATTTCAGTTATGTAATTTGGATGTTGATATCTTTGATCTATTCAGTTTTTATTTCATTAGTTATGAACTAATTGAACTTTTTATGCCTATGATGGATCTTTAAGTGTAACGAGGATTATTATGCTTTGATTTTAATTTAATGATGCTATTTTTCAGTTTATCTATTTTGGTTTGTGCGTAATCTATGAGTTGCTTGATCGCCAATTCTATGTGAACTTGTATGAATTCGAGAGATGAAATATGGGTTTAAACTTAGTCATAATAGCATGTGTTTGTGATTTACGCATTTTAATGGAATTCATAATGTATGTTTAGGATAGAGATATACCTATGCATCACATGGAATCGTGTAAGAACTTGGGATTTAAACCTTCTTTAATTGTAATTTACATAGAGATATAGTGAATTAGTTAATTAAGTTGTTTGGCTTAATTCTATCATCTGTGAATTTAAATTGATATAGGTTTAGTGCATTGAGAGATGGCTATTTCTACTTTCGTGTTCTTGATTAATGAACTTGAATAGTTGAATTGGATTAAAAAGAGGCATGATAATATGAGTGAAGCATAAAGTGAAGTTGTAGGCTTAATTCTTCATTATCTGAGGAAAATTTGTGGTAGTTAGTTGATTTTTATTTTATTTATTAGTTTTTCATTATTTTTATTATTAAATTGGGTTATTTAATAAAATTGAGATAATACAAAGCTTGTAATTGTTAGATTAAAATTGATATTTATCTCTGTGGGAACGATACTTAACTTATCATTATATTACTTGTTGATCACGTATACTTGCATATTGTGCTTAATTAGATTACAACCAACAAGTTTCTGGTGCCGTTGTCGGGGAGAGATATTGTAACGCCCCAAAATCCGGTCTATCTTCACACCCGAATTTTGTATGTCACGATTCCATCTTCTTCCAAACATACATCATTATATAGATAAATATAACAACATACATTCACAAATCCCAGGTTCAAATACCTTATAACCTCATTCATTACAAATAATGATAATTAAATTATTCTTTACATCTTACAAGAGTGACTTTCATCCGCCACCAATGATACATAACAGTTCATTAAACTAATCTATAGTTCAATTAAACTATTCATCATTACAAGTCTTGGTTTGATCTTCACGCTCATTCATATACTGAATGGCACTTCTTCTGGATACCGGTCAACTTGATCTTTACGGGATCCTTAAGTTCTTTCTAACTTCGTTCGCTGAAAATGTTTTTCATTTAAAACAAGTGTGAGCATTCAATTGCTCAGCAAGTCATAGCAGTTGAATAAAAAATATTAAGAATTTAAACATTCGTTTAGAACTTCGATAACCGAACAAAGGTTATAAAGCAGCTTGAATAATAGGAATAATTTTGATTCCTATCATTTTAAAACATTAGTCACATTTACTTTGAAATACTTTCACTCTTCTACCTTTTTTCATGCACATTCTATCTTGCTAGATTCATTAGCACATACTTAATAATAATGGTTCATGAATAAACAGAAAAATTTCATATTGAACATTTCAATCACAGAACAGTTCATCTCATAGAAACATCGAAGTGTTAAAATTGTGGAACAAGGCCTCATACATTCTACCACCTTGTACAAATATCACACATTCGCACATAGATAAAACTTCTCATGTTTAACATCTAAGAAAGTTTAAGAAACTAGCATTAATTTAGAATATGAATGAAGTTAGGAAACTTGCCTTACACACAGCTACAACTTAGAGTTTACGCTGAACTGCTCATTCCTATCCCTATATATCATATAAGAAAATAACACACACACCAATTAGTTATATACTTGACTTATGCATTAGTTTAAACTTAGCTTTACTTCTTAGGGTTCGCGTTCTTTCAATCTAAGTTTACGCGACCAACTTTCTTTACCGTTTTATAGCTTCATGACATAAGGAGATGTCTTAACTTATACGATCATCATCTTTGATGATTTACATTCTTATCTTCTTCTTATAACTCTTCTAGTAATCAGCACACATCGCGTCTCTACTAGTAGTCTATATGGTACTCTGAGTGGTTTCTCACAAACAACCAACAAACTAGTTTCCCGTCTCGTCTACATTGTCTTTCATAGTGAGTTAGATCTGTTGCCAGTTTTGCATATACCTCCACTCTTTGAAGGAATTTTTTAGCCCAGCTCCCATATGTCAACCATCAAAGATTAAGATTGTACGACAACCTAAACTTTATCTTAACTTATCCGAACCATTAAAACTATAAGGTTCGTTAAGTCAATTTCTTATTCCTTATGGCTTTTTGGCAACTAAATGTTATACCTCAAGATTTATTCTTCATTGTTAATCATTTTATATTAACTTGTTCATATCTTATAACGTTCGGTTCATTCGACTCGGAACGTCATCCAAGTTATAACTATTAACTCGGCTTCTTAACGTTATGCGTCATTGTCTTTAATTCAGTTTCTTCATCGTTCATAGATTTAATCATTAGTTTTCATTACCTTACGATCAAACCATACATGGTGTGTAAATCCTGCCCGTTTAATATTCGCGTACCCTCAACCCTTACGTCGACTAAAGTGTTTAACGTTTACATTCTTTGTTTTTTAATCATGTCCAATCTTTCTGTTCAACCTTTACTATAGGTTTAAATCACTTAATTAAGTGTTACATTGTGTGAACTATATATTCATTATCTTTCCTTATACTTCCCCCAGGAGTTGAGCAATAAAAAATTGTTCACTGGGTTTTGCCCTGCACCGGCGCTACGGTGTCGGTTCCTTCCTTTCTTCTAACGCTGCAGCGCCTCCTCCCAAGGCTTAACTGGTGCTGCGGCCCCAGGCCTAAAACTTTTGAAAATTTTTCTAAGTCATGTAAAATGTTTGAGACGCTTACTTCACAATCTCATAACTTATTCGTTATAACTTGGAACGAGGTTATTCTAAAGCCATTATTTTTCTTATTTTATATACTTCAACTTCCCTCAGACATAAATTTATTCTGAATCCATTTACATGCCATTCAGTTGGCTTAAATTTCATCATTAGTTTGTTTTACGTTATTAACATTCTTCATTCGTTCGTCCACAATTCGGTCATTCGAACTAAGAATTTGTTCGTTCTTGAGTCCATAACTCAGGGTTTCTACGTTCTTTAACATTATTATGAAACCCTACACCTTTGGGTTCATTTACAAACTTTCTACTTTTCGTTCGTCTTTTTATGAATTTTTTGTCATAACTTTGTTATAGCTAGGTTTAATCCATTCTTCATGAATGTTTCTAGCGTTCTTAACCAAGTAATAAGCATCTAACTTATACACAATGGTTTTAAACATGTCCATCAACAATAAGTTTTACTACGATGGTTTTAAATTTGTCCATCAACAACGTTCTTCGTGTATTCTTCGCGTTCTTCGTTCATTCTTCATTTTTAATCAATACTTTGATTATGATTTCACTTTTTCTTGGAATTTGGTGTTGTAAAACATCATTACTTACTTATTTCACCAAATCGTTTATATAATTCATTCGGATCATTCAAATTTATTACGAAACTCAAACTTCCTTAAGAAATTTATAAACTAAACTTCTAATTCTTATTTCTTCTTTTTCTCATGATTTCAACCATATGAAAATCATTCTTAACTTCTTTTACTTCTATTCTCATTAAGCTATATTTTTATCATAGAAAAGTTAAAGAAAATTTATATTAGACTAGGTTTTGGATTACCTTTCTTCTTTAATTTTCTTTCGTTGGACAAAGTTTGGACTCGGGCTAGCTTTTCCTCTCCCTTATCCTCCTCATCTGAACTCTCTCTCTCTCTTAAGTGATGGTGATTTTCAAAATCACCAATAAATGAGCTAAGGCTCTCTTTATATATAAAACCAAGGCTAGGGAAAAAATAGTCATTTTGCCCCAAAGTTACTATTCACACCTCCTTACTATTCACATCTCCTTACTATTCATGAAGCTTCACTTGGAAACGAATGAAAATTACATAATAGTACTTTTTCGTCATTTTTATTTCGTCCAATTTTTGCACGTCTTTTGAGAAAAACTTTTATCGGCTAACTTAACTTTTTACAACATATTATCACCAAATCTTTCGACGGAATGTCATTTCGACATATCGAACTCTCAAAAAGGCTTAGGTTATTCAAACCCTAATCCTTAGGTTTCGTCGGGTGAACAATGTCTATTTCGTCTTTTTCCCTGGAAATATTTTTATTCCTGGAAAAATTTTATTTTTGTCTTGAAAATTTTTGCTCGTTCAATCTAGCTCGTAGCCTGAACCCTCTCGTATTATAATCAACCTAGGTTCTAGAACGATTAATAAACACATAACACATAATATTATTAGTAACAATTCATTTTATTAATAACTAATTCTTTAAACTTAAATTTTGGACAATGCGATTTTCTGGGTTGTCACAGATATTTGTTTTTATTACTTTCGATATCAGTTTAATTAGATCAGTTTTAGTTAAACATTTTTCTTTTTGTTATTTCTTATTTCAGGTTTTCTTACTTAGTGCATGCAAACTCGGTCAAAGAAACCAGATTTATTTCTTTACGAGGACGACATTTAAAGATGGTTTTAGAGGTTGAGTAAGTGTATTAAAGAAACTAGGGAGAATTTTAATAAGCAAGAAAGTATGGCTGCAGAGGATCAGGAAGCACTTAGGGACTATGCCATACCCAGGGTTATTGAAATTTAGTCGAGCATCACCAAGCCTACAATTACAGCGAACAATTTTGAGATCAAGCTTGGCACAATTCAGATGATACAGAATTCGGTACAATTTGTGGGATTGGCTAATGATGATCCGAACGAGTATCTGGTTAGCTTTATTGAGATTTGTGATACCTTCAAGTACAATGGGGTATCTGATGATGTAGTGTGACTTCGTTTGTTCCCATTTACACTGCGAGATAAGGCAAAGAGCTGGTTACATTCACTACCGTTAGGATCAATCACTACCCGGGATGACCTAACTTAGAAGTTTTTAGCCAAATTCTTCCTACCGGCGAAGACTTCAAAGATGAAGAATGGGATTACAATATTTGAACAGCAGCATGAGGAGTCTTTGTACGAAGCTTGGGAAAGATATAAGGAATTATTGAGAAAGTGTCCACATCACGGATTACCCAAGTGGCTGTAGATGAACAGCTTCTACAACGGACTGAATAGTAATCTTCGGACTAGAATAGATGCAACGTCGGGAGGAGTATGGCTAAAAGATTTGAGGCGTATGACTTGATTGAGACTATGGCAGCTAACAACTACCAGTGGCCAACTTCAAGAATGACACAACCTAAGGCAGCTGGAGTTTTAGAGGTAGATGGAGTGACGACTTTAGCAGCTCAGATTTTAGCGCTATCGAAGAAAATGGATGCCTTCACGGGAGTACAGGTTCAGTAGGTGGCGTATGCATATGAATTATGTGTGGGGGAACATCCGACAGAGCAGTGTGCTATCAATTCAGCAGCAGTTCAGTTTGTAGGTAGCTATAATAGACCTCCTAATGTATATCAAAATACCTACAATCTGGGGGCAAGGAACCATCCAAACTTCTTGTGGTGTAACTACCAAAATTAGCAAGCTCCAAGACCTTCTTATCCCCCTGGTTTCCAAAATCAGCATAAATAGTCAGCTTCGTAATAGGAGAAAAAGTCAAATTTGGAGAAGCTACTTTTAAAGTATATATCCGATAATGAAGCGGCCATGAAAATGCAAGCAACTACGATTAAGAACTTAGAAAATTAGATGGGACAGACAGCTTACGATGGACTTAAACAATAGACCGCAAGGGAATTTGTCGAGTGATATCAAAAAGAACCTAAGGGGAAATCGCGAGTAGTGTAATGCTATCACACTTAGGAGTGGTAAAGCGCTGATTTCTGATTTTGATAGGAAAGAAAGCAATGATGAGGAATGTGAGAATGACGGGAGATATTCGACAAGGAAAACTAAGGAAAAAGTTCTGGAAGAGCCGAGGGGAGACAAACAGAATATAGTCACACCACCTGTGTCTTTCTCTCAACGTTTAGAAAGTCAAAAGCTCAATAATTAGTTCTTTAAGTTTATGGACATTTTTAAACAGTTTCACATTAACATTTCATTTGCCAAAGCAATAGAGCAAATGCCATGCTATGTCAAGTTCATGATATAGATACTTTCAAAGAAACGCAAGCTCAATGAATTCAAAACAGTGGCGTTAACGGAAGAGTGCAGTGCAGTTCTGCAGAAAAAGCTCCCCCTAAGTTAAAAGATCCGAGGAGTTTTACTATTCCTTGTGAAATTGGTAATCAAGATATAGGAAGAGCCCTATATGATCTAGAAGAAAGTATAAACCTTATGCCACTATCCATATATAGAAAGTTGGGCTTAAAGGAAGCAAAGCCAACAAATATCAGTCTACAACTCACAGATAGATCAATAACTTATTCATTGGGGATAGTAGAAAATATGTTGGTAAATGTTGACACATTGATTTTTTCAACCGATTTTGGGGTGTTAAATTTCGAAGAAGATAAAAACATCCCGATCATCTTGGGACGACCATTCCTTATAACAGGACGAACGCTAATCGACGTGACTAATGGAGAACTGACCATAAAAGTGTTCGATCAAGTAGTAAAAGTTAAAGTGTCCAGAGAAATTCCAATTCCTACTGATAGGAAGAAAGCAATTTGATCGAGGCGTCTACACATGTCAAACACAAGGATTGTAGAGAGGTTGGTGGTCTAAAGGCGCTAATTGAGGACATGAAGTCAACTTTACTCCCAGAAATGTAGTTGAACGAGCATGCAATAAAGCTTTGTTGGTTATGTGCGGTAAACAAATAGCACGCTAAAAATATCCCAACCGATCCAGGCTAAAAACAGGGAGTAGTCAGGCTGAAAGACTCAAAAATAAGTGCTCATTGAGAGGCAACCCAATTTTCTTGTTAATTACAGTAGTTTAGTTTCATATTGCATAATTTGTAGCTTAGTTACTAGTGTGAGTATTCAGTAGTTCAAATTTGTGTAAAGCTTAGGTAAGTAGTTAGTCTTTGAAAGTAATTCACAACATTCTTACTCAAACTCCATATGCTTAACTTAAAATTTGGGTTTTTGAATTTTAGGAACTTAGGATGAAGTTTTACACGCATGGGGGTCAAAATAGCTAAAAATCAAAAGTCAAGTAAAAAGCATATGCCCGCCCAAGCTGGGGGGGGGGGGTCTTTATATTTTCCAGGCCCGACGGGCTTTTAAAGGAAAAAGTACCCCACCCCGACAGAGGTACGGGAAGTCTGTTTTAAAATCCCTTCTGCAGATCGTGCCTGCTCCACTCCTATTGCTCAAAATTGATACCAAGGCACCACAACACCCACGATTTTGCCCCATAAACACCCAATCTCCACTAATCGACGTACCTAATGGAGAATTGACCATGCAAGTGTTCAATTAGGTAGTGAAAGTTAAAGTGTTCAAAGAAATTCAGATTCCTACTAACAAGGAATAGAGCGATTTGATCGAGGTATCTACACATGTCAAACACAAGGATTGTAGAGAGGTTTGTGGTCTAAAAGCACTTATTAAGGATATAAAGTCAACTTTGCTCCCAGAAATGCAGTTGAATGGGCATGCAATAAAGCATTATTGGTTATGTGCGGTAAATAAAGAGCATGTTAAAAATATCCCAACCGATCCATACTAGACATAGGGAGTAGTCAGGCTGAAAGACTTAAAAACAAGCACTCATTGGGAGGAAACCTAATTTTCTTGTTATTTATGATAATTAGTTTCACATTGTGTAGTTCAGTAGCTTAGTTATTAATGTTAGTATGTAGTAGTTCAAATTTTGCAATTCATATAGTAGTTAGTTATGTAG
This sequence comes from Panax quinquefolius, assembly GCA_020205615.1. Classification (NCBI taxonomy): domain Eukaryota; kingdom Viridiplantae; phylum Streptophyta; class Magnoliopsida; order Apiales; family Araliaceae; genus Panax; species Panax quinquefolius. The sequence goes on from CM035168.1 coordinate 26,033,047, forward strand.
TAATTAGTCTTTGTAAGTAAATCACAATATTCTTGCTCAATTTGTATGTGATTAACTTAAATCATGGGTTTTAATAGTTTTAGGAACAAAGGAGGAAGTTGTACATGTGTGCGGGTCAAAATAGCAGTAAATCAAAGTTGGTACATGACATACATGCCCGCCACAGCGAGCCCAAACACGGCCTAACATGCCCACCCCAGCTGGGGAGGATCTCTGGATATGCCCGCCCCGGAGGGCTTTTGAAGGAAAAAGGACCTCGACCTGGCGGGGGTACGAGAGTCCAAATTTTAAAAGGATTTTGAAGATTGTGCATTCCCCACTCTCATATCACATAACTGATGCACAAGACATAGACAACACATAATTTCTCTCCATTACCTCTCTCTTCACACCAAATCTGTCCTCAATAGCATTCTTATATAAACCAAACTCCAATAACATCCCACTCCACACCAAATACACATCAAATTATCAAATTTTCAAGCACACAACTTAGGGTTTATCTTTAATTTTGGATTTTAGGCAAAGAAGGAGAGGAAAGCTCTATAATTGATAGTAAACCACTTCTTTATCATCACAGAGTAAAGAAATCAAGTTTGGGTAAGCATCCTTAGTCAATTTTTCATCATAGTCCAAAATTGTTGTGTTTAATTTGGGAAACTGTGGTTCTCTTTGTGGCATACACATGCCAAGTGTTTGAACAATTGCACAAGTGAGAGTTTGGGGGAATTTTGAATTGCATTACTATATAATGGCACCAAAAACACCAGTTAAACATCAAAGGGGTGAAGTGTCATCACCGCCCACCCGCAACTTTGACAAAAGGAAATTTGTTAGTGCCTTAGCGGCAGACCAATTTGAGTATTTTTCACCAAAGGCATTAACAGCAGAGAGAGGCTTTCGGCCTGATTTTTTTGACGGGCAGGTGTGACGCCAAATTAATGAACAAGGTTGGGACACATTCATGGATCAGTCGGACCCTACATTAGTGACAGTTGTAAAGGAATTCTATGCAAATGCAGAAGATAAAACATCATTCATTGCATTTATTCATGGCAAACAGATTCTATTTGGTCCCGAGGCTATTAATGAATTCTATAATGTGTGAGCCCCAACCGTCTGCCAATATGCCAACTCCGTGATAGCAGCCTCGACTACGATTAAATACTAACTGAAATATCAAAGCCGAGCACAACGTGGGTTAAAGGAAAGAAAGGAGGGACTCTTTTCATAAGCAAGGATTTGAGCCGGTATGGCAAGATTTGGTATGCCATCCTTTGCACGAAATTGTTTCCATCAACACACACAAGTGAGGTGACTAAAGAAAAGGTGTTACTCTTGTATGCCATTGTAAAGGATTTTTACATCAATGTGAGTGCTATTATCAGTTTTTCTATCAGATGCTACCTGCGAGGCCCATTCTCTAGGGGGTTGCCACACCCCTCCCTTATATGTGGACTATGTTGACAGTATGGAGTTAGATGGGCAACGGATGAGCGGGTGCAGTAGCTGCTCCAATTGTTAGACTCACGTCTTATTGCTCGATACTCAGTCTGGCTTGGAGGCGAACCATATCCTAGAGGGCTGGGGTTTATATTTCCTGATGCTCCCGAGGAGGAGAAGGCTGAAGATAGCTTAGAGGATGATGAGCTTAAAGATGATGAGATGTCTGAGGGAGCTGAGGAGGCTGGAAAGGGTCATAGGTCTACTAAGTACATGTTCAGCACTTAGTTCCATAGCCTCCACCGCCACATTGATGCCTGCTGATCGATTTCGCAATCAATGAATACGTACAAGTATACACGGTCAACAAGTAATAAAGTGAAAGTAGAGTATCGTTCCCACGAGGAATTATTTAATAAAAATTACCAAATACAAACTCTTAACCAAATCAATTTTATTTAAACAACAAATAATTGTGATTTCTAGATTTAAGAAAACTAAATTAAACAAAACAAAAAGATTATTCTAAATGAAAGCAAATAAACAACTAAGAATTGATGGAATTCAGATAAATAAGGATTAAGACTCCAATATCCCCAATTATGAACTATAAATCAATTATCCAATTATCCCAATTATTACGTCTACTGAATTGTTAACAGGAATTCTCAAATGCCAAAAGCCCTTTCTCAAGTGATCATTTTCCTTTTATTTAACCTAGATTAATTTTGCTATATCTCTATGCTAAATAATTGAATTAAACTCGTTACAACCCCAATTCCTTATGTGTTACAGGCGGCAAATAGATATTCTCATTCTATTAACAAACCTAATTATTCATTGTGCAAATAACTAAGTCACATGATATCATGCCCAGTTCTAACCCTAGAATTCCTTTCTCAATTCCTTCTAGAGTAACAAGGTAATTACTGATCAGATAATTAATCAATAAGCATAAGGCAAGATAAACAACTCACTTTGACATAAATAATTGGACTAAATTAAATAACTAATTTATAGCCATAAAAGGTTCAATTGAAATCTTAATAAAAGAGTTAGTTCATAATTATTGAATTAAAACCAAGAATCCACAATTGAATAGACATTAAAAGATAAAAGTATGATAAGAGAAGAGAATAGAATCTATTGTCAGCAAATCTGATGCTCCCCTCTTGCTCTTGCTCTTGATCTTCAATGGTCTCCAAGTTGCTTCAATCTCCAAAACTAATAAGAACTAGGGTTATGTTCTAATCTAATGGAGTGTATCTCTAGTCTAATCTATGTAATCCCCCTTCTTTTATGCCTTACATCATGTATTTATAGTTTACAAGTCCAATTTTTAGTTTTGGAACAAACCTAATCCAATTTGGAGTCAAAAAGGTGTCAAAATCGCCCAAAAGCGCCGTCCAGTCGCACTCTAACCTCTTCCCGGCCCCCAAATGCCAAATACTGAACGACGCTAGACACTGCCTTATAGCGCTCTGGCGCTGCAAATACGCTTAAAATGGGCGCCCCGGCACTGCCCCATTTTCTGACATTTTCTGCTCTGACGTCCTTTGGGAAAATGGCCATAACTTCTTCGTCCGAACTCCGATTTTGATGATTCAAGATGATCCAGAAAGAGGAAAAGTAGATCTACAACTTTAATTCTTTGAGATTTTAGAAAAAAGTCTGGAGCTATAGTGAAATTGGCTGTGAAGTGACTGCTGTGTAAATGGCAAGCTGAAAACGCGAATCTAGCCACCCCGAACGTCGATGCATGTAACTTTTGTCCCAATTCCTACAAAACAACATAAAACATACTTGAATAGACATAAACACTTAAAAACTAATCTAAAAGACTTGAGAACAACAATAAATTAAGCCCGAATGTATCCAATTCATGTGTATAAAACTCACTCATCAAATACCCCCAAACTTAAACCTTTGCTTGTCCTCAAGCAAAAACACAAAAGAACTAAAAATAAACAAAATAACTCAACTAAATGAATGCATATGCATAATCTACTTCCTAATATACCTCTGAACCGAGTAATAAATCAAGATGATATATAGCAACAGCCTCAAAGATACCATTGGTACTCAAACAATATATCCAATCAATTCAAAATCCATAACTCTAACCAATTAGTCAACCCAAACCTGTCATCACCCATGTTGTGTGTGTGTGCTTGTTAACCATTCTAACCAACCACAGTTCAAGATAATCACATAGCAAACTTCTTATAAGGAAAATTTCAGTTCCAATTCAATTACTTTTTTGAACATGACAACTCCGGTTAAAACTAAGCAATTACCAAATCTAAGGGTAAATACAGGATTTATTTATACTTTTATTCAACCACGAGGGCATTTTTGCTCTTTCTCATGTTTTTTTTTTTTTCATGGTCAGGCAATGTCTCATTCCATTAGGCTAACAAAGGCCACCCCTTAGCGAGCTTTCAACCAACGACTCCCAGACCATATAAGACCTTAGGGCGCTAGGTGTTAAGACACCCCTTCAGGCGTACTTGCTTAAGTAACAAAGGCCCCAAAACAAAACTAACCACAGTTTTTCCCTTTCTTTTTTTTTCATTATCTCTTTTCTTTTTTTTTCTTTTTTCTAGATTTTCTATTTTTTTTTCTCTTCATCAATTTTTTTTAGTATATATATCCCATAGATTCCCCCAAACTCAAGCTTTTATGTCATTCCAACCTTTACCGCTAATTCACTAATTTCCTTAAATTTTAACAAAGATTTTCCCTCAGAAACAAATTATGAAACCCTTTAACCAAGTGGATTAAAACAGTTAAACTTTAAGTGCTAACCGGTTACATAAGTTTCAGACAGGCTTAGATTATCATCATGATTAAAATTAGAACTAATCATCAATTATCAACATTGTTTAAGTTAACATACAAAACCAATCTTATCATAGGCCGAGCTAAGACCACACCAACCTATCACACAGATTCATGCAAAAATAAGAAAAAATGCAATTATACTACATGAACACATATATGAAGATTCCAAAAAAATACCATGTATTATGCAACCTAAAAAAAACTTAATGCTAACACATAAAAATAATAAAAAAATAAACTACTATGCAGATAACTAACTATATGCAGTACGACACTAAAATACCCCCAAACTTAAACTAGACATTGTCCTCAATGGCTACAATAGAAAAAATTAAAGTAGAGGACTTCCCTGAAAATATAGCAATCTTCCTCTTTGTCGGCTAAGTTTGGAGAATAGGCTAAGCACATGGAACAAATTGGGCACCACACTTGAATTTGACTTGAATAACCTATAAAACTATGATATAAACAATTTTATTAAATCCTAAATAAATGCAAATTCAAAACTATTAATATAAAACTTAATAAAAACTAAAAATAAAAATTAAACTTGGGTTGCCTCCCAATAAGCGCTTGTTTTATAGTCTCAGCCTGACTTCTTCAATTCTCTATCCAATTCCCCTACGAAAATTGAGGAACCCTCCATCCATCAGAAGCAATGTCTTTTTTGGGAGGTTCCCATTAGCAAAAACACTTGAATTGAAGTCACCTAGCATGCTCTTTGTAGATAGGATCCCCATTAAGAATGGCAAACCACTAGGTGTTTCCTCCATTATGTCGATGATCAGATTAGGGTATTGAAGCTTAATAAACATAATAGAATCTTCCTCTACCTTCTACTTTTCATCCCACCATGACTCCACAACTGTACTAGCTCTTACGTTACCAAGAGCTTTGCCGACGACATGACTTCCAATTGGGCATGGTTTTGCAAAACTATCCGGATTCTTGAACTTTAGTGGAGGAGGCACATGGGATACTAATGAAATTGGCTCATCTTCGTTGGTACTCAAAGTTAGATCTTTGCCGATTTCTTTTTCTTGGTCCCCAAGTCTTTCCTCTCTTTCAACATCTATATCATTTGGCACATCCGGTTGCAGATTTGGTTCGGGCTCACCATCAGTCTCAGAATTCTTGTCATAGAGCCAAGTGTATTGAGGACGATTGTTCAACGCATGTGCTATCTGCCCCAATTGATTTTCCAGATTCTTGATCGATGCATTCTGACTTTGTATACTCATCTCCATTTGATTAAGTTTCTTTTCATGTTGTTCGTGTTTCTTTTCAGAAGCTTTAATAACTTTTTCCAAGGCTTCCTCCCAATTTGAATGTTCTTCCTATTGTATTGGAGATGGACACGAGAAATCCGGTGGGTATGTTGGACTTGGAGCATAAAAGTGATCTTGATTGATACTCCATAAAAAATCCGGGTGATACCCCCAATCCTGATGATAGTTGTTGGGATAGACATAATTATTGGGGTAATCACCACCATACTGTACCAGCTCAAAACTGATGGAGCATTGATGACTCATATGATTTCCAGCACAATAATCACAAGTAACCGCAACACTTTGATGACATTGAGCTTCAAAAGCTTCAAACATCCTCAAAAGTGTCTCCATATGTGCTGATAATGCAGAAAGTTTCTCGAGTCTGTCAATCTCCGCTCCCCTTGGTTGACTCATGTTCGTGTATGGTCATTGATACACAAAGTCATCCATGGTACCTAAAAAGAGAGAAATATAGGAAGAGAATGAAAAATAAAAATAAAAATAAAAATGTTTAAATTAAGACTAATTTGATTGAAATTAATATTGGTAAATAATTATTAAATTAATTCCCCGACAACGGCGCCAAAAACTTGTTGATCGATTTCGCAATCAATGAATACATGCAAGTATACACGGTCAACAAGTAATAAAGTGAAAGTAGAGTATCATTCCCACGAGGAATTATTTAATAAAAATTACCAAATACTAACTCTTAACCAAATCAATTTTATTTAAACAACCAATAATTGTGATTTCTAGATTTAAGAAAACTAAATTAAACAAAATAAAAAGATTATTCTAAAAGAAAGCAAATAAACAACTAAGAATTGATGGAATTCAGATAAATAAGGATTAAGACTCCAATATCCCCAATTATGAACTATAAATCAATTATCCAATTATCCCAATTATTACGTCTACTGAATTGTTAACAGGAATTCTCAAATAACAAAAGCCCTTTCTCAAGTGATCATTTGCCTTCTATTTAACCCAGATTAATTTTGCTATATCTCTATGCTAAACAATTGAATTAAACTCATTACAACCCCAATTCCTTATGTGTTACATGCGGCAAATAGATATTCTCATTCTATTTATAAACCTAATTATTCACTGTGCAAATAACTAAGTCACATGATATCATGCCCAGTTCTAACCCTAGAATTCCTTTCTCAATTCCTTCTAGAGTAACAAGGTAATTATTGATCAAATAGTTAATCAATAAGCATAAGGCAACATAAATAACTCACTTTGACACAAATAATTGGACTAAATTAAATAACTAATTTATAGCCATAAAAGGTTCAATTGAAATCTTAATAAAAGAGTTATTTCATAATTAATGAATTAAAACCAAGAATCCACAATTGAATAGACATTAAAAGATAAAAGTATGATAAGAGAAGAGAATAAAATCTGTTGTCAGGAAATCTGATGCTCCCCTCTTGCTCTTGCTCTTGCTCTTGATCTTCAATGGTCTCTAAGTTGCTTCAATCTCCAAAACTAATAAGAACGAGGGTTATGTTCTAATCTAATGGAGTGTATCTCTAGTCTAATCTATGTAACCCCCCTTCTTTTATGCCTTACATCATGTATTTATAGGTTACAAGTCTAAGTTTTAGTTTTGGAACAAACCCAATCCAATTTGGAGTCAAAAAGGTGTCAAAATTCACCCAAAACGCATCCAGGCCGCACCCAACCTTTTCCCGAAAGGCTTCAAATACCGGGAACAACCGCCGAACATCGCCTTATAGCACCCGACAAGATCGAAATAGGCTTAAAATGGGCGCCCCGACGCTGCTCCATTTTCTGACATTTTCTGCTCCGACGTCCTTTGGGAAAATGGCCATAACATCTTCGTCTGAACTCCGATTTTGATGATTCAAGATGATCCGGAAAGAGGAAAAGTAGATCTACAACTTTCGTTCTTTTAGGTTTCGAAATAATATCAGGAGCTATAGTCAAATTGATTCTGAAGGGACTGCTGTGTAAATGGCAAGCCGAAAACGCGAATCTAGCCACCCCGAACGTCGATCCATGTAACTTTTGTCCCAATTCCTACGAAACAACATAAAACATGGTTGAGTAGACATAAACACTTAAAAACTAATCTAAAAGACTTGAGAAGAACAATAAATTAAGCCCGAATGTATCCAATTCATGTGTATAAAACTCACTCATCAATGTCCGTGATAGATTGGAGGATAGGAAATTAAAGAGGATAGCAGAGCGTCAAGACCATGCCTTTGCCACACAAAATGCCTTCAATGCTTCCATGGCATAGGCATTTGCTAGAATGAATCCCAACACTGCTGATCAGTTCCAGTTTCCAACTCCTCAGCCACTACTAGTTTACCCACCTTCAGATTCTGATGTTGAAGAAGTGCCACCTCCGGCTTAGCCGATACCAGGAAGTCCTCGTGTGCTTTATTGCTATATTTTAACAATAAGGGAATTATTTGTGTTAAGTTTGGGGGAGTTTATTTTTATGTTTAGTTTTGTTCATGTTATGTATGTCATTTTGCATATGTACTGTAGTTTTGCATTTGTTAGTTCTTGTTAGTTCATGTTTGCATTACATATTAGTTACATCATTAGTATAATGTAGTTTTTATGTTTTTGTAGTTTAGTTGTGTAAATAGTTGTTATTTCTGTTTGAGTTATATATGAAAAAAACTGAAAAATCAAATATCTCAAAAATATTAGTTAGTTTACTGTTTCTATCTCGCATTTAGTTCGTACTTTCATGATTCCGGCTTTTAGATAGTTGAAGTCTATTTGGGCAGATGATGAGATTGGAATTGCATAGACCAAAAAATATTGACCGTCAAGGCTATAATGTAATGTCTTATTATAACCTAAATCTTTGTCTGTTTGAAACTGGTATAATCAGGATAGCACTATAAAACGACTATGTTGACTGATTGGGTTAAAATTTACACATAATTAATTTCTTAAGGAATATTTTAGTCTTAATGAAAGAAAGTCATGAATAAGTGGTAATGGCTAAGATTAGAGAAAAACTTAAGTTTGGGGGAAGATTTGGGATATATCTGAAAAAGAAAAAAAAGGAATGAAAAAAGTAATTTTTTTTAAAAAAAATATGAATAATCATTGTGGATAGTTTAGTTATGTGGCATTTATTACTTGAGTAAATATGCCCGAGGTGATGTCTCTACACCCAGCACCCTAAAGCCATCTGATTTGGGAGTCGTTGGTCAAAAGCTCGCTAATGGGTAGCACTGAAAAGCCTAAAAGGACTAGACATTGCACAATTATGAGTAAAAATAAAAATGTGAAAAACGGGAAAAAGAGCGAAAAGCCCCGCAAGTGAATAAGAAAGTAAAAATATCCCATTTTAACTTCTACATTTGGTAACTGTTTGGTTTTAGTCGGATCTTGCTTGTTTATAGGTTTCTTTTTGTAATCCTTTAAAGAAACGTATTATGTGTCTTATTTAAGTTTATGTCAGTTTACATGGTTATTGAGCACACACACACTATATCAGTCATAAGAGAAAAAGATTTGGTGCTTGATATGAGGTTATTGATTTGTCTTGGAAAGATGTATTGTTCATGTCTATTGTAGTTTCTTTGAGGCAAACTAATTAGACTCTATTTTGTCTGATAGCTGGATTTGTAGGCATGTAGTTAGTTGCATTGCATTATGTTGTACTCGAAGACAAGCATAGTTTAAGTTTGGGGGAATTTAATGAGTGAGTTTCATACCTACAAATCGGATGCATATTCAGACTTAAACAATGCCTAATCCATCTATTTTTATATCATTTTATGTATTTTGTGTATGTTTGTGTGTAGGGTTAGTACATGTTGGCTAAAACAAGATGGTGGCAGTGTAGCAGGAAATCAACATGCAATGAAAGAAAATCAATATAAGTGAAGAGCATAGCCCACTGGGGCGGGCATCCATAGGCCTAAATACCCCACCGGGGTGGGGGTATACAAAATTAGAAGACTTAACACCCCGCCAGGGCATGTGTTCCCAAGCACAAAATGCCTGCCGAGGCGGGGGTATGCGGCGAAAAGAGAAGAGTTTTGATGCAATTTTACTACTGTTGTGGCGTGACTTGGTGGACTTTGGACACAATTGGGACTTGATAGGGGACGTATTCAGATACAATAACAGAGACTTAAGAAACTCAAATCATTCATTGAAGATTGAACCATCATCAACAACTTTTAAGCCCTAATTTTGTGAAGATTATGGAGGAACAGAGGCAAGAAGCAAGGAACACAAAGATTGCAGATAGGAGTGAAGAGAAGGGTGGTTCTATTACTATTCTTATTCTTTAATTTCAGTTCTGTAATTGGGATGTTGATATCTTTGATCTATTCAGTGTTTATTTTATTAGTTATGAACTAATTCAACTTTTTAAGCCTATGATGGATCTTTAAGTGTAACGATGATTATTATGCTTTGATTTTAATTCAGTGATGCTATTTTTCAGTTCATCTATTATGATTTGTGCGTAATCTATGAATTGCTTGATCGCTAATTCTATGTGAACTTGTATGAATTCGAGAGATGAAATATGAGTTTAGACTTAGTCATAATAGCATGTGTTTGGGATTTCTACATTTTGATGGAATTCATAATGTATGTTTAGGATAGAGATATACTTATGCATCGCATGTAATCATGTAATAACTTGGGATTTAAACCTTCTTTAATTGTAATTCACATAGAGATATAATGAATTAATTAATTAGGGTGTTTGGCTTAATTCTACCATCTGTGGATTTTAGTTAATATGGGTTTAGTGCATTGAGAGATGGCTATTTCTACTTTCGTGTTATTGATTAATGAACTGGAATAGTTGAATTGGATTAAAAAGAGGCATGATAATATGAGTGAAGCATAAAGTGAAGTTGTAGGCTTAATTCTTCATTATCTAAGTAAAATTCGTGGTTGTTAGTTGATTTTTATTTTGTTTATTAGTTTTTCATTATTTTTATTATTAAATCATTTAGTTTAGTAAAACCGAGATAATACAAAGCTAGTAATTGTTAGATTAAAATTGATATTTGTCTCTATAGGAATGATAATTAACTTATCAATATATTACTTGTTGATCACGTATACTTGCGTGTTGTGCTTAATTAGATTACACCCAATAGAGATCCAAGTTCCAACCCCGGAGATAACCCCGAAAGATTAAGTTCCAACCCCAAACCCCGGAGATAACCCTGAGAAATTAAGTCCAAGCCCCAGAGATAATCCCGGGAAATCCAGTTCCAACCCCAGAGATAACCCCGGGAGATTTAGTTTCTAACCCTAGAGATAACCTTGGGAGATTCAGTCCATGTTCCAGAGATAACCCCGAGAGAGGCAATTTCAACCCCAGAGATAACCCCGGGGGATCAATTTTAAAGCCTTGAGTCCACCCCGGGAGGTCAAACCAACCTATGAGACAACCTTGAGGACTGTCAGAGTCAATTGTAGACCAATCTCGGAGATAACCCTGGGAAAAAACTACTACAACTACACCAAAGCCGGAGATAACCCCGGAGGGGAAAAATGGTCATTTTTCCACCTCAACATCATTTTAACTCAGTTTAACTCAAACTGCGCCAAAAGATGTCCCATAAGAACCATAGCTTAAACCACGAGTGACAACTGCATAAGATAACTCAATGGATAGACTGCAAAGACTTGGAGATATGGTTATGCACCCATCTTCTCGGCTTTGGACAATGTTTAATTCCATGTCATTGTGTAGCTCTTGACAACGGCTTTCCAAAAAGGAACAACACGCCTTCATCGGATACCCGGATTGAAAGTTATGAAGGTTTGAGCGGACAGCACGTCGCCCGAAGCCACGTACTTTGAGACAACGAGACCCACAAATCCTGGGGCAGCTCGGGCTGCCGCGGGTAGACTTGCGGCACATTTGGTCTATAAATCGATCCCTCCATCAGCCAAAAAAAAGAAAAGAAAGAAGAAAAGAAAGAAAATTCTATCCATTTCAGCTGTTAACCTCTTCTAAAGTTCTCCAAACTTTGTGATTCTTCTTTCTAAACACTTGTAAGCTCGTGTTCTATAACATACTAAAATTTAACAGGTGGAAACCAAGTTTTCAAGCTCCAAAAGCTATCTGAAGTCTTCTTAGCAGCCCACTGTAAGATTTTTCAGATTTTTAAGCTTTCTACTACTTATATATATACATATATATCAAGAATCTCATCGAGTAGTTACGCCCGAATCGTCGATCCGTGGCTTTTTCCTTCTTATATATATATATAGCTATATATATTGCCTTAAACTTGAACTGTTGAGCCTGGATCGAATATCCGTGGCTTTTACAGCTTATATATATATATATAATTATATATATTTACTTTTCTTGTCTGGCATGGAGTTCACTTTGTGGCCTTTTACGAACTCCATGCCAGACAAGAAAAGTAAATATATATATGTATATATATATATATATATATATATACATCTGTCGACGTTGGGATTTTTATTTGTCCCTTTCTATTCTTGTCTTTTGGTGTTCTCATTTTAGGTGAGATTTGTTTGAAAAAAACAAGTTTAAAAAGGTCCGACATGTATATGTCGACAATTTGACTGTGAGAGTCGCCAGTTGGTATTTTTAAATGGTTGCACCAGCTCAACCGAGAAAAGGTTTGCACAAAGACCCGTGTATTTGACACTATTTAACTGGTCTGAGAAACCGAAATTTGTTAGGGTCCGGGGGCTTAATTAAGCGGAGGGAAGGTGTTAGGCACCTACCGACTTCCGTGATAACACGGTTACCACCACTTTTCATTTAAAGTTTTATCTGTGTATGTGTGTGTGTAAGGCCTGTGTGTAGTTGTCTGGAAATAGTGCTATGCCTCGTTTGCACCTTTATACAAAGGATTTGATTTTAGTATAAAAGTTTAATTTTAACAAGATATAGAAGTGATGTTTTGTAAAACAGGTTTTTCAAACCCTTGTGCTCAATAGTAATTGAGGTATTTGATACTTCTATTTTAGTAAGTGTTCGGCTTGATTGCTTTAATTTTTGAGTTGTGAAGCATCTTCGAGAAAATAAGATACATAGCAGTGCAGAACTCCTTGTGGGCATGAGAGCCATCTAAGGAAATTTAGACATCGTAGATAATTTACAAGCTAGCTGCAGCTGCAAAATGTCCATCACGGGAACCGAATATAGATTCAGAAGCTGAATTTATGATCACATGATTCCTAGGCTCACATGGAAAAGCAATATGTACAAAAGCTAGAAAAAGAACTAGATTTGAGTAATCTAAACCATTCCAGCTTCAACAGTTCCCAGTTAAGTCACTATGAACTAGATAAAGTTAGAAATAGCAAAATTGAGGCAAATCTAGCTTGCAGGTTGAAAGATTAAATATCTACATTATGAAAGAAATAAAGCAGATATTTATATAAAAGCAATAAATATATATATAAGTATATATATTGACGATCAATTGCCACGAAGTAAACTCCAGGCAGGACTTTGAAATATATATATATATATATATATATATATATATATATAAAACTGTAAACGCACCGGATATTATATCCAGGCTCAATTGAAACAAAGTTTGATAATAATATATATATATATATATATATATATAGTATTTATATATATAAGTAATAAAAAGCCACGGATCGAAGATCCAGGCATACCCACACAACGCGACTCTCAACGTTAGTAGATATAAGTATATAGAAGTAATAAAAAGCTTAAAAACCTAAAAAATCTTATAGTGGGATGCCAAGAAAATTTCAGATAGCTTTTGATGACTAAAAACTAGATTTCCACTGGTTAAACTTTAGTATGTAGTAAAACACGAGCTTACAAGTGTTTAGAAAGAAGAATCACTCAGTTTAGAGCACTCTAGCAGTGCTTATAGAATGATATGGATAGAGTTTTCTCGCCTTTTCTCTTTTTTTTTTCAAATGAGCTACGAAGAGCTCATATTTAAAGACCCAATGGTCATTGGTCTACCATGGCAGCACCACGAAGTCTACCCGTGCTTTTCAAATGCCTCGCCATCTTGAGTCCTATTGTCTCAAGCATCGCACTTTAGCTACGCATTATTTGCTCGAACCTTCATAACTTTAAATCCGGGCTTTTGATAAAGGAGTGCTATACCTTTTTAGAAAGCTATTGTCTAGAGATACACAATGACATGGGATTAGAGGTTGTACGAAGCCGAGAAGATGGGTCCATGACAAGATCTCCAAGTCTTCAAATTCCATCCGGTGTGCTTTCTTGTGTAGTAGTCACTCGGGATTTGAGCTATGGTTCTTGTGGGACACCATGATACGCAGTGTGGATCGAAATGTGTTGTGACGATGTGAATGTAGCATTGAGGTGGGAAAATGATGATTTTAGCCCCATCGGGGTTACCTCTAGCTTTTGCATAGATATAACAGTCGTTGCTCAGGGTTATCTCTGAGATTGTGCTACTGTGAAAGCTGAACGTGCTCGGGGTTATCTCCGAGGTGCCTTGACCTCCCGGGGTTATCTCCGAGGTTGGAATCGAATTTCTCGGTGTTTTCTCTTGGATTGAAACTGACTCTTCCGGGGTTATCTCTAGAACTTGGACTGCATCCCTCGGGGTTGTCTCCGAGGTTTGGAACTGAGTCTCCTGGGGTTATCTCTGGGATTGAAATTGACTCTTTTGGGGTTATCTCCGGAACTGAAATTGCTTCCCTTGGGGTTATCTCTGAGGTTTGTGTGACGTCCCCAAATCTGGGTATCTTCCAACCTAACAGATGGTGCTACACGGTACTACCATTCACACATATATTCAATTAAATAGTCTCAAAAGAACGGATATGTCCTCTATATATTCAAAATAATATTACATTTCCCCAGGTTCTTTATAACTATTACATTGTTCTTGTCATAATATCAAATATATTACAATCATTCACCCTATACTATTACATAAGTATTCTACGGGTTCGTCTTCGCCTTGCCTTTATCCTCGCTTAGAGCCTTCTGGTCTGCTTTGATCTTAGTCACGTGTTCATATGGTTCAAGCAAGGGTGAGCATGACTAGCTCAGCAAGTACTACAATTCTAATAACCAACATGCTTGAAACATAGAACTCGTATATTTTCAATAACGAAACAATAGTTACGAAGTACTATCGATAATTCAAAATAGCACTTCTTTTCATTCAAAACGTTTTACAACAACAATATTCAGTAAAACATCAATTCCGGTCCAAGATCTTGAGCATTTCATAAGTTCTTTTAAAAAGGACATCCCGACAGTAAGTCCGACATTACTTACGAGCTCGTCTAGGTGATCAACCTATAGTACTCTATGTTGATCAACACTACATTCATTAAACGTGTATATGTTTAAGTTGTGTCAACCTCACGTGCCTGTCGTTAAACGACAAAAACATTTCAGCATACGCAGTCTTCGTTTGAAAACCACACCAATATAACTTGGTAAATAATAACCATGCTTGATAGATACATAATATAAGTCTAGCCGAAAGAATTGGCTTTGACTTCCTTATACAAGACTTCATGCGAAAGAGTACATGAATTTCAAAGCTTGTCCAGACTGAACTGGAACAAGGGTTAGAATACTTGCCTTTAATTAATCTGCGCTATCGCTTATCACACGTACACTTTAAGTCTCTAAGTCTCTACAATACATGATCATATAACATACCACATTAGGTCATATATAATCAAGTAGGTATACTACTATATCTTACCCTTCATCTCAATCTAATCCTGACTTAGATTTGTTATTTATTGGTTCCGGCTTTTCGTTACATTCGTGATTGATTACTTATCTTCAACCTTTAGACAACATAAATAAGGTTTAACAATACCTTACAATACCTTATTAAGTTCCTTAGTTTATTATTACTGAATTACTATTCAAGCTATACCTGTAAACCTTCATTACTGTCCAAACCCTAGGGTTGGCACTGCGGCGCCACCCTTTACTCTTTAAGCCATGCTGCAATGCGAGTTAACAGTATGCAAGTCCCGGACTCGGCGCTACGGTGCGAGTCCTTTCTCTTCATGTGGCGTTGCGGCGTGAAAGTTTAGTAGGTTCATACACTGTGTCCGGCGCTGCGGCACCATCTTTTGGCCTTGGGTTAGCGCTGCGACGCCAACTCTGTGCCTTAGAAAATTTACAGCTTTTGAAATTTTTATGAAACTCCCGGACGCATAACTTCTTTTTTATAAGTCCGAATTGGCTCATTCAAGAGCCTACAGTTCACAAATTACATACTCTATGCGTTCATGCAAGAATTTTATCTATTCGAATTCGTTTGCTAAAATTTCACCTATTAGTTCATTTTTAATGAAAATGATAAACGTTCGTGAACGTTCAACGCTCGTTTCTTCGTTCTAAGTCGGAATCTGGTCATTCTCGAGTCCACAACTCTATAATGCCAAATATTACTTGTCTCCATCGAAAACCAACGTTTCTGAGTTCAAACATAAAATACGACTTCCATTCTGAGAATTTCATGAATTCGATGATTATCGTCCAATCGTGTAAATTCTTACGAAACCTCATTACTAATGTTTTGATTATCATTCTAAATGGATTTTAATCATCATACCAACATTTTAAGTTACTTATTACACCAACTTATTATCAAAGTAAGTTTTAACTTATTCTCATAAGTTAATAACTTAATCAACTTATAAACTACAAATTTCCTTGCTTATGACTTAATATGGACTTAAGTCCTTTACTCAATGTTCTTATACCATATTGAACATACTAACATCATATGACAAGTTCATCATAAGTTATCACCTTATTTAGGTTCAAGTTGCTTATTCACAACTTATTCGGCTTAAGTTCATTCATTAATCACTTCTTATATGTTCTTAGCATACATGTTCATTAAATTACACTTCTCTTATCACCCTACAATGATATAGATGAAGATGAATTAGACTAGAGTCTTACCCTTGAAGACTAGTACTTCTTTTCTCTTTAAAAATCTAGCGAAGGATGTTTTGGCTTATTCTTGACTTATTCTCTCTAACACTTAAGCACTTATCTTGATAGAAGTTGAATGAAATTTAATCAAGAAATAAATGAATTGTGAGCTTGCTATTTATAGAGCTCTCATAGTTAGGGTATTATGGTCATTATAACCTCCCACCTCCTTAATTAACCTCCTTACTAACCTCCTTACTATTCCTTACATTACAACTAAGTAAACTTGCTAGCCACTTCTTTTCCTTGCTCAACACAACACTTATCATATGCTTGATCATTACATAAAGTTCTTGCCCATCAAGTCTACCCATATCACTCTTGGTTTGCTCTATGGATCATGGCTAACCCATTGGGCTTACTTAATTAATCTAGTTAATTCTTATTGGGCTTGCATCACATTAGTTTAGACTCATGAGTAACAACCACTTGGGCTTGCATATCACTTTCTATTGGACTTCTACCAATATGCTAACAATCCTACAAGTCCATTCCATTTAATTAAAAACCTTGACATATATATACTACACGTATAATTCTCGCACTAAAATAAAAAAGGCTTATCAGTGACCGCCTATCAGCGACCGCATTTGGTCGCAGATGCATATCAGTGACCGCATGCGGTCGTGGATACTAGTCGTAGATAATCTGGTCGCTAGATGGACATCAGCGACCAACAATAGCGATCGCTTCCTTTGCGACCGCAATCAGCGACCACAACCGTCGCTATTCTGACTCATGCTGAGTCATCTGTCAGGTGTGACATGGCACACATGTTAGGGACCAAATCGATCGCTAATGTCCAAGAAGGCAATGCGGTCGCTGTTATAGTATTAGCGACCGCATGCGGTCGCTAATAGAGTTTTTTTTTAAATATTTTCCCCGTTTTATTGATTTCCCAAAAATAACCTGCTTTGTACCTGCTTTCTATCCCAACACACAACAGTATATATAAGCATCCATCCATCCATGATAACTACCATATGATAAACTTTCATCCATGCATAACTACTATATGATAAACATCTATCCATACAGTCCAAAGAATGAATCTAAACCAACACAACACAATACAATCGTAAACATCCATATAATAGAATCATAAACCAATACAGTCCAAAGAATGAATCTAAAAGATTACAAGGCTTTAAAAATCTAAAAAACATGTCTAACAAGGCTTTACAAATCTAACATGACTGGTCTAGCTCATGGATTATCCAAATCAGGACCCTGTAATTAACAAAAGAATAAAACATATATGTTACATGTGTTGATACTGCTATGACTTGGGAAAAGCTAAACAATAGACAATGTAGTGAAACATATAAATTAGACAGTGACAGTAATAATATCGATAGATATACCTGGTCACCACCCTGATGCTGTGATGCTACTGCTGCCGCCACTGCCTCAGCCAACTCATCAGGACTAAGAGAATGCAGATGCCCGCCCAGTATATGAAGAAGATCACGATTCTGGCAGATCGCTCTCACAGAGTCAGCAGTAGTATGATAGGTTGGATAACCTGATGACTGCGTAGATTGGGAAGCAGAGCTGCCTGTGCTACTGATGGTCGGGCGTCATTTTTGTCCTTGGCTTTTAACATAGTTTTTCGTCACGACGGATGCCCTGTCCCACAATTCTTGATTAATCGACAGATGCGGGGTGCCTTCAGGATAGCGCTCGTTCATTAAGCCCTTATAAGTGTCCTGTCAGAAGGTCAACAATTAAATAGTTAAAAATAAATTAAAAAAAATGCTAAAAAAGGTCGTCACAATTTATATACAACATATTAGTATAAAGTTAACTTATTACCGCTATCTGAACAGCATCAGGCAGACCATCACGGGTGGCCACATACACATCCAACCAATTGATAGGTTGACCTTGAGACTCAGACTCCTACAGTTCATGTTCTCATATTAATATGTAAACATGTGATATTTTAGCTACAAACATGATTGTAGCCATAAAAATAAATAACTAAGCAAATAAGCTTGCTATACATACGTACCTAGCAAAGTATATATCTGCAATATGTGATATATCGCCGCCTTATGCGTGCCTTTTGCCTTTTCACCTTCAGATACACCTGAGGATCTGTTCGAGGCGACATTCTTACGTCTCTTAACCCAACTCTCACCTCTCCACTGGTCACACATCTGCACCCATATGGGATGTGCGCACCACCAGGGACTATGCTCATGTATATACTGCTCACCCTGTCCTGGATGGTCAATCTCAGCATTGTGCAGGGCTTTTGTCGTTCCTTATTCAGATAATCTTTAGTTTGATGACGGCGCCTTACGCGAAAAACAATTATGCGAATAATCGATGATGCATGTCGTCCCCATCTATACCGCTTCTACAAATAAAACAATAATAATAATATTAAAACTATTACAATACCATAATATACCATTACTAAACAATATTATTTGATTAACTATGTATTATCTATTAGAGTGATAAAAAAATATACCTGAAATTCAGCCCAAACTGCATCCTTATGGGCGAGAGGTGTGTTCACCCATGTAATCACTAGCGTAGGCCAATTCTGTAAGCATAATTATGAAACGCACTTCACAATTTTACTATCTTGAAAATCACTACAATATACAATAATTTACATTCATATATATTTATAACAATGGAAATATTAAACCCTTATATATACACAATGTTTAACTTACGTGCTTTCTGGAGGAGGACAGATCTGTATATGAATGCGATCATCCGGATTAACCGGGGCCTTCGGCACATGATTAGGCCCCCGACCTAACCCGGCAACTTTAAATGCGGAGTTCGAAAGACATCTATAAATAAAAAATTTAGGATGTTAGTATGAGTTATAAATGAAAGGTATATAAACATGTCAAGGATATAGAGAACATGTACATATGTAATTGTATGTAATATAATTAAAACTAAACATACATTTTATAGAAAAGGACAATAATGATAATTAATTGTATAAAATAGTTAACTACGACAACTATAAATGAAAGGTACATAAACATGTTAAGGATATAAATAACATTCCTATATGTAATTCATTGTAATACAATTAAAACTAAACATACATTTTAATGAAAATCGTTGTCTGAGAAAGAATCATTTTGTACAAGTGTCAGAGATTCATAACCATCTTCTTCTTCAGATTCTGTGTTAGTGTCAGTCAATAACTCTTCCTCAGTATCACTGTCATCTGGCACAATAACTGTCTCGGGATCCAATTCATCAGGTTCATCTCCACCCTCTAACTGGATTACATCATTGTTGTCCTCTATATTTATTATAGGAGGTCTATGAAGCATCTCCTCTTGGTAGAAATCCCCGTCTATTAATTGGACACATTGCTGGCAGGGAGTATGAATTACAACTTGCTAATCATCAGTGGCGGTCTATCCCTTTTCCTAACAGGACTAGGAGTGTAGTATACTTATACTTTGTTTGAGTTGGTAAAACAAACGGTTCGTTGGAGTAAGCCGACTATATGAGGTCAATATCAACGATTCCATGTATCGTACAAAGACGTATCCCTTTTTCTGAATCAAACCAATGACACTTGAACAAGTTAATATGACCCCCGTACGTGCCCTTGTACGACAAATCTACGATTTCCTCCAACTCCCCATAAAAGGCACGACCAAGCTCATTGTAACAATCTCCTTGGACACACACTCCAGAGTTCGTGGTTCTTTTACTATGCCCATATGTCGTTGTATGAAATTCACAACCATTTATTTTGTAACCATTGCGGCTGACTTGGTCCCTGTCTGGTCCCATAGTTAGGACTTGTACATTAGCCGGAATCGTTGATCCCTCAGTCAAAGCCTACAAAAACTCCATCTTATTAAATGAAGGCATAGTTAATATGGAGTATATATATATATATATATATATATATATATAGAATTGAACTTACTTTGTCCTTTAGCCAAAGTGCAAATTTTTTATCACGATTGATTTTAATATCTTTATCAGTTATGCCGGGATACTTCACTTTTAACTCGTCATCGTACAATCTATACCATGTTATAAACATTAACATATTGGAATAAATTTTCAACTTAAAAGATAAATTATCAAGTTTACATGTGTACCTCACAAATTCGTCAATCTCCTCGCAATTGAGAAAAATGTAAGTATGTGCAACATGTAATTCTTTATCAGAGAGGAATATGCGCTTCCCTTTTCCATAATCATGACCCGATAGACCAAATACAGAGAGCCGACCATTTAGTTCAACATTTCCCCCATCATCATGTCTCGATACTCGATTGGCCTTTGTCAAGACTTCGTCTGGAAAATAGTCTGAGACAAACGTAGATATCTCATCGAAACTGTATGCCTCACATATCGACCCCTCGACATAAGCTCTATTCTTCACCTTCCTCTTAAGGTTTCCCATCACCCTCTTGAAAGGGTACATCCATCTATATTGAACTGGACCCCCAACACAAGCTTCATAGGTAAGATGGATTTGCAAATGCTCCATGGAGTCAAAAAAACCAGGTGGGAATATTGTTTCTAGTTTACACGTGATCTCAATGATGTTCTTCTCAAGTACAGACATGTCTCTCTCATTTAATGATTTTGAACATAAGTCTTTGAAGAAACGACTGAGATCCGTCAAAGCATCCCATATTGGTTTATCAAGCTGATCCCAAAATGCTATAGGCATGAGTCTCTCCATGAACACATGACAGTCATGACTCTTCATCCCTTGCAATTTCCCACCCGTAACACACCTTGCAATGTTTGACGCATATCCATCTAGTAGTTTCAGAGACTTTATCCATGTGCACACATCTTCAACTTACTTTTTGGAGAATGTGTACCTTACATGTGGTTTGATAATCTTACCATTAGGAGATTCATAAAGTTCTAATCCAGGATGCTTACAAATATCTTTCATGTCCAAATGTGCCTTATCATTATCTTTTGTCTTCCCCGTAACATTCATCACGGTGTTAAACACATTGTCAAACACATTCTTCTCAATATGCATCACATCTAAATTATGATGAATCAAATTTGTAGACCAATAAGGCAATTCCCAAAAGATGCTTCTCCGAACCCAGTTATGAGATTCTCCAAACCCATTGATTATGTTTGTGACATCAATCTTACCAAATGGGATATCTGGTAATCTCATCACACGATCTCGCATCTCCGTTCCTGACAATCACGGTGTAGGCATATCATTGTCTACTTTCCCTTTCCTGAAGTGTTCTCTATTTCATCGAAACGAGTGATCTATCGGTAAGAACCAAGCGATGATGATCAAACCAAAGAAGGCTTTTTTGACCTTTTGATAGATTGAAAGACTTTGTATATGCTCCATACAATACTGGACAAGCCAACTTCCGTGTGTACTCCATCCAACTAACATACCATAAGTTGGGAAGTCACTTATAGTCCACATAACCGCTGCCCTAAGGTTGAAATTTGTTTTCGTTGCAACATCCCAAGTCTGTACTCCATCCTCCCACAATACCTTCAACTCATCTATAAGAGGTCTCAAGTAAATAACTAAGTTCTTTCCAGGACTCTTAGGACCAGGAACCACGAGTGAAAGAAATAAGTATGGCTGTTTCATACACATCCAAGGAGGCAAGTTGTACGGAGTAACATTCGCAGGCCAACATGAGTACGGAATAGCTGAGTGGCCAAACGGATTAAAACCATCGGTGGATAATCCAAGCCTCGCATTTCTAGGCTCAAATGCAAACCCAGGATGTGCTAAGTTGAAATCTTTCCAAGCCTGCCCATCTGCAGGATGATTTAATTCTCCATCTTTAGCTAGAGATTTCGCATGCCAACTCATATGTTCAGCTGTTCTTGAAGACATGTGCAATCTTTTTAGCCGATGTGTTATTGGAAAATACCTTAGAATCTTAAATGGTATCCTTGATTTTTTTGTAGTCACACACTCTTTATTAGGCCTAAACCAATCATTACTGCAAAACGAGCACCTTGTCATCTGTTCATTTTCCTTATAAAACAACATGCAATCGTTGGGACATGCATCGATCTTTTGGTATCCAAGACCCAACTTCTTCACCATTTTCTTACAAAAGAAATAGTTACCAGGTAATTTCTCACCGTCAAGCAACATACTCTTAATGGCCTTCAAGAGCGACTCAAAACACTCATGGCTCATATTGTGATCAGCCTTGATGTTAAGTAATGTCGCCACTGCAGACAATGTAGTGTGTTTGGTGTAACCATGCCACAATGGCTCGCTACACTCGTCTAACAACTTAAAGAAGTCTTTGGCATCAGAATTCATAGGTTGCTCTCTGCCTTGTTCCCAATTAAAATCTGGCCCTGCAATATCATGAACCATTTCATTCATACGATGAGTACTACTGTCCGAATTGTGTACTTTTGTGATGCCACCATCTCTTCTCTGCCCATGTGCCCTCCAGCATTCTTCGTAATTTTTCATGAACTCGGAAAAAAGTAAATGATAGTTTACCATGTCTCTGTTCATATAATTTACATTCTTACACTTCAAACATGGAGATCATATCTGCGACTGACCATTAATACATTCCGGGTGACTATATGCATACTCCAAAAACACTTGGCAACCAGCTCTAAATTCAGCTGTAGCACCTATCTGGGCACTTGACTTTCGTCGTGCCATCCAACTACGGTCTGAATAAAGGTCCATGATTCTATGGTACCTACTACAAACAACATTGTAAATGTTAACATATGACTTGAGCATACTTGTAAGCATGCATATGATTAACATTTAAGCATACTTGTAAGCATATGAGTTTAGCATACTTGTAACCATATGACTTAAGCATACTTGTAAGCATATGATTAACATTTAAGCATACTTGTAGACATATGACTTGAGCATACTTGTAACCATATGACTCAAGCATACTAGCTATACATATGATATCAGAGTTTGCTAACTCATTTATATAACTAAAAAGTTATATACTTGAACATACTTGTAAGCCTATGAAATTTCATGCTAGCTTTATATCAGAGTTTGCTAACTCATTTATACAACTTTTGATTTTGCTTCTATAACATATTTATACAGTCTCTTTATTGACCAAATGTGTCTAGATACCTTCTCTGTTGCACTAACAGCTCCCTAGCACTATCTATTTTGGCTTAACACCCCCCCTCCAATAGCTGACCATATGCCGACAGCCAAGCTTGGTTTGGCCCTATGAGGCTTGGCTAAGCTTGGCGTGGCCTCGTGTGCCTCGTGTGGCCCTCAGCTCAAAATTTCCATCGCCTCAACAAAAATCCCTTAACAGCTCTAGTGGATCACTTAATTTAAAATCCCTACATCATTTAACAGCACCAATTATATAGACCAACTCACCCCTAGCGTGTGACCTAGGAATAACCTAAATACAGTTACATTATAAATCAACAAGCCCTGGTTTCATTGAATAACCGGCAAAGTGAGCCACATAATTCATCCCCTCATGAAAAAGTAGCTCAATAAATTAAAGAGTCATTATCAGAATAAATGCATAAGGATAAATTTTGTCAATCCTACCCAACAAGATTTGGACCACAAAGATATCTTTGAAGAGGTATGAAATCTATAATAATTACAAAATAGAAACTTCCCCAACCCCAGTCATCAAATGAAACACATTAGTTAAGCACCCCGGGCCCTTGCAATGGAATGCCCACGCATGTAAGCCAAGTGCCAAACACAAATACTAACTCATGAAAAACTGGAAATACCCCAACTTAAGAAATAGTTGTGTGGATCAAACATACATTACTTTATATTCTACAAGGTTGAGTTTCCAACAAAAATATAAGCCACTGATACACAACTAGGATATCAAATCAGTATATGCAAAGGGAAAGCAAACTATAAAAAATCAAAAATACCAATTCAAACAAACTCAAGGCAAAGAAAGCCTAACATCTAATGAAGGAAAAAAGGTTGGCTCTGCCTTGTGTTCAAAGCATATATATGTATCCCTCTATAAAAGCCTGCAAATTCATACATATATTCTAAATAATAATATTAACATTGGAGACTAACCAATTATACAAAAAATATTAACATTGGAGACTAACCCATTATACCAGCAATGGAGACAAATCCATTCAATCAAACATTTGAACCACATAAATTAACAAAAAATCACATTCAATCAAAACCCACAAGCTACAGTAGGCGAAAAGAAGAAGAAAAACCCAAATATTCAAACATAAAATAATACATAATACACACATATATACATCAAATATTTGTTATAGAATTTGGTACCTAACACCAATTGAAGGAGTAGCATCAACCCAATCACGCGACAACAACCACCAGTCCCTTCTCCTTCGTTTCCCCCTTCTTCCTCTTCTCCCTTTTCGGTCTCCCTCTTTTTTTTTCCTTTCTGATTCTGCTACTGCTACTGCCTAGCGAACTGATAAATTAAAATGATCAGCGACCGACATCAGTGATTGGCTAATGCGGTCGCTAACTTTTAATGATGTGGAAGCATCAACGACCGAATGCGATCGCTGATGGTTAGTAGTTGCAAAAAAGTAACGCGCTAACATTTCTTGCCAATTTTTTGGAGGTAAGATTGAATCAGTGACTACTTAACGACTGGGTTCGGTTGCTAATATAATATAGAGACCATATTCCCTTGCGGTCGCTAATGTCGGTCGCTAATAATCATATCTGCGACTGGAAGTGCGGTCGCTGATATGCTTGGTCGTTGTTAGAGCATTTTCTTGTAGTGTCGTATGCTAGCTCGTAAACTAATTTATAACATACGTTATTCCATTCTTCATACATACTCGTATAATACTTCGAATCATACTTGTTTTCAATACCTCATATAATACTTACGTATCATATAATCAATACATTCTATTCTTAACGCTTAATATTCCTAACGTTCTCAAAATAAATCCACGTGAAAAATATTGTGTTTTCCATACTTAGATTATTATTACATAATCTATCTCACATTGAAATAATAATGTTATGTATTTCTCAGAAGTTCAAAAATAATTCCCGAGCAGAAAATGATGAATAGTGTTTTTCAGAAAATTTCTCAAAAAGCTTTTATTTTCATATTAGAAATTCAAACACTTCAATTCATTCACATAGTTAAAATACTATGACGTTCCGACGTTTCTTGGTTATAGAACGACATTTATCTTATCAAATCGTAATAATAATAAATAATATTATTTTATTCATTATTAAAAGTATTTACAAAAGGTTCGATTTTCTGGGGCGTTACATTCTCTCCCCCTTATAGGGATTCTGTCCCCAGAATCTCGCAAAAAAAAAATTACACAAACAATTGAGGGTAATTCTTTTTCATCATTTCTTCCAACTCCCACGTTACTTCCTCTGCATCGTGGTTTTTCCATATCACCTTTACGGAAGGTATGACTTTATTTCGCAGAACTTGTTCTTTCCTATCGATAATTTGAATCGGCGTTTCTTCGGACGTTATGTCCTTCTCGATATAATAGGCTTATATTATATCACGTGTTTATAATCTGGCTTATAAGGACGTAACACGGACACATGAAATACATTATGTATTCGTTCTAGGTCTGGAGGTAATGTTATCATATAAGCTACCTCACCCACCCGTTTTAATACCTCAAAAGGTCCTATAAACCTCGGACTTAGCTTTCCCTTCTTTCCAAAATGTATCTTTCCTTTCTAGGGAGATACTTTTAGAAATACGTACGAACCTACTTCAAATTCTCTATTCTCTTTATGCGAATCCGTAAACTTCCTCTATTTATCTTGAGCTGCTAGAAGACGCATTTGAATTATCTTGACAATGTCCGCTGTTTGCTGCACCAATTCTGGTCCTAGCATTCGACATTCTCCTACCTCATCTTAATACAGTGGTGTTCTTCATTTCCTCCCATACAAAGCTTCGTAAGGTGGCATACCTATGCTCGCATGATAACTATTGTTATACGCAAACTCCACTAATGGTAGATGATCATCCCAACTACCCTTGAAATTCATGACGCAAGATCTTAGCATATCTTCTAACGTCTGAATTGTTCTCTCGCTCTGTCCATCGGTTTGAGGATGATACGCCGTACTCAAATTCAAATGCGTTCCCAACCGCTCTTGTAGACTTCTCCAAAAGTTTGATGTGAATCGTGGATCACAATCTGACACAATCGATACTGGTACTCCATGTCTGGAAATTATCTCCTTAACATAGAGTCTAGCTAACTGATCTAAGTTATACTTAACCCTAATTGGCAAAAAGTGAGCCGACTTCGTCAATCAATTCACTATTACCCAAATTGCATTATACCCTTTCGTTGTAGTCGGAAGTCCCACCACAAAATCCATCGTGATATTTTTCCACTTCCACTCAGGAATTTCCAATGACTGTAACAAGCCACTTGGTCGTTGATGTTCGGCCTTAACTTTTTGGCAAGTTAAGCACCTACTTACATACTCCGCTATTTCTCTCTTCATGTTTGGCCACCAAAAGCTCTGTCGAAGGTATTGATACATCTTAGTACTACCAGGATGAATCAAAAACCTCGAACTGTGAGCCTCTTGTAACACCTGCTCCTTTAATTCCGTCTCATTCGGAACCCAAATTCTTTCTTCAAATCTTAATAATCCTTCATTATCAAGACTATAATTGATATCTTTTTCATTGGCTAGACGCTCCTTTGTCTGGTCACACTCATCATGTAAGACCCCAGCTTATTATAAATGAAATTAAATTTCCTCTATTTATTATTTTGAAATAGTAAGGGTTGATTTGATTAATATGGTTAGTTATGGGTAAAATGCGCAAATATTTTAAATAAGCTAGTGGTTATAAAATATTCATTCTTGTCGGGGAATATTCGTTTGGTCGTGGAATATTCTTACTTCAGGGAATATTCATACGACGGTGCGATTTCTTGTGTGGGCCCCATAATGTGAAGCGATTGGATGAAGAAAAAAAACGACAAGTATAAGTTGTTTATAAATAAATAGTAGTTATTATCAGATTATCTTTGTTGGAATACCCTTGGTTAAAATCTCGTAGCACGCCATCGCACCAATTATTGATTCTTACGTGAAGAAGGCACTACTCAATAATTGTTACACGAGAGTTCTTGCTCAATATTTTATTTTATTGATTCAATAATTGCTACGTTGATATTTTATATTATTGTTGTTTCAATAATTGTCAACGCACGCGATTTTTCATTATCGGATCAATAATTCATATTATTTGAATAATATTATTAGATAACATTATTGGCAATGTCTAGAAAGTTACATCTAAGGAGAGGTTTGGTCATCTAATCACGCACCAAAGAAGAGAGAAATCCTTATTGAAAGCCCCTCTTTCCCGGGAACAACACTGGTTGCCGTGATTGTGATTACGTAATATTATTTGTGATAAGGAAAATATTCATTTTATGTGGATATAGATGGAGAAAATTTTTAATGTGACAATTGTTCAAAATTTATATTTTATCTTTTCTGATAAAATAATTCATTTAAATATATTATTATATTTTAATAATATAATACTTGTGATATTTTTACAATGAATGTGGGATATATGAATAAATGAGGAGGAAGAGTATTTTTGTTACAAAAAAAGGTTTAAAACATGTTAAATATGTCGGTGGACCCCATTTCTTGACTGAAATTTGTTTATAGCCCGTAAAATCGCCCGTTTGTGGATTTCGGTCAACATCTTCTTGGAATTTGGAAAAACTTAGACTTACAAAGTTTTAGAGAATAGAATTTCCTATGGAAAGGACATGTGGTTTGAATTTTTTTGACAAAAGGGCTATTTATTAGGAATTATTGAAGTTCCGAAATAATTGATTTTTGGAAGTTTTAATTATTTATGAAAAACGTTTTTCTTACTCTTTCTAGAAGGTGGGCATGTGGGAAATCTGATTTCAAAGGATGCGTATGAATTTTGTTATTAATAATAATATTTTATTAAATTTTTTGCTTTGGTGTTCTAAGCATTTTCCTATAAATAGGGTGCTTAAGTTAGAATTGAAAATCACACCGTAAACTCGAAATTTTCTCTCTATATTATCGAAATTATTCTTGTGAGTATTTTGATACTTTGAGTGTTGCTATACGATTGCAAGTTTCCTTCAAACTATATCCTAGATTCCAAATTAAAAGTACAGTCTTTTAACGAGGTGGGGGATATTTTTTTTTTAAAAAAAATGATATTATTTCTTCTAATATCATTATGCCGGAATATTGGTAAGATTTTTCTTGTGAAATTCTTGTCTTTTAGTGTCGGGGTTACTATTCACGTATACGACACTATTCACGTATACAACACTATTCACGAATACGGCGCTATTCACAAAAAAAATTAAATTTTTGTTTTTTTCCTAAAATATCTATTGTGGATACTAGCTTTGATTGTATCCATGTTTTGATCATTCTTGAATTTTATTTCACTATGATTATTAATGAAGTATTTTTGAACTCGGATTGTTTAAAGTACGAATCCTTAATATTTGTTCTTTTGTTTCACTGGATTCGTTTTCTTTAAAATATTTTTCATCATCCTCAGTCCTAAATGATGATATTACTGAATATCTTTGGCCTATAGTGCAAAGATGGTTGATTTTCTTATGAATATCTTTGGCCCGTAATCCAAAGATGTACAGGTGTTGTGATGAACATGACCAACTGATGAATATCTTTGGCCTGTAGTACAAAGATGAATATTTGATTCAAGATTAATATTGATTGATGTTACAGGGATAAAATATTGATGATAGACTTTTAAATTCATAGATTATAGTAGATTTCATTCTCTACGTAATTCTTCTATGAATTATTATTTCTGCTGCGAATATTGATCTGAAACTTGTTATCTGTTGTATTTTATCAGATTTTCCCCTGTTGAAGACTAACGATAATTTGTTCTATATTATCTTAGTCATAGTATTCTTTACTGGGCTAGTTGAGCTCACCCTTTTCCTTTTTGTTCCATTTTTCTTCTCGGGAGGCGAGAATGTAGCGAGTACTAGTCGGGGTATGGAATGAAGGTTCTAGAAAGTTATTTAGTAGTCCTCACCATTTTTGTAAAATAATGTACCAATAATTGTAATGAGGACTTATTTGGGTGTGAATATTGTCTAGATGGCAATATTTGTATTTAAACTCACAGTTTTTATGTTGTATTAATAAAGTTGTAGTTATTTCTGTACCATATTATTGACGACTCAAAATGGGTGATGTATACCTATTTTGGGGGCGTCACACATCAGTTTTAAGTTGCACCTTCTTAAATCTTTCTACGATGGTAGATTGCATCTCTGTCGTAAACAACATTTGCCCTACTTTTCCCGACCCTTCCTACTTAAGGCGTCGGCAACTACATTGGCTTTTCTAGGGTGATATAGGATTTCACACTTGTAATCCTTTATCAACTCCAGCCATCTCCTCTACCTCATGTTCAACTCCTTTTATGTGAAGATACATTTTAGACTCTTGTGGTCCGTGTATATCTCACATTTTTCTCCGTAAAGATAATGTCTCTATATCTTTAGAGCAAAAACTACTGTGGCCAGTTCCAGATCGTGAGTAGGTTAAACTTTCTCATAATCCTTCAACTGCCTAGATGCATACGCAATGACCTTGCCATGCTGCATGAGCACGCAACCAAGTCCTCTATGTGAAGCATCGCTATAAACTACAAAATTTCCTGTGTCATCGGGCAATGACAAAATAGGCGTTTCACTTAATCTCTTCTTCAATTCTTGAAAACTATCCTCACACTTATCAGTCCATGCGTATTTCACCGTCTTCCTTGTCAAGTTAGTTAACGGAGTAGCTATCTTCGAAAAATCCTAGATGAATCTCCGATAGTAACCCGCTAACCCTAAGAAACTCCGCACCTCGATTGAGGCGTTTTGGTTGTTCCCAATTCATCACGGCTTGACCTTCACCGGATCTCTGAAAATCCCCTCATGGTCAATGACATGACCTAAAAACTGTACCTTCTCCAACCAAAATTCACACTTAGTTAATTTCGCATACAACTTCTCCTTCTTTACTGTCTCCAACACTAATCTTAGGTGTTCAACATGATCTTTTGGCGTCATTGAATACACTAGAATATCATCAATAAACACCACGATTAACTTGTCCAAATATTGTTTGAACACTTTGTTCATCATATCCATAAATACAACTGGTGCTTTAGTCAACCCAAATGACATCACCAGAAACTCGTAATGACCATAACGAGCCCTAAATGCTGTCTTTGGTACATCCTCCTTCCTATCCTTCACCTGATGACACCCCATTCTTAAATCTATTTTAGAAAAATACTTAGCCCCTTTCAACTGATCAAAAAGATCATCGATCCTGGGCAATGTGTATTTATTCTTTATCGTTAACTTGTTCAACTCTCGGTAGTCAGTACAAAGTCTTAACGGTCCGTCCTTCTTCTTGACAAACAGTATCAGTGCTCCCCACGGCGAAACACTCAGTTGAATGTACTTCCTGTCCAATAGTTCTTGTAACTGCACCATCAACTCCTTCATCTCCACTGGCGCCATACGATACAGTTCCCTGGAAACTGGTTCCGCTCTTGGCACGATGTCTATTACAAACTTTGTCTCCCTATCCAGCGGAAGACCCGACAATTCACTCGAAAATACATCGGCGAATTCTCTCACTATAGGTATTTGTTCCATGGTTGCTACCAGTCTCTGTGTGATGCCCCCAAAATAGGTATACATCACCCATCTTGAGTCGCCAAATACATGGTACAAAATTCAAATACAACTTAATTATACAACAGTCGTGTAAAATACGACAAAATATATGCTGTGAGTTTTAATACAAATATTGTCATCTAGACAATATCCACACTCAATTTAGTCCTTATTACATTTATTATCACACTATTTAACAGAATAGTGAGGACTACTAATTCTATTATCTGGACCATCACTCCGTTCCTCGACTAGTCCCTGCTACGTTCTCATTTCCTGAATAGAACAATGAAAGTAAAAGGGTGAGCTCAACTAGCCCAGTAAAAAATATTATGACTAAAATAATGTAGAATAAATTATCATTAGCCTTCAACAGTGTTAAACTGATACAATATAACAAACATCAAGTTTAACTGCAGCGGAACAAGCAATCCATTAAAAGAGTCAAGTAGAGAATAAAATCTACTATCTTTTATGATTTAAAAGGTTTTTCATCACTTTTATCGCCGGGACTCAGCTTAATAAATAATCCACATCATCCCTACACTACGGCCAAGGATATTCATTAGTATCACAACCACAAATTATCCATGCACTACGGGCCAAGGATATTCGTGTATTCATCAATGGTCATGATCATGCCAACAACTGTCCATTAATGCACTACGGACCAATGAGGACTTTTACCACATCATTTGTAACATTATGGTCATGATTATACAGATAAATCCCTGGTCATAATCATACCAAGTCCATCTATTCACTACAGGCCACAAATAACTTTCAACATAATATAAACATGAGGATGATGACAATGATATAAGAATTCAATAAAACAAGTTCAAGAATTAATTTATCCAGGAACTAATAACGTCCAAATTGTCAACATGATACTTCTTTGTAGAGTAAAATTCAAGAATGCTCAGAAGAATATTTCCATGAAAAGATACTGGATGAAGCGCAAATATCAAGGATATTCCAATAATTTCATGGAGTATAGAAGTTAAAACTTTAACCAACTGAGTATAATAAAGAATGGAATAACAAAAGAAATCACCGTGCATGTGATAGAATCCATTGCATGACGTTTATTCCAATGTAATAATAAACAACGGAACGGTCACGCGTAAACGCACGTATAGGATAGTCCAATGTAATAATAAATAATCTAATTAGGTCGAGCAAAATTTTGCCCACCGGCGGTGATGTTCCAATGAATAATAAATAAAGGAACCAGTCACGCGTAAACGCATGCGATGTGATGTTCCAACGAATAATAAATAACGGAACCGTGTCAAAGTAAATTAGCACCGCAGGGATGTTCGAATGGAATAATAAAGAATGGAATAACGTAAGAATTTCACCATGTTTATGCGGTATTGCCATATATAAAGTTATTCCAATGAGAATAATAAAGAATGGAATAACAGAAAAATTTCACTATGTATGCGGTACTTTGCATAGACATGTTATTCTAACATAATGATAAAGAATGGAATAACAGAAGTTCTCTTCATGAATACGAAAGAAATAATACCCCTTACCTTATAAAGAAGAGTACTCCGACGGGTAGGGCGGGGATATACTGGAAGAAACTTGCACTACGCTCAAAGCTTTCTTAAACTCTAACGAAATACGCTCAAGATTCTAGAAGAAGAATTCTCTCTACAGTTTCTCTCTCTAGAGTTTCAATGAATTCGTAAGAAATAATGAAGGAATGAGCTTCTATTTATAGAAGAATGGATTGAATAGTAACTAATTCCTGAACGGTTCAGATTGATTTACTTTTAAACGGATGGTCCAGATTAGTTTACAATAAAATATAATATATTCTATTTATAATCTAATAAAACGAATAACTTTATAAAAGTATTCTATTTTATATAAAAAGATTTTACTATGCAAACACTATGCAGGCCCTATGCAAACACTATGCGTAATAGAATATAATATATTCTCACTCTTGTCTAATAAAACAGATAACTTTATAAAAGTATTCTGTTTTATATAAAAAGATTTTACTATGCAAAACACTATGCATAATAGAATATAATATATTCTATTTATAGTCTAATAAAACGAATAACTTTATAAAAGTATTCTGTTTTATATAAAAAGCTTTTCTGTTTTATTATATTAAAACAAAACATCATCATCATTATTATAATTCACATTATTAATCGACCAGGTCATTCCCAGGAAAGAGGGGGCTTTCCAATAAGGATTTCTTCCTATTGGCGCGCAATTAGGTGACCAAACCTCTCATTGGCAGAACTTCTAGACATCGTTAATATTGCAAATAATAATATTAATAACTTCGTCGTCTCAATTATTGATTTAATAATATATAAAATATCGACAATAATTGAATCAATTAACGTGAGATACTATGCAACAATTACTGAAGCAATAATTGAACAAAACTGAGTGACTTCTCACGTAAGCATCAATAATCAATACCGTGTGCTACTATACAACCACGCGTATTACTGTACTTTTAACACCGGGTGTTTCAACAGTTAACAGTAAAACTTCCGCTATTATTTTCATATAATTTTTTTTGTCATTTTCTCAATTCGACAATAATTCCGTCATGGGGTCCACCAATGATTGGGCCGTTGTACGAATATTCCCTGTTAAAACGAGTATTCCCCGACCAATCGAATATTATATAACATCTTGCGTACTTTGCAAAATTTATAAATATTACCCATAACTATAACATTATATCAAATTCATTCCATAATATTCAAAAATGATAATTATTGAAAATTCATCTTTATTTATAAAAGTTGGGGTCTTACAATCTCCCCTTCTTATGAAATTTCACCCTCGAAATTAGGGTACGTACCTGGTATGTCGAAGAGGTAAGGATACCTTGATTTCATTTCAGATTCTAACTCCCAGGTCATTTCCTCAACATCGTGGTTCCTCCATAAAACTTTGACTTGAGGTATAACCTTGGAGCGTAGAATATGTTCCTTCTTATCCAAGATTTAAATAGGAACCTCTTCATACGTTAAATCTTCCGCTATATCATCTGATTCTAACTCAATAATGTGGTTCGGGTCTTTCACATATTTACGTAACATGGATATATGAAAAACGTTATGAACATGAGACATACTTGGCGATGGCGAGTCTATAAAGGCACATTCCCTACTCGATCGAGGATTAAAAATGGGCCAATGAATCCAGGATTGAGCTTTCCTCTCTTTCCAAATCTCGTAACTCCTTTCTATGGAGCAACACGTAACAACACATGATCTCCAATATCGAATTCCACGTCCTTTCGATGAAGATCAACATAACTCTTTTGTCGGTCTTGTGAGGTTTTTATACGTTGTCAGATCGTTTGAACCTTTTTCGTAGTCATACGTACCAACTCCGGTCCCAACAACGTTGTTTCACCCACCTCATCCTAGCATACTAGAGAACGACACTTTCTTCCATACAACGCCTCGAATGGAGCCATGCCAATACTTGCTTGATAACTGTTGTTGTATGAAAACTCCACCAATGGTAAGACTTGTCCCAACTTCCCTTGAAGTTAAGGATACAGAGTCTTAATAAATCTTTAAGAGTTTGAATAGTCCTCTCTGATTGTCTGTCCGTCTGAGGATAATATGTTGAACTAAATCGTAAATTCGTGCCCATAGCTTTTTGCAAACTAACCCAAAATCGTGAAGTGAATCTTGGGTCTCGATCAGAAACTATGGATACTGGCATACCATACAGTCTTACAATCTCATTTATGTATATACGAGCAAGACGTTCAAGTGTATAAGTTTCTCGTATTGGTAAGAAATGAGCAGACTTGGTCAATCTATCAACAATGACCCAAATTACATATATGCCTTCAGAAACCTTGGGAAGACCAGTAACGAAATCCATGGTAATGTGCTCCCACTTCCATTCTGGAATTTCAAGTGGTTGCAATGGACCTTTTGGTACTTGATGCTCCGCCTTGACTCGTTGACAAGTTAGACACCTTGAGATAAACAAAGCTATCTATCTCTTTATATTGCCCCACCAAAATGTATGTCGAAGATCACGATATATTTTGGTACTCCCAGGATGGATTGCAAATGGTGTGTTGTGTGCCTCCATCATGATTTTATACTTTAAATTAGGGTCGTTAGGAACATAAAGTCTGGAGTTGACTCGAAGTATTCCTTCTTCATCGATTCTTGTCGGCATAACACGTTCTTGTACTTTCTTCCTCATACGCATCAGCTCCAAGTCTGTAGCTTGAGCAGCTTTAACTTTATCGATTATAGTCGGTTAAACTCGTATATTCGCCATCATTACGTGGGTCCCTGGAGTCTTTATCTCTATCTCCATCCTTTGCAAGTCATACAAAATGGGCCTTTGCATTGACAATATCGCACTCGTACCCGCATATGATCTTCTACTCAATGCGTTAGCTACCACGTTTGCTTTTCAAGGATGGTATTGGATGGTATGATCATAATCTTTTAACAGTTCAAGCCAACGTCGTTGTCACATGTTGAGTTCCCTTTTGAGTGAAGAAATATTTGAGGCTTTTATGATCCGTAAAGATCTCCACTTTCTCCCCATATAAGTAATGCCTCCAAATTTTAAGTGCGAAGATAACAGCTGCCAACTCTAGATCATGAGTAGGATAATTCCTCTCATATTCTTTGAGTTTTCGAGAGGCATAGGCTATGACTTTCCCATGTTGCATGAGAACACATCCTAACCCTTTTCCTGAATCATCACTGTAGATGACAAAATCCCTCCGAGCTAGATGGTATTGTTAGAATAGGTGCTGAAATGAATCTTCTCTTGAGTTCTTGAAAACTCTTATCACATTCTTCGTTCCAACCGAATTTTGTATCTTTCTGAGTCAGCTGAGTTAAGGGAGTAGCGATTCGAGAAAACCCTTCTACGAATCTCCGATAATAACCAGGTAAGCCGAGAAAGCTACGTACTTCGGTCACTGATTTAGGTTGCTCCAACTTTGAATAGCTTTAATCTTTGCTGGGTCAACAGATATTCCATGACTTGATACCACATGCCCAAGGAATGCTACTTCCTCAAGCCAGAACTCGCATTTCTTCAACTTGGCATAGAGCTTATATTCACGAAGCTTTTGAAGTATCAGCCTCAAGTGTTGCTCATGATCTTCACGACTTTTGGAATAAATAAGGATGTCATCAATAAAGATGACCACAAAGTGATCCAAATATTCCTTGAATACTCGGTTCATCATATCCATGAAGGCAGCAGGAGCATTAGTCAATCCAAAAGACATGACTAGGAATTCATAATGCCCGTACCAAGTTCTGAAAGCCATCTTTGGAATGGCATTGGTTCTAATCTTCAATTGGTGATATCCGGAACGAAGATCAATCTTTGAAAAAAATTTGGCGCCTTGCAACTGGTCAAATAGGTCATCAATACGTGGCAATGGGTACCTATTTTTGATGGTGACATGATTCAACTCCCGATAATCAATACAAAGTCGCATACTCCCATCTTTCTTCTTCACGAATAAAATAGAAGCACCCTAAGGAGAAGTATTAGAATGAATAAAGCCAATGTCTAATAATTCCTGTAGTTGGGTCTTTAACTCCTGAAGTTCAATAGGAGCCATTCGATATGGGGCTTTGCAAATGGGTTTTGTACCAGGTTCAAGGTCGATACAAAATTCAATTTCACGCTCTGGGGGTAGGCCAGGAAGTTCTTCAGGGAATACGTCAGGAGATTTATTAACAATAGAAATATCATTCAAAACTGACGTATTTTTGTTTAGATCCATGACATGAGCTAAAAAAGCTTGACATCCATTTTTCAATAAATGAATAGCTTTATGTCTTGAGATGACAGTGATTGATTTTAATGGTTTGGTTGCTTGAATTCGCATAATAGGTTGGTTAGGAATATGAAAGCTAACAACCTTACGAAAATAATTCAATTTTTGCATTATGAGTATTTAACCAATCAATCCTAGAATTACGTCAAATGCAAGTATTTTCAATGAAATAAGATCGACAGGTAATGTGAGGGTACCGATTTGAACCAAACAAATTTTATAAACAGTGGATGTAATGAAGGTTTCTCCCAATGGAGTTTCAACAGATAAGTCAAAGTCTAATTTCTCCGGAGTCAAATTTAAACGTTGAGCGCAAGTAGGAGAAATGAAAGAATGGGTAGAACTGGTATCAAATAAGGTATAAACTTCGCTAAAGTTTATGATAAGCTTACCCGTGATGACCTTGTTCGGGTTCCTTGCTTTCTGGGAGGTCACGACAAATGCTCTCCCTTGCACTACTGGCTTTGACTTTTCTGGGACGTCTTTTGGTGCCTCCATCCTAGCTGAACTTGTCTTCGGTGAACGACAAAATAGGGCTAGGTGACCTTCTCTTCCACAATTATAACATGCTTTGGACGACATCGCGCCGTTTGGACTGATGTGTCCCTCCCCTCCGCATTTGAAGCATATGATAGGTGGTCGTTCTCCTTCCTTAACAATGGGTGTTGGTGCTGATGTCTTTCCATCATTGTTGAATCTCCTCTTATTGAAATGTCCATTCTTATTGTTTTGGCCATGATTACCACCGAAGTGGTTACCATTTCTGGCATGTTGATTCCCTCCATGCTTATTGTCACCACTTCGATGACTGCTATCACTAGTATTATCATTTTGTCGGCTGCTCTCTTTTGGTTGGGTTAACTCATTATCGCGCTCCAATAACTGAGCCCTATTAACAACATCTGAATACAAACACAGTTTATGAGAGATAAGATATTGACGTATCTTGGGTTTCAAACCTCTTAGAAATATTCGCGTCATTCTCTCCTCATTATCAACCAAATGGGACGCAAACCGGGATAACTCGGCAAACTTGGCTTCGTATTGCGACACGGTCATGTTGTTTTGCTCCAGCTTGATGAACTCTACCTCTTTCCTGTGATGAATACTTTTGGGAAAGTACTTGTCATTGAATAATTCTTGGAACTTCTCCCAAGTTATCTTCAGTGCGGCAGGTTAAGTACGTTTTACAGATTCCCACCAGTAATCTGTCTCTGCACTCAACATGAAGGTGGCAAAAGGAACCTTTTACTCCTCGGAGCATCCTAAGACATCAAATATCTTGCAGATCTACTTTATCCACATCTCCGCCTTAAGTGGTTTTGGCTCTCCAAAAAACTCTGGTGGTCCCAGTTCCTTGAACTGCTTAGCGGTGACTGTCCGTGAGTTGCCAGTGTTTCCACCTGCATTTTGTATAGGAGTCCCTCTTTCTTGATGTTGCATGAATTGCATAAAGCCTCTGAACATTCCATCGTTCATCATCTGGTCAGTGTTATTATTTGCCTGAGGATTGTCGCCTTCCTGATGCATATTATCCTGAATATTGATCTATGGAGACTCAACGGTCTCCTGTGCTCCATTGCTAATCTCAACATTCTCGGATGCCATTTTCAAATACTACCACAAAATAAGGGTTAATTAACATATCACATATTATCCCTATACTCTGACCGACCAATTAAGTATCAAATAAATTTAGGTAGGTTATACTAGCGAAGGAATTCTCCGTCTCTCCCCTCCTAGTTTTTGTCTCACATCTCAGCCAGGGATCATATGTAAGACCCCGAATTTTATGAAATAAAAGTATTCAATTTTTCTTATAATTATTATTCAGTAAATGGTTAAATTGATAAAAGTTTAAAGTTAAGGGTGATATATGTAAAATTTTCAAAATACGCAAGTGGTTATAAAATACTCATTTCTGTTGGGGAATATTTGTTTGGTCCTGGAATATTTTTGTTGTCGGGGAATATTCGTTGCGACGGCCAGCGATCATTTGTGGGCCCATATAACGTAATAACCGTCGGATGAAGAAAACGACAAGTTTGAGTTTTTATAAATAACGACGTAGTTATTACTGCTTAACACCGTTGGAATACCCAATGGTTAAAATACGATGTACGTGTGGTTGCACAAGATAGCACACGGTATTGCAAATTTTTTGAATTATTGATTCTTACGTAAGAAGGCACTACTCAATAATTATTACAATAATTACTGCTCAATATTTTATTTTATTGATTCAATAATTGCTGCGTTGATATTTTATATTATTGTTGTTTCAATAATTGTCACTGCACAGTATTCCCCATTATCAGATCAATAATTCATATTATTTGAATAATATTATTAGATAGCATTATTGGCAATGTCTAGAAAGTTCTCATCGAGGAGGTTTGGTCACCTAATTACTTGCCAAGATGAGGAGAAATCCTTATCTAAAGCCCCCTCTTTCCTGAAACTACTTGGTCATCATAATTGTGATTCTGTAATATTATTTATGAATAATTAATTATTGATTTATATGATAAGGAAATATTTATTTGATGCGGATATAAATGATGGATTTATTTATGTGGTTATAAATCAAGGAATTATTGTTGGGGTGTTTTATCAGTATTTTTGTCAGAAAGGAGGTATTAAAAATCAAACTAGTGTCCTTGTGATATATTGCGTGAGTTATAATTTTTAATCCGACCATTGGATCGTTGTAATTTTTGGATGTGTTATACATATATAAGTTGAATATATGTCCACAAATTTTGAATCGTTAAAAATGAATGTATAAATTATTATGAATTTTAAGAGGTGACTGGTTCAGAAATTGTTGAAGTTTAGGAATTTATCATTTTGGTGGAAAATTCTAGAATGTGTGGGCCCCACCTATGGTTGGTGAAGAAATGTGCTGAAATTCTAATTCAAATGTGGTGGGTGGCAATAGTAGCAGGTAAATCCATCAGGTAGCAGGTCAAGTCTGCTTCGGCGTGCTAATATTTTCCTATAAATAGAGAGCTAAGTTAGAATTAAAAATCACACCAGAAACATAAGCTTTCTCTCTTTCTCTCTCTATATTATCAAGCATATTTTGTGAGTATTTAGATACTTTGAGAGTTGCTATTCAGTGCAAGGT
The DNA here is from genome assembly GCA_020205615.1 of Panax quinquefolius. Classification (NCBI taxonomy): domain Eukaryota; kingdom Viridiplantae; phylum Streptophyta; class Magnoliopsida; order Apiales; family Araliaceae; genus Panax; species Panax quinquefolius. Next base: position 26,073,282 of record CM035168.1, read on the forward strand.
TCTTTCGGCTTTACATTCCAGTCCGAAATAATGCTCTTTTGAGGTAAGGGATTTTAAGGGTTATTATATTTTTCAGTTTCGAAATTTTTTTGAACCTTCAAAAATTCTGAAAAAATTTGAAATGATAATTTGATGAGTTTTCTTGATTGTGTCCAAAAATGGCGATTTTTGGATGTATAGATTAGGAATTACGGATTTAATGAGAAAAGACTATTTTAAAAGTAAACCCTTATAACTCCTTGTGGTTAACTCCAAAATTGGTGAATTTTTTATTGGGAGTAGATCTATATAATATCAGTATACCCTGTAAATTTCAGAATTTTTGGACAAAAGTACAATTTAAGATAAATGTCTAAATATTTGGCAGTTCTGGCCATATGAAAAATAATAAATGAATTTTAAAAATTCCGAGAAAAATATATGTTCAATATGGAACTATATTCTGCTAAATCCCAAAAAAGAAAATTTGTTTGTACTGATTTGGTATTTTTCATGATAATGGACTAGTTATGAGTAAATGAATTAAATATGTTATGTGAAGTAAGAAAATTGAAAAATATGATTTTATGGCTTGGGAATCCTATATAAGGTATTTGTAGATTTTTGATGAGAGTTTTAGTTATTGGTGATGAAATTTTATGATTTTGGCATTTTAGGATAATTAAATGCATTAATTGGTAAAGTGTAAACAATTAAAATAAATTATTTATAAGTTTAAGAAATAATTAAAATATTATGGTAATATTAATAATATTAGATTATGTGATTATTAAGTGATTTATAACATTTGGATTAAGGTGTTATGAAAACATTGATTCATGAATATTACTCTTGAAATTAAATGAAGTTGTTGATCGTATTGTTTTTATTATCATATATAACATTTTTATAATCCCGGTGATGAAATTTCTCTTCGACTTAAGTGTAAAGATGGGTAGATTATTGGTATGATCGTGACTATGGGTTCCCTTTGGTCAGTAGTGCAAAGATGAATTGTTGACTGGTATGATCATGACCATTGAATTTACAATTGAATATTTTTAGCTTTAGAGCAAAGGTGAATTGATCAACATGGTTATAATTATTGTTTATATAAATTCTGAAATGATTATATATTTCTTTGAAATATTAACATCTTTGGACTGTAGTGCAAAGATGAATTGTTGATGAATATCTTTGGCGTGTAGTGCAAAGATGACCAGTTGTTGAATATCTTTGGCCCGTAATGCAATGATAACCTGTTTTTGAATATCTTTGGTGTGATGCCCCCAAAATAGGTATACATCACCCATTTTGAGTCGTCAATAACATGGTACAGAAACAACTACAACTTTATTAATACAACATGAAAACTGTGAGTTTAAATACAAATATTGTCGTCTAGACAATATTCACACCCAAATAAGTCCTCATTACAATAATTGGTACATTATTTTACAAAAATGGTGAGGACTACTAAAACAACTTTCTAGAATCACCATTCCACACCCCAACTAGAACTCGCTACATTCTCGCCTCCTTAGAAAAAAAATGGAACAAAAAGGAAAAGGGTGAGCTCAACTAGCCCAGTAAAAAATATTATGACTAAGAAAATATAGAACAAATTATCGTTAGTCTTCAACAGGGAAAAATCGATAAAATACAATAGACAACAAATTTCGATCATCAATATTCATTAACTGGAAATAATAATTCATAGAAGAGGTACGTAGAGAATGAAATCTACTATAATCTATGAATTTAAAAGTCCATCATCAATATTTTATCCCTGTAACATCAATCAATATTCATCTTGATTCAAATATTCATCCTTGCACTACAGGCCAAAGATATTCATCAGTTGGTCATGTTCATCTCAACACCTGTACATCTTTGCACTACAGGCCAAAGATATTCATAAGAAAATCAACCATGTTTGCACTACAGGCCAAAGATATTTAGTAATATCATCATTTAGAACTGAGGATGATGAAAAATATTTTAAAGAAAATGAATCCAGTGAAACAAAAGAGCAAATATTAAGGATTCATACTTTAAACAGTCCAAGTTTAAAAATACTTCATTAATAATCATAGTGAAGTAAAATTAAAGAATGATCAAAACATGGATACAATCAAAGCTAGTATCCATAATAGATATTTTGGACAAAAAACAAAAATTTAATTTTTCTGTGAATAGTGCCGTATTCGTGAATAGTGTCGTATACGTGAATAGTAACCCCGACACTAAAAGACAATAATTTCACAAAAAAAATCTTACCAATATTCTGGCATAATGATATTAGAAGAAATAATATCATTTTAGAAAAAATAATATCCCTTACCTTCAAAAGACTGTACTTCTAGCTGGAATATCGGATATAGTGTTGAAGGAAACTTGCACCATATAGCAATACTCAAAGTATCAAAATACTCATAAGAATACACTTGATAATATAGAGAGAGAAAGAGAAAGAAAACTTCAGTTTCTGGTGTGATTTTCAATTCTAACCTAAGCACCCTATTTATAGGAAAATGCTTAGAACACCAAAGTAGAAAAATTAATAAAATATTATTATTAATAAAAAAATTCATACGTATCCTTTGAAATCAGATTTCCCACATACGCACCTTCTAGAAAAAGTAAGAAAAACGTTTTTCATAAAATAAATAATTAAAACTTCCAAAAATCAATTATTTTAGAACTTCAGAACTTTAATAATTCATAATAAATAGCCATTTTGTCAAACAAATTCGAACCTTATGTCTTTGTTATAGGAAATTTCATTCTCTACAACTTTACAGAAGAAAGTTTTTCCAAATTCAATGTAAATTGAATCAAATTCACAAATCCAAGCGATTTTACAAAGCTATAATCAAATTTCGATTCCAAGAAATGGGGTCCACCGACATGTTTAACATGTTTTAAATATTTTTAGTAACAAAAATACTCATCCTCCTCATATACTCATATATCCCACATTCATTGTAAAAATATCACCATTATTATATTATTAAAATATAATAATATATTTAAATGAATTATTTTATCAGAAAAGATAAAATATCAAATTTTCAACAATTGTCACTTTAAAATTTTCTCCATCTATATCCACATAAAATAAATATTTTCCTTATCATATAAATCAATAGTTAATTATTCACAAATAATATTACAGAATCACAATTTCGACAACCAAGCCGTTCCCAGGAAAGAGGGGGCTTTCCAATAAGGATTTCTCCTTACTGGCGCGCAATTAGGTGACCAAACCTCTCCTTAGACAGAACTTTCTAGCCATTGCCAATAATGTTATCTAATAATATTATTCAAATAATAAAAATTATTGATCTGATAATGAAAATACCGTGTAGTGACAATTATTGAAACAACAATAATATAAAATATCAATGTAGCAATTATTGAATCAATAAAATAAAATATTGAACAGTAACTACTATAACAATTATTGAGTAGTGTCTTCTTACGTAAGAACCAATAATCGGTGCAATACCGTGTGCTACTGTGTTTTAACCACCGGGTATTCCAACAATATTAACGGTAACAACTACGCCGTTATTTATAAACAACTTATACTTGTCGTTTTCTTCATCCAATCGCTTTCCGTTATGCGACCCACACAAGGTCGCAAGGCCTGTCGTCATTTAATACTCCCCGACAGTAAGAATATTCCACGACCAAACGAATATTCCCCGACAACAATAAATATTTTATAACCACTTGCTTATTTGAAATATTTGCGCATTTTTCCCATAACTAACCACAATAATCAAATCAACCTTTACTATTTCAAAATAATAAATATAGGAAATTTAATTTCATTTATAATAAGTTGGGGTTTTACATTTGGCCTGTAGTGCAAAGATGAACTGTTGATGAATATCTTTGGCCCGTAGTGCAAAGATGAATTTATTAGTATGATTATGAACAGGAACTGTGATTTGGTATAACCATGATCTTTGATGTTTCAGGTAAAGACAAATGATGAAAATTATTTTTTTCCTGGATGAGAAAAGGAATTTAGAACTACAATTATTATTATGAGTTATTCATATGATTGTGGAAAGAAACTGTTGATTGATGTTAAAGAGATAAAACATTGTTGGTGGAATTTTAATGTGGAGAAGAAAATAGACTTTATAGTCTATTTGACTCTTCTAATGGATTGTTCATTCTGCTGCAACTATGGTTGAAAAGTTTTATCATCTACCATATGTTCTAAATCTCTAATTTATTACTGATGAAGGTTATTGATAATTTAATTATCTTTAGTCATGATATTCTTTACTAAGCTAGTTGTGCTCACCCTTTTGCTTCACAATTCCTTTCAGGTAATAAGAGTGTTCTTGACGGTAGAAAGGAGGATAACAAAGGATTAGAATGGTGGTCTATAGTTGTTGAGGTTCTCCTAAATAGTATGGAAATAATTTTATTGAGAACTTTAGATAAGTGTGTCGTATTGTATACGTCATTTGATATTTAATTTTGGTGAACCGAATAGGGTGAGGTGAACCCAACTTTGGAAGGGTGTTTTGCCACTATCATACAAGATGTCTAATGACATACAACCTCGTGGTATCATAAGACAAGGTTGTGCACATCCACTTGCTGAGTATATCTACGAGCACTACCTATATGATCTTAGAGTTTGGTTGAAACAAAATGTTCAATTGCAGACGGTGGAGATAATTATATGTCAAGAGAAGACTCACCATTGGAAGGAACATGATAGTAATCTTCTCATTTTTCTTTGGGGTCTATTGGATCAACCAAGGATAATTCTCTGGACATATAATATCTATCATAACTTAGATTCATGGCCTCCCATGTACGAAGGTTTCCTTGAGCACTTCCCAAAGATTTTAATTTCTAAACTAGTTATTGACTGTACATATATGTGATGTATTAATGTGAGGTGCTGTCCATAGTTGGGACATGAGTCACAGTTGGTATTAAAACTCACAGTATATGCGTTGTTGTATTTTGCACGACAATTGTAGTAATAAAGTTGTAGTTATTTTCTGTACCATGTATTTGGTGACTCAAATTAGGTTGGATGAATTGGACCTAATTTGGGGGCGTCACATCATATCCCTAAGCATTGATACCAACTGTGATGCCCCCAAAATAAGTATACATCACCCATCTTGAGTCGCCAAATACATGGTACAAAATTCAAATACAACTTAATTATACAACAGTCGTGTAAAATACGACAAAACATATGCTGTGAGTTTTAATACAAATATTGTCATCTAGACAATATCCACACTCAATTGAGTCCTTATTACATTTATTATCACACTATTTAACAGAATAGTGAGGACTACTAATGCTATTATCTGGACCGTCACTCCGTTCCCCGACTAGTCCCTGCTACGTTCTCATTTCCTGAAGAGAACAATGAAAATAAAAAGGGTGAGCTCAACTAGCCCAGTAAGAAATATTATGACTAAGATAATGCAGAATAAATTATCATTAGCCTTCAACAGTGTTAAACTAATACAATATAACAAACATAAAGTTTAACTACAGCAGAACAAGTAATCCATTAAAAGAGTCAAGTAGAGAATAAAATCTACTATCTTTTATGATTTAAAAAGTTTTTCATCACTTTTATCGCCGGGACTCAGCTTAATAAATAATCCACATCATCCCTACACTACGGCCAAGGATATTCATTAGTATCACAACCACAAATTATCCATAATAGATATTTTGGACAAAAATGAAAATTTAATTTTTCTGTGAATAGTGCCGTATTCGTGAATAGTGACGTATATGTGAATAGTGCCGTATACGTGAATAGTAACCCCGACACTAAAAGACAATAATTTCACAAGAAAAATCTTACCAATATTCCGGCATAATGATATTAGAAGAAATAATATCATTTTAGAAAAAAAAAATATCCCTTACCTTGAAAAGACTATACTTCTAGTTGGAATACCGGATATAGTGCTAAAGGGAACTTGCACCATATAGCAATACTCAAAGTATCAAAATACTCACAAGAATACGCTCGATAATATAGAGAGAGAAAGAGAGAGAAAACTTCAGTTTCTGGTGTGATTTTCAATTATAACCTAAGCACCCTATTTTATAGGAAAATGCTTAGAACACCAAAGAAGAAAATTTAAGAAAATATTATTATTAATAACAAAATTCATACGCATCCTTTGAAATCAGATTTCCTACATGCCCACCTTCTAGAAAAAGTAAGAAAAACATTTTTCATAAAATAAATAATTAAAACTTCCAAAAATAAATTATTTCGAAACTTCAGAACTTCAATAATTCATAATAAATAGCCCTTTTGTCAGAAAAAATCAAACTTTATGTCTTTTCTATAGGAAATTTCATTCTCTACAACTTTGCAGAAGAATGTTTTCCAAATTTCAAACAAAAAATGACCAAAATTCACAAACGGGCGATTTTACAGGCTATAATCAAATTTCAGTCAAGAAATGGGGTCCACCGACATGTTTAACATGTTTTAAATATTTTTAGTAACAAAAATACTCCTCCTCCTCCTCATATACTCATATATCCCACATTCATTGTAAAAATATCACCATTATTATATTATTAAAATATAATAATATATTTAAATGAATTATTTTATCAGAAAAGATAAAATATCAATTTTTCAACAATTGTCACTTTAAAATTTTCTCCATCTATATCCACATAAAATAAATATTTTCCTTATCATATAAATAAATAATTAATTATTCACAAATAATATTATAGTATCACAAATATCGACAACCAGGCCGTTCCCAGGAAAGAGGGGGCTTTCCAATAAGGATTTCTCCTTACTAGCGCGTAATTAGGTGACCAAACCTCTCCTTAGACAGAACTTTCTAGCCATTGCCAATAATGTTATCTAATAATATTATTCAAATAATATAAATTATTGATCTGATAATGAAAATACTGTGTGGTGATAATTATTGAAACAACAATAATATCAAATATCAACGTAGCAATTATTGAATCAATAAAATAAAATATTGAACAGTAACTACTATAACAATTATTGAGTAGTGCCTTCTTACGTAAGAACCAATAATCGGTAATAATGTCTGTGCTATATTTCGTGTTTTAACAACCGTGTATTCCAACAAGATAATCTGTAAATAACTACTGCCAAGTTATTTATAAACAACATATACTTGTCGCTTTCTTCATCCAATTGCTTTCCATTATGGGGCCCACACAAGGCTGCGCCGTCGTACGAATATTCCCCGACAGTAAGAATATTCCACGACCAAACGAATATTCCCCGACAACAATGAATATTTTATAACCACAATAATCAAATCAACCCTTACTATTTCAAAATAATAAATATAGGAAATTTAATTTCATTTATAATAAGTTGGGGTATTACATTTGGCCTGTCGTGCAAAGATGAACTGTTGATAAATATCTTTGGCCCATAGTGCAAAGATGAATTTATTAGTATGATTATGAACAGGAACTGTGATTTGGTATAACCATGATCTTTGATGTTTCAGGTAAAGACAAGTGATGAAAATTATCTTTGTCCTGGATGAGAAAAGGAATTTAGAAATTCAATTATGATTATGAGTTATTCATATGATTGTGGAAAGAAACTGTTGATTGATGTTAAAGAGATAAAACATTGTTGGTGGAATTTTAATGTGGAGAAGATAATAGACTTTATAGTTTATTTGACTCTTCTAATGGATTGCTCGTTCCGCTGCAACTATGGTTGAAAAGTTTTATCATCTACCATATGTTCTAAATCTCTAATTTATTACTGATAAAAGCTATTGATAATTTAATTATCTTTAGTTATGATATTCTTTACTAAGCTAGTTGTGCTCACCCTTTTGCTTCAGAATTCCTTTCAAGTAATAAGAGTGTTGCCGGGTCGAGCGGAGATAACAGGAGATTAGAACGGTGGTCTATAGCTGTTGAGGTTCTCCCTAAATAGTATGGAAATAATTTTATTGAGAACTTTAGATAAGTGTGTCGTATTTTATACGTCATTTGATATTTAATTTTGGTGAACCGAAAAGGGTGAGGTGAACCCAACTTTGGAAAGGTTTTTTGCCACTATCATACAAGATGTCTAATGACATACAAACTTGTGGTATCATAAGACAGGGTTGTGCACATCCACTTGCTGAGTATATCTACGAGCACTACCTATATGATCTTGGAGTTTGGTTGAAACAAAATGTTCAATTGCAGACGGTGGAGATAGTTATATGTCAAGAGAAGACTCACCATTGGAAGGAACATGATAGTAATCTTCTCATTTTTCTTTGGGGTCTATTGGATCAACAAAGAATAATTCTCTGGACATATGATATCTATCATAACTTAGATTCATGGCCTCCCATGTACGAAGGTTTCCTTGAGCACTTCCCAAAGATTTTAATTTCTAAAAAAGTTATTGACTGTACATTTATGTGATGTATCAATGTGAGGTGATGTCCATAGTTGGGACATGAGTCACAGTTGGTATTAAAACTCACAGTATATGCATTGTTGTATTTTTCACGACAATTATAGTAATAAAGTTGTAGTTGTTTTCTGTACCATGTATTTGGCGACTCAGAATAGGTTGGATGAATTGGACCAATTTTGGGGGCGTCACATCATATCCCTAAGCTTTGATACCAACTGTGACGTCCCCAAAATAGGTATACATCACCCATCTTGAGTCGCCAAATACATGGTACAAAATTTAAATACAACTTAATTATACAACAGTCGTGTAAATACGACAAAATATATGCTGTGAGTTTTAATACAAATATTATCATTTAGACAATATCCACACTCAATTGAGTCCTCATTAAATTTATTATCACACTATTTAACAGAATAATGAGGACTACTAATGCTATTATCTGGACCGTCACTCCGTTCCCCGACTAGTCCTTGCTACGTTCTCATTTCCTGAAGAGAACAATGAAAGTAATAGGGTGAGCTCCACTAGCCCAGTAAGAAATATTATGACTAAGATAGTGCAGAATAAATTATCATTAGCCTTCAACAGTGTTAAACTAATACAATATAACAAACATAAAGTTTAACTATAGCGGAACAAGCAATCCATTAAAAGAGTCAAGTAGAGAATAAAATCTACTATCTTTTATGATTTAAAAGGTTTTTCATCACTTTTATCATTGGGACTCGACAATAAATAATTCACATCATCCCAAAGACTACTGACCAATGATATTCATTAGTATCACAACCATAAATTATCCATGCACTACAGGCCAAGGATATTCGTGTATTCATTAATGGTCATGATCATGCCAACAACTGTTCATCAATGCACTGTGGGCCAATGAGGACTTTTAATACATCATTTGTAACATTACGATCCATGATTATACCGATAAATCCTGTCGTATAATCATACCAAGTCCATCTATGCACTCATGAATACAAATAACTTTCAACATAATATAAACATGAGGATGATGACAATGATATAAGAATTCAATAAAACAAGTTCAAGAATTAATTTATCCAGAACTAATAACGTCCAAATTGTCAACATGATACTTCTTTGTGAGTAGTAAAATTCAAGAATGCTCAAAAGAATATTTTCATGAAAAGATCTTTGGATGAAGCGCAAATATCAAGGATATTCCACTAATTTCATGGAGTATAGAAGTCAAAACTTTAACCAACCGAGTATAATAAAGAATGGAATAACAAAAGAAATCACCGAGCATGCGATAGAATCGCATGCATAAAAGTTATTCCAATGAATAATAAACAATGGAACCAGTCATACGTAAGCGTACGAGCATGGATATTCCAATGTAATAATAAATAATGAGAACCAGTCAGGTAAATTGGATGACAGGATGTTCCAACAGAATAATAAATAATCGAAATTAGGTCATGCGTAAACGCACGCATATGATGTTCTTCTAACGTAATAATAAATAACGGAACCAGTCGATCCGAAATTACGCACCGCAAGCGGGATGTTCCAATGTAATAATAAAAAATGGAATAATGTAAGAATTTCACCATGTATGCGGTATCAGATATGATTGTGTTATTCCAATGAATAATAAAGAATAAAATAACAGAAGAATTTCACCATATATGCGGTACTTCGCATAGATAGGTTATTCCAACATAATGATAAAGAATGGAATAACAGAAGTTCTCTTCATGAATACGAAAGAAATAATACCCCTTACCTTATAAAGAAGAGTACTCCGATGGGTAGGGCGGGGATATACTTGAAGAAACTTGCACTATGCTCAAAGCTTTCTTAAACTCTAAAGAAATACGCTCAAGATTCTAGAAAAGAATTATCTCTACAGTTTCTCTCTCTAGAGTTTCAGTGAATTCGTAAGAAATAATTTAGAAATGAGCTTCTATTTATAGAAGAATGGATTAAATAGTAATTAATTCTTAAACGGTCCAGATTGATTTACTTTTAAACGGACGGTCCAGATTGGTTTACAATAAAATATAATATATTCTATTTATAATCTAATAAAACGAATAACTTTATAAAGTATTCTGTTTTATATAAAAAGATTTTACTATGCAAACACTATGCAAATACTATGCATAATAAGAATATAATATATTCTAATTATTGTCTAATTAAACGTATAACTGTATATAAAAGTATTCTATTTTATATAAAAGATTTTACTATACAAAACACTATGCATAATAGAATATAATATATTCTATTTATAGTCTAATAAAACGAATAACTTTATAAAAGTATTCTGTTTTATATAAAAAGTTATTCTGTTTTATTACATTAATAATACTAATAAAACAAAACTTCATCATCATTATTATAATTCACGTTATTAATCGACTGTGTCGCTCCTGGAAAGAGGGGCTTTCATAAGGATTGCCCCTATCATGCGCCAATTGATTAGGTGACCAAACCTCTCCTTGGCAGAACTTCTAGACATCTTTAATATTGCAAATAATAATATTAATAACTTCGTCGTCTCAATTATTGAATTAATAATATATAAAATATCTATAATAATTGAATCAATTAACGTGAGATACTATGCAACAATTACTGAAACAATAATTGAACAAAACTGAGTGACTTCTCACGTAAGCATCAATAATCAATACCGTATGCTACTTATGCAACCACCAGTATTCTCGTATTTCTTTTAACACCGGTGTTTCAACAGTTAACGGTAAAACTTCTGCCGTTATTTTCATAAAAATATTTTTGTCGTTTTCTCAATCCGACAATAATTCCGTTGTGGGGTCCACCAATGATTGGGTCGTCGTACGAATATTCCCTGTTAAAACGAATATTCCCCGACCAATCGAATATTATATAACAACTTGCATACTTTGCAAAATTTATAAATATTACCCACAACTATAACATTATATCAAATTCATTCCATAATATTCAAAAATGATAATTATAGAAAATTCATCTTTATTCATAAAAGTTGGGGTCTTACACTCTGGGTATCAACAACATGACACAGATAACCTAAACATCCCTTCCTCAGTAATTTCCTAGTTTGTGTCATGGTTAGACAACACGAACGTCCCGGCGATCTATTCCCGTAAAATACTACATGAGGTTGTTTTAACGTCTTAAAGTTCACACATTTCTTTTGACAATCTATAATTACCCCATGGTTAACTAACTAGTCCATTCCGAGAATTACGTCGAATTCTCCTAACTTTATCGGTATCAAATCTACCGATAATTTACAACCCCGTATATCTACGCAACAACTCCTATGAACATCTTCAACATGAATTATTTCTTCGTTTGATACCTTAATATTTAAAGGTATAGGCAACTTTTCGGGAAGTAATCCTAATCGTCTAGCAAAATTGCATGCTATAAACGAACAAGTAGCACCCGAATCAAACAGTACGTAACCATTTATGTCATTGATCGGAATAATACCTGCGGCGACGTCCCTTGATGCAACTGCATCTTGGACTGTCATGTTAAAGGTACGGCCCATCGGCTTACCCAGCTGTGCTGGACCACTAATAGTTAACTTACCGTCATTAATACCCCGATTCCCGTCCGTCACCTTCTTCGGGCAGTTCTTTGCTATGTGGTCAGTTAACCTACATACAAAGCATCCGTGATTCTTTTTCGGACTTGGACAGTTAGGCGCAATGTGCCCCTCCTGTCCACAGTTGTAACAGATGGCTTTCCCCTTGAGATAGACACCTAAGTGAGTCTTCCCACAGGTCTTGCAGGCCTTCATTCTCCTCTTTGGGTCTCCTTGCTTCACTCCAGTATTCCCAGAGTTAAACGCCTTCCTCTTTTGTCCCTCACCACTACCGCTGGCTCTTTCGACCTTTACTCCCCCATCCACTTTCCCCTTGCTCTTCTTGACCTTGTGGTATTGACTCAAAGCCTCACTACCACCTTCGGTGATTATTGCCTTCTCTAAAAAGGTTCCAAATGAAGTACTTTGAAACACCGAAATACGGTTATAGAGTCAGGTTTTCAAGCCCTGCTCGAACCGTCGCACCTTCCTAACCTCGGTATCCACTTGGTGTAGAGCGAACCTCACTAGTTCAATAAACTTGGCGACGTATTGGGGAACTGTCATGTCCCCTTGTTTCAACTCGAGAAACCGCATCTCCACCCTTCCTTGCAGGCTCGTGGGAAAGAAGTTCTCTTAGAATATCTCCTTGAACCTCACCCACGTAAGATTCTCTATACCAGCCCTAGCCTGATTGGCTTCCCACCAAAAGTTGTCCTCTCCCTTTATCATATAGGTTGGAAAGGCAACCTTCTGGGCCTCGTCGACATTTGCTATCACAAATGCCTTCACTATTTCCTTCACCCATATCTGGGCTTCGATAGGGTCCGTAGTTTCTTTGAACTCCAGCGGACCCACGCTCTTGAAATCCTTAAAGGTAGTAGCTCGTGCTACTCCTGGATTTACGAGGATATTATCCCCTATTCTATTAAAGACAACTGTTAAAAGGTTAACAAACTCCTGTATAGGGTTAACCGGACCTCCCTCCGGTTGATTCATATTAGCTCCTTGGTTACATTTCACTCTTCTTGGCGGCATTTTGCTGATACAATAAACAAAATATTTCGTTTTTATTCCTTTCTTTATTAATTATTATTTAATATTAAATAATAACTTCAACATCCATTACTCATTGTTTTCCATAAAAAGGCTTATATTCATTCTTTGTAGTATAATACTACATTATTTACATTATACAGCCTAAGCTGATTACATTACTTTCCCGCTATTGCTTTCCAAAAATTAGGATTTACAAAAGACTACCCTTCACTATACATAAGAGGGCTTTACGTCACTACTAATTACAAAATATTTACACACTTAAACTACTCTAGCTACTACTAGATTACATCTGCCTTAAGGTATTATCAAAATCTACCTTGGCAAGACCGACAATGATATCACGGCTAATAGTATGCCGTGTCTGCCCCACCTCTACATGATATCCAGCTACCTGCTGCTGGAAATCTGTATGAGAACTCCTATGAATATAGGACATCCTCCCTATCTTCTGCAGTTTGGTCTTTAGCTCCTCCTTGAGCTCAAAGACCTCATGTTTCAGCTCATGGACTCTGTCCTTGGCCAAAATCCTCTCGTCATGTTCCTACTCCCACATGGACTCCACGTCCGTCTTATCCTCTATAACCATCTGGAGCTCTACTTTTAGCTCCTTGACCTCTTGACAGTAATGGATATTTCTATCCAATACCGACATGAACACCGACATCATAGACTCCCTAGGAGCTATCTCTGTTGCTATAGCTACGGGATTAAAGGACACTGCCTCCACTTCCTCCTCTATCATACCATTGAATACTAACATGAGGTCAGGATCCTCTGAGTCTCCAGACTCAATAACAACTATTTCATGATCTACCGCTATGGGATTTGGTATGACCTCTACTTGGTTCACCGACTCTTCAATAATAGCCAGCCCATCTACATATATTTCATTTACTCCTGACATCTACACAAAACAATTAAGTTGATTAGTACACGTCAGTAGAATAATAAAAACCCATAATATAATCATAATGCATTTTTATAAGGTTATTTTCTTCTTGTACTTCTTTGACTTCTCTTAAGGTTATGACTTAAGGTTTTTAATCCCCCCTTAAGTTTTATAACCTAATGTTTTGATACCAACCTGTGACGCCCCCAAATCCGGGTATCTTCTAACCAGACAGATGCTGCTACATGGTACTGCCATTCACACATATATTCAATTGAAAAGTCTCAAAAGAACGGATATGTCTTTTATATATTCAAAATAATATTACATTTCCCCAGGTTCTTTATAACCATTACATTGTTCTTGTCATAATATTAAATATATTACAATCATTCACCCTATACTATTACATAAGTATTCTACGGGTTTGTCTTCGCCTTGCCTTTATCCTTGCCAGAGCCTTCGGTCCATTCAATCTTAGCTGTGTTCATATGGTTCAAGCAAGGGTGAGCATGACTAGCTTAACAAGTACTACAATTCTAATAACCAACATGCTTGAAACATAGAACTCGTATATTTTCAATAACTAAACAATAGTTATGAAGTACTATAGATAATTCAAAATAGCACTTCTTTTCATTTAAAACGTTTTACAACAACAATATTCAGTAAAACATCAATACCGGTCCAAGACCTTGAGCATTTCATAAGTTCTTTTGAAAAGGACATCCCGACACTAAGTTTGTAAGTCCGACATTACTTACTAGCATGTCTAGGTGATCAGCCTATAGTACTCTATGTTGATCAACACTATATTCATTACATGTGAATACGTTTAAGTTGTGGCAACCTCACGTGTCTGTCATTAAACGACTAAAACATTTTAGCATACTCAGTCTTCATTTGAAAACCACACCAATATAACTTGGTAAATAATAACTATACTTGATAGATACATAATATAAGTCTAGCCGAAAGAATTGGCTTTGACTTCCTTATACAAGACTTCATGTGAAAGAATACATGAATTCCAAAGCTTGTCCAGACTAAACTGGAACAAGGGTTAGAATACTTGCCTTTAGCGTCTGCTACTGTTTATCACACGTACACTTTAAGTCTCTAAGTCTCTACAGTACATGATCATAAAACATACTACATTAGGTCATATATAATCAAGTAGGTATACTACTATATCTTACCCTTCATCTCAATCTAATCCTAACTAAGATTTGTTATTTATTCGTTTCGACTTTTCATTACATTCGTGATTGATTACTTATCTTTAACCTTTAGACAACATAAATAAGGTTTAACAATACCTTACAATACCTTATTAAGTTCCTCAGTTTATTATTACTGAATTACTGTTCATGCTATACTTGTAAACCTTCATTACTATCCAAACCCTAGGGTTGGCACTGCGGCGCCACCATTTACTCTTTAAGCCACGCTGCGGCGGGAGTTAACAATATGCAAGTCCCGGACTCGGCGCTACAGCGCGAGTCCTTGCTCTTCATGTCGCGCTGTGGTGCAAAAGGTCAGTAGGTTCAGCCACTGTGTCCGGCACTGTGACACCATCTTTTGGCCTTGGGTTGGCGCTGCGCTGTCAACTCTGTGCCTTAGAAAATTTCCAGCTTTTGAAATTTTTGTGAAACTCCCGGACGCATAACTTCTTTGTTATAAGTGCGAATTGGCTCGTTCAAAAGCCTACAGTTCACAAATTACATACTCTATGCGTTCATGCAAGAATTTTATCTATTAGACTTCGTTTGCTAAAATTTCACATATTAGTTCATTTTTAACGAAAACGATAAACGTTCGTGAACGTTCAACGCTCGTTTCTCCGTTCTAAGTTAGAATCCGGTCATTTTCGAGTCCGCAACTCTATATTGCCAAATATGACTTGTCTCCATCGAAAACCAACGTTTTCGAGCTCAAACACAAAATACGACTTCCCTTCTAAGAATTTCACGAATTCGACGATTATCATCCAATCGTGTAAATTTTGGATAAAACCTCATTACTAATGTTTTGATTATCATTCTAAATGGATTTTAATCATCATACCAACATTTTATGTTACTTATTACACCAACTTATTATCAAAGTAAGTTTTAACTTATTCTCATAAGTTAATAACTTAATCAACTTATAAACTATAAATTTCCTTACTTATGACTTAATATGGACTTAAGTCCTTTACTCAATGTTCCCATACCATATTGAACATACTAACATCATATGACAAGTTCATCATAAGTTATCACTTTAATTAGGTTTAAGTTGCTTATTCACAACTTATTCGGCTTAAGTTCATTCATTAATCACTTCTTATATGTTCTTAGCATACATGTTCATTAAATTACACTTCTCTTATCACCCTACAATGATAGAGATGAAGATGAATTAGACTAGAGTCTTACCCTTGAAGACTAGTACTTCTCTTCTCTTTGAAAATCTAGCAAAGGATGTTTTGACTTATTCTTAACTTATTATCTCTAACACTTAAGCACTTATCTTGATAGAAGTTGAATGAAATTTAATCAAGCAACAAATGAATTTTGAGCTTGCTATTTATAGAGCTCTCAAAGTTAGGGTATTATGGTCATTATAACCTCCCACCTCCTTAACTAACCTCCTTACTATTCCTTACTTTACAACTAAGTAAACTTGCTAGCCACTTCTTTTCCTTGCTCAACACAACACTTATATTATGATTGATCATTACATAAAGTTCTTGCCTATCAAGTCTACCCATATCACTCTTGGTTTGCTCCATGGATCATGGCTAACCCATTGGGCTTACTTAATTAATCTAGTTAATTCTTATTGGGCTTGCATTACATTAGTTTGGACTCATGATTAACAACCACTTGGGCTTGCATATCACTTTCTATTGGACTTCTACCAATATGCTAACAATCCTACAAGTCCATTCCATTTAATTAAAAATCTTGACATATATATACTACACGTATAATTCTGATATGCTAGCTCGTATACTAATTCATAACATACGTTATTCCATTCTTCATACATACTCGTATAATACTTCGTATCATACTTTCTTTCAATACCTCATATATTATTTACATATCATATAATCAATACATTCTATTCTTAAAGCTTAATATTCCCAACGTTCTCAAAATAAGTCCGCATGCGAAATATTGTGTTTTCCATACTTAGATTATTATTACATAATCTATCTCACGTTGATATAATAATGTTACGTATTTCTCGAAAGTTCAAAAATAATTCCCGAGCAGAAAACGATGAATAGTGTTTTTCAGAAAAATTTTCAGAAAGCTTTTATTTTCATCTTAGAAATTCAAACACTTTAATTCATTCACATAGTTAAAATACTACGATGTTCTGACGTTTCTAGGTTATAGAACGACATTCATCTTATCAACTCGTAATAATAATAAATAATATTATTTTATTCATTATTAAAAGTATTTACAAAAGGTTCGATTTTCTGGGGCATTACAGTTTGGAACTGAATCTCCTAGGGTTAAAACTGAGTTTAGTTACAGGGTTATCTGTGGAAGATGATTTTGCCCTCCTGCAGGGTTAGTAACATGAATGTAAAATTTTGAGTGTCTACAGATGCCCCTCTTTATCATATTCATGCACTGTAATGGCATGGATAGGATAAAGATCGGTAGAAACTTGAAATGTGACAAGATAATCATGATGCAAAATGGAATGCAGCAAGATGCAAATGTTTATGCTGAGTGTATGGATGAACAGAATGGTGGTTCTTCCATGATTGAGACTAGAGGATGTTGACATTGGGGTTATCACCAAATTCCTTAATCCTAATCGCATAATTTTCACCGCAGATGTTCTTCTAATGTACGAGAGACTCTTGGGGAATTGTGCTTTGATCGCTGAGGATCTGTATAATAGATTCCATCATTGGTCCTCCCAGATGAGGATGGTTTTCCATAATTTGCAAACAGCGAGTCTTTCGACACTTTGTTGGAATTCTTGCCAATCACCGGTGATGATGTAAATTTGCTGACCCTCGTTAAAATGTACTTCAATGGCTAACATAATCAGACCACTTCCGATGCTTCGCTGGAGTTAATGCCAATGACTGGTGACGTCAAGGCTGCCTGGCCCTCATTGAAATGTCCTTCAATGGCTAACATCATCGGACAACTTCCAATGCTTCGCTGGACTTACTGCCCACGGCTGGAAATGTCAGGGCTGCCTAACCCTTGTTGAAATGTCCTTCAATGGCTAACATCATCGGACCACCTCTGATGCTTCGCAGGATTTACTTCCAATGACTGGTAATGTCAAGGCTGCCTGACCTTCATTGAAATGTCATTCAACGGCTAAGGATGTATGAAATCTCCACTGGGGATGATTTTTGATGAGACATATGATTTTGATTGGAATTCCAATCCAGGTTGATGGCATTGGACTTTTGCAAGGTATTTCCAAGGATAGCATTCAGTAGTTGTGATCATCAGCTTTGTGAACCCTGTGTCTGGGCGAATACCAATGATTGATATGTAGACCCGCAGTTTAGTCTCTAAAAATCAGGATTTCAAGCTTTTCCGCTTAATCGCGTAGCATCTTTTTTTCTAATTTAACTTTTCAGCTTGTGGGTCCTCCTTTGTAACTCAAATTTGATCGATCCGAAGGGGTGGGGACCACCCAGGGTAGCCACAAGTAGACCCGCAGCTGCCACGAGTACACCCGTGGCCACCCGTGGGTTTATATAACTTCCTTTCCCTTTTTCAAGTGATTTTTAACTTAAAGGCACACAGAGAATCTTAGATTTTTTCTTCAGATCTACTGAGTTAGGGGTGTTTTCTATAAAATTCGTCATCGTACAAGTGTTCTGCACTATCCTGGTAACGTTTACATGTTTTCTTTTCCAGTTTTGACCGTTGGAAAGTGGGATATCACAGAAATGCTTCAAACACATAGTAGTGAATATGCATGCTCATATGACTTAATAAAAATTATTCAACACAGTAAATGTTAGTTTTTTACCATTCTGAACGTATTGAGGTTAAAAAAATTGACTTTTGAAATAGTCAATTTGGCACCTTTTTTGATATTTTTTATCCTATTTAAGGACAAATGTGTGACACCCCGAAAATAGGTTTACATCATCCATTCTGAGTCGCCAAATACATGGTACATAATTCAAATACAACTTAATTATACAACTGTCATGTAACATACAACAAAACATAAGTTGGAAGTTTCAACACGAATATTGTCTCCTAGACAATATCCAAACTCAAATTCAATATTATTACATTTATTTTCACACTATTTCACAAAATAGTGAGGACTACTAATGCAAACATCTGAGGCAAGTTACTCCTTTCCCCCCAACTAGTCCCAAATTATATTCTCATTTCTTCAAGAGAACAATGAAATCAAAGGGTGAGCTCAACTAGCCCGAAGAAGAAATATTATGACTAAAGATAATGCGAATAAATTATCGTTAGCCTTCAACAGTGTTAAACTGATAAAATATAATAAACATCAAGTTTAACTGCAACAGAACAAACAATCCATTAGAAGAGTCAAGTAGAGCATGAAATCTACTATCTTCTATGATTTAAAAAGTTTATCATCAATTTTATCGCTGAGACTAAGCTTAATAAATAATCCACATCATCGAATCACCCCTGCACTACGGCCAATGATATTCATTAGTATCACGACCATGAATTATCCATGCACTACGGGTCAAAGATATTCGTGTTTTCATCAATGGTCATGATCATGTCAACAACTGTCCATCAATGCACTACCGGCCAATGAAGACTTTTACCACATCATTTGTAACATTACCGTTATGATTATACTGAATAATCCCTTGTCATAATCATACCAACTTCATCTAAGCACTACGAGCCAAAGATGGCTTTCATAACAATATAAGCATGAGGATGATGACAATGATATAAGAATTCAATTAAAAGAAAGCAAATGATAAATTTTTATAGAATTATAATTTAATTTATCCAGAATTCAATAATGTCCAAATGATCAATATGATACTGCTTTGTGGAGTAAAATTCAAGAATAATATTGTATCAAAAATGATTTGGACCAAAAAGAAATCAATTTTTGTCATAAATAGTACCCCGGGTGATTAGTAACTGAGTGAATAGTACCCCGTGAATAGTACTTCAGGAATAGTAACCCCGTGAATAATACTCCGATATGAAAAAGTTAAAACTTATCAAGAATGCTCAGAATAATATTTTCATGAAAAGATACTGGATGAAGCACAAATTATCAAGGATATTCTACTAATTTCATGGAGTATAGAAGCCAAAACTTTAACAAAATGAGTGTAGAATTTGAAATCTGAAACGAAATAATATTACTTACATACTACAGAGTATGGAAGAAAATATTATTTCTTACGAGTATTGAACAAAAATAACATCCCTTACCTTAAAAAGAAGAGTATTCCAACTAGTATAGCGGGGATGTTTTTAAAGAAAACTTTCATTGTTTTCTATGCTCAAAGCTTCTTAAAACTCTAAAGAAATACGCTCAATATTATAGAAGAAGAATTCTCTGATTCTAGTGTGATTTTCAATTCTAACTAAACATCCTATTTATAGGAGAATGGATGGATACTATTTGAAAATAAAAATCACGGACGCACAATGGCTTTATTCGAACGAATTCACGGGCAAAAATTTGATTTTTTACTATTCATTACTGTGCAATAAAATATTCTAATAAAATAAAACTTTAAATAAAATATAATATATTCTATTTATAATATAATAAAACAAAACTTAAAATATATATATATATATATATATATATATATATAATAACAACAAAACTAAATTTCTATCGGTATTGGTTTCATTCCATTGTATTTGACTTTTGGGTAGCAAGTTAGAAAATTAAGAAACATGCTTCTTTAATCATAAATTCTACTCTTGGAGTACCTTTTTTTTTCTCCTCTTCACGTTTGCTCATCTGTAGTCTTTTTCTTAATTTTTCCTTTTCTCGTGAGATGTTCTATAATTATTTCTTCTTCTTTTTTCATTTGGTAATCTTTTTTTTTTCTCTACTGTGGGAAGTATTTACTTGATACATATTTACATTATTGGAGCAATTGGGTTGAATCACGAGGATTAGACAAAAAAAGCATAATAAATGATTAGGTTGAAATAGACATAAGAACAATTAATTAATTATTAATCACTCACATCTTTGAAGACGTGATCTAGGACTAGGAGCATCTAAAAAAATAAGGGAAATGAATACTGAAAATTCCACAACTCCACGTGCTTTAATCTTGTGATGGGGTAACTAAAATTTCTACTTTTTCTTTTTGGTTTGCAAAAATAAAAGAAATAAACAAATAATTCATAAAAATTCCATCTATTTATCTCAACTCACTTAGCTTTACAAAACATATTTTTAAACAACAATTATTCATCAATAATATAACTTGCAATATTAACAACCAGATTATTCATACGAAAGTGGGGACTTTCCAATAAGGATTTCTCCCTATTGGCGCGCAATTAGGTGACCAAACCTCTCCTCGACAGAACTTTCTAGACATTGTCAATATTGCAAATAATAATATGAATAACTGTATCGTCTCAATTATTGATTTAATAATATATAAAATATCGACAATAATTGAATCAAATAACGTGAGATACTATGCAGCAATTACTTCTCACGTAAGCATCAATAATCAATATCGTGTGCTACTATGCAATAACGCGTACGTACCTCTTATGACATTTTGGGGTCTTACAATCTCCCATCCTTATGACATTTTGCCCTCGAAATTTATGTACGTACCTGGTATGCCGAAGAGGTGAGGATACCTTGTTTAGATTCTAACTCTTGAGGTATAACCTTTGAGCGTAGAATATGTTTCTTCTTATTCAAGATTTTAACAGGTACCTCTTCATACGTTAAATCATCCGCTATCTCATTCGGTTCTAATTCAATAATGTGGTTCAGATCATCCATATATTTACGTAACATCGATACGTGGAAAACATTATGAACACGCGACATACTTGGCGGTAAAGCTCGTCTATAGTCCACGGTTCCTACTCAATCGAGGATTTCAAATGTGCCAATTAAATCGAGGGTTCAGATTTTCTCTCTTCGTCGATTCTTGCTTCTAGAATAACGCCTTCTTGAACCTTCTTCTTCACATTCATCAGCTCTGAGTCTGTAGCTTGAGCGATTATCGATTAAAGTCGGTTCTAATCGTATATTCGACATCTTCTCGTAGGTTCTTGGAGTCTTTAACTCTATCTCCATCTTTTGCAAGTCATACAAAATGGGCCTTTGCATTGACAATATCGCACTCGTACCCGCATATGATATTCTACTCAATGCGTCAACTACCACGTTCACTGTTTCAAGATGGTATTGAATGGTATGTTCATAATCTTTAACAGCTCGAGCCAATGTCTTTGAAACATGTTACGTTCGTTTTGGGTGAAGATATATTTGAGGGTTTTGTACCGGGTTCAAGGTCGATACAAAATTCTATTTCACACTCTGGGGGTAGGCCAGGAAGTTCTTTAGGGAATACGTCAGAAAATTTATTAACAATAGAAATATCATTTAAAACTGACGTATTTTTGTTTAAATTCGTGACATGAGCTAAGAAAGCTTGACATCTGTTTTTTAATAAACGAATAGCTTTATGGCTTGAGATGACAGCGATTGATTTTAGTGGTTTTGTTGCTTGAATTCGCATAATAGGTTGGTTAGGAGTATGAAAGCTATTTGTCGGAAAACCGATCACTAAACATGCACAAGTATACGCGGTCTAACAAGTAATACAGTGATAAGTAAAGTGTCGAACCCACGAGGAACCATCACTAATATTTACCAAGTACCAACTTTGTATCGCTAAAGTCTTATTCGGACAACAATAAATGGAAGTGTGATTAATCTAAGTATAACTAATTATCAAAGCAAGTAAATGGATAACGAATGGTAATCGAAGGAATTACAAGATAAGGTTACAACTTCACCCCACACAGGCATTCTTCTGAACACCTGGCGTGCTATGCTTCATCAAACTTTCTACCATTCTCTCTTTGGTCTTAATGTTCATGACAATTTGTCGATCGAGAACACGCATGTGCTCATACACCTCTGTCGAGGTATGCACAAACATACCCGATAGGAAATAGAACAGAAAAGAACATTCAAGCTAGATACAATCCTACACATGTCTATGCGAATTAATCATAACAAGGATTTAAGCATAAGTTCTCAAATAGGTCGCACGTAGAGCACAAATATATGTCTATTTTGCACACAATTTATGCAGTCGAAACCCATAATCACATGCTAATATATTACGGTGTAAATCTATAATCCTTCTTTCAATATCATGTAAATTACCAAAATCATCACTAATGTCTTAACGAGAATCATTAAGCATAAATATATTAAACCAAATCATATGGTGCCAACCAAAGAGATAAGACAGTCGATTTAAATAACAAAGGGTTCCATTATAACCTTAGAGCAAATACTCAGTTCATAGCTATTAAATAAAATATAAGTAGCAATAAAGACAACATTAATGGATTACAAAATTAGAGGAAATAAATGGATAAGAGGAAACTCTATTGAAGCCCTTCAGTCTCCAAGCATTTCGCTCAAATCAAGCTTTCCAATCCGTGTAGCTCACTGCTCTTTTCGCTCCAAGGAAATCCCAAACTTCTCCCTAATCAATATATACAGACATTAAATAAGAACTAGAGAGAGAAAATACAAAAGAGGAAGAAAACTACACTATTCTATGCTATGCTATACTATGATGTATAATGTCTGATATATGAGATATACGTATCTGCAGAGGCTTGCCTCTCTTCTTATATCATTTCCCTCCTTTGCTAGGTTAAAATCAAGCCTTCTCTGCCTGGGCACCGGAGCTCGCGCTGCGGCGCGGGCAATAGACCTATGGGTAGCGCTGCGACGCCACGTCAGCTTGGAAAACACCGGAGCTCACACTGCAGCGCGAGTCCAAGTAGGATCAGTGGCGCTGCGGTACCAAGATGATGTCAAGCTGGATAGGAGGGTGGTGCTGCGGCGCGAGCACAAGGTTTGGCATTGGCGCCGCGACGCGGATACATGTAAAATGCCCGTTTTGGCCCTGAAAGCATGGAAAAGACCTAATAAGCCCTGCATTGCATCGATTAAGCATAATAACACTATAATCATATAAAACTATATAAAATCTATGAGATCTGGTAACTATTTAAGTCATAAAGTATCCAATTCGCTGGTATAAATCCCACTCATCAAATACCCCTGAACTTAAGTCTTTACTTGTCCTCGAGCAAACTATCTAACACAAAACTAACAATAGTAAAACACATGAGAAAGAAAAATATAACTGCATACTAGTATCATGGATTCTAAACTCGATCATAGCTACTCCCAGAGAATAGGGAAAACACATATATAGAAGTAAGGGTTCATTCAATTTCAAGCATAAGACTGTATTTGATCCATTCTATGTCTGTGTGTGGAGACCAACCGTCCTGACTAATCATAGCTCAAATAAGTTCGCACAGTCGATTGTTACTACCAATATGCAAACTTCGCAACATAAACATTCAACAAGCATTAAGAATAAGACGCAAGTGCCGAAAATGATCAAAAGACTCTAGCATGAAGACAGTAAAATCTGACTCGAACAGTCCTTAATTACCTTAAGCTAATCAAAACTACATTTTAATGAGCTTTTGATCAGTGACTCCCAAGCCAAATGAGTTTAGGCCACTAGGTGTAGAACACCCCTATGAATCTAATAACTCGAGCAGTAAATGCCACGTAATCAACATAAGCCAAATTAGATTTTTTGAACTCCTAAGATTATTTGGCAAGTGCATTTTATGCTCCATCTCAACATCGGTCCTGCGTTTATGGGCAAGTGCGTTTTACGCTCCATCTCCACCCACCGCAAGACTTTCGATTTTCAATCTTCAATTCTTTTTATTCTAATTAATTTTTTTTATATATGTCACCATGCTAGAATCCAAGATCCAAAACTATATAAACGTCTAAGTCTTTTATTACCTTGTAAAAATGAGAGTTTATAAGAGTGAACAACTCTCAAAGTAATAAACACGCGAACTAAATTCGAAAAAAAACTAGTTAACACAGTTTGTCGGTGCTTGCTAGAAGGACGAATCAACACTCTCAACTTATCAACTAAACAAACCCCTAGTTCCTACATTCTTGACACGACTCTAAGAGAGACAAAATCATTTGGCACTTTTCATTAGCCACAATAAAAAATTAATGATAAATATAATACCCTTGCTTAATAGCAGCTCCAAATAAGGTAAAAAGGTCATTAACATGGCACAAGCATATAAATCTGTATAAACCCCCAAAAGATGGCTATAAACCATAAACATGCTAATTATAATCAAGGCATTAATAACTAATAACCAGAAATAGTTCATGGCATCCATAATAATAACAATCCAAAACATAATCCCACAGTTCAAAATAACTACACCACAATACTGAAAAAAAACAAAAGCAAAGTACTAAATATGCAACCTAACATGGCATTAGATAGAAATAATAAGATAATAGGCCCTAACACCCCCAAACTTAAGGTGAGCAATGCCCTCATAGCTAAACATAGAACACTCGTACATAAGAGGGCTTCCCTGGAGATCGCTCACTCGACATCAGTATCGTCCTCATCAGTTTGGCGGGCGGTGATGGTGGAGGGTATGGTGGGAAGACATGAGGCTCTGGAAACTAGTATGGCGTGAACTCAGCGTTCTCGCCACAATAATTGGTGTATATACTCTACATCGTGTTTACAAACTCAGCCTGGTACTGCATCGCTATGTCCTTTCTCTAGGCCACTGATGCAATGAGCCTCTGCTGCCTCCGAGCCTCGACGTCGTGCTTTTGATGCAGCAAGGTGAGGGATGCCATGATGTCTTCTAGTAGTCCCTATGCCGCTGGGCCAGCGTCTAGAGGCTGCGAGGGCTCGGGCCCTGCTGTAGGAGGTGTCATCGTAGGTGGCCCGTATCCTTCACCTCTGACATGAGACTCTGCCCCGTCCCACATATTGTAGCGTGTGTTAGTATGATGCTCGATGACTGCCATAGGTGACAAGGCTATCTCTTCTAGCCCCCAATGAATACCTGCTTGCTTGCACAAGCGGGTGATTAAGGACGGATGTGGAAGTCCATCAGCGACTATACTTTTGATCGCCTTCAGAATTGACTCATGAATAAGAACTCCAATATCCATATGTAGACCCGGGACAATGGCAACTAACAGAATTGCCCAATCCTTAGTCACGTCGCTTAAGTGACGGGTCGGGATCATGTTGGCATAAATAAAGCTGAACCACGCCTTCCCATAGCGACTGAGTGCTGAAGACGGGAAACTGGTCTTTTCACCCGTGTAGTCACTAGTCTTCCATGTAGTCCCGGGCTTCCAGAGCCTCCTAATAATATCCTCGAGGTCATAGCTGCAGAGTCCCGACTCCATATAGTCCCTACCTTGATAATTGGGTGCCGCAAACAGTGCATTGATGGCCTGACTTCCAAACGCCACTGACTTCTCCCTAACTTGGACAATAGCAGGACCTTCGGGATTGGCGTTTGCATAAAACTCCCGAACCACAGATACAATAGCTGACCCGGGTGGTTTTGTGAAATGCACCCAATTGCGTTCAAGTATCATGGTTGTTAGCTCACCATCCTTTTTGTTTGGCCTGAACCCCCACTCAGAAATCAAATTTCGTGCGGCAAAGGAGCTTTTGTACCTTTTCTATGCCTCCTCATTCACGAATTTGGTGTCATCCCATGGTGGCGGTGCTACAGATGATGATCCTCCCATAATAAGGCATTACCTTTTTGAATCCATTCAGATTTCACAGTAATCGACTTGAACACAAACAGAAGACCCAATTCAAACTCCCCCAAACTTTTTGTAGATAAACCCCAATGAAATCTCAATGATAAAACAACCCAAATAGTCAAGTTATTCTTTCAGGAAATTTAACAAACACCTAGAGTGTGTTCTTTAAAACCAACTAGGACAGCACTTTGATTGTGAGTGCTCTAACCAGATTTTTGACAGTTGAAATCACCAAACAAACAAGAAGAAGAACACAACAATTCGATCAAAGTCTATTTCTAATTGAATGAAATCTCAAAAATAACTTGAGTGGAAAACCCTAGGTGAAAAATCGTGTGGGCTTTAACTCTGACAAGAAAATTGATGGACGCTCTTGGCTTGTTATGGAGGGTTGAGTTGTGCCACTCGATCGACTGCTATGGCTTTGGGATAGGGCAACTAATTGGTTGCTTGGGCTATATGGTGCCGAGGCTATGAGTTGCTTGTGCTGTCGAGATACGTCGAGAGAAAATGGGAGTAATGGGCTAAACTGTTGACTTTAGTCAGTTTTAAAAAAACAAAAACACGTTGTCAGAGCTGTGGTGAGGCTGTTTCTTTGTTGCTTTCGTATTGCGGCGCGGGCTGGCTCGTTCTTTGTTGCTTGCTTGGCACATGACGAGTTAATAGTAGCTTGGATTGAGCTCTGGCGCTGCGACGTGAGATGGACTTTGTTCCTTGGCGCCGTGACGCGTATTAGCAGTAGGCGAGGCTTGTTGATGGAGCTGCGGCGCAAGGTCCTCTTTGCGCTGCGGTGCGAGAGAGAAATTCTGGATTTTGAACATGGCACTGTGGTGCTAAGTCCAATGTATATGTTGGCGCTGCGGCGCCAGTGTTATATCTGAGTTTTTCCTGCACAAAAGCCACGTATTAGCTAACATACCTTAAACAGATATCATAAAAGCTAGATACCCCTTATTTCTATCTAAGATATACACTAGCAACATACTAAATAAACATGCTGTCTGCATCCTATAATCGCAAAATCATGCACATCAGATACGACAATGCATTATAATTAAACTGGCAGCAATGTTAACAATGTAAAGAGAAAAGATGAAATATTAACTAGACATAAGTAAAGAAAAATAGGGAAAATTGATACTGAGATGGGGGTGCATCCCCACCAAGTGCTTGTTTTAAAGTCGTCGGCTTGACTATACCGATGTTGCTCAAACCGGCTCATAAGTGAAAATGACCATTTAATGCCGCCTATTCGTCAATTCCTTTAAATTTTTGGCTGACATGGATGATTGGCCATTCTAGTTTTCTTCACCCATCAGCATGAAGAATCTTTCACCATTGGAATTATCCACTAATTCACCTTTTTCATCAATTTGAAAGCATTCTTTGTACGCTAGCGGGCCCTCCAGGGTTTCCACGATCGTGAGCGTGGTTTTTGGTTGTTGATTAGTCTTGACTATACAACCACTATTCATCCTTTTATCTCCAACTTCAGACCCCACCGGTTGGATAGTTTGCACCATGACATCTCCCTCAACAACTGTGCAAGACTCATCGCCTTTTCCTTGCGTATCCACCATGCATTGCTCTACTTTTTCATCGTCGAGATCAATTATGACCGGTAGATTGCCTTGCAGTGGATTTGTGATGGCATCGATGAGTTTCCCCAATTGATTTTCACTGCTTTATAATGTGGCTTCTTGGCTTTCCATCCAAACCTCATTTCTCTCAATAAAGTTGGTGAGAAGCTCTCCAAGCCTATTCTCTTCTTCTCATGTTGAGTACTCAGACAAGCTCTCATTGGGTCGAGACGTCACGTCATATTATGGCGGAGACTAATATTCAACTTGATAGGCATAAGAGAAATTTTGATCATGATATTACTCTTAGTTGTAGTCCCAAGAGTTTGGATAACCCTGACAGTTTGGATGAAAGGGATTCGGTTCAATGTCAGCTCGTTCCTTACAGTAGGCAGTCTGAGTGGACTGACACTTAAGATTATCAGAAAACCTCAAGACATTTGTAATTTGAACTTGTAATTGCTCGAGTCCTTCTTCCGAGCTTGGTTGTATCGTCCTCTCATAAGGCCATTGATAACAATGATCATCCATAACCTGTAAACTTAAAAACAAAACAGAAGATCAAACAAATAAAAGAAATATATATGTTTAAATTAAGACTATATTGATTTAAATCAATATTGGACAATATTAGAATAATAGATCCCCGAAAATGGCGCAAAAACTTATTTTTCAGAAAACCGATCACTAAACACGAGCAAGTATACGCGGTCTAACAAGTAATACAGTGATAAGGAAAGTGTCGAACCCACGAGGAACCATCACTAATATTTACCATGTACCGACTTTGTATCGCTAAAGTCTTATTCGAACAACAATAAATGGAAGTGTGATTAATCTAAGTATAAATAATTATCAAAGCAAGTAAATGGATAACAAATGGTAATCGAAGGAATTATAAGCTAAGGTTACAACTTCACCCCACACAGGCATTTTGCCAAACACTTGGCGTGCTATGCTTCATCAAACTTCCTACCCTCTTCTCTTTGGTCTTAATGGTCACGACAATTTATCGACTGAGAACACGTAGGTGCTCATACACCTCTATCGAGGTATGCACAAACATATCTTTTCCAGATCCACCCGATAGGGAATAGAGCAGAAAAGAACGTCCAAGCTAGATACAATCCTACACATGTCTATGTGAATTAATCATAAAAAAGATTTAAGCATAAGTTCTCAAATAGGTCGCACGTGGCGCAAAGATATATGTCTATTCTACGCACAACTTATGCAGTCGAAACCCATAATCACATGCCAATATATTACGGTGTAAATCTACAATCCTTCTTTTAATATCATATAAATTACCAAAATCATCACTAATGTCTTAACAAGAATCATTAAGATGGTGCCAACCAAAGAGATAAGATAGTCGATTTAAATAAGAAAGGGTTCCATTATAACTTTAGAGTAAATACTCAGTTCATAGATATTGAACAAAATATAAGTAGCAATAAAGATAACATTAATAGATTAAAAAATCAGAGGAAATAAATGGATAAGAGGAAACTCTGTCAAAGCCCTTCAGTCTCCAAGCAGTCCGCTCAAATTAAGCTTTCCAATCCGTGTAGCTCACTGCTCTTGTCGCTCTAAGGAAATCCCAAACTTCTCCCTAATCTATATTTACGGACATTAACTAAGAACGCTAGAGAGAGAAAATAAAAAAGAGGAAGAAAACTACACTATTCTATGCTAAGCTATACTATGATGTATAATGTCAGATATATGAGATATATGTATCTGCAAAGGCTTGCCTCTCTTCTTATATCATTTCCCTCTTTTGCTAGTTCAAAATCAAGCCTTCTCTGCTTAGCAGACCGGAGCTGCATGTGCCATGCGAGGGGCAATAGACCTATGGGTGGTGGCCATGCACTTCATGTCGACTTGAAAAACACGAGCTTGTCTTTGTGGCGAGTCCAAGTAGGATCAATGGCGCTACGGCACCAAGATGATGTCAGGCTGGATAGGAGGGTAGCGCTACGGCACGAGCATAAGGCTTGGCATTGGCACCGCAGCGCGGGTACATGTAAAATGCCCGTTTTGCCCTTGTAAGCATGGGAAACACCCAATAAACCATGCATTTCATTGGTTAAGCATAATAACACTATAATCATATAAAACTATATAAAATCTACGATTTCAGGCAACTATTTAAGTCATAAAGTATCCGATTCGCGGGTATAAATCCCACTCATCAAAAGCTAACAACCTTTTGCTCCTCGAAGCATCCCAATACATCAAATATCTTGGTGATCTGCTTTATCCACATCTCCACCTTAAGTGGTTTTGGCTCTCCCAAAAACTTCGGTGGTCCCATGTAACGCCCCCAAAATAGGTATACATCACCCATTCTAAGTCGCCAAATACATGGTACAGAAAACAACTACAACTTTATTATTACAATTGTCGTGCAAAATACGACAACAGATACTGTGAGTTTAAATACAAATATTGTCTTCTAGACAATATCCACACTCAAATAAGTCCTCATTACTATTATTGATGCACTATTTTACAAAAATAGTGAGGACTGCTAAAACAACTGTCTAGGACCATCACTCTATACCCTGACTGGTTCCTGCTATGTTCTCGTTTCATGAGAAGAAAAATGGAAGAAAAAGGAAAAGGGTGAGCTCAACTAGCCCAGTAAAGACTATTATGACTAAAATAATATACAACAAATTATCCTTAGTCTTCAACAGGGAAAAATCTAATAGAATATAATAGACAACAAGTTTTAGATCAACAACTGCAGCGGAAACAACAATTCATTAGAAGAGCTAAGTAGAGAATGAAATCTACTATCATCTATGAATTTAAAAGTTCATCATCAATATTTTATTTCTGTAACATCAATCAATATACATCTTGCATCAAATATTCATCTTTGCACTACGGGCCAAAGATATTCATCAGGTAATCATTCATCTTTGCACTACAGGCCAAAGATATTCATCAAGTATCACCATTAAAGACTGAGGATGATGAAAAACATTTTAGAGAATGAATCCAGTGAGATAAAAGGAGAAAGATTAGAGATTCGTACTTTAGATAATTGAAGTTTAAAAATACTCCATAATAAACCATAATGAAGTAAAATTCAAGAATGAAGATCAAAACAAGGATACAGTCAAAGATAGTAACCATAATAGACATCTGGGACAAAGAAAAGAAAATTTCATTTTTCGATTGAATAATTAATAAATTTTGTGAATAGTGTCGATCGTGAATAATGTAAGTATCGTGAATAGTAACCCCGACACAAAAAGGTAGAAATTCCACAATAAAATTCATATCAATATTTCAACATAATGATATTGAGAAAAATAATATCATTTACGAAGAAAATAACATCTCTTACCTCAAAAGAATAGTACTTCTGACCGGAATATCGGATGTAAAGCCGAAGGAAATTTGCACTGAATAGCAACTCTCAAAGTATCTAAATACTCATAAAAATACGCTCGATAATATAGAGAGAGAAAACTTATGTTTCTAGTTTGATTTTCAATTCTAACCTAAGCACCTATTTATAGGAAAATGCTAGAACGCCAAAGGAGACTAAATTAAAAAAATAATATTATTATTATACCAATTTTACGCATGCCAATGACCAAGACTAGCATGCCATTTCTAAAAATTTGTTGCAGCCCACATGTTTTAAAAAAACAAAAGTGGGTCCCACCCATAATTTTAATAAAAACATTTAATTTTTGAAACTTCAACAATTCATAATACATAGCCCTTTTATCAGAAAAATATGAATTTTATATCCATTCCATAGGAAATCCAAATCTCTACAACTTTGTAGAAGAAAGTTTTTCCAAATTCTAAACAGAAAATGTCCGAAATCCACATACGGATGATTTTTAATTCCTCCATTCCGACAAAATACTGATAAAACACATCAGCATTAATTCCTTCAATTATATCCACATAAAAATAAATATTTCCATCATTTATACCCACATAAAATAAATATTTCCTTATCATATAAATCAATAAATAATTATTCACAAATAATATTATAGAACACAATAATGACAACCAGGCCGTTCCCAGGAAAGAGAGGGCTTTCTGATAAGGATTTCTCCTTACTGGCGTACAATTAGATGACCTAACCCCTTTCCTCGACAGAACTTTCTAGACATTATCAATAATGCTATCTAATAATATTATTCAAATAATATGAATTATTGATTTGATAATGGGAAATACTATGCAGTGACAATTATTGAAGCAACAATAATATAAAATATCAATGCAACAATTATTGAACCAATAAAATAAATTATTGAACAGTAATTACTGTAATAATTATTGAGTAGTGCCTTCTTACGTAAGAATCAATAATTCAAAAATATTTATGCAATCTTGTATTACTCTTTATGCGACCACGCGTATTACTATATTTTAACCACCAGGTAATCCAACAATGTTAACTGTAACAATTACGCCGTTATTTATAAACACTCAAACTTGTCATTTTCTTCATCCGACAGTTATTTTGTTGTGGGGCCCACAAATGGCTGCGCCATCGTACGAATTTTCCCCGACAACAAGAATATTCCACCACCAAACGAATATTCCCCGACAAAAATGAATATTTTATAACTACTTGCTTATTTTGCAAAATTTGCACATTTCACCCATAACCAAAGTATTATATCAAATTAACTCATTATTTCAAGATAATGAATAGAGGAAATTCAATTTTATTTATAATAAGTTGGGGTCTTACAACCTCCCCTCCTTAAGAAATTTCATCCTCAAAATTGACGTACGTACCTGGTGTTTCAAAAAGGTGAGGGTACCTCGCTTTCATATCCGATTCTAAACTCCCAGGTCATTTCCTCAATAGCATGGTTCCTCCACAAAACCTTGACTTGTGGTATAACCTTTGTTCGTAGGACATACTCTTTCCTATCCAAGATCTTGACAGGTACCTCCTCGTACGTTAAATCTTCGGCTATCTCGTCTGGTTCTAATGCAATAATGTGGTTTGGGTCTTTCACATATTTACGAAGCATAGATATATGAAAAAAATTATGAACACGAGACATGCTTGGAGGTAATGCGAGTCTATAGGTCACATTTCCTATTCGGTTAAGAATCTCAAATGGACCAACAAATCGTGGATTGAGCTTTCCTCTCTTCCCAAATCTTGTAACTCCCTTCCATGGAGCAATACGTAACAGTACATGATCTCCAATATTAAATTCCACGTCCTTTCGATGAAGATCAGCATAACTCTTTTGTCGATCTTGTGAGGTCTTTATACGTTGTTGGATCATTTGAATCCTTTTTGTAGTCATGCGTACTAATTCTGGTCCCAACAACGTTGCTTCACCCACCTCGTCCCAACATATCGGAGTACGACATTTTTGTCCATATAATGCCTCGAATGTAGCCATGCCTATACTTGCTTGATAACTGTTGTTGTAGGAGAATTCCACCAATGCCAAGTACTTATCCCAACTTCCTTTGAAATCTAGGACACAGAGTCTTAATAGATCTTAAAGAATTTATATAGTCCTTTCTGATTTCCCGTCCGTTTGAGGATGGTATGCCGAACTGAATCGTAAATCCGTGCCCATAGCTTTCTGCAAACTAACCTAAAATCGTGAAGTGAATCTTGGGTTACGATTTGAAACTATGGATACTGGCATGCCATGCAATTTCACAATCTCATTTATGTATATATGAGCAAGACGTTCAATGGAATAAGTCTCACGTATAGGTAAAAAATGAGTAGACAAGGTTAATCTATCAACAATAACCCAAATCGCATCTATACCTTGAGAAACCTTGGGAAGACCAGTAACGAAATCCATAGTGATGTGTTCCCACTTCCATTTTGGAATCTCAAGTGGTTGCAATGGACCCTTTGGCACTTGATGCTCCGCCTTTACACATTGACAGATTAAACACCTCGAGATAAACTCCGCGATCTCTCTCTTCATATTGCTCCACTAAAACGTATGTCGAAGATCATGATACATTTTGGTACTCCCAGGATGGATTGCAAATTATGTGTTGTGTGCCTGCATCATGATTCTATGCTTCAAATCAGAATCTTTAGGAACACAAAGTCTAGAGTTGACTCGAAGTATTCCTTCTTCATCGATTCTTGCTTCTAGAATAGCACCGTCTTGCATGTTCTTCTTCATACACATCAGCCCCAGATCTGTAGCTTGAGCATCTTTAACTTTATTGATTAAATTTGGTTCTACTCGTATGTTTGATATCATCACGTGGGTACTTGGAGCCTTTAACTCTATCTCCATCCTTTGCAAGTCATACAAAATAGGCCTTTGTCTTAACAACATTGCACTCGTACTCGCATATGATCTTCTACTCAATGCGTCAGCTACAATGTTTGCTTTTCCAGGATGATATTGAATGTTATGGACGTAATCTTTCAACAACTCGAGCCAACGTCATTGCCGCATGTTAAGTTCATTTTGGGTGAAGAAATATTTGAGGCATTTTGAATCCGTATAAATCTCCACTTTCTCCCCATACAGGTATTGTCTCCAGATTTTCAACGCTAAAATGACTACTGCCAACTCCAGATCATGAGTAGGATAATTCCTCTCTTATTCTTTAAGTTATCGCGAGGCATAGGCTATGACTTTCCCATGTTGCATGAGAACACATCATAACCCTTTGCCTGAAGCATCGTTGTTGATAACAAATCCATCCGAACCAGATGGTATTGTCAGAACAGGTGCCAAAATTAGTCTCTTCTTGAGTTCTTGGAAGCTCTTCTCGCATTCCTCGCTCCATACAAATTTTGTATCTTTCCGAGTCAGCTGAGTGAACGGAGTAGCATTTCGAGAAAATCCTTCCATGAATCTCCGATAATAACCAGCTAAGCCCAAAAAGCTATGTACTTTGGTCACCGACTTTGGTTGCTCCCAACTTTGTATTGCTTTAATCTTCGCCAGGTCAACAGATACTCCATGTTTTGACACCACGTGCCCAAGGAATGCTACTTCCTTAAGCCAGAACTCAAATTTCTTTAGCTTGGCATATAGCTTGTTGTCACAAAGTCTTTGAAGTACCAGCTTCAAATGGTGCTCATGATCATCACTGCTTTTGGAGTAGATGAGGATGTCATCAATAAAGACAACAACGAACTGATCCAAATATTCCTTGAACACACGGTTCATCATATCCATGAAAGCCACAGGACCATTAGTCAATCCAAAAGACACGACTAAGAATTCATAATGTCTGTACCGAGTTCTGAAGGCAGTTTTTGGAATATCCTCAGTTTTAATCTTCAGCTGATGATATCTAGAATGAAGATCAATCTTTGAAAAGAATTGTGCTCCTTGCAACTAGTTAAACAGGTCATCAATGCGAGGTAACGGATACCTATTCTTGATGGTGACATGGTTCAATTCCCGGAAGTCAATACAAAGTCTCGTACTCCCGTCTTTCTTCTTTACAAATAAAACAGGAGCACCCCAAGGAGATCTACTAGGACGAATAAAACCGATGTCTAACAATTTAAGTAGTTGGACTTTTAACTCCTGAAGTTCAATAGGAGCCATTCGATATGGGGTTTTAGAAATGGGCTTTGTACCCGGTTCAAGGTCAATAAAGAATTCAACATCACGTTCTGGGGGTAGACCAGGAAGTTCTTCAGGAAATACGTCAGGAAATTCACTAACAACAGAAATATTATTCAAATCTGACGTGTTTTTGTTCAAGTCCATAACATGGGCTAAGAAAGCTTGACATCCATTTTTTAATAAATGAATGGCTTTATGGCTTGATATGACGGTGATTGACTTTAATGGTTTGGTTGCTTGAATTCGCATAACATGTTGGTTAGGAATATGAAAACTAATAACCTTACGAAAACAATCAATTTTAGCATGATGAGTGGTTAACCAATCAATCCCTAAAATCACATCAAATGCAAGTATCTTTAAAGAGATAAGATCAACGGGTAATGTGATGGTTCCAACTTGGATCAAGCAAGATTTATAAGTAGTGGATGTAATAAAAGTTTCTCCTAACGGAGTCTCCACAGATAAGTAAAAGTCTAATTTCTCCAGAGTTAAGTTTAAACGTTGAGCACAAGCAGGAGAGATAAAAGAATGGGTAGAAATGGTATCTAGTAAGGTATAAACTTCACAAGAGTTCAAGATTAGCTTACCCGTGATCAACTCGTTTAGGTTTCTCGTGTTTTGGCCAGTCACGACAAACGCCCTCCCTTGAATTACCGACTTTGTTTTGTCTGTAGTCGCCTTTGGTGCCGCCATCCCAGTTGGACTTGACTTCGCTACTGGACAAAACTAGGCTGTATGACCGTCTTTTCCATAATTAAAACAAACCTTGGAAGGCTGTGAACAGTTTGGACTTATGTGTCCCTCCTCTCCGCATCTGTAGTATCTAACTGGCGGTCGCTCTCCTCCCCTAGAATTTATTGTTGGTGCTGGTGTTGTTGCTGATGTCTTCCCGTCATTATTAAATTTCCTCTGTTTGAAATTTCCACTTGACTCACCTCTCCTATTATCATGGCCACGATTACCACCCGAGTGGTTACCACTTTTGTCTGTATTTTTCCCTCCTCGCTGGTTATCATCGCTCCGATGACTGCTGTCACCAGTATGACCCTGGTTGTGGTCCTTCGGTTGAACATACTCATTATCTCGCTCTAATAATTGAGCCCCATTGACAACATCTGAATATAGAGAAAATTTGTGAGAGATAAGGTATTGACGAATCTTGGGTTTTAGACCTCTTAGAAACATCCGCGTCATACATTCCTCATTCTCTACCAAATGAGGTGCAAACCTGGATAACTACGCGAACTTCTCCTCGTACTGGGACACCGTCATGTTGTTTTGTCAGTCTAATACACTCTACCTCCTTTATATGACGAATACTTTCAGGAAAGTACTTGTTATTGAACAGTTTTTGAAATCTTTCCCAAGTCATGTTGAGTGCGGCTGGCTGGGTACGCTTCATAGATTCCCACTAGTAATCTACCTCACCACGGAACATAAAGGTGGTGAATGGAACCTTATGTTCTTCTGTGCATCCCAAGACATCGAATATCTTGGTAATTTGCTTGACCCACGTTTCTGCCTTAATCGGATCTGGCTTTCCCTAGAAATCTTGTGGTCCCAACTCCTTGAACTGTTTGGCTGTGAAAAATCGCGCGTTGCTATCATTTCCACCCGTATTTTGTGCGCAAGTCTCCCTCGTCTGATTTTGCATGAACTGCAAAAAGCTTCTAAACATCCCATCATTCATCGTTTGTTCGGTAGTGTTATTTACAGGAGGAATATTGTCTTCCTGTTGCACGTTCTCCTGATTGGTGATTGAAGGTTGTTCCACGGTCTCATACACTCCATTGTTAACGTTCTCAGCTGCCACTCTTAAAAATTGCCATAAAATAAGGGTTAATTATACAAATTAAAATATCACATAATATCCCTATATTATGACCGACCAAGAAATTAGCTTAGGTAGGACACACTAGCGAAGGATTTACACGTCTCTCCACTCCTAGTTCTATTCCCCAATCTCCGCCAGAGACCATATCCCTAAACTCTGATACAAACTGTGACACCCCCAAAATAGGTATACATCACCCATTCTGAGTTGCCAAATATATGGTACAGAAAATAACAACTACTTTATTATTACAATTGTCGTGCAAAATATGATAACACATACTGTGAGTTTAAATACAAATATTGTCTTCTAGATAATTTCCACACTCAAATAAGTCCTTATTACAATTATTGATGCACTATTTTACAAAAATAGTGAGGATTGCTAAAACAACTATCTAGGACCATCACTCTATACCCCGACTAGTTCCTGATATGTTCTCGCTTCCTGAGAAGAAAAATGGAAGAAAAAGGAAAAGGGTGAGCTCAACTAGCCTAGTAAAGACTATTATGACTACGATATTCATATACAAAAAATTATTCTTAGTCTTCAATAGGGAAAAATCTAATAGGATATAATAGACAACAAGTTTTAGATCAACAACTGCAGCGGAAACAACAATTCATTAGAAGAGCTAAGTAGAGAATGAAATCTACTATCATCTATGAATTTAAAAGTCCATTATCAATATTTTATCCCTGTAACATTAATCAATATACATCTTGCATCAAATATTCATCTTTGCACTATGGGCCAAAGATATTCATTTGTATCACCAGTTAGTCATGTTCATCTCAACACCTGTTCATCTTTGCACTACGGGCCAAAGATATTCATCAGGTAATCATTCATCTTTGCACTAAAGGCCAAAGATATTAATCAAGTATCCCCATTAAAGACTGAGGATGATGAAAAACATTTTAGAGAACGAATCTAGTGAGATAAAAGGACAAAGATTAGAGATTCGTACTTTAGATAATTCAAGTTTAAAAATACTCTATAATAAACTATAATGGACTAAAATTAAAGAATAAAGATCAAAACATGGATACAATCAAACATAATAACCATAATAGAAATCTGGGACAAAGAAGAGAAAATTTCATTTTTCAGTGAATAGTGTCGTATACGTGAATAGTAATCCCGACACAAAAAGGTAGAAATTCCACAATAAAATTCATATCAATATTTCAGCATAATGATATTGAGAAAAATAATATCATTTATGAAGAAAATAACATCCTTTACCTCAAAAGAACAGTACTTCTGACCGAAATATCGGATGTAAAGCCGAAGGAAACTTGCACTGAATAGTAACTCTCAAACTATCTAAATACTCACAAAAATACGCTCAATAATATAGAGAGAAAACTTATGTTTTTGGTGTGATTTTCAATTCTAACCTAAGCACCTATTTATATGAAAATGCTAGAACGCCAAAGGAGACTAAATTAATAAAATAATATTATTATTATACGAATTCTATGCATGCCAATGACCAAGACCAACATGCCTTTTCTGAATAAAATTTGCAGCCCACATGTTTTAAAAAAACAAAAGTGGGTCCCACCCATAATTTTAATAAAAATATTTAATTTCTGAAACTTCAACAATTCATAATAAATAGTCCTTTTATCAGAAAAATAAGAATTTTATGTCCATTCCATAGGAAATCGAATTCTCTACAAGTTTGCAGAAGAATGTTTTTCCAAATTCCAAACAAAAAATGACCGAAATCCACATACGGATGATTTTTAATACCTCCATTCTGACAAAATACTAATAAAACACCTCAACATTTATTCCTTCAATTATATCCACATAAAAATAAACGTTTCCTTCATTTATACACACATATAATAAATATTTCCTTATCATATAAATCAATAAATAATTATTAACAAATAATATTATAGAATCACAATAATGACAACTAGGCCGTTCCTAGGAAAGAGGAGGCTTTTCGATAAGAATTTCTCCTTACTGGCGCGCAATTAGATGACCTAACCCCTTTCCTCGACAAAACTTTCTAGACATTGTCAATAATGCTATCTAATAATATTATTCAAATAATATGAATTATTGATCTGATAATGGGAAATACTGTGCAATGACAATTATTGAAGCAACAAGAATATAAAATATCAATGCCGCAATTAATGAACCAATAAAATAAAATATTGAACAGTAATTACTGTAACAATTATTGAGTAGTGCCTTCTTACGTAAGAATCAATAATTCAAAAATCTTTGCAATGCAATCTGGTATGTTCTTAAACTGCAACCACGCGTATTACTATATTTTAACCACCAGGTAATCCAACAATGTTAACAGTAACAATTATGCCATTATTTATAAAAACTCGAACTTGTCGTTTTCTTCATCCGACGGTTATTCTGTTATGGGGCCCACAAATGGCTGCGCCGTCGTATGAATATTCCCCGATAACAAGAATATTTCACGATTAAACAAATATTCCCCGACAAAAATGAATATTTTATAACCACTTGATTATTTTGAAAAATTTTCACATTTCACCCATAACCAAAGCATTATATCAAATTAACTCCTTATTATGTCAAGATAATGAATAGAGGAAATTCAATTTTATTTATAATAAATTGGGGTCTTACATCCCAGCTCCTTGAACTGCTTAGCGGTGACCTTCCGAGAGTTGTCAGTGTTTCCACCTGCATTTTGGACAGGAGTCTCTCTCGCCTAATGTTGCATGAATTACAGAAAGCCCCTAAACATTCCCTCATTCATCATTTGGTCGGTGTTGTTGTTTACATGAGGATTGTTGCCTTCCTGATGTACATTTTCTTGGTTATTGATCATTGGTGATTCAACGGTCTCATGTGCTCCATTGCTATTCTCAACATTTTTGGATGTTATTTTCAAATACTGCCACAAAACAAGGGTTAATTGACATGCAACATATTATCCTTATATTCTGACCTACCAATTAAATAACAAATAAACTTAGGTAAGTCATACTAGCGAAGGAATTACCTGTCTCTCCCCTCCTAGTTCTAGTCTCACATCTCAGCCAGGGATCATATCCCTAAGCATTGATACCAACTGTGACGCCCCCAAAATAGGTATACATCACCCATTCTGAGTCACCAAATACACGGTACAGAATTCAAATATAACTGAATTATAAAACTATCGTGTAAAGTATGACAAAATATAAGCTGGGAGTTTCAACACGAATATTATCTTCTAGACAATATCCAAACTCAAATTCAATATTATTACATTTATTTTCACATTATTTCACAAAATACTGAGGACTACTAATGCAAACATCTGGATCATCACTCTGTTCCCTGACTAGTCCCAGCTATATTCTCATTTTCTGAAGAGAACAATTGTGACGCCCCCAAAACAGGTATGCATCACCCATCTTGGGTCGCCAGATACATGGTACTGAATTCAAATACAACTTAATTATACAACAGTCATGTAAAATACGACATAACATAATCTAAGAGTTTTAATAAGAATATTATCATCTAGACAATATCCACACTCAATGGAGTCCTCATTACATTTATTGTCATACTATTTTATAGAATAGTGAGGACTACTAAAACAACCATCTAGGCCAATCAATCCGCTCCTCGGCTAAGTCCCAAATTATATTCTTATTTCACGAAGAGAACGGTGAAAGAAAGGGTGAGCTCAACTAGCCCAAAGAAGAAATATTATGACTAAGATAATGCGAATAAATTATCCTTAGCCTTCAACAATATAACAACCGATAGAATATAATAGACAACAAGTTTTAGATCAGCAACTGCAGCGAATAAGCAATCCATTAGAAGAGTCAAGTAGAGCATAAAATCTACTATCTTCTATGATTTAAAAAGTTTTTCATTAACTTTATCACTGAAACTCAATTTAATAAATAAAATTGAATCATCCCTGCATCACGACCAAGGATATTCATGTAATCATCAATGGTCATGATTATACCGAATAATCCCTGGTCATAATCATACCAACAACTGTCCATCAGTGAACTACAGGCCAATGAGGACTTTCACCACATCATTCGTCACATTACGGTCATGATTATATCGA
The DNA here is from genome assembly GCA_020205615.1 of Panax quinquefolius. Lineage (NCBI taxonomy): Eukaryota > Viridiplantae > Streptophyta > Magnoliopsida > Apiales > Araliaceae > Panax > Panax quinquefolius. The sequence goes on from CM035168.1 coordinate 26,115,264, forward strand.
ATAATCTGTGATCATAATCATACCAAGTCCATCTATGCACGTAAGCCAAAGATTGCTTTCATCACAATATAAGCATGAGGATAATGACAATGACATAATAATTCAATAAAATAAGTTCAAGGATAGATTTTAAAGATTTATAATTTAATTTATACAAAAATCAATAATGTCCAAATTGTCAACATGATACTGCTTTGTGGAGTAAAATTCAAGAATGCTCAGAAGAATATTTCCATTAAAATATACTGGATGAAGCGCAAATATCCAGGATATTCTACTAATTTCATGGAGTATAGAAGTCAAAACTTTAACCAATAGAGTATAATAGAATATATGAAACTGCAAATGGATTTTTGCCCGCCATGCAGTAATCCACATAGACAGATCATTTCCATAATTTAATAAGGAATGAATACAAAGGATCATTCAACATGTATGCGGTAACCACATAGACAGGTTATTCTAACAGAATAATAAAGAATGGAATAACAGAAAAATTCACCATGCATGCGATAGTCCGCGTAGACAGGTTATTCCAACAGAATAATAAAGAATGGAATAATAGAAGAATTCACCAGGCATGCGATAGACCGCACAGACAGGTTATTCCAACTGAATAATAAATAATGGAATAAGAGAACAATTCACCAGGCATGCGATAGACCGCACAGACAGGTTATTCCAATTAAATAACGGAAGAATTCACCAGGCATGCGATAGATCGCATGAATGAGTTATTCCAATGAATAATAAAGAATGGAATACGTAAGAATTCACCGAGGCATGCGATAAACCACACGTATAGATTATTCCAATGAAATAATAAAGAATGGAATAACGTAAGAATTCACCAGGCATGCGATAGACCGCATAGACAGGTTATTCCAATAAAATAACGGAAGAATTCACCAGGCATGCGATAGATCGCACAGACAGGTTATTCCAACGGAATAATAAAGAATGGAATACATAAGAATTCACCAGGCATGCGATAAACCACACAGATAGGTTATTCCAACAGAATAATAAAGAATGGAATAACAGAAGAATTCACCAGGCATGCGATAGATCGCCGCATGAATGTTATTCCAATGTAATAATAAAGAATGGAATAATGTAAGAATTCACCAGCATGCGATAGATCAAGACAGAATGGAGTTATTCCAATGAATAATAAAGAATGGAATAACAACCCTTACGAGTATTGAAAGAAAATAACTCTCTTCATGAATACGAAAGAAATAATACCCCTTACCTTAGAATAAAACTGGATACTGGAATAGAGAGGTAACAAACTTCTCTTATTCTTTCTCTCTATAATTTCTCTCTTTAATAATTGCTCTATAGCTTTAGTGAATTGGTGAGAAATAATGAAGGAATGAGCTTCTATTTATAGGAAAATATAGTTTCAATAATTACACATTTTGGGGCTCGAAATATTACAGTATAATACCTTCATCTTTTCCTTCATTTTTAATTTAGTCCTGCAAGTATTATCAAACTTGCACCACCTCCCCTAATAGTAAATCATTTGAATCAATAGTAAATCATGTGACTCAATAGTTCTAAACATGTGAAAAAATTTATTATAGTATAATACCTTCATCTATACCTCAATTTTTAATTTAGTCATACAAGTATTATCAATCTTGCACCAATTCCCCTAATAGTAAATCATGTGAATCAATAGTACACACATGTGAACACATAGTTATAAGCATATGAATTAATAGTAATTAATTGCTCATTTATCCGGTTAATTACCCGATTGGTCAATATAACCTCCAGACATCAATTATTATCAAAATAAATGTCGATTTTCACTAACACTAATAATTCCCACACAATGGAACTATCAATTTAATCTTTAATCAACATGAACTTATTTATCATTAATATTATAATTCACAATATTTAACAACCAGGTCGTTCTCAAGAAAGAGGGGGCTTTCGGATAAGGATTTCTCCCTATTGGCGCGCAATTAGATTATCTAACCTCTCCTTGACAGAACTTCTAGACATTGTCAATATTGTAAATAATAATATGAATTATTGATTTAATAATATAAACATATTATGCAGATGATACTATGACAATAATTGAATCAATAATATGAGAGATATGATGCAGCAATTACTGTAGCAATAATTGAGTATAACTGAATGACTTCTTACATAAGCATCAATAATTAATACCGTGTGCTATTATGCAACCACGTGTATTACTGTACTTTTACTACCGGGTAGTTCAACAATTTTAACGGTAACACTTTCGTCGTTATTTTTATAAAATGATAATTCTGTCATTTTTTAACTACGACAATACTTCCGTTGTGGGGTCCACCAATGATTGTACTGTTGTACGGATATTCTCTGACAAAAAGAATATTCTTCGACCAAACAAATATTTTATAACAACTTGCATACTTTGTAAATTTTTCACATATCACCCTTAACTTTAACCTTTTATCAATTTAACCATTTATGAAATAAAATAATAATTATAAGAAAATTGAATACTTTCATTTCATAAAATTCGGGGTCTTACAATCTCCCCTCCTTATAAAATTTTGCCCTTGAAATTTACGTATGTACCTGGTATGCCGAAGAGGTTAGGATACCTTGACTTCATTTCATATTCCAACTCTTGAGGTATAACCTTTGAGTGTAGAATATGATCCTTCTTATCCAAGATTTTAACACGTATCTCCTCATACGTTAAATCTTCTGATATCTCATCTAGTTCTAATTTAATAATGTGATTCGGGTCGTCCACATATTTACGTAACATCGATACGTGAAAAATGTTATGAACACGCAACATACTTGGCAGTAAAATGAGTCTATAGGCCATAGTTCCTACTCGATCGAGGATCTCAAATGGGCCAATTAAATCAAGGGTTGAGATTTCCTCTCTTTGTCGATTCTTGCTTCTAGAATAATGCCCTCTTGAACTTTCTTCTTCACATTAATCAGATTCGGGTGTGTAGTTTGAGCAATTTTAACTTTATCGATTATTATCGATTGTACTCATATATTTGTTATCTTCACGTGGGTCCCTAGAGTCTTTAACTCTATCTTCATCATTTGTAAGTTATACGAAATGGGTTTTTTTGTTAACAACATCGCACTCGTAAACGCATACAATCTTTTACTCAACGCGTCAGCTACCATGTTCGCTCTTCCACGATGATATTGAATGGTATAGTCGTAATCTTCAACAGCTCGAGCCAACATCTTTGGCGTATGTTACGTTCATTTTAGTTGAAGAAATATTTGAGGGTTTTAGAAATGGGTTTTGTACTGGGGTCAATTCAAAATTCGATTTCACGCTTTGGGGTAGGCCAGGAAGTTCTTCAAGAATACATCAGGAAATTTATTAACAATAGAAATATCATTCAAAACTGTGACTCTCATCCCAAGACTTGGATAACACGTCACATTGATACCTATCAACTTGCCACCCTTATACACGACGTCCCCTATAGATATTCTGGCTTCGGTGTATTCCAAGACTTGGAAGTCACCAGCGAAAGGCTCGGGGTTCATTACTTATGGCTTAATATGACAATGGTTGACTTTAGTGGTTTGGTTGCTTGAATTCATATAACAGGTTGGTTAGGAATATAAAAGCTAACAACCTTACGAAAAACATGATGAGTAGTTAACCAATCGATTCCTAAAATCAAATAAAAGGCAAGTATTTTCAAAGAAATTGTATAATTAAGTTTTTATTTGTATTTTGTACCATGTATTTGGTGACTCAAGATGGGTGATGTATACCTATTTTGGGGGCGTCACAATTGGTATCAAAGCTTAGGGATATGATCCCTGGCTGAGATGTGAGACAAGAACTAGGAGGTGAGAGACGGGGAATTTCTTCGCTGGTATGACCTACCTAAGTTTATTTGGCATTTAATTGGTCGGTCAGAGTATAGGGATAATATGTGATATGTTAATTAACCCTTGTTTTGTGGCAGTATTTGAAAATGACATCCGAGAATGTTGAGAATAGCAATGGAGCACAGGAGACCGTTGAGTCTCCACAGATTAATAATCATGATAATGTGTATCAGGAAGACAATAATCCTCCTGTAAACAACAACACTGATCAAATGACGAACGACTGTACGTTTAGGAGCTTTTTAGAATTCATGCAAACGAGAGAGACTCCTATTCATAATACAGGTGGAAACAATGGCAACCCACAGTTGGTCACCGCTAAGCAGTTCAAGGAGCTGGGACCACCAAAGTTTTTGGGAAAGCCAGAACCACTTAAGGAGGAGACGTGGATAAAGCAGATCACCAAGATATTTGATGTCTTGGAATGCTCAGAGGAGCAAAAGGTTCCATTCGCCACCTTTATGTTGCGTGAAGAAGCAGATTACTGGTGGGAATCTGTAAAACGTACCCAGCCTGACGCACTTAAGATAGCTTGGGAGAAGTTCCAAGAGTTGTTCAACGACAAGTACTTTCCCAAAAGTATTCGTCAAATGAAGGAGGTAGAATTCATCAAGCTGGAGTAAAATAATATGACCGTGTCGCAGTATGAGGCTAAATTTACAGAGTTGTCTCGGTTTGCATCCCATTTGGTTGATAACGAGGTGTGAATGACGCGAATGTTTCTGCGAGGTTTGAAACCTAAAATACACCAATACCTCATTTCTCATAAACTGTGTTTGTATTCTGATGTTGTGAATAGGGCTCAGTTATTGGAGCGCGATAATGAGTCAGCATAACCAAAAGGTAACGAGCAACAACACGATAATAATCGTATCGGTGGCAATGGCCATCGGAACAATGATAACCATCGTGGGGTAAATTATCATGCCAAGAATGGTAACCACTTCGGTAGTAATCATGGCCAAGATAATAGGAGTGGAAATTTCAAGAAGAGAAGATTTAACGATGATGGAAAGACGTTAGCACCAGCACCTGTTGTTAAGGAAGGAGAACTACCACCGGTCGTATGTTTCAAATGCGGACAGGAGGGACACATCTGTCCAAACTGTAAGCAGCAATCCAAAGCGTGTTTCAATTGCGGAAGAGAAGATCACCTAGCTCGATTTTGTCGTGTAGTGAAGTCAAGTCCAGCTGGGATAGTGATGCCAAAGGATGTCTCAGACAAGTCAAAGTCGGTAGTTTAAGTGAGAGCATTTGTCGAGGAACTCGAACGAAGTTGTCACGGGTAAGTTAATCATAAATTCTTGCGAAGTCTATACCTTGTTAGATATCGGTTCTACCCATTCTTTTATCTCTCTTTCTTGCGCTCAATGTTTAAATTTGACTCCGGAGAAGTTAGACTTTGACTTATTGGATGAAAATTCGTTAGTAGAAACCTTCGTTGCCTCCACTGTTTATAAATCTTGTTGATTCAAATCGACACTTTCACGTTACCTGTCGATCTTTTCCCTTTGAAAATACTTGCCTTTGATGTGATTTTAGGAATCGATTGGTTAACTACTCATCATGCTTTTCGTAAGGTTGTTAGCTTTTATATTCCTAACCAACCTGTTATATGAATTCAAGCAACCAAACCACTAAAGTCAATCATTGTCATATCAAGCCATAAGTAAAGAGCCCCGAACCTTTCGTTGGTAGAAACCTTCATTGCCTCCACTATTTATAAATCTTGTTGATTCAAATCGACACTTTCATGTTACCTGTCGGTCTTATCTCTTTGAAAATACTTGCCTTTGATGTGATTTTAGGAATCGATTGGTTAACTACTCATCATGTTTTTCGTAAGGTTGTTAGCTTTTATATTCCTAACCAACCTGTTATACGAATTCAAGCAACCAAACCAATAAAGTCAATCATTGTCATATCAAGCCATAAGTAAAGAGCCCCGAACCTTTCGTTGGTGACTTCCTTGTGTGGAATGTACCTAAGCCAGACTTTCCGTAGGGGACGTTGTGAATAACGGTGGCAAGTTGATAGGTATCAATGTGACGTGCTATCCAATTCTTGGATGAGGGTCATAGTTTTGAATGATATTTCTATTGTTAATAAATTTCTTTACGTATTCTTGAAGACTTCTTAGCCTACCCCTAGATCGTTAAATCAAATTTTGTATTGACCCCAATACAAAACCCATTTCTTCAACCCTTTAATATTTCTTCAACCAAAATGAATGTATCATGCGCCAAGGACGTTGGCTCGAGCTGTTGAAGATTACGACTATACCATTCAATATCATCGTGGAAGAACGAACGTGGTAGCTGACGCGTTGAGTAGAAGATTGTATGCGTTTACGAGTGCGATGTTGTTAACACAAAAACCCATTTCGTATAACTTAAAAATGATGAAGATAGAGTTAAAGACTCTAGGGACCCACGTGAAGATAACGAATATACGAGTAGAATTGACTTTAATAGATAAAGTTAAAATCGCTCAAGCTACACACCCGGAGCTGATGAATATGAGGAAGATGGTTCAAGAAGGCATTATTATAGAAGTAAGAATCGATGAATAGAGGAAATCTCAACCCTCAATTTAATTGGCCCATTTGAAATCCTCGATCGAGTAGGAACTGTGGCCTATAGACTCATTTTACCACCAAGTATGTCGCGTGTTCATAACGTTTTTAACGTATCGATGTTACGTAAATATGTGGACGACTCGAACCACATTATTAATTTAAGAACTGGACGAGATAGCGGATAATTTAACGTATGAAGATGTACCTGTTATAAGCTTGAAATATATTTTACGCTCAAAGGTTATACCTCAAGAGTTAGAATGTGACGAAGTGTCCTTATTTGTTCGGCATACCAGGTACGTACGTAAATTTTGAGGGCAAAATTTCATAAGGAGGGGAGATTGTAAAATCTCAAATTTTACGAATAAAGATTTAATTTTTTCGAAATATTTTTTTTTCAAAATTATGGTGTGGATTTGAGATAATGTTATAGTTGTGGGTAATATTTATAAATTTTGAAAAGTATGCAAGTTGTTGTATAATATTCGATGGGTTGAGGAATATTTTTTTTGTCGGGAAATATCCGTATAACGGTACAATCATTAGTGGACTCCACAACGAAATTATTGTCGGATTGAGAAAATGACAAAAATATTTTTATGAAAATAACTGCGGAAGTTTTACCGTTAAAACTGTTGAACTTGTAACGCCCCAGAAAATTTGGATTTTTGAGAATTAAATTTTTATTTTGATTATGTGGATTAAATGAATTTAATTAATTATTTATGGGAGTAAGCTAATTGAAGATTGTTTTATGACCTAGACATATCGGAATGTTGTAGTATTTTGGCTGTGTGGTAGAATTAAAATATTTGAATTTCCAAGATGAAAACAAAAGCTTTCCGAGAAATTTTCTGAAAAACACTATTCACACATTTCTGCTCCGGAATTATTTTTGAATTTCCGAGAAATACGTAATGATAGAACTCTAAGACGAGATGGAATATCCAATAATATTTCAGTTATGGAAAACGTAGTTTTTCGCATGCGTACTTAAAATCTAACGATTAGGGAAAGTGAGTTCTGAGAAGGAATTTAAATGTTTATAATGAATTAAAGCGATGCTCGTATAATACGTAAGTATTATACGAGGTAATGAATACGAGTATAATACGAGGTATTATACGAGTATGTATGAATGATGAAATGTTGTATATAATATAGTATACGACTTGAAATACGAGATTAATACGTAGATTATACGTTATAAGACTTTAAACCAAATGTATTGAATTTGTAGGAATGTGTAAGAGATTGTAATGTCTAATTGGGATAATAATAAAGCCCAATACGAAATAATGTTAAAGCCCAATTATTTGTAATGTTAAGTCCTATGTAAGTTATTGAACAAGCCCAAATGTTTGTTTAATTGCAAGCCCAATGTATAAGTTAGGTTAATTAAGCCTTAAGCCCAAAATATTAATCCAATGGGTTTATGTAATGAATAGTATGGAGGTTTAGTAAGGAGGTGGAATGGCTTAATGACCATTAAGCCCTCAATTAGAATTTTCTATAAATAGAAAGCTTGCTAGTTCATTTGTTAGTTGTTAGATTTTCATCCAATAACTTATAGCTTATTGGTTAGAGAGAAAAAGCTACAAAAGCTAGAACAAGTTAGTCTTTGAGAATTCAAGAAGCAAGAAGGAGATTAAAGATTAACCAAGTGATCTTCATAGGTAAGAACTTAAACCATAATTCTCTTTCTCTTCAAATTGTTAGAGAAGTGGGTAGTGGTAGAACATGTATGCTAAGGAATGATAAGAATGATTAATCAATGGACTTAAGTCGTGTAAGTCATGAATAAGTAATTTAAACCTAAATAAGTTATGAACTCATGAGGAATCTAGATGAACTACTCATATGTTTACTTTAATAAGATTGTATGATAATAAGAAGCAAGAATGGTGGTTAAAAGACTTAATCTATAATAAGTCATGAGAAAGGAAGTCATAAGTAGTTTATACTTTTATAAGTTCAAAACTCACAAAAGAATAAGTAATAACTTATCATGTTTAAGTTAATGAAGTATGTATGTTAAGATGTTAGTATGATGGATTGAATCCATTTGAAACGATGAACAAATAATAAAAAATGAAGTTAAGGCAAAATTTATGAGTTTGGACGATAATCGTTGAATTCGTGAAATTCTCGGAACGGAAGTCAAATTTTGATATTGAGCTTGGAAACACTAGTTTTCAATGGAGACAAGTCATATTTGGCATTATAGAGTTGCGAACTCGAAAATGACCGGATTCCAACTTAGAATGAAGAAACGAGAGTTGAACGTTCACGAACGTTTATCGTTTTTGTTAATAATAAACTAATAGGTGAATTTTTAGCAAACAAAGTCAAATAGATAAAATTCTTGCATGAACGTATAGAGTATGTAATTTGTGAACCGGAAGCTTTTGAACGAGCCAATTCGGACTTATAACGAAGAAGTTATGATTCTGGGAGTTTCGTAAAATTTTCAAATTTTGCAAATTAGCTGAGGCACAGAGTTGGCGCCGTGGCGCCAACCCAAGGCCAAATGGGTGGCGCAATAGCGCCAGCAATAAAGTGATCGTCGAGACATCGCTAACTCAAGACCGCATGCATGTGAGATAAAGAGCTAAGTGTGGCGCCACGACGCCAGTCCTAGAGTTTTGACACACAAGAATGTTTACAAGTATAGAAGGAAAGATAACTTATTAGTAATGAAATAAGGTGTTAATATAACATTGCTAAGGCATTGTTATACACTTAATGTATGATGATTAAAGGTTGATAACCAATTAAATGTGAATGTAATGAGAACAACATAATGTGTTAAACTGGCTGTAGAAATTTGTTGACCAAGTTGATTATGAATCCAATGGTTTGCAATACCAGTATGGGTTATGTAATTACTTAATGAATATGATAAGACCTTTCCTAAATCACTGTTATAGTAATGACTTTAAGAATTTAATGTTGTTTAATGAGTAGTTAAACGACGAATGTAAAGTATAAGGAACGTGAACTGTATTCAATAATGATAATGACTATAATGTTGAGAGTTATAACTAAATATTGTTAAATATTATGTGAATGTAAAAGGAATGCAATAAAGTGTACTTAACAAATGACGATCAAGTTTTGAATAATGTAGGAAAGTTAGTAAGCCATGAGGAAGGATAATTAACTCGAAACGAGTTCCATTAATAAAGTAAATCTACGTAAGACATAGAAGAGAAAGAAGTTGGTAAGAATGATGTAAAGATAATGGCAAGCCGGAACAATTAGTAACAAATCTAATGTATGATTAGATTGAGAAGAAGGGTAAGATTTATTAGGAACCATGTATGTTCATTCATAACCTAATGTAGTATGTTATATGGTTATGTATTGTAGAGACCGTAAAGACTGAAAGGAAAAGTTATTTTTACTGTAGCAAACGCTGAAGGCAAGTTTTTCTTAAACGCTTGTCTAACCATCGTGTTAGCCAAGTTTTCTGTAATTCATGTTATGAGATGCATGAAGTATTTTACTAAAGGGTTGATGCCAGTTTTATCTCGGCTAGACTAATCTTGAAGAGTTGATTGATTTATTTACAAGTCTTTCAGAATAGAATTGCTAACGCTATCCTAATCCAATTGTTATCCTACGCCAATTTATTATCCTACACCAATTTATTATCCTACGCCAAATTAAAGACAAACTCTACCTATATTTTTTCTCTCAATCTCAAAAAGCTGATTCTAGTGGAATAGAAAGTGATGAAAAGAGTAAGAAAATTCCAACATACTGTGCTATAGATGAAATTTTATACATATATATTGTTCTTCTACACAAATTAGAACACACAATTAAGTAAAGAGCCCCGAACCTTTCGTTGGTAGAAACCTTCGTTGCCTCCACTATTTATAAATCTTGTTGATTCAAATCGACACTTTCATGTTACCTGTCGGTCTTATCTCTTTGAAAATACTTGCCTTTGATGTGATTTTAGGAATCGATTGGTTAACTACTCATCATGCTTTTCGTAAGGTTGTTAGCTTTTATATTCCAAACCAACCTGTTATACGAATTCAAGCAACCAAACCACTAAAGTCAATCATTGTCATATCAAGCCATAAGTAAAGAGCCCCAAACCTTTCGTTGGAGACTTCCTTGTATGGAATGCACCTAAGCCAGACTTTCCGTACGGGACGTTGTGAATAACGGTGGCAAGTTGATAGGTATCAATGTGACGAGCTATCCAAGTCTTGGATGTGGGTCACAGTTTTGAATGATATTTCTATCGTTAATAAATTTCTTGATGTATTCTTGAAGACTTCTTAGCCTTCCCCTAGAGCGTGAAATCAAATTTTGTATTGACCACAGTACAAAACCCATTTCTTCAACCCTTTAATATTTCTTCAACCAAAATGAATGTATCGTGCGCTAAGGACGTTGGCTCAAGCTGTTGAAGATTACGACTATACCATTCAATATCATCGTGGAAGAGCGAACGTGGTAGTGACGCGCGAGTAGTAGAAGATCGTGTCGCGTTCTGACGAGTGCGATGTTGTTAACATAAAAACCCATTTCGTATAACTTACAAATGGTGAAGATAGAGTTACAGACTCTAGGGACCCACGTGAAGATAACGAATATACGAGTAGAATCGACTTTAATCGATAACGTTAAAATCGCTCAAGCTACACACCCGGAGCTGATGAATATGAGGAAGAAGGTTCAAGAAGGCATTATTCTAGAAGCAAGAATCGATGAATAGAGGAAATCTCAACCCTCAATTTAATTGGCCCATTTGAAATCCTCGATTGAGTAGGAACTGTGGCCTATAGACTCGTTTTACCACCAAGTATGTCGCGTGTTCATAACGTTTTTAATGTATCGATGTTATGTAAATATGTGGACGACCCGAACCACATTATTAATTTAAGAACTGGACGAGATAGCGGATGATTTAACGTATGAAGATGTGCCTGTTAAAAGCTTGAAATATATATTACGCTCAAAGGTTATACCTCAAGAGTTAGAATCTGACGAAGTGTCCTCATTTGTTCGGCATACCAGGTACGTACATAAATTTCGAGGGCAAAATTTCATATGGAGGGGAGATGAAATTTCATAACGGTACAATCATTAGTGAACCCCACAATGAAATTATTGTCGGATTGAGAAAATGACAAAAATATTTTTATGAAAATAACAGCGGAAGTTTTAACGTTAAAACTGTTGAACTTGTAACACCCCAGAAAATTTGGATTTTTGAGAATTAAATTTTTATTTTGATTATGTGGATTAAATGAATTTAATTAATTATTTATGGGAGTAAGCTAATTGAAGATCATTCTATGACTTAGACATATCGGAATGACGTAGTATTTTGGCTATGTGGTAGAATTAAAGTGTTTGAATTTCTAAGATGAAACAGTGTCAGGGCATACTGCTAACTCGCACCGCTGTGCGAGATGAAGAGCTAAGTGTGGTGCCATGGCGCCAGTCTTAGAGTTTTGACACACAAGAATGTTTACAAGTATAGAAGGAAAGATAACTCATTAGTAATGAAATAAGGTGTTAATATAACATTGCTAAGGCATTGTTATACACTTAATGTATGATGATTAAAGATTGATAACCAATTAAATGTGAACGTAATATGAACAACGTAATGTGTTAAACCGGCTGTAGAAATTTGTTGACCAAGTTGATTATGAATCCAATGGTTTGCAATACTAATATGGGTTATGTAATTACTTAATGAATATGATAAGACCTTTCCTAAATCACTATTATAATAATGACTTTAGGAATTTAAAGTTGTTTAATGAGTAGTTAAACGACGAATGTAAAGTATAAGGAACATGAACTGTATTCACTAATGATAATGACTATAACGTTGAGAGTTATAACTAAATATTGTTAAATATTACGTGAATGTAAACGGAATGCAATAAAGTGTACTTAACAAATGACGATCGAGTTTCGAATAATGTAGGAAAGTTAGTATACCGTGAGGAAGGATGATTAACTCGAAACGAGTTCAATTAATGAAGTAAATCCACGTAAGACATAGAAGAGAAAGAAGTTGTAAGAATGATGTAATGATAATGGCAAGTCGGAACAATTAGTAAAAAATCTAATGTATGATTAGATTGAGAAGAAGGGTAAGATTTATTAGGAACCATGTATGTTCATTCATAACCTAATGTAGTATGTTATGTTGTTATGTATTGTAGAGACCGTAAAGACTGAAAGGAAAAGTTATTTTTACTGTAGCAGACGCTGAAGGCAAGTTTTTCTTAAACTCTTGTCTAACCATCGTGTTAGCCAAGTTTCTGTAATTCATGTTATGAGATGCATGAAGTGTTTTACTATAGGGTCGATGCCAATTTTATCTCGGATAGACTAATCTTGAAGAGTTCATTGATTTATTTACAAGTATTTCAGTATAGAATTGCTAACGCTATCCTACGCCAATTGTTTGGTACGGATTCAAGGTAAGCCTGAGTATGAATAAACAAATGTATTTTTCATCGATTATTCAATGGGCACACAAAGTTGCCAAAACTTAAACGTACATACGTTTAACATGATGTAGTGTTGATCAACATAGAGTACTATGGACTTGCAAACTTAGTGTAGGGTTGTCCATTTCAAAGAAATTGTGAAATGCTCATGGTCTTGAGCCAGAATTGATGTTTTACTGAATATTGGTATTGTAAAACGTTTTGAAGGAAAAGAAATGTTATTTTGAATTATTGATAGTACTTCATAATTATTATCCAGTTATTGAAGATATATAATTCCTATGTTTCAAGCATTTTATTTAAAAGAAATTTTTGTATTTGCTGAGCTTGTTATGCTCACTCTTGCTTGAACCATATGAATGCAGCTAGGACCGAACTAGCCGAGAGATCTGACAAGGATAGAGGCAAGACGAAGCTGAACGATTAGTTTACCTTGTAATAAACTAGTAAGTTGTATATATTATAGAATGATGAACAAAGAATGTAATGGTTTTAGAACATGGGAACAGGATGTAATATTATTAATGTAATAAGAATGTCGTTGATACACACATTTTGATGTCGTTTCAATAGAATGAATGTACAGTTATGAGTATCGTGTAACACCATCTATCGGGTTGGAAGATACCCGGATTTGGGGGCGTCACAGGTTGGTATCAAAGCATTAGGTTATAAAACTTAAGGGGGGAAGAACCTTAGGCTAATAACCTCGTTAAGGAAGAAAAATCTGAAGGAAGTAAACTCAAGCTTTACTTCAGTTGAATGAGTTAATAAGGTATTGAGGAAACTTAATACCGAAAGATTTAAAAGAAGGAAAGTAATCCTAAATAAATTAAATGTGATTTGTGATTATACTATGGTGTGTTATGTACTAATCAACATGTTATGTGTTATTGAAGGATGTCGATCGATAGCTTGATGTATAGAGATATACACGAGGTGAGCGAAGAAGTTGTGAACACAGTAGAGCCTGTACCTATGCCGGTGGCAGAGGTACCATTAGTGATTCTAGAGGAGTCGGAGATAGAGGAGTACTTTTTAGAGGAGGACTACTCCGAGGGAGATATGGATATAGCGTCATATATTAATATGATGGTCTATGAGGAGGAGGAAATTGAGGTAACATCGGTTAATACGGTGGTACCTACACTAGAGTAAATACCTCCAGATGCAATGAGAGCATTGTATCCGGCAAAGGTTTGACAGAATGTGCAATCGAGTACAGGCCAGTGTAATCGAGTTAAGAGATTAATTATCTCCATGAAGCTAAGGTGTCTGCAGAAGCAGATTTTGAGTCAGAGCACAATAGACATGTGCTTATGACAAAGCAAGCTAGGGACTATAAGGAACAGGCCGATAAGTTTCGTAAGAAGTTGATTAAGAGAGACCGGAAGATAGCACGGATGTCTTACATCCATAAGAGTGCTCATATGGATTTCAAGCTGAAAGTTTCTTGTCATCCCCTGGAGTCAGGGCAAACTCGAAATACTATTAGTCGGGATACTGTAGCGAAGATTGCAAATGAGAAACACGAGGACGCTGTTATGCATTATTAGAAATCTAGAGTTATAAATATGTTTGTAGTGACATAAAACCCTTTTTGTATAAAAGGGTAGTCTTTTTGTAAATCCCAACTTTTGAGAAGTTCAATTGTAGGATAGAAATGTAATAGCTTCTGGCTCTGGGAGCAGAGTGTAAATAGTTTCAAACTATGAAGAAGCATATGAATATAATGAAGTTTTCATTTAATAAGCTTTGTTATGGTATGAGTTGTTATATGGTGAATAATAACGAAATAAGTAAATAGATAATAATGAAATTCTATCTAATCAGAAAATGCTGTCAAGGAGAAGACAACATAATCTGGAAGCGGAATCAAGTAATTATAATCAAGGGGGGGGGGGTTAAATTAACCCTATGCAAGAGTTCGTTAATTTATTAACGGTTGCATTTAACTAAATCGGGGTAGAGTACCTGCGGAACCTAGGTTAGCCAGAACGACTACCTTTAAAGAATTTAAAAGTATAGGTCCACCGGAGTTCAAAGGAACAACGGACCCATTAGAAGCCCAGACATGGGTAAAGGAAATAGAGAAGGCGTTTGTTATTCAAAACGTATGTGAGGCGCAAAAGACTTCTTTTGCGACTTACATGATGAAAGGGGAAGCTAACTTTTGGTAGGAGGCTCACCAGGGTGAGGCTAGGACAGATGGGGTAATGTGGGAACAGTTCAAGAAGGTTTTCTTCGAGAATTATTTCCCTACAAGAATGCAGGGGAGGAAGGAGATTAATTTCTTAGAACTTAAACTAGGGGACATGATGGTTCCCCAGTACGCGGCCAGATTCAATGAATTGGCAAAGTTTGCTCCACACCAAGTGGACACTAAGGAGAGGAAGGCTCGTAGGTTTGAGCAGAGCCTGAAACCCTGGCTCTATAGTAGGATTTTTGTGTTCTAAAGTGTTTCCTGTGGGACCATTTTGGAAAAGGTGATTATAACCGAGGGTGGTAGTGAGGCGTTGACTCAATATCACAAAGAGAGGGAGAATAAGAGCAAGGGAAAGGGAGGAACCAAGGCAGAGAGTGCTAGTGGTAGTGATAGTAATCCAAAAAGAAAGAATTCTAACTCCGGGAATACTGGAGTGGGACAAGGGGATCCTAAGCGTAAGATCGAAGTGTGTAAGACATGTGGAAAGACTCATCTAGGAGTCTGTCTAAAAGGGATTATAAGTATCTTTAAACATTACGGTAGAGAATGGGGAAATAACTTTCGTTAATTATATTCGTGGAAATGGTTTCATGGATAATAATGGTAAGCAAGTGTTAATAGATAAGCACCAATAATGTTGAGAGAAGTTGAAGTAATTCTCGGTATGAATGGGTTGATTAATCATAGAGCTTTAATAAATTGTTAGAATAAAAGTATGAATCTTCGGTTTTTTAAATTAACTCACGGTAGTATTTTACGGTAATCAAATACCGCGACGCTCTAGTTGTCTAATGATGACGTAAGTTAGGAGGATGTTAAGGAAGAGGATGAGTCGTTACGGTTACGTATCGACTATCGTAATAGGATTAAGTTAGCAGTTGAGAGTGAATACCCATGGCCCAGGATCAATGATCTATTTGATCAGTTGAAGAGGGCAAAGAATTTTTCTAAGATAGAAGTAAGAAAGAAGGAGGAGGTACCTAAGATGACATTCAGAACTCGTTATAGTTATGACAAGTTTTTAGTTATGTCAATTGGGTGGACTAATGTACAGAAGTTAGATTTTTTGTAAGAGGCGTTGAGCAAGTCGGGGGTAAATTGATAAATACCCTTATGAGGTGCTATGATTAAAAGTACCATTAGCGTCACAGGTTGGTATTGTCAAAATGGGAAGTGAGAAAAAAAATAGTTTTCAGGAACTTAAAAGGGAAGTTAAGTGAGGTACCTGTATTGTCTCTATCAGATGATATGGGGAATTTTGTAGTGTATATCGATGTTTCATATAGATGGTGAGATTGCGTGCTTATGTAGCATGGCAAAGTCATTAGGTATGCATCACGCCAGTTAATGGATTATGAGAAGGTCTATCCTACTGATGATCTATAATTGGCAGTTGTAGTTTTTGAATTAAAAATTTGAAGATAGTATTTATACGGTGAGAAGTGTGAGATATACACGGACCCTAAGAGTCTGAAATATATCTTCATACAAAAGGAGTTGAATATAAGGTAGAGAAGGTAATTAGAATGGATAAGAGATTTTGACGTTGATATGTTATATCAATCAGGAAAGTTAACGCTTGGTTTAACGCTAAGTAGTAGGAAGGGTAGGGAAAAGCTATCGATATTAACAACTCAGAATGAGTTAATAACGAAAATGGCAAAAACGGAGTTAGAGGTTAAATTATGGAATGAAGTGGTAGAAATATTATTCACAACATAGACTCAGTCCACGATAATGGAATGAGTTAAGTAACTACATCTAGGTAATGAGGAATTTACGCGAATGAAGAAGAGGATGCATGATGAAGAGAAGATCAAGTATAATCTTGTTTTGAAGGAGGAATTTGAGTTCCAAATAATTCTAAGTTAAAAGCTAATGAAAGGGTAATAACGTAATGTGTCAATAAATATTTAAACTTCCAACTCAAATTATTGATAGGAAGTGACAAGTCATGAAAAATAAGATAATACCTTCGTTGAAGGTGAACTGAAAGAACCACAATGTCAAAGAAGCATTGTGGGAACTTGAGATTAAAATAAAGAAAAATGTTTCTTCAAATGGGGTATGTATTATTAGCGTGATTCTGGGGACAGAATCCTTATAAGGGGGGAAGAGTGTAACGCCCCAGAAAATTTGGATTTTTGAGAATTAAATTTTTATTTTGATTATATGGATTAAATGAATTTAATTAATTATTTATGGGAGTAAGCTAATTGAAGATCGATCTATGACCTAGACATATCGGAATGTCATAGTATTTTGGCTATGTGGTTGAATTAAAGTGTTTGAATTTTCAAGACGAAAACAAAAGCTTTCCGAGAAATTTTCTGAAAAACACTATTCACGCGTTTCTGTTCGAGAATTATTTTTGAATTTCCGAGAAATACGTAATGATAGAACTCTAAGACGAGATGGAATATCCAATAATATTTCAGTTATGGCAAACACAGTTTTTCTCCTGCGGACATAAAATCTAATGGTTAGGGAAAGTGAGTTCTGAGAAGGAATTTAAATGTTTATAATGAATTAAAGCGATGATTGTATAATACGTAAGTATTGTACGAGCTAATGAATACGAGTATAATACGAGGTATTATACGAGTATGTACGAATGATGAAATGTCATATATAAAATAGTATACCAGTTGGAATACGAAATTAATACGTAGATTATACGTTATAAGACTTTAAGCCAAATGTATTTAATTTGTAGGAATGTGTAGGAGATTGTAATGTCCAATTGGGATAATAGGAAAGCCCAATATAAAATAATGTTAAAGCCCAATTATTTGTAATGTTAAGTCCTATGTAAATTATTGAACAAGCCCAAGTGTTTGTTTAATTGCAAGCCCAATGTATAAGTTAGGTTAATTAAACTTAAGCCCAAAATATTAATCCAATGGGTAAAGTTTGATCCATGGGGCAACCCATGGGTGAATTGGTGACCAAGAATTAAGTGGGCAAGTAGACTTAAGTGTTAAGCAAAGGAAAAGTTAAATAACCTAAAGGCTAAGTAAAGTTCTTATGTGTGATAAGCAAGTAAAGTGCTTATGTGTGTTGAGCAGGTAAAATGCATATGTGTGGTAACCAAGTTAACTTAATTGCTAAGTGTTGTGATGGCCAAGTAACTTATTTGGTGAGCAAGTAAACTTAGGGTTTATGTAATGAATAGTATGGAGGTTTAGTAAGGAGGTGGAATGGCTTAATGACCATTAAGCCCTGAATTAGAATTTCCTATAAATAGGAAGCTTGCTAGTTCATTTGTTAGTTGTTAGATTTTCATCCAATAACTTATAGCTTATTGGTTAGAGAGAAAAATCTACAAAAGCTAGAATAAGTTAGTCTTTGAGAATTCAAGAAGCAAGAAGGAGATTAAAGATTAACCAAGTGATCTTTATAGGTAAGAACTTAAACCATAATTCTCTTTCTCTTCAAATTGTTAGAGAAGTGGGTAGTGGTAGAATATGTATGCTAAGGAATGATAAAAATGATTAATCAATGGACTTAAGCCGTGTAAGTCATGAATAAGTAATTCAAACCTAAATAAGTTATGAACTCACGAGAAATCTAGATGAACAACTCATATGTTTACTTTAATAAGATTGTATGACAATAAGAAGTAAGAATGGTGGTTAAAAGACTTAATCAATAATAAGTTATGAGAAAGGAAGTCATAAGTAGTTTATACTTTTATAAGTTCGAAACTCACAAAAGAACAAGCAATAACTTATCATGTTTATAAGTTAATGAAGTATGTATTTCAAGATGTTAGTATGATGGATTGAATCCATTTGAAACGATGAACAAATCATAAAAAATGAAGTTAAGGCAAAATTTACGAGTTTGGACGATAATCGTCGAATTCGTGAAATTCTCGGAATGGAAGTCAAATTTTGATATTGAGCTTGGAAACATTAGTTTTCAATGGATACAAGTCATATTTGGCATTATAGAGTTGCAGACTCGAAAATGACCGAATTCCAACTTAGAATGAAGAAACGAACGTTGAACGTTCACGAACGTTTATCATTTTCATTAAAAATGAACTAATAGGTGAATTTTTAGCAAACGAAGTCAAATAGATAAAATTCTTGCATGAACATGTAGAGTATGTAATTTGTGAATCGTAAGCTTTTTAACGAGCTAATTCGGTATTATAACGAAGAAGTTATGAGTCCGGGAGTTTCGTAAAATTTTCAAATTTTGCAAACTAGCCGAGGCACAGAGTTGGCGCTGCGGCGCCAACCCAAGGCCAAATGGGTGGCATAGCAGCAAGGCCAGTAATGTGTCGAGGCATACTGTAACTCGCGCGCCAAGATGCGAGATGAAGTGCTAAGTGTGAATGCTACGCTTAGTCCCGTAGTTTTGATGACAAGAATGTTTACAAGTATAGAAGGAAAGATAACTCATTAGTAATGAAATAAGGTGTTAATATAACATTGTTAAGGCATTGTTAGACACTTAATGTATCATGATTAAAGGTTGATAACCAATTGAATGTGAACATAATGAGAACAACGTAATGTGTTAAGCCGGCTTTAAAAATTTGTTGACCAAGTTGATTATAAATCCAATGGTTTGCAATACCAGTATGGGTTATGTAATTACTTAATGAATATGATAAGACCTTTCCTAAATCACTGTTATAGTAATGACTTTAGGAATTTAATGTTGTTTAATGAGTAGTTAAACGACGAATGTAAAGTATAAGGAACGTGAACTGTATTCAATAATGATAATGACTATAACGTTGAGAGTTATAACTAAATATTGTTAAATATTACGTGAATGTAAACGGAATGCAATAAAGTGTACTTAACAAATGACGACCGAGTTTCGAATAACGTAGGAATGTTAGTAAGCCATGAGGAGGGATGATTAACTCGAAATGAGTTCTATTAATGAAGTAAATCCACGTAAGACATAGAAGAGAAAGAAGTTAGTAAGAATGATGTAAAGAAAATGGCAAGCCGGAACCAATAGTAACTAATCTAATGTATGATTAGATTGAGAAGAAGGGTAAGATTCATTAGGAACCATGTATGTTCATTCATGACCTAATGTAGTATGTTATGTGGTTATGTATTATAGAGACCGTAAACACTGAAAGGAAAAGTTTTTTTTACTATAGCAGACGCTGAAGGCAAGTTTTTCTTAAACATTTGTCTAACCTTCGTTTTACCCAAGTTTTCTGTAATTCATGTTATGAGAAGCATGAAGTGTTTTACTAAAGGGTCGATGCCAGTTTATCTCGGCTAGACTAATCTTGAAGAGTTGATTGATTTATTTACAAGTCTTTCAATATAGAATTGCTAACGCTATCCTACGCCAATTATTTGGTACGGATTCAAGATAAGCCTGAGTATGAATAAACAAATGTATTTTTCATCGATTATTCGATGGGCACGCGAGGTTGCCAAAACATAAATGTACATACGTTTAACATGATGTAGTGTTGATCAACATAGAGTATTATGGGCTGATCACCCAGAAGTGCTCGTAAGATATGTCGGACTTACGGACTTGGTGTCGGGTTATCCTTTTCAATAAAATTATGAAATTCTCATGTTCTTGAGCCAAAATTGATGTTTTACTGAATATTGTTATTGTAAAATATTTTGAAGGAAAAGAAATGCTATTTTGAATTATTGATAGTACTTCATAACTATTATCCAGTTATTGAATATATACGATTCCTATGTTTCAATCATGTTATTTAAATGAAATTGTTTTACTTGTTGAGCTTGTTATGCTCACTCTTGCTTTAACCATATGAATGCAGCTAGGACCGAACGAACCGAGAGATCTGACAAGGATAGAGGCAAGACGAAGCTGAACGATTAGTTTACTTTGTAATAAACTAGTAAGTTGTATATATTATAGAATGATGAACAAAGAATGTAATGGTTTTAGAACTTGGGAACGGGATGTAATATTATTAATGTAATAAGAATGTCGTTGATACACACATTTTGATGTCGTTTCAATAGAATGAATGTACAGTTATGAGTAATGTAACGCCCCATAAAATCGAAGCTTTTGTAAATACTCTTAATAATGAATAAAATAATATTATTTATTATTATTATGTATTCGTAAGATGAATGTCGTTATATAACCTAGAAACCCCGAAATGTCGTAGTATTTTAACTACGTGAATGAATTAAAGTGTTTGAATTTCTAAGACGAAAATAAAAGCTTTTCGAGAAATTTTTTGAAAAATACTATTCATCGATTTCTGCTCGGGAATTATTTTTGAACTTCCGAGAAATACGGAACGTTATAATATCAAGGTGAGATGGATTATGTAATAATAATCTATATATAGAAAACGTAATATTTCGCATGCGGACCTAATTTGGGAACGTTAGGTTTATTAAGTGTAAAGGAAAGGAAGTTGTAATTGTATGATGTGTATGCATTGTATGAGGTAATGAACATAAGTATAATACGACGTATTATACTATTAAGAATGGAGAATGAACTAACGTATAATACGAATTAATATACGAGCTAGCATACGAGAATTATACGTGGTATATATGTTAAGTTATTAATGAAAGGTAATGGACTTGTAGGATTATTAGCCTAATGGGAGGAGTCTAATAGAATGTGGTACTCAAGTCCAAGTGTTTGATAAATTATAAGTCTAAACTTTTGTAGCATAAGCTCAACAAGAAATTAGCTTGATTAGTTAACAAGCCCAATGACTAAGCCATGATCCATGGAGCAATCCAAGTGTAAATGGGTAGACTTGATGGGCAAGAACTTTGTGTGATGACCAAGTATAAGAAGTTGTTAGCAAGTAAACTTGGAGGTTAAGTTATGAATAGTAAGGAGGTGTAAAGTGAGGAGGTTATTAAGGAGGTTGAATAAGGAGGTGGGATGGTATTATTGACCATTTTACCCTAGCTTTGAGTGGCCTATAAATATCAAGCTTCATTTCATTTTGTTGCTTGTTCAAATTTCATCCAACTCCTCTCAAGATAAGCTACTTATTTGGTAGAGAAAATAAGTCACTTAAGCACTTATAAGCCACTTCAACTTTTGCTAGATTTTCCAAAGTGAATTGAAGTCATAGTCTTCAAGGGTAAGACTCATATCTTTTACCTACATCTCTTATATGATAGGATTGATAAAGAAGGGAGATCGTTTGTTAAGAACATGTAATAAGTTATTAAGGAATGAACTTAAGTCGAATAAGATGAATAAACAACTTGAACTCTAATAAGTTGATAGAATCATGAAGAACTTGTCATATATTTGTCATATGATGTTAGTATGTTGATTATAGTATGAGAACATTGATTGAGGGACTTATGTCCATGGTAAGTCATAAGCATGAGAATTAGTAGTTCATAAGTTAAATAAGTCATTGACTTATGAGAATAAGTCAAACCCTACTTTGACTATAAGTTGGTCTAATAAGTAATATGTGATGTTGATATGTTGATTAAAATCCATTTAGAATGATTAGTAATGAAGTTTTTCCGGAATTCACACGATTGGACGATTATCGTCGAATTCGTGAAATTCTCGGAATGGAAGTTGTTTTTTGTGTTTAAAGTCGGAAACGTTGGTTTTCGATGGAGACAAGTCATATTTGGCATTATAGAGTTGCGGACTTGAAAATGACCGAATTCTGACTTAGAACGAAGAAAAGAGCATTGAACGTTCACGAACGTTTATCATTTTCGTTAAAAATGATCTAATAGGTGAAATTTTAGCAAACAAAGTCAAATAGATAAAATTCTTACATGAACACATATAGTACAAAATTTGTGAACTGTAGGCTTTTGAACGAGCCAATTCGGACTTATAACGAAGAAGTTATGCGTCTGGGAAGTTCACAAAATTTAAAATCTACAAAAATTATCTGAGGCACACGAGTCCTACTCATGCCGGCGCGACTCACGTTTCTTAAAGCTCAAATCGCAGTGTGAGGTCGAACTGAAAGATATCGCTAACTCGCACCGTGGCACGAGATGCAGAGTTAAGTGTGGCACCGCGGCACCAGTCCTAGAGTTTTGATGAACAAGAATGTTTACAAGTATAGAAGGAAAGATAACTCATTAGTAATGAACTAAGGTGTTAATATAACATTGTTAAGGCATTGTTAGACACTTAATGTATGATGATTAAAGGTTAATAATCAAGTGAATGTGAATGTAATGTGAATGACCTAATGAGAAGTCAGAAACCATAATAACAAATCTAAGTCAGGATTTAGATTGAGATGAAGGGTAAGATATAATAATATACCTACTTGATTATATAAGACCTAATGTGGTATGTTATATGATCATGTATTGTAGAGACTTAGAGACTTAAAGAGTACGAGTGATAATCAGTAAGCAGATGTTGAAGCAAGTATTCTAACCCTTCTTCCAGTTTAGTCTGGACAAGCTTTGTAATTCATGTATTCTTTCACATGAAATTTTAAAGATGAAGTCTAAAGCCAATTCTTTCGGCTACACTTATATTATGATTTTGTCAAGCATGATTAATGTTTACCGAGTTATATTGGTATGGTTTTCAATCGAAGACCAAGTATGCTAAAATGTTTTTGTCGTTTAACAACAGACACATGAGGTTGTCACAACTTAAATATACACACGTTTAATGAATGTAGTGTTGATCAACATAGAGTACTATGGGCTGATCACCCAGAAGTGCTCGTAAGCTATGTCGGACTTACGAACTTAGTGTCGGGTTGTCCTTTTAAAAAGAAATTATAAACTGCTCATAGTCTTGAGCTTTAGTTGATATTCTACTGAATATTGTTGTTGAAAAACATTTTGAATGAAAAGAAGTGCTATTTTGAATTATTGATAGTACTTCGTAATTATTGTTAAGTTACTGAAGATATATGAGTTCTATGTTTCAAACATGTTGTTTTCCATTTTTTAGGAAAATGGGGAAATGTTACATGCTATGTAATGTGTCCATTTTTTAGGAGTGTTTAAGGTTTTCCTGCAAAAAGGATGTCAGTTGTTTTGATTATAGGATAGCATGACAAGTCTTGATATGAAAAAGGAATGCATGTTCACATATTCCTTTATATTTCCATTACATATATATTGACATGGAAATGAAATTACAAGTAATTGAAATTACAAGTAATTGAAATGGGAAGGTATGAAGAGACTTCCCTCCGCGTTTGGTTTATTAGAGGCTGACCTATCTTAGGCTACCCTCGCAACTTTTTGGCATGAAGGTCCCTAGATCATTGCAATTTACTTGATGGGAAGTAAATTCAATCTTTCAACTGGAGTGAATATGGGTGGTGCCTTTCTTGAGCATTGTTGAATTAGTCTCCCAACGAGTCCAGTAATCAAACACTGACAAGTTAGCCTCCTGGTGGAGGAATCACACAACATACATTCACATACATCGCGTCTCACCGCATGGAAATGATGACATGGACGAAGCACTAATATCACAGGCAGATATGGTGTAAAGCACTAAAGTGCGGTAAATAAAGCATTAGTACATATTCATTCAAGTGTAAATGCAGTATTCACACATAAGCAGATAAAAGTTTTTGAAAAGCTTGAATAGCGGTTTAATCCCTCTTACTGGAATCCCCAGCGAAGTTGCCACCCGTCGACGTCAGGATATTTTATTTGTCCCTTTCTATTCTTGTCTTTAGGTGTTCTCATTTCAGGTGAGATTTGTTTGAAAAAACAAGTTTAAAAAGGTACGACATGTATATGTCGACGATTTGACTGTGAGAGTCGCCAGTTGGTATTTTTAAATGGTTGCACCAACTCAACCGAAAAAAGGTTTGAACAAAGATCCGTGTATTTGACACTTTTTAACTGGTCTGAGAAACCAAAATTTGTTAGGGTCCGGGGGCTTGATTAAGTGATGGGAAGGTGTCAGGCACCCCCCGACTTCTGTGATAACACGATTATCGCCACTTTTCATTTAAACTTTTATCCGTGTATGTGTGTGTGTAGGGAATGTGTGCAGTTGTTTGGAAGTAGTGCTATTCCTCGTTTGCACCTATATACAAAGGGTTTGACTTTTGTATAAAGGTATAATTTTAACAAGATATAGCAGTGATGTTTTGTAAAACAGGTTTTTCAAACCCTTGTGCTCAATAGTAATTGAGGCCTTCGATACTTCCATTTTATTAAGTGTTCGGCTTGATTACTTTTATTTTTGAGATGCGAGGCATCTTTGAGAAAATAAGATACATAGCAGTGCCGAACTCCTTGTGGGCATGAGAGCCATCTAAGAAAATTCAAACACCGTAGATAATTTACAAGCTGGCTGCAGCTGCAAAATGTCCATCACAGGAACCGAATCTAGATTCAGAAGCTGAATCTGTGATCACATGATTCCTAGGCTCACATGGAAAAGCAGTATGTACAAAAGCTAGAAAAAGAACTAGATTTGAGTAAATCTAAACAATACCAACTTCAACGGTTCCAGTTTAGTTACTATAAACTGGTTAAAGTTAGAAATAGCCAGATTGAGGCAAATCTAGCCCATAGGCTGAAAGATTAAATATCTACATTATGAAAGCAATAAAGCAAATATTTATATAAAATCAATAAATATATATAAGTATATACATACTGACGATCAACTAACATGAAGTAAACTCCAGGTAGGACTTATATATATATATATATATACTTATATATAATGTTATATATATAAGCAATAAAAAGCCACGGATAGATGATCCGGGCATATCCACATAACGTTACTCTCAACGTTAATAGATATAATTATATAGAAGTAATAAAAAGCTTAAAAACCTAAAAAAATCTTAGAGTGGGCTGCCAAGAAGACTTCAGATAGCTTTTGATGACCGAAAACTTGGTTTCCACCGGTTAAACTTCAGTATGTAGTAAAACACGAGCTTACAAGTGTTTAAAAAGAAGAATAACTTAGTTTAGAGCACTCTAGCAATGTTTACAGACTGAAATGGATAGAGTTTTCTCTCCTTTTTTCTTTTTTTTTCAAATGAGCTGGCAAGAGCTCATATTTAAAGACCCGATGACCGCGAGTCTACCTGCAATAGCCCGGGGTACCCCAGGCCATGTACATCCCTTTGTCTCGAAGTACGTGCACTTTGGCTACGCGCTATCTACTCGAACCTTCATAACTTTTAATCCGGGCTTCCGATAAAGGAGTGTTGTACCTTTTTGGAAAGTTGTTGTCGAGAGCTACACAATGACATGAGATTAGAAGTTGTACGAAACAAGGAAGATAGGTCCAGGACCAGATCTCCAAGTCTTCAAATTCCATCCGGTGTGCTGTCTTTTGTAGTAGTCACTCGGGATTTGAGCGATGGTTCTTGTGGGATAACTTAATACCTAGTGTGGATTAAATTGTGTTGAGACGATGTGAATGTCGCATTGAGGTGGCAAAATGACAATTTTGCACCCACCGGGGTTATCTCTAGCTTTTGTACAGATATAGCAGTTGTTGCTCAAGGTTATCTCTGAGATTGGGCTGCTATGAATATTTAACGTCCTCGGGGTTATCTCCGAGGTGGCTTGACCTCCTAGAGTTATCTTCGGGGTTGGAATTGAGTGTCCCGGGATTGAAACTGACTCTTCCGGGATTATCTCCGGAACTTGTGTTTCCGGGGTTGAAACTAAGTTGACTTCTAGGGTTATCTCTAGAAGACGATTTTGCCCTCTTGCAGGGTTAGTAACAGGAATGAAAAATTTTAAGTGTCTACAACTGCTTTTATACATATATTTGCCTCAACTACATTCGCAATGTAGATATTTAATATTCCAGCATGTGGAGTAGATTTATCTATATCTAACTATTTCTAAATTTAACCGATTCAAAAGTGACTAAACTAGAACCGTTGAAGCTAGAATGGTTTAGATTTATTTAAATCTAGTTTCCTTTCTAGCTTTTATACATATTAATCTATCATGTGAGCTTAGGAGCCATGAGATTGAAGATTCAGCTTATGAATCAAGATCTGATTCCCACGATGGACACTTTTCAGCTGTAGCCAGCTTGTAAATTATCTATGGTGTCTAGATATCCTTTGATGGCCCTCATGACTATAAGAAGCCCAACACTACTATGTATCTTATTTTCTCGAAGATGCTTCACATCTTGAAAATAAAATCAATCAAGCCGAATATGGAATAAAATAGAAGTATCAAAGGCCTCGATTACTATTGAACATAAGGGTTTAAAAACCTGTTTTCCAAAACATTACTACTATATCTTGCCTAAAACTAAACTTTTATACAAGCTAAATCCTTTGTATATAGGTGAAAACAAGGCATAACACTACTTCCAGATAATTTCACATAGGCCCAATAAACACATACACACATATGCAGATAATTAGGGTAATTAAAAAGTTATGGTATCCGTGTTTTCACCGAAGTCGGGGGGTGCCTAACACCTTCTCCTCGCTCAATCAAGCCCCCAAACTCAACGAATCTCGATTTCCAAGGAATGTTAAACAATGTCCAACCATTGGGCCTTTCTGTAAACCTTTTCAAAATCGGTTGAGTTGGTATAACCATTTCAAAACTACCAACTAGTGACTCTATTTTCAAATTGTCGACATTTACATGGAGAACCTTTTCAAAATCGCTTTTTTAGACAAAACATAACCAATTGAGAACACAAAAAAGGCGAGAACAAAAAGGGACATAATTTTTCTAACGTCGACAGGTGGTGACTCTATTGGGGACAGTAGAGGGCTTAAGCCGTTGTTCAACCTTTTCAAAAACCTTTTTTATCTGCTTATGTAAATGTTGCATTTACATTGAAAGGATGTGTACTAATGCTTTATTTACTGCACTTTAGTGCTTCGCACCATATCTGCCTGTGATATTAGTGCTCCGCACTTGTCATCATTTCCATACGATGAGACCCAATATATGTGAATGTATGTTTTGTGATTCCTCCACCAGGAGGCAAACCCGTCGGTATTTCATTACTGGACTCAAGGGAGACTAATCATGCGAGGCTCAGGAAAGGCATCACCCAGATTCGCTCCAATTGAAAGATTGGATTGACTTCCCATCCAGTAAATTACAATGATCTGGGGACCTTCCTGCCGAAAAGCTATGAGAGTAGCCTAAGATAGGTCAGCCTCTAATAAACCAAACGCGAAGGGAAGTGTCTTCATGCCCTTTTTTAATTACGTGTAATTTCAATCCCATGTAAATCTCAATGTAATGGAAAATATAAAGGAAGATGTAAATATGCATTCCTTTTCATATCAAGACATGTCATGTTATTCTTTCATGAAAACAATCGACATCCGCTTTGGCAGAGAAACATTAAAACACTCCTAAAATGCATACATTGCAAAAACATGCAAATTTCTTTATACCCAGACTAAACTACTTAGTCTTTTTTTAGGGAAACGATTGTTCATGTTACCTGTTCAAAGTCCAAAATAACACTAAGCCCACTTCAAAACATGGCTACAAGTGCCCAGCCTGATCCTACTCTGGATTCCCGAGAAAAGTTTGAGGGATTAAGGAATCAGATAACATAATTGGTTGTCCTTCTGAAAGAACTAAATAAGCAAACTCAGGGTCCACAAATGCTCGTTCAAACAGAATCCTCTGCATAGGGAGGAATCCAGGGTACTGACAAAGAAGTACAGATACCTGAGTCTCAGACTGAGAAGTTCAACAAAACCCCTAAAATCACCCATCTTAAAGAAGATCAAGACACTGGTGATATTCAGAAGAAAGTCCAACAAATGGAAGAGACCATCTGGTCAATCAAAGGGACTGGAACACATGGAAGAATTACTTACTTAGAACTTTCCATCTTCCCCAGGGTTCATTATCCGGACAAATTTAAGGCTCCCAATTTTAAGAAATATGATGGATTGGGAGATCCTTACACTCACTTAAAAGTGTTCATTGGAGAACTCAAATCCTACGTCGAGAATGTAAAACTGAGAATGCAGTTATTTCAAAAGAGTCTAACTGGAGAAGCTAGAGCATGGTATGCCAGATTGGATAACTCCAAAATCCATAGGTGGGAGGAACTAGCCCATGCTTTTCTAAATCAATACAGATTCCAAACGTAAATGGCTCTAGATAGATATGCCTAAAGATGGAGGCGTCTGGCTGCTCAAGTGATCCCATCCATGACAGAAATTGAGATTGGAATTACCTTCATTGACATTCAAGAAGCTCCATTTTATGAGAGGGTCCTAGTAGGCATATGAAAAACATTCTCAGAAATAATATACAAGTCAAACCATTTGTATATAGGTGAAAATGAGGCATAGCACTACTTCCAGATAATTGCACATAGGCCCAATAAACACACACACATGCAGATAATTAGGGTAATTAAAAAGTTACAGTTTTCGTGTTTTCACGGAAGTCGGGGGTGCTAGGTTTGCAATATTTATGAACACAATCAAATTGCACAAATTAAGCGAAAGTATTGAAAACCAGAGTTTTAAAATTTTACAAACCATATACCCAGATCATCCTTTATGCACAATTATTAATTAAACGAAAATATGAAGAACAAGAATCATACCTTTGAAGTTTTGAGCCTCCTCGGGTACAAGTTCACCTCCAAATCCTTTCGCGTTCAACTTGAATCCACCAGGTTTGGTTCTTTCCTTTGATCAACGTTAGCCACCCAAGTGTTTGGCCTTTAGAGGTGATCCACCAAGGAATAAGAAATATTCAAGAAGAATGGTGGTTGGCTAAACCCTAGTTTTTCTATCTCTATAGAAAAAGTGTACTCTCCAACAATTGGAATCACGTATGTTATGAAAACGTCAACTACTCTCACCCATAATAAGAGTCCTCTTATTTATAGATGTGGACAACCCTCCTTAACAATTAAGGAATTGGGTTTTATTTTAATTAATTAAACTCCTTTAATTAATTTAACCTCCTAAGCTTATTAGAAATATATGAGAGTACTTTTATTAATTAATTCTCAAACTCCTTTAGGAATAATAATAATAGTAATAATAATAATAATAAGACTCCTCTTATTAATTTATATTTAATATTTCCAAAATATTAAATAATAAATATTAAGCTATTTAATTTATTCTATCACCATTGATTAAATTAAATATTCTTAACTTATTATTACGATTATGCCATTAACTTCATAAATAATTATTCTTCCTTTTATGTTGTGACCCTTTAGGTTCTTCATATTAAACCTAGGTTGTGAATAAATCAATTAGAACAATTATAATCTTATTTAAATAAATAAATTAAACTATTAATTTATTTAAATAAATAATATTTATTTTACAATAGGGATAAGCCTCCTTAACGATCAATGACTTTCTAGATAATATAGAATTCAACATTAATCATAAAAGAACTTTTGAGTAAATAGTTACTGTACAATTCAATCTTTCCACCATACAATATCGCAATTAAATATAAGACATGGAATTACTGTCAAGTCTTATTTTATTTAATTATATGTATTTCTATCCTTAAATGCGCAACTCCAAATAATACAAATTAGAAACTCCTTTCTAATTTCATTCTACCTTGGCCAAGGAATACTAGGTTGTCATTTATCGAATAACATATGACATTTCTCTTCTTTTACTAGAAGTGGAAGATTTTTTATTGATCATACATTATCTCCATGTGCAACTTATTATTACCAAGCATACCCTTTGATATACCCTAAGGGTCTTAAGGAATAAGTCAAAGTATAACTCATCATACACAAGATACTATAATGATCTCAAGTCCAAAGATCACTTGTACTACTATTACTACAGGAATTCCTATTGACAGGCAAGTAAAACTCCATTAGGTATTCCTTAGTGAGCCACGTTCAGTGAACTTATTCTCTAATAAGCACCTACATACTTGGTTTAGTGTTTCCACACAAAATGATCATGAGATCAATCATCCTCATCTAATGAGCAAGCAACGTATGTATCAATCTATCCGGTTCACTAATCCCCAATTAAGTAATCCAACGATTGGGAACTATTTTAGGTTTAAACTTTCTAAGAATTTAGATCTCATTAGAATGATCATTATCATTATTCTAAAAGCATTGCTTAAAACTATGGGTTTATCACATATTATAAAACAACATCATGTAGATAATTAAAAGTCTTTAATAAATTAATACTTTTTATTAATAAGTGAATTAGATTGTTACAAAGTATATGCTTTATCATCAAATATGATTAGCTTGTGTGCATATTACTTTCAATCTCCCACTTGAACTAAAGTCCATCGCCATGGTATCTCATACCCTTCTTATCTAAGTGACGATTATCCTGTTGTTGGATAAGCTTTAGTTAATGGATATGTAATGTTATTCTTGAGAGTCCACTATCTCTATATTGATTTCGCATCCTAGGAACTATTCCTAGTTCTGTTATGAACTTTTCATCCAAACAATCAACTTGCAGCTTCATTTACAGCTATATACTTCGTCTTTATCACTAAACCAACAACTCTTTGATGTTTAGAACCTTTCCAATTCACTGTACCACTGTTCAAGGTAACACTTTACCTTAAAGTTGATTTTCTATCATCTTGGTCTGTCTGAAAAAACTTGAGTCTGTTAAGCCCTCTAGTTTTAATTTAAACCCACCATAAATTTTAATCACATCCTTAGTACCGGTTAAGTACTTTAAGATGTTTTTCACTATCTTACATTGATCTTCTCCAGAATATGACCGATCAACAACAAGTCTCGTATATTTCATTATATACATGATTGTCACTCATACGATCTCTCTTTTTAGGAGTCTATGAGGACTATTAATAGAGATACACTCCATGACTCATCAACATGAGACATCTCTTGGAGTTTGTCATGCTAAACAACTTTCCTTGGGTTAAGTCGAGCATCCTATTAAATCTATATATATAGATTTGTATCCCTAATAACGATACTCTTCCCAAATCATCTGTGGAGGAATGTTTAGACAACTTTATCTTTACTAATTGTAGCATTAGTATGCCATTCATTATCCATAATATATCAACATATAATACTAGAAATGCCATGACGCTCCCACTAACCCTTTTGTACACACTAGTTTCATTCTTGTTTTCGATAAAATAATTTTTTTTTGATTGTTTCATCAAAAAGAATGTTCCATTTTTAAGAAGCTTGCTTCAATCCATTTCTCTGAGTGTCTACAACTCTTACCTCATCATATGTAACTGGATCATTATCTTCTATGATGTGTACCTCATTATCATCATCCATGATGAATCCATATCTCCCAAGTATCTTCGGTACTATTCAGTTGTGGTACAATAGGTCTATCTATAGGTTCCTCTTATTTGACTTATAGTGTTTTGTGGTTCTTGAACTCTTCAAGATCTATTATCCTCCCACTAGCCCCTTCAATGATAAACATCTTTATCTTAGAAGGCAGCATGTTTCGCAACAAAAACCTTTTGTTAAGTAGGATTATAGAACATATACCCTAAACTTACTTTAGGATGTCCCACAAATTTGTACTTATCAAATCTTATCCCAAGCTTATCCTTTGAATCCTTTTCACATAAGCTGGACAACCCTTTACATTAACTTACTTAAAATTAGGAATCCTTCCTATCTATAACTTTTCTTGTGGTCAGATTTTGAGGTTACCTTTTTCGTAGATATGCAGTCATTTCTTGGACATTATCCTAGAAGGATGATGGAATGTCAGTAAAATTATTATGGACCGCACCATGTCCAACAAGGTACGATTTTTCCTTTCAGATACATCAATCAATTATTGCGTATCAGGAGGCATCCATTGTGAGAAAACCATTTGAGATGATCTAGAGACTCATTGCACAATTATTCCTTCCTTGATCTGATCAAAGAATCCTAATACTTTGCCAATTTGTTTCATTTCTGAATTCTTTAAACCTTTCAAATAATTCACAATTGTATTTCAACAAATACACACATTCAACTTTTTGAACGATCATCTCTTTTTCTTATACTAGTTTGTTCAATTTGCAAAATAATTTTTACGTAAGTCAAGTACACAAAATCCATTAAGTAATATTTCAGTTCTATACAAAACATTGTTATTATTATAAATAGAACAATAATTGTTCTTAAATATAATACCAAAGATTTCATTGTCCAACAATAAAATGGAAATATTGTTTCCAACAAGAACTGGAATACAATAACAACTTATTGACTTAATAGACTTGCCTGTATGCTATGCTAAACAATAAGTTCTTATGGCTAATGTAGTAACTTTTGCATCATTTCCACACATGGGATTACTTATCTTTGTTTAGCTTTCTACTTCTGCTTGGTCCCTTCATAAATCTATATTTATAATAACCAAAGCCGGTATCCAATACCCAAGTAGAACCTTGACTTACAGAAAAATTTATTTCAATCATGAACAAAAACTATATTTGTAACCAAAGCTTCACTAAGCTTCTTTGGTTAGCCTCTGCAAGATGCTTCTCGCACTTTCTTTTTCAGTATCCAGGCTTATTTACAATGGAAGCAAACTCCTTTGCTATCCGTATCAGTTTTGTTCTTATTATCCTTTGTTTTTTCCTTTTCTATTTACCTTCTTAGAATCGTTCTTCTTTTTAGAAGATCCTTTGACCCCTACCAGTAAGACTTGGTCTTTCTTGGTTGGAAAGTTTTTCTCACTATTTTTTAACATGTTAAGAAAATCAGCGATGCTGATATCTAGCTTATTTATATGAAAAAATCATAACAATTGTGAAAGGAGTCCGGGAGTAACTGCAAGATCAAATCTTAGCTCAACTCTTTATCCATGACTAAGCTTGTTTTCCTAATTATTCAATCAAATTGATTTTGTTTAGGACAAGTGTCTGTACTGTAGTGTCGTTGGTCATTCGAGATCGGAAGAGCTCCTTAGATATCTGATATCTATTAGTCCTACTTTCCTCACATCAACTACTTGACGTGTAGGAGTATAGTATGAGCATCCATAGTTTTATGCTGACGCTGAAGCTCGTTACTCATGGATGCGAGTATGATTCATTGAGCCAACTGTGCATCATCTTGTCACTTTCTAAAAGTAGCAATCTCTTCCTTAGAGGCATTGTCTGCAACCATTACAGGGATAGGCGTATTAAGGACATAAGATATCTTTTAAGCCGTGAGAACAATTCTCAATTTCCTTAACCAATCCGTTTAATTCGGTTCGGTTAAATAGCATCTAATATGCTTTGCAGTGATAGTAATTTAGACATTATAAAATTCTATAAATGAATTTGTAATTAACAACATTTTAGCATACATTCTTTTATTAATTACCAAAATAAATTAGGTCTTATTTTAAATTGGTATCTCCCATTATTTTCTTCAAACTATATTACCCTCAATATATATAGTTCGGAAATATTTAATTAAAGATATGCTAGTGAGAATAAGGAACTCATTTCAAATATATGTAGCCTTGTGTGTGCATAACAAACTATATATAAATAAATAGGTAGACAACTCTTGTCAATTACATCAACTATACAACTCCTTGTATTTTGCCTCTTAAATCATAATGGTCAAGTGTGTGCACATCCAAACTAAAATGATTTAAGTTAAGTCAGACCAAGCATTTCCATATAAGTGAAGAGAAAACTACAGCCCTTGTGTGTGCACAACAAAGCAGTAATGTTCAATTCCTTATAAACATCATATGTAATAAAAAAAACATCTTAAATATTTAATACTTACTTTTGTGTGCACGACAAACTCATATTTGTCCCTTTTCATTACTTGTTCTTTGGTGTTCTCATGTTATGTGAGATTTGTTTGAAAAAACAAGTGAAAAAGGTCTGACATGTGTAATGTCGACGATTTGACTTTAAGAGTCGCCAGTTGGTGGTTTTAACTGGTTGCACCAACGCAACCGAAAAAGGTTTGAACATTGACCCAGTGATGTGACACTGCTACGGGTTTGTGAAACCAAGATTCATGTGGGTTCGGGGGCTTGATTATGCGGAGGGAAGGTGTTAGGCACCCCCCGACATCCGTGTTGCCACGGTGACCGGCACTTTTCAAGAAACTGTTATATGAATGTGTGTGTGTGTATGGATCAATGTGCAATTATTTGGAAGTAGTGTGAGGCCTCGTTCGCACCTATATACAAAGGGTTTGAATTTGTTGAAAAATTTGGTTTTAAACAGGATATAGCAATGAAGTTTTGTAAAAGAGGTTTTTCAAACCCTGTGCTCAATAGTAATTGAGACCTTTTCATGCTTCCATTTTATTATTAAATGTTCGGCTTGTTTACTTTTATTTTCGAGATGCGAGGCATCTTCGAGAAAATAATATACAGCAATGTCGAACTCCTCATGGGCATGACAGCTATTCAAGGAAATTCAGACACCGTAAATAATGTACAAGCTGCTTACAGCTGAAAATGTCCACCATGGGAACCGAATCTAGATTTAGTAGACTGAATCTGTGATCACATAATTCCTAGGCTTACATGATGTCGTAGTTTATCTGAAAAGTAGTAAACAGTTATATATATAAAACCTGTAAATATATATACAGACATGATCAACCACCATGAAGCACCTCCGTGGGGGATCGGAAATGTAAATATATTAAAGCGGTAAAAATATATATATGGACATGATCAACCACCACGAAGCGACTCCATGGGGGATCAAAAAAGTAAATAAAGCTGTAAAAGACGATCAACCGCCATGAAGTAAACTCCAGGCGGGACTAAATTCAAATAAAGTAGTAAAGACGATGAACCGCCACGAAGTAAACTCCAGGCAGGACTAAATGTAAATAAAGCAGTAAAAGGCCTCAAAGTAAACTCCAGGCCTGACAGAAATGTATATATATATATATATATAAACTGTTGTCAAACTCTGTCTGATGAGCCTTGATTTTACATCCGTTTATATATATATATATATATAAAAGCTAGTAAATGCTGTAGACATAAGTCTAGGCTCAATCGAAGCATAACTCCGATAATGTTAGTCCGTATATAAATATATACACATATAAGTATATATATTCAAACAGAAATAAAAAACCACGGACCGAAGTCCTGGCATACGCACACAACACGACTCTCAATGTGAAGAATAATGTGTGCAAAGATGAAGAAAAAGGCTTTATTAGAGTGTGAGAAGGCTTACAGTGGGCTGCCAAGGCAGGCTTCTATAACTCTAGATGGATAAAGACTCAGCTCCCGTCGGTAAAATATATCTATATGTGACCTAACATGTGTTTAAAATAAGAAAGCACTCAATATGGGGTATGTACAAAGAAAATTGGATAGGGCTTCCTCGCCTCTTTTTCTCTTGAATATGGCCACCCCAAGACCTCTATTTATAGAGGGGGGAGCCGCAGGTGTACCTATGATAGTTTGACTCCTCACCAGGGTTATCTCCAGTTTGAGCTGATAGCAGACGTTGCTCAGGGTTATATTAGAGATTGTACTGCTGCAAGTGTTTGAATTTTGCAAGGTCATCTGTGAGTGTGCCTGTCCTCCCAGTGTTATCTCTGGGTCTTAGGTATGGGTGCTTCGGTAGGAGGTCTGAGATTGAAGCTGATCGCATACATTTGAAACAAGCATTTCTGGAGTTATCGTTAGAACTGCAATAACATTCCTTAGAGTTATCTCCAAGGACAAAACTCGGGGTTATCTCTGAGGTTAGAATTGATACTCTCGGTGTGTGTTTCGGGGTTGAGATTGAACTTCCAGTAGTATCCGTAATTGATGTGAGCTGTCTTCCAGGATTATCTCCGAAAGACGAATCTGCCCTCCTGCAATGTTAGTAACAGGTGTGTAGAAAATTTTGAGTGTCTACAGATGCCCCTCTTTATCATATTCATGCAATGCAAAGCATGGATAGGATAAAGAATTCTAGACACTTGAAATGTAACACGGTAAACATGATGCTATGTGCAACAACATGATGCAAATGTATGATGAATGAATGAATGATTGCTGATTCCCTATTAATTCTGCAGGGGATGACAATTAGTAATGTCTTGGACATGCGATCCAAGTCTTCAAGGATGTTGACGTTGGGGCTATCACCAAAGTCCTGGATCTTTGATATAGATTTCTACTCCATAGAGGTGCCTCTCGTGTGCAAGAGATCTGTAGGGATAATGTTTTGTGTGACACCCCCAAAATAGGTATACATCACCTATTCTGAGTTGTCAATACATGGTACAGAAACAACTACAACTTTATTATTATTACAAAAGAAAAGCGTGAGTTTGAATACAAATATTATCTTCTAGACAATATCTATACTCAAATAAATCCTCATCACATTTATTGATACATTATTTTACAAAATGGTGAGGACTACTAAACAATCCTTTCTAAAACCTTCATTCCATACCCCAGGCTAAATACTCGCTATATTCTCGCCTCCACGAGAAAAATGGAACAAAAGGAAAAGGGTGAGCTCAACTAGCTCAAGAAAGAATATTATGACTAAGATAATATACAACAAATTATCGTTAGTCTTCAACAGGAAAAATCTAATAGAATACAATAGACAACAAATTTTAAATCAATATCCTAGCTGAAATAATAATTCATTAGAAGAGTTAAGTAGAGAATGCAAACTACTATCTTCTATGTATGAATTTAAAAGTTCATCGTCTATCTTTTATCCCCAGTAACATCAATCAATATACATCTGAATCAAATATTCATCTTTGCACTACAAGCCAAAGATATTCATCGACTAATTCATGTTCATTTAAACACTGCTCATCTTTTTGCACTACGGGCAAAGATATTCTTCAAAATCATTCATCTTTTGCACTACGCCAAAGATATTCTATAATATCATCATTTAAGACCGAGGATGATGAAAATATTTTTTTTTTAAAAAACGAATCCAAATGAAACAAAATGACAAGGATTAAGGATTAAGGATTCGTATTTGGTTTTATCCACGTCCAAAATACCTCAAAAATAATCATAGTGGTGTAAAATTCAAGAATGATCAAAACATGGATACAATCGTAGTTAGTATCCGAATATAGATATTTTGACGAAAAAGAAGAAATTTTATTTTTCTATGAATAGTACCAGATATCGTGAATAGTCTCAGATATCGTGAATAAGCGCCAGATATCGTGAATAAGAACTCCACACCAAAAAATATAGAAATTCCACAAAAACATCTTCACGCTTCATGAATAGTACTCGTGAATAGTAACTCATGAATAAGAACTCATGAATAGTAACTCGTGAATAGTAACTCATAAATAGTAACCCATGAATAGTAACCCAGGCATGAAAAAGTTCCAAATTTGATTAAAACTTCGATCAACATTTCAAATAATGATATTGAAGAAATAATATCATTCTGAAAAAATAATATCCCTTACCTCAAGAGAGCGATGATTTCCGATTGAATAACGTCTTGAATGAACTTGCAATAGTATATCAATACTCAAAGTATACTCAAAATACTCACAAGAATACGCTCAAAATATCGAGAGAGAAATAGAGAAAACTTCAGTTTAAAATGTGATTTTCAATTCTAACCCAAGCACCTATTTATAGGAAAATGCTTAGAACACCAAAGCGAAAAATTTAATATAATATTAATATAATTATACAAATTTTCCTTAGCCCACCTTTTGGTCAAAACACCAGCCACACATGTTAATGATGTCCAAAAAAATACAAAAACGTTTTTCTTAACAAAAATAATTTAAACTCCCAAAAATCAATTATTTGAAGCTTGAACTTCAATAATTCATAATAAATAGCCCTTTCATCAGAAAATTCGAATCTCACGTGTTTTTATAGGAATTTCAATTCTCTACAACTTTACGTAAGAAAGTTTTTCCAAATTCCAAATAGAAATTGACCGAAATCCATAAACCAGGCGATTTTACATCTTATAATCAAATTTCACCAATAAATGGGGTCCACCGACATGTTTAACATGTTTTAAACATTTATTGCAAAAAAATACTCTTCCTCCTCGTATACTCATATATTCCACATTCGTTGTAAAAATATCACCGTTAATATATTATTAAAATAATATATTTAAATGAATTATTTTATCGTAAAAGATAAAATATTAATTTTCAACAATTGTCATTTTAAAAATTTTCCATCTATATCCACATAAAATCAATATTTTCCTCATCATATAAATCAATAATTAATTATTCACAAATAATATTACGTAATCACAATATTGACAACCGTGCAGCCTCCTGGAAAGAGGGGGCTTTCCAATAAGAATTTCTTCTTCTTGGTAGCAATTTAGGTGACCAAACCTCTCCTCGCATGTAACTTTCTAGACATTGCCAATAATGTTATCTAATAATATTATTCAGATAATATGAATTATTGCTTCGATAATGAAAAATAACTGTAAATGACAATTTTCATTGAAACAACAAAGAATATAAAATATCAACACAAAGAATTATTAACTC
Source organism: Panax quinquefolius (assembly GCA_020205615.1). Taxonomy (NCBI): domain Eukaryota; kingdom Viridiplantae; phylum Streptophyta; class Magnoliopsida; order Apiales; family Araliaceae; genus Panax; species Panax quinquefolius. Next base: position 26,154,841 of record CM035168.1, read on the forward strand.
AATAAAATATCGAATGAGCAGAATTATCGTAACCATTATTGAGTAGTGCCTTCTTCGTAAGAATCAATAATTGGTGCAATACCGCAGTGCTACTCTTTGTTCAACAACGCCAGACATTAGTGTGTTTTAACCACCGGGTATTCCAACAAGATAATTGGTAATAACTACGCTGCGTTATTTAAAAACAACTTATATTTGTCGCTTTCTTCATCCAATCGCTTTCAGTTATGGGGCCCACACATGGTCAAGGCCATAATACGAATATTCCCACAACGATCTTAATATTCCATGACCAAACGAATATTCCCTAAGCGATAATGAATATTTTATAAGCACTTGCTTATTTTGAAATATTTCATGTATTTAACCCTTAACTATCCACATTAATCAAATCAACCCTTACTATTTTAAAATAATAAATAAAGGAAATTCCTTTTTATTTAAAAATTTTGGGGTCTTACATTTTGTCTGTTTGAGGATGTGTATAACATATTCCATCATCTGCTCTCTCCGGGTAGGGTGGTCTTCTGGTTTGTGTCACCAAAGATATACCATGATCCTCATTAGAGTTCACGCCAACAGATGTATTGTCATGGTCATGCTGACCTTCGCTGATGTGTGTATCACCGGATAGGTCCCTGTTGGGTAAACTGTCAAGGCTACTTGACGTTCATTGATGTGTGTACCAATGATTGCATTACGTTATGATCCTTCCTGAGGAGTATGTCAAGGTTGCTTGACCATCATTGACGCGTATATTAATGGTTGAATCACGTTGTGACCCCCGCCGGGGAAGGTTGTGGATAAGTGCACTAATGGATGAGATCATCGAATGGCCTCCGATGCTTCGATGGGTTTACTTACCATCGGTTGAAATGATGTCAAGGCTGCTTGACCTTCACTGATACGTATATCAATGGTTGGATTGTGCTGTAACCCCCACCAGGGATACATAGGCATGGATACGTTGCTTCGATAGGTTTACTTGCCACCGGCTGAGATAACGTCAAGGTTGCTTGACCTTCATTGATGTGTGTATCAATGGTTGAGAATGCGTTGTAACCCCCGCCAGGGATACGTGTATGTTTTGAAATTTTGCGTTGTGACCCCCGCCGGGGATCAATTTATAACTTCGGCATTGTAACCCCCGCCACGGATACTTTATCAATTTTTGACTTTGGCGTTATAACCCTAGCCGGGGATACGTTTTAAGGCTATGACCCTGCACTGATGACATCGGACCTTTGTGAGGTATTGTCAAGCATGATTTGTAAAAGCTGAGGCCACTGGAATAGTATACCTTGTATGCAGGTGAATACCAATGAGTGATATGTGGAGCCAGAATTTGGCCCGTGAAAACTAAGATTTCAGGTTATCCCGCTCAATCGGGTAGCGTTTTTATTCCTGATTTGGCCTTTTCAGCTTGCAAGACCTCCTTTGCAACTCAAACTGAACTGAGCTGGAGGTGTGGGACCCATGTATGGTTGCCATAGGTACACCTACAGCAGCCGCAGATAGACCTGCGGCCAACTATGGGTATAAAAGGCATGTGGGTTTCCTTCATAAATCACTTTTAAGTTGTGCCGCGAAGGAAATCCGAGAGTTCTTCTTCAGACCTGCTGAGTTCGGGTGACTTTCTGCACATTCTACCACCGTACAAGTGTTCTTCACTGTCCTGATAATGTATGCATGTATTCTTTTCCAGTTTCTATCTGTTGGAAAGTGATTTATCACATGAAATGAACTTAGACACATAGTAGTGAATATGCATGCTGATATGACTTTATAAAAAATATTCAACATAGTAAATGTTAGTATTAAAGCATGTTGAACATAATGATGTGAAAAAATTTAACTTTTGAAACAGTCAAATTGGCACCTTTTACTGTCATTTCTTATCTTATTTGAGGACAAATGAGTAAAGGTAGACAAGCAAAATAATCCTGGTAATTAGACTACACTTACAGATTTTTTTACTGTGATTATTAATGCATGTAGGATGTATATGACTATGGGTATGTGTGCTACTCAATGGCCACCTAGTCATGCCTATGTGCATGTGGATAGTCCCATTTGTAAAGGGGGTTATGGAAAAAAATTTCAAAATGTACGCATTGGGTAGTAATGTATTTTTAACTCTACTGTAGACGTATGTTAAAATAATGCATGCATACATGTTGTCATAAAAATGCATTTTGAATATGCTCCAGGTTAAACATTACACACCTTTTCTAAGGTGATTTGGAGACTTGTTATCCAGATATAATGGATCCGGATCAGCCGAATAGTTCCCACATGACCACTTCTGGTGTATGGAGGAGGGCTTCTGAAGTGCCTCGACCCCGTTCTGTCAGACAATCTCATCGTTTGGTGGAGGCGGTGATACGTCCTATCCGGGTTGAAGTGTCGGATATCGAGGACGAGGAAGAGGATGTACCGATTGAGGTTCCTGCTCCAGCTGTATGTGTTCCCCGTAGGGATTTTCCAGATATTCAAGTGGCCAACCCAGAGCTTCTAGGTGACTTTAGTCGACATCCTTCAGTCTACCTACACGCAAACGAGGTATAAAATTAGATCTTAATCTTTCTTGTTTCCTATTGATGAGGTGCAAAGGGTTCTGATGTTGATCTGCATTTGATGTAGTTTCCCAGCTTAACACAGCCTCGAGGGAATTAGTTCAACATCCACTCTATGTATCAGGCTTTGCATGATGACTATAGAGCGATTGTACATGGCTGGGGATTCGGGATGTTCTTTTCCATTCTTCCCCGTCGTTGTCCCTGGGGTTACCTTAGGGCATTGTCTGACTGCTGGTTTCACTAGACTCAGTCACTCCATTTGCTGGACTATGAGGTGATGATGACGTCGATGGATTGGTGGTTTATCCCAGGTATGGAGTTTGGAGGGGATCCAGTGCCTTGTATGACGGATATCACCCCTACTTCCGTCAGATCATTGCTAGGAGTTCTGGCAGAGGCGATCAAGGGTAGGACTGTACGTACAGGTCCTTTGAATGTAGATGCTATGAGCGGGCTGTTGAGTGAGCCCATACCCTATGATTTAAGAGTCAGGGATCACATTCTTCGGCAATTGTTCCTGATGATCATTAGGGGCTGCTTCATAGCAGAAAACTCTTCTACGGTGTCTTTCTCTTTGATCAGCGCCACTCGACACGTGGACCGTATAGGAGATTATGATTGGGGTTCCTATACCTTCGCCTACTTCCTCAAGGAATGCGCATGCGATCGCAGGGCTTGACCGAGGCTTGGTTAGGATTCTACCCATTTCTGCTGGTGAGTTTTTCTCTTGTATTTTCCCATGTATAGGTTAAGAGCGTTGACTGACAGCAGATGTTTGCCTTTGTGTTGGCAGTTTTGGGCCTATAAGTGGCTTCCATGTTTACGTCCTATGAGCGTGTTAGGTTTAGACACCTATCCACGAAGACGGAGATGGAATCATTCTATACTGGCGGAGGTCCCTGTTGCTGAGGGTTTCACTCATTGCCACCTATAGCTAGAGTTGTTGACAGCGAATGTCATCACATGGGTTCCCTATTCTGGGGAGAACTTGAGTGTTGGATTTGAGGATGGGTACCCGACAGCTGTTGAGCACGTGATTTCCACCTGTAGGATTCCTCTCTTCACAGATGGAGGATGTGAGCTCTATTTAGGAGAGCGTGCTATCAGGAGCACCACAGGAGAGATTTGCTTTCCGATCTTGCCTTTTACCAGGTGTTATTGGCCTGTTTCGCTGTCACCCGTCATTGATATCCCATTATTGGGGGTTAACGATTTCACATTATCAAAGGGTCCCTGCACTAAGGAGATGTTCCAGCATTGGTGGTTCCCTCGTACCATTGGAGCACAGACCCGCGCCACTCAGTTCATGGGGGATATGGTTCCAGGATCTGTGATGATGATGGATTGGCTAGCCTGTGTTAGAGATCCGACTCGTGTGACACAGATTGATAGTTTGACCCGATAGTTGGACCGGGCACATTTCTTTATCCGACAATTGGGTAGAGATCCTTTAGAGGCAGATACTTTTAATCCTTCAAGCTCTGGCGCTGGCTCCTCAGGTGACCCATATGGTTTTTCCGGTGCAGATCCTCCTTTGTATAGGCCTGACATCCCTGTAGATAGAGATCCAGTGACTTAGGAGGAGTTACATTAGGTGGAAGAATTAACGTTGTAGACATCGATACCATTGACTTCTTTTGATGTAAATTCTAGTTATCTCTTTTGATAGGCCTCTATTAGACATTGGGTAGCTTTGCCCCATTCTTGCTATATCTTTTGATAGGCCTCTATTAGTTGTAGGGCAGTTTTGCCCCATTTCCCTGTATTTTAGCTTTATAGAGATGTATTAGATGATGATATACTTAGGAATGTATTTACAGTTTTCTATTCCCTATATCATACTGACATTTATTGTATCATGCATGTTATTATGTTATGCATATGTATGTATGTCCAGAGATATTCTGCATTGACCCTCGGATGGTCTTATGACACGGCCCGTACAGATGTCTTCTTTGACAGTTAGCCGTATTGATCATACCCCACAATTTTTGGTGGCATCGGGTATGCGATCTGGGTATGATAACATGTCACCATCAGACAAGGTTACTGTAGATCATTTATTGCAGCATACTATGACCCTATTGATGTTTCAGGTTCCTACAGGATTCATATAGGGTATGCTAGAGCACTGGGTATTGGAGAGGCAGGTTTTCTGATTTGGGACCCAGGAGTTGACTCCTACTTTGGAGGAGTATGCACGTTTGACGATGCTGCCGTTGGATAGACCTTGCGTGCACATGGCGATCGGAGACATGAGTAGATAGTTCATGACCCTCATCGGATTGAGGTGTAGAGTTGTGCAAGATGAGATTACATCTGGCCACGTTATATCCCAACATTTTTTGTTTGACAGATTTGGTTCAAAGGATAGTTATGCATGGTATTCGGGGGATTTCACCACATCGAAGGATCATTGGCGTTCAGCCAGAGTGGATGTATTGTTGTTATACGTACTGTCGTATGTCTACATGCCACGATACAAGGATGAGTTGGACATTGGCGTCATTATGGCAGTGAGAGCTCTCAGGGAGGGTCACACCATCATACCGATGATTATTGTAGAGACTCTGAGGTCAGCTACATACTATTGTACTTATCCGACAGGAGTGTTTACAGGCAGCTCGGTCATGTCGTACGTGTGGTTTATGTCACACTTGAGATCGATTGGCACTTTCAGACGGTATGGGTATTGTTTCACCCAAGATATAGCCATGTCATACTCCTTTCAGCCTGCGGAGTTTACAGATGTTGCATCTTGGTCATCTTTCCTGACAGGGATTGGAGATCTAATCGCTATATTACCGTGTACAGGGCTTAGCTCACCCTACAACTTCATTACTCATGTTCCGGGCATGGATTATCTTCCTCTAACTGGTTTGAGAGGCATGATTACTTACCACCCGCTGGCCGTGATGTGTCAGTTTGACCAGTTCCAGGACTTTCATCCTTTTGAGGGGGCATCGAGTCAGCGCTTCGCTTCACGCCGTTTATCAGTGCAGGACAGATCCAGGTTGTATGCCTGTTGGGATAAGCAAGAGTTAATTGAGTTTTTTGTCAGTCATCCAGGTTATTCTGCAGAGTATTCCGCATGGATAAAGACAGTGACTGCATCGGCTGTGGTAGTATCTACAGTGCAGGAGACTTATTTCGATGATGAGGAGCCTATGGAGGAGGCTGATATTCCCGTCGAGGAGTATTTGCCTGCTGGGTTGCCAGCATTTGTGATGGATTCTCCCACTACGAGTGCTACTGTCATTCAGCATTCAGCACAATATTTGGAGCAGAGTCTACATCTGATGACCTTTAAGAGAGATCAGGCTAGGCCTTGATGTTGACAGCTCTTGATGAGAGAGACGCCGATCTATTAGAGAGAGATGAGGCCAGATCAGCCAGAGATGTAGTAATTGTAGAATGGGATGCTGCCCTATCTGCCCGGGATGTGGCTGTCATAGATAGTACTTCAGTGAGTTCCCATACGACTGGTATACTTGCCGATATGAGTGCATACATCGATGAGCATCATGCCACCATGCAGTTAGCCTCTGATCTGTTAGCTTGTGTAGATACCATTGGGCAAGATCTTGCAGCTTTACCTCCTTCTTCGGAGAGGGATGCTATGTTAGATCTGATAGTCCGCATATACACAAATCCGTAGATAGCTTTGTATTTTCCTGCACAGACTAGCTTAGCCATTTTTTCATGTATAGCACATATTGCATATATCAAACAGTAGTATATATGGCAGAGAAATATATTTTTATTTACTTCCCTTTCAGTCGTGCCTTGATACTTGCTTGATATTTGCCTGTTTCTTCAGGACTTGTGATCTTAAAGCGTTCTGACCTCATCCTTGATGTATTGACATTCTGACCTCAGGATCTTTCAGAACTGATCATTGATCTGTATGTATCCCTACCATCTTCGGTGTCTTGGGACTGGTTTCTGTATTGAAATGTGGAAAAGAGTGTGGCTAGTACTTGTATTTATGAGAAGCCAAGTTAATTCCACCTCTTATGGATTGGTGTTTCTCTTTGAGGCACAACCACAGCTTAGATGGTCACCGAATCTCCTATTGGTGAGGAGAGGTTGGGTAATTCCATCCCTTTCGTCTGAAGCCGATGAAATGTGGTGGATTGAAGTTTGATCCTAGTACCGTGTGACAAGTATTTTTGTTCTGGTAGGGGCTTAGACTGAACCATAAATGGTTGCCTACATACTCCTATTGAAGAGGATATCAAGTCTGCGTAGTTCAAACCTGGTGTAAGAGGTTCAATGCTGAATGTGAAAGGCAGATGGGTGTAGAAGCTTTATTGATGAAGAAGGGTGTAGAAGTGTTTTTGTTGTTTTTGTTTTTGTAGAGAAAGGGAAGAAATGTTTTTGTTGTTTTTTGTTTATTACGAATGGGCCATATAGAATATGGTTGCCTACGTACTCCCGTGCATCACGGAGATCAGGTTGACGTAGTTCGCCCCTCAGGACGAATTTCACCCAAAAAGAAGTATGAATCCCATGTGCAGGCTATACTGCGGGGAGAAGAAAGATTGATCCCATGATTGGGACAAACTGCAGGTGTGGAAAAAGTTTGATCCGGTCTTCAGGATAAACTGCAGGTGTGAAAGGTTCAATCCCTTCTTCAGGATAATCAAAATTGTGTGAAAAGTTTTGAAATGAGGCGAAACCAGGCTACTGGTTTGACGTCCCTAAGGGGCAGAAGAGTTTGTAAAAATAGGGTTAGAAAACCAGAATGACTGGTGATTTGATGATCCAAAACCAGGATGTTTGCTTGATGGTAACCTCATACATAGTACCGTTTCATGGTATCCGAGTTGATAAGCTGTGGAAATTCATCGCCATCCATTTCTTGTAGTCTGAGAGTGCCTTCTGTCAATACCTCCTTGACAACAAACGATCCTTCCTAATTAGGAGCGAATTTTCCCTTAGATTGATCTTGGTTGTCAATGATCTTCTTCAAAACCAAGTCATGTTGTTTGAACTGTCGTAGCCGAACTTTCCTGTTGTAGGATCGTGCGATCCTTTGCTTATATAACTGACCATAGAAGATAGTCGTGGTTCGCCTTTCGTCTATTACAGATAATTGGTGATATCTGTCTTGTAACCATTGGTCTTCATCCAACTAAGCATCCATCAACACTCTGAGGGCTTCCATTTCCACCTCTATGGGGAGCACTGCTTCTATCCCATAGGCTAATGAGTACGGTGTTACCCCAGTGGAAGTACGCATGGAAGTTCTGTAGGCTAATAAAGTCATAGGTAAGAGGTTAGGCCATCTTTTGTAATTGGCGTACATTTTATGTATGATCTTCTTGATGTTTTTATTAGCTGCTTCAACAGCACCATTCATCTTTGGACGATAGATGACAGAATTAAGGTGTTTGATGTGGAATTTACTGCATAACTCCTCCATCATTTTTTTGTTGAGGTTCTTAGCATTGTCTAACAGAATCACCTCTCGTTGTCCATATCGACAGACGATATTGTTTCTGATGAAAGCAATCATGACTTCTTTGGTAACCCTTGGGAAGGAGGCTGCTTCTACCCATGTGTAAGACCCCAGCTTTTATAAATAAAGATGAATTTTCTATAAATATTATTTTGAATATTATGGAATAAATTTGATATAATGTTATAGTTGTGGGTAATATTTATAAATTTTGCAAAGTAAACAAGTTGTTATAAAATATTAGTTTGGTGGGAAATATTCTTTTTGTCGGGAATATTAAATGCGACGGCTCAATCATTAGGTGGACCCACAACTAAGTATTGTCGTAGTTAGAAAATGACAAAATTATCTTTCTATAAAAATAACTGCGGAGGTGTTCTGAATTAAAAGCTGTTGAACTACCCGGTGGTAAAAAATAAAGATGTCACGTGTGGTTGCATAGTAGCACTTGGTATTGATTATTGATGCTTACGTGAGAAGTCACTTAGCTATACTCAATTATTACTACAAAGAATTCTTTGCATCATATCTCTTATATTATTGATTCAATTATTGTCACAATATCATCTGTATAATATGTTATATTATTAATTGAGACGACAAGTTATAAATGATTAATCATTGTTGAAAGATTAAAAATGTGTTGATTAAAAATAAAATGATTTGTGGTAATATTTATTCAATCCTTGATGTATATAAAGAGTCTATTATGAGGCGTTTGTGGTAAGTTTGATTATTTTATGGGGGCCATATGTCATCATCTAAGAGTCTCTTCAAATCAATAGTAATTACCATTGTAAATAGTAATTACCTTTGTGAATAGTAATTACCTTCGTCAATAGTATTTACCTACCTTCAATAATAGTATTTACCTTCTTCAATAGTATTTACCTTCTTCAATAGTAATTACCTTCGTCAATAGTAATTACCCCTTCGCAAATAGTAGTTGTCCCTTCAATATTACCAAGAGTTAACGCCTCTTGATTGTTCCAAAGGTTAATTACCCTTCGCAAATAGTAGTTGTCTCTTGATATTACTAAGAGTCATTTTGACCCTTCATTAAGACCAAAGAGTCACCCTCGGTTTTCTATAAATAGAAAGCTCATTCCTTCATTATTTCTTACGAATTCATTGAAACTACAGAGAGAAACTATATAGAGAAAGAAGAAAAGTATTTTGCTAGTTCACTTTTCCAATATTCAGTTCTTCTAAGGTAGGGAATATTATTTGTTGTACTTTCGTAAGGGGTGTTATTCTTTCTTATTCATGAAGAGAACTGTTGTTATTCCATTGCTTATTATTACATTGGAATAACTTTTGTATCGTGGGTTTACCCTATACTTGGTGACATTCTTCTATTATTCTCATTGAAACATCACGCATGTGTTTTTACATCGACACTGGTTAAAATCTTTATTATTATTACATTGGAACATCCTCATGCATGTGTTTTACGCACGGACTGGTTCCATTCTTTATTATTATTACATTGGAATATCACATGCATGCGTTTTTACGCGGACTGGTTCCATTCTTTATTATTACATTGGAATATCACATGCATGCATTTTACGTGGGACTGGTTCCGTTATTTATTATTCTGTTGGAATAACTTTTGCTGTGCGCGATCTATCGCATGCATGGTGATTTCTTTTGTTATTCCATTCTTTATTATACCCAGTTGGTTATAACTTTGACTTCTATACTCCATGAAATTAGTGGAATATCCTTGATATTTGCGCTTCATCCAGTATCCTTTCATGGAAATATTCTTCTTAGTATTCTTGAATTTTACTCTCTGAAAGCGATATCATGTTGACAGGTTTGGATGTTATTGGTTCCTAGATAAATTAATTCTTGAACTTGTTTTATTGAATTCTTATATCATTGTCATCATCCTCATGTTTATATTATGTTGAAAGTCATCTACATGGCACATGGTGCATAGATGGACTTGGTAAGATTATGACCGAGAGACTATTCGATTGTAATCATGGCCGTAATGTTACAAATGATGTGGTAAAAATCCTCGGTGGCAGTAGTGCATTGATGGACGATTGTTGGCATGATCATGACCATTAACGAATACACAACTATTCTTGGCCCGTAGTGCATGAATAATTGTGGTCGTGATACTAAAGAATATCCTTGGCCGTCGTGCAGGGGTGATTCAATGATGTGGAATATTTATTAAAGCTGAGTCTCAGGTATAATAGTGATGAAAAACCTTTTAAATCATAAAAGATAGAAGATTTTATTTTCTACTTGACTCTTTTAATGGATTGCTAGTTCCGCTGTAGTTAAACTTGATGTTCATTATATTTTATCAGTTTAACAACTTTTGTGTAGGCTAATGATAATTTATTACGCATTATCTTAGTCATAATATTTCTTCTTGAGCTAGTTGAGCTCACCCTTTCTTTCATTGTTCTCTTCAGGAAATAGAATATAGGCTGGGACGAGTTGGGGAACGGAGTAATGGTCCAGAGGATAGCATTAGTAGTCCTCACTATTCTGTGAAATAGTGTGATAATAATTGTAATGAGGACTCCTTTTGAGGTTGTATAATATCTAGTAGACAATATTTGTATTCAAACTCACGATTTATGTCGTATTATACCCAGCAGTTATATTACTAAGTTGTATTTAAATTACATACCATGTATCGACTATCCAAGATGGGTGATGTATACCTAATTTTGGGGCGTCACAGTTGGTATCATCAAGCTTAGGGATATGATCCACAGCTAAGATGTGAGAATAGTACTAGGAGGGAGAGCAGGAATTCCTTCGCTAGTATGACCTACCTAAGTTTATGTGCTATTTTATTGGTCGGGTCGAGAATATAGGGATAATATGTTACATGTCAATTAACCTTTTGTTTTGTGGCGATGTCTGAAATGACATCGAGAATGTTGAGAATAGCATGGAGCACAAAGCGTCGTTGATTCACCACATATCAATAATCGGGATAATGTGCATCGAGGAAGGCGACAATCCTTATGCAAACAACAACACCGACCAAATGATGAATGATCAAATGTTCGAGAGGCTTTATGCGATTCATGCAACAACAAAGAGAGAGCGACTCTGTCCAAAACGTAAGTGGAAACACGGAAAATTCTAGAGGCGGTCACCGTTAAGCAGTTCGAGAGCTGGGACCACCGGAGTTTAAGGAGAGCCAAAACCACTTCAGCGGAAGCATGGATAAAGCAGATTACCAAGATATTTGATGTCTTGGGATGCTCAGGAGCAAAAGGTTCCCTTTGCCGCCTTTATGTTGCGGCGGAGAGGCGATTCTTGGTGGGAATCGGTAAAAACGTACTCAACTTTCTTTGTCTTAAAGATATCTTGGTAGAAGTTCGAGGAGTACATTCAATGATAAATACTTTCACGAAAGTATTCGCCACACATGAAGGAGGTGGAGTTTATCAAGTTGGAACAAAACAATATGGCCAGTGCATCATGATACGAGGCAAAATTTGCGGAGTTATCACGGTTTAGCGTCCCACTTAGTGGATAATGAAGAGAGAATGGCGCGAATGTTTTAAGAGGTTTGAAGCGGAGATACGTCAACATCTTATTTCTCATAAAGCGTGTTTGTATTCGGATGTTGTAAATAGGGCTCGATTAGTGGAGCGATAACGAGTCAACGTGACTAAAGAGAGCGGTAGGTAAAATTATAATACCGGCGAGAGTAGTCATCGAGCGGTGACAACAAGCGTGGAGGAATCAACGGGCGATATATGGTAACCACTTGGTGGTAATCGGGGCCAAAATAATAAGAATGGACATTTCAAGAAAAGGAGATTCAACAATGATGGAATGACGTCGGCTGACCAAAGACCCGTTGTTAAGGAAGGAGAAAGACCACCTATCATATGCTTCAAATGCGGAGGAGAGGGACACATCAATCAAATGCGCCATGCCGTCAAAGCATGTTATAATTGTGGAAGAGAAGGTCACTTAGCTCGATTTTGTTGTTTACGAAGACAAATTCAACTAGGATGGAGCACCAAAGGCCGTCCCGGAAAAAGTCAAAGCCGTTAGTGCAAGAGGAGGCGTTTGTTGTGACCTCCCGAGAGCAAGGAACCCGAATGAGGTCATCACGGGTAAGCTTATCATAAACTCTAATGAAGTCTATACTTTATTTGATAAGCGGTTCTACCCATTCTTTTATTTCTCCTACTTGCGCTCATCGATTAAATTTGACTCAGGAGAAATTAGACTTTGACTTATCTCATGGAAACTCCGTTGGGAGAAACCTTCATTACATCCATTGTTTATAAGTCTTGTTTGGTTCAAATCGATACCCTCATTATTACACATCGATCTTATTTCATTAAAAATACTTGCATTTGGCGTGATTCTAAGGGATTGATTGGTTAACTACTTATCATGCAAAAATTGATTGTTTTCGTAAGGTTGTTAGCTTTCATATTCCTAACCAACCTATTATGCGAATTCAAGTGACCAAACCATTAAAATCAATCACGGTCATCTCAAGCCATAAAGCTATTCATTTATTGAAAAACGGATGTCAAGCTTTCTTATCTCATGTCACAGATTTAAACAAAAATACGTCAGTTTTGAATGATATTTCTATTGTTAATAAATTTCCTAACGTATTCCCCGAAGAACTTCCTAGCCTACCCCCAGAGCGTGAAATTGAATTTTGTATCGACCTTGAACCCGGTACAAAACCTATTTCCAAAGCCCCATATCGAATGGCTCCTATTGAACTTCAGGAGTTAAAGACCCAACTGCAGGAATTGTTAGACATTGACTTTATTCGTCCTAGTACTTCTCCATGGGGTTGTCCTATTCTATTCATGAAGAAGAAAGATGGGAGTATGCGACTTTGTATTGATTATCGGGAGTTGAATCATGTCACCATCAAAAATAGGTATCCATTGCCACGTATTGATGACATGTTTGACCAGTTGCAATGAGCCAAATTCTTTTCAAAGATTGATCTTCGTTCCGGATATCACCAATTGAAGATTAGAACCGCTGACATTCCAAAGACGGCTTTCAGAACTCGGTACGGGCATTATGAATTCCTAGTCATGTCCTTTGGATTGACTAATGCTCCTCTTTGCCTTCATAGATATGATGAGCCAGAGTATTCAGGAATATTTGGATCACTTTGTGGTCGTCTTTATTGATGACATCCTTATTTATTCCAAAAGCCGTGAAGATCATGAGCAACAACACTTGAGGTGACACTCCAAAAGCTTCGTGAATATAAGCTTTATGCCAAGTTAAAGAAATCGAGTTACGGCTTGAAGAAGTAGCATTCCTTGGGCACGTGGTATCAAGTCATGGAATATCTGTTGACCCGGTAAAGATTGAAGCTATTCAAAGTTTGGGAACAACCTAAATCGATGATAGAAGTCGTAGCTTTCTCGGTTTAGTTTGGTTATTATCGGAGATTCGTGGAAGGATTTTCTCGAATCGCTACTCCATTGACTCGGTGACTCGAAAATATACAAAGTTCGGTTGGAGCGAAGAATGTGAGAAGAGTTTTCAAGAACTCAAGAGAAGACTTATTTTAGCACTGTTACGACAATACCATCTAGCTCGGAGGATTTGTCATCTCTGATGATGCTTGAGCAAAGGGTTGGGATGTGTTCTCATGCAACATGGAAAAGTTATAGCCTATGCCTCGCGACAACTCGAAAGAATATGAGAGGAATTATCCTACTCATGATCTAGAGTTAGCGGTTGTTGTCTTTGCACTTAAAATTTGGAGGCATTACTTGTATGGGGAGAAAGTGGAGATCTTCTACGGATCATAAAAGCCTCAAATATTTCTTCACTCAAAAGGAACTCAACATGCGACAAACGAAGTTGGCTTGAAGCTGATGAAAATTATGATCATACCATCGATACCATCCTGGAAAAGCGAGCGTGGTAGGCGGCGCATTGAGTAGAAGATCATATGCAAATCTGAGTGCGATATTGTCAACGCATGAGCCCATTTTGTGTGACTTGCAAAGGATGGAGATAGAGTTAAAGACTCGAGGGACACATGTGATGATAGCGAGTATCTGAGTAGAACCGAACTTTAATCGATAAAGTTAAAGTACTTTCAAAGCTGGACACGGAGTGATGCGTGTGAGGAAGAAAGTGCAAGAAGGTGCTATCTTAGGAAGCAAGAATCGATGAAGAAGGAATACTTGAGTCAACTCCGGACTTTGTGTTCCTAACGACCCTAATTTAAAGTATAATATCATGATGGAGGCGCACAACACACCATTTGCAATCCATCACAGGGAGTACCAAAATGTATCATGATATTAAATCATACATTTTGGTGGAGCAATATGAAGAGAGAGATAGCGTTGTTTATCTCAAGGTGTCTAACTTGTCAACGAGTTAAGCGGAGCATCAAGTACCAAAAGGTCCATTGCAACCACTTGAAATTCGAATGGAAGTGGGAGCACATTACCATGGATTTAGTTCTGGGGTCTTCCTAAGGTTTCTCAAGGCATTGATGCGATTTGGGTCATTGTTGATAGATTGACCAAGTCTGCTCATTTCTTACCGATCTGAAAACTTATACACTTGAGCGTCTTGCTCGTATGTACATAAACGAGATTGTAAGGCTGCATGGTATGCTGCGGTATCCATAGTTTACGATCGAGACCCAAGATTCACTTCACGATTTTGGGTTAGTTTGCAAAAAGCTATGAGCACGGACTTACGATTTAGCTTCGGCATATCATCCTCGAGACGGAGATGGACGATGGAGAGGACTATTCAAACTCTTGAAGATCTATTAAGACTTTGTGTCCTTGATTTCAAGGGAGTTGGGATAAGTTCTTACCATTGGTGGAGTTTTCCTACAACAACGATTATCAAGCAAGTATTGGCATGGCTCCATTCAAACGTTGTATGGAAGAAAGTGTCGTTCTCGATTATCTTTGGGATGAGGTGGGTGAAGCAACGTTGTTGGGGCCGGGAGTTGATACGTATGACTACGGAAAAAAAGATTGAAACGATCCGAATGATGTATAAAAACCTCACAAAATCGACAAAAGAGTTATCTTGATCTTCATCGAAAGGGCGTGGAATTCGATATAGGAGATCATGTGTTGTTAAGAGTTGCTCCATGGAAAGGAGTTACAAGATTTGGAAAGAGAGAAAACTTAATCCTCGATTCATCGGTCCATTTTAATCCTCGATCGAGTAGGAGCTGTGGCTATAGACTAAACTTTACTGCCAAAATATGTCTCGTGTTCATAACGTTTTTCACATATCCATGTTACGTAAATATGTGAAAGACCGAACCATATTATTGAGTTAGAACCCAGACGAAATAGCGGAAGATTTGGCGTATGAAGAGGTTCTGTTCAAATTTTGGATAAGAAGGAACATATTCTACGCTCCAAGGTTATACCTCAAGTAAAAGTTTTGTGGAGGAACCACGATGTTGAGAAATGACTTGGGAGTTAGAATCTGAAATGAAATCAAGGTATCCTTACCTCTTGATATACCGTCGTACCCTAATTTCGAGGTGAAATTTCATAAGAAGGGAGGTTGTAAGACCCCAACTTTTATAAATAAAGATGAATTTTCTATAAATATTATTTTGAATATTATGGAATAAATTTGATATAATGTTATAGTTGTGGGTAATATTTATAAATTTTGCAAAGTAAACAAGTTGTTATAAAATATTACGTTTGGTGGGGAATATTCTTTTTGTCGGGGAATATTAAATGCACGACGGCTCGATCATTAGTGGACCCCATGGCGGAAGTATTGTAAGTAGTTAAAAAGCGACAAAATTATCTTTCTATAAAAATAACTTGGCGAGGTGTTACTGTTAAAAGCGTTGAACTACCCGGTGGTAAAAGTAAATGCGATGTCTGGCGTGGTTGCATAGTAGCACACGGTATTGATTATTGATGCTTCGTGAAAGTCACTTAGCTATACTCGATTATTACTTCTGATAATTCTTGCATCATATCTCTTATATTATTGATTCAATTATTGTCACAATATCATCATATAATATGTTATATTATTAATTGAGATGACAAGTTATAAATGATTAATAATTGTTGAAAGATTAAAATGTGTTGATTAAAAATAAAATGATTTATGGTAATATTTATTCAATCCTTGATGTATATAAAAAGTACATTATGAGGCGTTTGTGGTAAGTTTGATTATTTTATGGGGGCTCATATGTCATCATCTAAGAGTCTCTTCGTCGATAGTAATTACCTTTGTGAATAGTAATTACCTTTGTGAATAGTAATTACCTTCGTCAAAATAGTATTTACCATCGTCGATAGTAATTACCTTCTTCAATAGTATTTACCTTCGTCGATAGTAATTATCTTCGTCAATAGTAATTACCCCTTCGCAAAATAGTAGTTGTCCTTCATATTACCAAGAGTTAACTTTGCCTCTTGATTGTTTCAAAGGTTAATTACCCCTTCAGTAAATAGTAGTTGTCTCTTCATATTACCAAGAGTCATTTTGACCCTTCGTTAAGACCAAGAGCCACCCTCAATTTTTCTATAAATAGAAAGCTCATTCCTTCATTATTTCTTACTTAATTCATTGAAACTCTAGAGAGAAAACTATAGAGAGAAAGAAGAAAAGTATTACGCTACTTCACTTTTCCAATATTCAGTTCTTCTAAGGTAGGGAATATTATTTGTTGTACTAAAAAAGTAAGGGTGTTATTCTTTCTTATTCATGAAGAGAAGCTGTTGTTATTCCATTGCTTATTATTACATTGGAATAACTTTTGTATCGTGGTTTACCCTATACTTGGTGACATTCTTCTATTATTACATTTGAAACATCCTCATGCATGTGTTTTACATTGGACTGGTTCCGTCTTTATTATTATTATTGTTGGAACATCACATGCATGTGTTTTACGCCGGACTGGTTCCATTCTTTATTATTACATTTGGAATATCACAGTATGTGCGTTTTCTGGCAGGACACAGTTCCATTCTTTATTATTACATTGGAATATCACATGCATGCGTTTTTTCGTGGGACTGGTTCCATTATTTATTATTACATTGGAATAACTTTTACTGTCTGCGATCTATCGCATGCATGGTGATTTCTTTTGTTATTCCATTCTTTATTATACCCGATTGGTTATAACTTTGACTTCTATACTCCATGAAATTAGTGGAATATCTTTGATATTTGCGCTTCATCCAAAGATATCCTTTCATGGAAATATTCTTCTCGATATTCTTGAATTTTACTCTACAAAGCGATTATCATGTTGTGATTTGGATGTTATTGGTTCCTAGATAAATTAATTCTTGAACTTGTTTTATTGAATTCTTATATCATTGTCATCATCCTCATGTTTATATTATGTTGAAAGTCATTTGTGGCTTTGTAGTGCATAGATGGACTTGGTATGATTATGACCGAGAGACTATTCGGTTATAATCATGACCTTAATGTTACAAATGATGTGGTAAAAATCCTCGATGGTCGTAGTGCATTGATGGGCGAGTTGTTGGCATGATCATGACCATTAATGAATACACAATTATTCTTGGCGTGTAGTGCATAAATAATTGTGGTCGTGATCTTAAAGAATATCCTTGGCCGAGTAGATGCGGGGTGATTCGATGATGTGGAATATTTATTAAAGTTTGAGTCTCGAATATAATAGTGATGAAAAACCTTTTAAATCATAAAAGATAGAAGATTTTATTTTCTACTTGACTCTTTTAATGGATTCTTTGGTTCCGTTGTAGTTAAACTTGATGTTCATTATATTTTATCGGTTTAACACTTTGTTGTAGCTAATGATAATTTATTACGCATTATCTTAGTCATAATATTTCTTCTTGAGCTAGTTGAGCTCACCCTTTCTTTCATTGTTCTCTTGAGAAATGAGAATATAGGCTGGGGACGAGTCGGGGAGCGGAGTAATGGTCGAGAGGATAGCATTAGTAGTCCTCACTATTACGTGAAATAGTGTGATAATAATTGTAATGAGGACTCCTTTTGAGTTTGTATAATATCTAGTAGACAATATTTGTATTCAAACTCACAGTTTATGTCGTATTGTACACGACAGTTATATTACTAAGTTGTATTTAAATTCTGTACCATGTATCTGACTACCCTAGATGGGTGATGTATACCTAATTTTGGGGGCGTCACACCATGTGATAAAGTAATCGATCATGGTGAATATGAATCGATGTCCATTACTAGTTTTGGGCACGATGGGCCCGATCACGTCCATTCCCCACATTGAGAAGGGCCATGGCGAACTTATATTGTGGAGTTCCCTTGGAGGGGCGTGGATAGCATTCCCATGAATTTGGCATTGATAGCACCTCTTGACGTGATCATCATAGTCAGCTTTGAGCGTAAGCTAATAATGCCCTGTTCTGAGGATTTTCTTAACAAGTAGGGGTCCGCTCATGTGTGGACCACATACTCCACCATTTATCTCATCCATGAGCCTCTGAGTTTGGTCTTTGTCCAAACATTTGAGGAGACCTAATCCTGCATCTCTCTTGTAGAGTGCATCTCCGCTCAGGTATAATTTTATAGCAAGTCCATTTCGCAGATACTCCTTGATATGCTGATACCAAGGGTTTTGGATGGGAGGTAGCTCATCTGATACTTCTCCAACATAGTTCCCATAAGATGGGGCCTTTTGCAGGGCAAATATGATGCTTGACATGTTTTCTTTATCAGGTATGTGAATCAAGGAGGCCAACGTTGTTAGTGCATCAGCAAAATCATTCCTATTATGAGGAATGTGTTGAAAGGAGATTTCATCAAACTCCAAAGCCATCTGTAAAACTTGCCGATGGTAAGGCAGCAAATGTAGTTCCATGGTTTGATAGATTCTTGTGCATCGTTTGATTACCAATTCAGAATCCCCAAAGATAGTTAACCGCCTGATGCTCATTGAACGGGTAAGTTTTAGCCCCATGATACAGCCTTCATACTCAGCTGTGTTGTTGGTGCTGACAAACTGCAATTTAACGGTGACGGGATACTGCTCCCCCGTACCGGACACTAGAACTGCTCCAGCTCCAGAACCTTCTATGTTAACAGCTCCATCGAAATACATTTTCGATGTGTGGCATGCATCGTACTGATGGTGTTGCTGAACTGCCATTACCCCTTCATCGGGGAAATATGTTTCCAAGGGTTTATAATCCCCTGCAGGTGTGGCCGCCAGTTGATCCGCAATTCCATGACCTTTGACAGACTTTTGCGTCACGTAAACAATGTCAAATTGTTGTAGGATCAACTTCCATTTGGACAGCCGACAATTTCGTATGGGCTTACTGAACACATACTTGAGAGGATCCACGTGGGATATGAGATGGGTTATATAACCATGGAGGTAATGTTGTAACCTCATGAAAGCCCATGCTAAAGCACAAGTCTTCTCAATCAAAGTGTACTTCTGTTCACTGATGCTGAATCTTTTGCTGAGGTAATAGATAGCTCGTTCGTGGCCACTATATTCTGTTTGCCCAAGCATGCAGCCCATGTCATTGTCATTAATGGACAGGTACATGATATGGGAACATCATCCTTGAGCGGTACCAAAATAGGAGCGTTAACCAGCTGCTCTTTAATGGTAAGGAAGGCTTTCTGACACTCATCGTTCCATTTCATGGAGGAATTCTTCCTTAACAATTTGAAGATGGGCTCACAGGTTGCTGTGAGTTGAGAAATAAATATGCTAATGAAGTTGATTCTTCCCAAAAATCTTCATATTTCGTTCTCTGTCTAGGAATGGGCATTTCCTTAATGGCCTAGATTTTGGCGGGATCCAGCTCAATCCATTTGTGGCTGACTAGGAAACCTAGCAACTTGCCTGATTTAATGCCAAAGGCGCACTTGGCTGGATTCAACTTCAAGTTATACTTATGTAACTTGTTGAATAGCTTTTTGAGATGGTCTAAGTGGTCTTCCTCCCTTCGGGACTTGACAATGATGTTATCCACGTAGATCTCTATCTCATTATGCATTAAATCATGGAAGAGAGCCATCATAGCTCGCTAATAGGTTGCCCCGGCATTGATGAGGCCGAATGTTAATCGTCTGTATCAAAAGGTTCCCCAAGGCGTGATGAAAGTAGTTTTCTCACGGTCTTCCTCAGCGACCATAATCTGATGGTACCCCGTGAAGCAATCCACAAAGGAGTACATGCCGTATTGAGCAGTATTGTTAATGAGAATGTGGATAAAGGGTACAGGAAAGCTATCTTTAAGGTAAGCTTTGTTCATATCCCGGTAATCCACGTAAACTCGCACCTTTCCTTCTGGTTTAGCCACATGAACAATGTTGGATATCCACTCTAGATATGTAGACACCATGATAATGCCAACTTGAAATTATTTCACAATTTCTTCTTTTACTTTTAAACTCCACTCAGGTTTCAATTGCCTGAGCTTCTGTCTGACTGGCTTAAATCCCTACTTAATGGGAAGGCGATGAAGGAAAATGCCAGTGGACAAACCCACCATGTCTTCGTGAGACCATGCAAACACATCCTAGAATTGGGTTAATAGCATTACCATGTCATTCCGTTGGTTTGGGGTGAGGTCTGAAGCAATCTGGATTAGCTTAGGGCTTTCTAAGGTTCCAAGATTGAAAGAAATGATTTGATCAAGGTTGGGTTTAGGTTTGTCTGTGACCCATTCCTTAATTTCCTGAGGTGTCTCATTGTCCTATTGGATTTCAATCAAGTCTGAGTCCAACTTTGCATCAAAGTTATAGTCCTTGTGGAGAAAAGGCACCTCATCAGCAAATACATGCACATCTAAATTCAGAGTCCTGAAATAAAATATGTTTTCACTTAATATATGAAACTGTTTAATCATTCAAAAGTGTTATCATGTACTGATAAAATAACTGCTAATACTGTATAGAAAAGTAAGCAATTAAAGTTATCTACAGGGCAGAGGGATTTTCTGCCTGTTTTACCCTCGTCGGCCAATGCATGGAGTGCTACTCCAATTGTCGAGGGCAAAGTCCTAATGGACTGTAGTGATGGAGGGGCTGTCATCGTCCTCCTTTTCCTGAATGATAACCATAACATCTAGGCAATCATCGTCTGGGGTGTATCTATTTGTATGTTCATCATGGATAATGATGCGTATTACTGACATCATCAAAGCGATGTCATGTTTACGTTATTGTTCCCTTTCTTCCACTTCAGGATCAGGAATCAACACCTCTTTTGCTTACCGGTTTTGGAAACAGCATAGCCATAACATGGGCTGGCACCTTTACCGGAGACTGTATCAGCTCATGAGGTGCAGATGGAGAAAATCGCCGTGTGGCGGAAGCTTGAGGAACCTGCTTGTGCATATGAGAATTCATGTGACTGGAACTAGTAGAATAGCCTAGTCCGGCTGTCCCGATTTAACTGGACACTTGAATAGGGTGCTTAATACCCTGTTGATTTTAACCAAGCCCTTGTCTATGCTGATGACCCAATGACATCATTTCTTGAGTAGCCGACATAACTGCGATGAGCAATGGCTTGCAATAATCGGTCCCTTCAAGAGGTATGTCATCATCAGTGAAGGATATCACATTGTTGTTGAAAATGTGATCAACCATATGTTGAAATGTTTCCGCATCCACTGATTTCGGCAAGTAGGCTTCTTCCAAAACCTTTAATAAGATCTTCTTGTGATCTTCGGAAGAGAAAACCAAGTCCAGTATTGAGATCTAATGTGGAGCTTATCTTAAGCTTAAAACCACCTTGGCTTCATTATGGCCCATAGTGCAGAGGAATTTTTCAATCTTCTCCATGGGAATCTTCCCCTTTGCTTTGAAGATGGGCTTCATAACCCGCTGAGGAAGATACAGTGGATTTTCCTTCGACATTGTAGCAGTAGTATGAGACATGGATCCTTTAGCTTCTCCATAATTCCATGGAACTTTGTGTAAGCTAACAACAGGATATTGTTGTCTGAAGAGTAAAGAAATTGACTCTGGTGCAGCAACTTTCAAAGGATTGTCAACTCCTTTGAGTTGAATTGCTTGTATGGGAAATGGTTTGACAGTATCATCAGCCTCAAGGGATATAACTGCTACTGATCCCTCCCATTTGGTAGGACATGTATTCCCACTCTCGAGTAGCACAGTGTCATCGTCTGCCAGCTGCAGGACACCGCTGTCAATTAAATTCTGAATAAGGTGGCGGAGTGCCCAACATTTTTCTGTGATGTGACTGCGAGAATGTAAATGATATTGACAAACTCCATCAGAGTTGAACCGTCTTGAACGGGGATTAATTGGAGGTAGAAGGGAGGTAATTCTTCCTTCGTTGATTTGTATCTAAAATATCTCATCCATAGGTTGGCGCGGGTATGTGAATTCCCTTTGATTGGCAAAATTCCGACAGGGTTTAGCATTTGTTCTTTTTGCAACCTTATCCTCCATAGCTTCGCTATATGAAGGTGATGGTGGAGAATTCATAACAAAAGGAAGGAGATAGGCATGCTCCTGCCTGACTAACTGGCGTGTGACTTGATGCTGATGAGTCACCAGTTCGGCCAATTGTTCAATTTACTTGTAAAGAGCCTTCATATTTCATTCCATAGCAAATTGAAATTGTGCGTAATTCCATTTGTCAACATCGTTATTGATGGTCTGGGATGATTCACCATTAAAACTGGAACTCTGTCCAGTGCTCCAACTAATTATGTTGACCTCTTCTTCTTTGTGTTAAGGAAGAGGGTTGTCTTGCACATGAGGTTGATCAAGTTTGGTAACCACGATCTCACCGTTGTCTATCAAATCTTGGATCTTGTGTTTCAAGGCCCAATAATCTTGAGTATCATGTCCAGGTGCCCCGGCATGATAAGCACACTTCCGAATAGCATTAAAACCCCTCCCATTAGGGTTGGCTAGTGGAAGAAGACGTGTGATTTTCTTTTGAGTAGTTAGAAGAGCAAGGATATTCTTAAGCGAGTCCCCTAAGGGTGTGAACATTCGAGGTCTCTTTCCTTCTCCACTCTTAGGAAATGGAGAGTTTGAAGACTGTTCTTGGAAAGGGGAGTAGTTTCTCCTTTGTATAGGCATGTTCTGATTGCCTTTTTGACCTTGTAGTATCAAGGAAATATCCTCTTCTTTCTTTTTATGAACCCTGTGGGGGTTGTTTCCATAAGATCTGGATTGGATGTGCTCAGGAACTGCTTTAAGAGCGGCTAGGTCTTGAATATTACCTGTCTTCAATCCCATCTCAGCCATTTCTCCGTGCTTGATCATTTTAGAGAATGGTTTGCCAATACCAGCTAAAACTCTTTCATAGAAAGGAGCTTCCTATATGTCTATGAAATTCATGACCATTTCTGACTCTGTCATGGAAGGAATAACTTGAGCACCAAGGTGCCTCCACCTTTGAGAGTACTCTTTGAAAGACTCATTAGACTATTTTTGACCTTGGTAATCTGGTACCAGTCAGGAGCCATCTGAGATTGAAAATTGTATTGAGTGAGGAAGGCATGAGCTAGCTCTTCCCAACTATAGATCTTTGAGTTGTCTAATCCGGTATACCATGAACGAGCTTCTCCAGTTAGACTCTTCTAGAACAGCTGCATTTTGAGCTTCTCGTTTTTCTCATAAGATCCAAGTTCTCCAATGAACACCTTCAAATGTGTGTAAGGATCCCCTAATCCATCATACTTTTCAAAGTCAAGGGTTTTGAGTTTCTCTGGATAATGAACACTAGGGAATATGAAAAGGTCAGCATATGAAACACTTCCATGTGTTCCAATCCCTTCGAGAGCACAGATAGTTTCCTCCTTTTGAAGGACCTTCTTCCTGATATCACCGGTGTCTAGATCTCCTTTGAGATGGGTGTTTTTAGGGTCTTTGTTGGTCGTATCCAACTGAGGTTCTAGATTTGTTTTATCCAAACCTTGTGTTCCTCCTTGTGTAGAGGATTCTGTATGTGTAGGCATCTTTGTACACTGAGTAGACTGATATAATTCTTTCAGCAGAACAACCAAATCTGTAATTTGTTTACTTAATCCGTCAAATTCTTCTCAAGAAACGGCATTAGACTGGTCAGAAGTAGACATGATTGGTTGTAGGCTCGTGGCCTTTTTGGATTTTGAGCGAGTAACAGGCCCAATTGTTTCCCCATAAAAGACTTATGTAGTTTAGTCTTAGGGATAATGTAAATGCTATCATTATGTGTCCATTTTGGAAATATCATCTTGCAAAAATGGGCGTTAATTTGATAACATGTCATGTATGCACAAATATTCTTCATATTTTCCATTACATAAAGATGGACATGGAATAAAATTACAAGTAAATGCTTTTACAAGTAATAGAAAAATGGAAAGCATGAAGAGACTTTTCTCCGCATTTGGTTTATCAGAGGTTGTCATATCTTAGGGTTACTCTCGCGGCTTTTTGGCATGAAGGTCCCTAGATCATCATAATCTACTTTACGAGAAGTTAATTCGGTCTTTTAACTGGAGCGAATCTGGGTGGTGCCTTTTTTGAGCCTCGTTGGAATTAGTCTCCCTACGAGTCCAGTAATCAAACACTGACAAGATAGCCTCCTGATGGAGGAACCACACAACATACATTCACATACAACGTGTCTCACCGTTTATGAAAATGATGACATGTGCGACGTACTAATATCACAGATAGATATTTTGCAGTGCAGTAAGTAAAATGCATTCATACACATTCATCATAAATGTAAATGCAACATTCACACACAAGCATATAACAGTTTTGAAAAGCTTGTAGTAGCGGCTTAAGCCCTCTTCTTCAAGTCCCCGATGAGAGTTGCCACACAATCGACGTCGGAGATTTTTATGTGTCCCTTTTCGTTACTTGTTCTTTGTTGTTCTCATGTTATGTGAGATTTGTTTGAAAAAAAAAGTGAAAAAGGTCTGACATGTGTAATGTCGACGATTTGACTTTAAGAGTCGCTAGTTGGTGTTTTTAACTGGTTGCACCAACGCAGCCAAAAAAGGTTTGCATATTGACCCAGTGATGTGACACTGCTAAACGAGTCTATGAAACTGAGATTCATTTGGGTTCGGGGGCTTGATTATGCAGAGGGAAGGTGTTAGGCACCCCCCGACATCCGTGTTGCCACGGTGACCGCCACTTTTCAAGAAACTGTTATACGAATATGTGTGTGTGTGTGTGTGGATCAATGTGCAATTATTTGGAAGTAGTGTGAGGCCTCGTTCACACCTATATACAAAGGGTTTGAATTTGTAGAAAAATTCTATTTTAAATAGGATATAGCAATGAAGTTTTGTAAAAGAGGTTTTTCAAACCCTGTGATCAATAGTAATTGAGACATTTTCATACTTCCATTTTATTATTAAATGTTCAGCTTTTTTGCTTTTTTTTGAGATGCGAGGCATCTTAGAGAAAATAAGATACAGCAGTGCCGAACTCCTCATAAGCATGACAACCATACAAGGAAATTCAGACACCGTAAATAATGTACAAGCTGCTTACAGCTGAAAATGTCCATCATGGGAACCGAATCTAGATTGAGTAGACTGAATCTGTGATCACATAATTCCTAGGCTCACATGATGCCGCCGTTTATATGAAAAGTAGTAAAGAGTTATATATATAAAAGCTGTAAATATATATATACAGACATGATCAACCATCACGAAGCACCTCCATGGGGGATCGAAAATGTAAATATATAAAAGCGGTAAAAATATATATATATATATATGGACATGATCAACCACCACGAAGCGACTCCATGGGGGATCAGAAAAGTAAATAAAGCTGTAAAATACGATCAACCGCCACAAAGTAAACCCTAGGCCTGACAGAAATGTAAATATATATATATATATATATAAAATAGTAAACGCACCAGATATAAAACCCAGGCTCATCGGATATGTCCGACAACAGTTTATATATGTAAGTATATATATATATATATATATATATAAGCAATAAACGCTCCGGATGTAAAATCCAGGCTCATTAGACAAAGTCTGACAACAGTTTATATATATAAGTATCGGTCCGGATCAAGTGCATACCCCTTATCTTACTCACCCGTGTTCACCCCCCTTTAGCGACGGACCCGCCAACGGTTCGGTCATACAACCGTTGTCTATTTTTTTAGCGACGCTATATGTTGTCTGTTGCTAAAAGTATAGACGACGATAGTATGACCGAAACCATCGCCGGGTCCGTTACTAAAGGGGGTGAGCACAGGTGAGTAAGATAAGGGGTATGCACTTGATCCTTGCTCATATAAGTGTATATATATATATAAGCAAGTAACGCTCCATCCAAACATAAGTCTAGGCTCAATCGAGGCATAACTCGATAATGTTAGTCCATATATAAATATATACATATATAAGTATATATATACAGATTGAAATGAAAACCACGGACTGAAGTTCGGACATACGCACACAACACGACTCTCAATGTGAAGAATAGTGTGTGCGAAGATGAAGAGAAAGGCTTTATTAGAGTGTGAGAAGGCTTACAGTGGGCTGCCAAGGCAGGCTTCTATGACTCTAGATGGATAAACACTCAGCTCCCGCATATAAAATATAGCTATATGTGAGCTAACATGTGTTTAAAATAAGAAAGCACTCAATATGGGGTGTGTACAAAGAAAATTGGACAGGGCTTCCTCGCCTCTTTTTCTCTTGAATATTTCCACCCCAAGCCCTCTATTTATAGAGGGGGGAGCCATGAGTGTACTGTGTGGCGTGCCCTTGAGATCTACATCTGACGGCTATTCGGGGTGCCCCAGCTCACATGGTCCCTGTCGTCTCGAAGTCGTGCACTCGTGCATTGTGATGTCTGCTCGAACTTGGAGAACTTCAATCCGAGCATCCGAACGAGGTGTACAAGACCATCTTTGGACCGCTTTTGTCGAGAGTTACGCAATGACATGGGATTAGAGGTTGTACGAAGTCAGGAAGAGGGGACCATGCCCAAGGTCTTCAAGCTTAAAATTCTATCCGGTGTGCTGCCACACGTAATAGTCACTCGGGATTGGAACTCCTTGGCTCTTGTGGGACATTATGTTATGTAGGTATGTATGAAGTGTTTGAGACAGCGCACTGGGGTTTAGGTGGCAAGATGACAGTTTGACTCCTCACTGGGGTTATCTCTGGTTTGAGCTGATAGCAGACGTTGCTCAGGGTTTCATCGGAGATTGGACTCTTGCAAGTGTTTGAATTCCACAAGGTCATCTGTGAGTGTGCCTATCCTCCCGGTGTTATCTCCGGGTCTTAGGTATGAGTGCCTCGGCAGGAGGTCTGAGATTGAAGTTAATCGTATGCATTTGAAACAAGCATTTCCGGAGTTATCGCCAGAACTGCAACAGAATTCCTTGGGGTTATCTCTAAGGACAAAACTCGGGGTTATCTTCGAGGTTGGAATTGATACTCCTGGTGTGTGTTCCAGGGTTGAGACTGAACTTCTGGTAGTATCTGGAATGGATGTGATCTGTCTTCCAAGGTTATCTCTGAAAGACGAATCTGCCTTCCTATAATGTTAGTAACAGGTGTGCAGAAAATTTTTAGTATCTACAGATATATATATATATATATATATATATACTATATTTTACCTGGATTGATTATGGACTTTATTCTAGTTTGGTTCAATAGAGCCACCAAGCGAAGTAAAATGTCAAACCTAGGGTACAAGAATTAAATTTAAATATAACTATTACATTTAAATTCCGGGCTCCATTACAAACGGGTCTTCAAGCGCTCCTTACTCCTTGATCTCCAATTCTTTAAAATTAATTCTAATTATTCCTATTACAAAACTATTTAAAATAAATAGAAACCTTGATCAGCAGTCAAGGGGGACTACATATGAGGGAGTTAGAATTTACATTAAGAAAAAATTAGAGAAGACAAGGTACGCAGACCCCATTTAATAAAACCCATATATTCATGCATCCAACTAAAATAAAATCTAATCACATTAGTCAATAGTCCATAATCAATCCCATTTATTGTCATACACATCTACATATGCATCAATAAATAACATTCAACTCATGAATAATAAACATTCAATATATATATATATATATATATATATATATATATATATATATGATATTATTTAATGGGCAAATTTAGTTAGCATAAAATCTAATTTTGAATCAAAATAAACTCCTTTATTTTAATTCAAATTTAAATCAAAATAAACATCTTTTATTTTAATTTATCCAATTTTGAATAAAATAAACTATTATATTTTAATCAAATTCTTTAATCAAAATAAACTCATTTATTTTAATTAATTATGGAATCGATTCCAAGTCAAAATAAACTCCTTTATTTTGGATAATATGAAATCTTATTACATATCTAAATAAACTCTTTTATTTAAGGAAACACGAATTTTCTTTTCTATTCACAAATAAACTCCTTTTATTTTGAATAATATGAAATCTTATTCCATATCTAAATAAACTCTTTTATTTAAGGAAATACATATTCTCTTTCCTACTCACAAATAAACTCCTTTATTTTGAATAATATGAAATGTTATTTCATATCTAAATAAACTCCTTTATTTAAGGAAACATGAAATCCTTTTTCAACTCCAATTAGTTATCATGGAATCCAATTTTAACTCTAATTAGTTAGCATGAAATTCAATTTTAAGATTAAAATAAACATTTTATTTTAATTATTATTAGAATATATATATATATATATATATATATATATATATATATATATATATATATATATATACTATCATATATAATCATGTTATGATACGTAAATCAACATTCACGCGGATAAAAAAAAATAGCCACGAATTCGGTAGAAAAAATAAGGATTACCGAAATCAAAGAAATTTTTATAAAAAATAAATAAATTTTATATAACAAATTATGCCCAATTAAATTGTTCTAAACACATATCGACATACATATCAAATCTGAACAATTAATAATTTGCATAAAGGTTTGGCTTTGATACCACTGTTAGGTTTGTAATATTTATAAACGCAATCAAATTGCAAAAATTAAGCGAAAGCATGGAAAATCAGAGTTTTAAAATTTTACAAACCATATACCCGGATCATCATTTATACACAATTATTAATTAAACGAAAATATGAAGAACAAGAATCATACCCTTAAAGTTTCGAGCTTCCTCAGGTACAAGTTCACCTCCAAATCCTTTCGCGTTCAACTTGAATCCACTGGATTTGGTTCTTTCCTTTGATCAACGTTAGCCACCCAAGTGTTTGGCCTTTAGAGGTGATCCACCAAGGAAAAAGAAATATTCAAGAAGAAGGGTGGTTGGCTAAACCCTAATTTTTCTATCTCTATAGAAAAAGTGTACTCCCCAACAATTGGAATCATGTATGTTATGAAAACGTCAACTACTCTCACCCATAATAAGACTCCTCTTATTTATAGATGTGGGCAACCCTCCTTAACAATTAAGGAATTGGGTTTTATTTTAATTAATTAAACTTCTTTAATTAATTTAACCAACCTAATCATATTAGGATTATATAAGAGTACTTTTATTAATTAATTCCCAAACTCCTTTAGGAATAATAATAATAGTAATAATAATAATAAGACTCCTCTTATTAATTTATATTTAATATTTCCAAAATATTAAATAATAAATATTAAGCTATTTAATTTAATCTAGCACCATAGATTAAATTAAATATACTTAACTTATTATTACGATCATCACATTAACTTCTTAAATAATTATTCTTCCTTTTATGGTGTGACCCTTTAGGTTCTCCATATTAAATCGGTTCTGAATAAATCAATTACAACAATTCTAATCTTATTTAAATAAATAAATTAAAATATTAATTTATTTAAATAAATAATATTTATTCTACAATAGGGATAAGCCTCCTAGCGATTAACGACTTTTTCAGATAATATAGATTTCAGCATTAATCATAAAAGAACCTTTGAGTAAATAGTTACCGTACAATTCAATCCTTCCACCATATAATGTCCCAATTAAATATAAGACATTGAATTATTGTCAAGTCTTATTTTATTTAATTATATGTATTTCGATCCTTAAATGCACAACTCCAAATCATACAAATTAGAAACTCCTTTCTAATTTCATTCTGCCTTGGCCAAGGACTACTATGTTATTATTTATCGAATCACAAAGGACATTTCTCTTCTTTTACTAGAAGTGGTAGATTCTTTATTGATCATACATTATCTCCATGTGCAACTTATGATAACCAAGCATACCCTTTGATATACCCTAAGGGTCTTAAGGAATAAGTCAAAGTATAACTCATCATACACAATATACTATGTTTATCTCAAGTCCAAGGATCACTTGTACTACTATCACTACAGGAATTCCTATTGACAGACAAGTAAATCTCCATTAGGAATTCCTTAGCGAGCCACGTTCAGTGAACTTATTCTCTAATAAGCAACTACATACTTGCTTTAGTGTCTCCACATAAATGATCATTAGATCAATCATCCTCATCTAATGAATAAATTACGTATGTACCAATCTATTCGGATTCACTAATCCCCAACATAGTAATCCAATGATTAGGAACTATTTTAGTTTTAAACTTTCTAAGAATTTAGATCTCATTAGAATGATCATCGTCATTATTCTAAAAGCATTGCTTAAAACTATGAGTTTATCACATATTATAAAACAACATCATGTAGATAATTAAAAGGCTTTAATAAATTAACACTTTTTATTAATAAATGAATAAGATTGTTACAAAGTATGTGCTTTATCATCAAACATGATTGTCTTGTGTGTATACTACTTTCACGGAGGTGCCTAACACCTTCCCCCCGCTTAATCAAGCCCCCGAATTCAACTAATCTCAATTTTCAAGCAATGTTAAATAGTGTCCAACCATTGGGCCTTTGTGTAAACCTTTTCAAAATAGGTTGTGTTGGTACAACCATTTAAAAACTATCAACTGGCGACTCTGATTTCCAAATCATCAACATTTACATGTCGAACCTTTTCAAACTCACTTTTTCAGACAAAACTTAACCAATTGAGAACACAAAAAAGGCGAGAACAGAAAAGGACATAATTTTTACAACGTCGACAGGTGGTGACTCTGCTGGGGACAGTAGAGGGCTTAGCCGCTGTTTAACCGTTTCAAAAACCTTTTGTATCTGCTTATGTGAATGCTGCATTTACATTGAATGGATGTGTACTAATGCTTTATTTACAACACTTTAGTGCTTTGCATCATGTCTGCCTGTGATATTAGTATTCCGCACATGTCATCATTTCCATACGATGAGATGCAATGTATGTGAATGTATGTTGTGTGATTTCTCCACCAGAAGGCAAACCCATCGGTATTTGATTACTGGACTTAAGGGAGACTAATCCCGCGAGGCTTAGGAAAGGCATCACCCAGATTCGCTCCAATTGAAAGATCGGATTGACTTCCCATAGACTAAATTGCGATGATCTGGGGACCTTCTTGCCGAAAATCTATGAGAGTAGCCTAAGATAGGTTAGCCTCTAATAAACCAAATGCGAAGGGAAGTGTCTTCATGCCCTCTTTTAATTATATGTAATTTTAATTCCATGTAAATCTCAATGTAATGGAAAATATAAAGGAAGATGTAAATATGCATTCCCTTTCATATCAAGACCTGTCATGTTATCCTTTCATGAAAACAACTGACATCTGTTTTGCAGGAGAACATTAAAACACTCCTAAAACAGACACATTGCACAGCATGCAACCTCTTCATACCCAGACTAAACTACGTAGTCTTTTTATAGGGAAACGATTGGCCCCTTACCCATTCAAAGTCCAAAAAGACACTAAGCCTACTTCCAAACATGGCTACAAGTGCCCAGCCTAATCCCTCTTTGGATTCCTAAGAGAAGTTCGAGGGATTAAGGAATCAAATAATAGAATTGGATGTCCTTCTGAAAGAACTAAACAAGCAAACTCAAGGTCCATAAATGCTCGTTCAAACAGACTGAGAAGTCCAACAAAACCCCTAAAATCACCCATCCTAAAGAAGATCAAGACACCAGTGATATTCAGAAAAAAGTCTAACAAATAGAAGAGACCATCCGGTCAATCAAAGGACTGGAACACATTGAAGTGTTACTTACTCAGACCTTTACATCTTCCCCAGGGTTCATTATTCGGAAAAATTCAAGGCTCCCAATTTTGAGAAATATGATGGATTGGGAGATCCTTACACTCACTTAAAAGTGTTCATTGGAGAACTCAGATTCTATGCCGAGAATGTAAAACTGAGAATGCAGTTATTTCAAGAGTTTAACTGGAGAAGCTAGAGCATGGTATGTCAGAATGGATAACTCCAAAATCCATAGCTGGGAGGAACTAGCCCATGCTTTTCTAAATTAATACAGATTCCAAATGCAAATGGCTCCAAATAGATATCAAATCACCAAGGTCAAAAAATAAAACACTGAGTCATTCAGAGAATATGCCTAAAGATGGAGGCGTCTGACTGCTCAAGTGATCCCATCCATGACAGAAACTGAGATGGTAATTACCTTCATTAACATTCAAGAAGCTCCATTTTATGAGAGGGTCCTAGCAGGCATAGGAAAACAATTCTAAGAAATAATCAAGCACGGAGAGATGGCTGAGATGGGATTAAAATCTGGGAAGCTTCAAAACCTCGCTTCTTTAAAAGCTATAGCTGGGCATATTCAAGCTAAAAATTATGGGAGCAACCCTCAGAGGGTACATAATGTGACGCCCCCAAAATTAAGTATACATCACCCATCTTGGGTCGCCACTTACATGGTACAGAATTTAAATACAACTTACTAACATAACTGTCGTGTACAATACGACATAAACTGTGAGTTTAAATACAAATATCGTCTACTAGATATTATACAAACTCAAAAAGGAGTCCTCATTACAATTATTATCACACTATTTCACGAATAGTGAGGACTACTAATGCTATCTTCGTGACCATCACTGCTTTTTCCGACTCGTCCCGGCTATATTCTCATTTCACGAAGAGAACGGTGAAAAGAAAGGGTGAGCTCAACTAGCCCAAAGAAGAAATATTATGACTAAGATAATACGAATAAATTATCAATAGTCTTCAACAATGTTAAACCGATAAAATACAATAGACAACCCGGTTTAATCTGCGGTGAATATGCAATCCATTAAAAGAGTCAAGTAAAAATAAAGTCTACTATCTTTTAGGTTTTAAAAGGTTTTTCATCATTTATTATAATGAGACTCGACTTTAATAAATATTCTACATCATCGAATCACCCATGCTTTTACGGCGAGGATATATCTTTAGTATCACGACCACAATTATTCATGCACTACGGGCCAAGAATTGTTGTGTATTCATTAATGGTCATGATCATGCCAACAATCGTCCATCAATGCACTACTACCATCGAGGATTTTTATCACATCATTTGTAACATTACTATCATGATTACAATCAATAGTCTCTGTCATAATCATACCAAGTCCATCTATGCACTACAAGCCACGATGACTTTCAACATAATATAAACATGAGGATGATGACAATGATATAAGAATTCAATAAAACAAGTTCAAGAATTATTTTATCCGGGAATTATTAACGTCCAAATTATCAACATGATCTTTGTTTTGTAGAGAGTAAAATTCAAGAATGATCGAAAGAATATTTGCATGAAAAGATCTTTGGATGAAACGCAAATATCAAGGATATTCCACTAATTTCATGGAGTATAGAAGTCAAAGTTTTAACCAACCGGGTATAATAAAGAATGGAATAACAAAAGAAATCACCATGCATGCGATAAACCGCATGCACGCATGTGTTATTCCAACAGAATAATAAATAACGGAACCAAAATCGGTGAAATTCACACCGCGGGATGTTCCAACAGAATAATAAAGATGGAACCGGATCCGGTGTAAAACACACGATAGGATATTCCAACGAATGATAAAGACGGAACCGGTCCTATTGTAAAACACATGAGCGTGATGTTCCAACAAAATAATAAAGATTTTAACCAGTCCTGTAAAACACACGCATGGATGTTCCAATGAATAATAAAGAGCGGAACCCAGTCCGGTGTAAAACACACGAATAGGATGTTCCAACGAGAATAATAAAGAACGGAACCAGTCCGGTAAAAACACACGAGCAGGATGTTCCAATAGAATAATAGAAGAATGTCACCAAGTATAGGGTAAACCACGTTATACAAAGTTATTCCAATGTAATAATAAGCAATAGAATAACAATAGTTCTCTTCATGAATAAGAAAGAATAACACCCTTACTTTTGGTAGGAGATTGAATCTTCGCAGCGACGATTAGTAACAAAATACTCTTCTTCTTTCTCTCTTATTCTCTCTATACTTTCTCTCTCTATAGCTTGAATGAATTCGTGAAAAATAATGAAGCACTAGGCCTCTATTTATAGAAGATTTCTAGCTTAGCACCTGCCGTGTGAAAAGGCAAGTGGCTTAACGACTAATAATGTGAAAAGAAAAGTGGTTTGACGCCTGTAATGTGAAACGACAAGTGGTTCGACGCCTGTAATGTGAAATGACAAGTGGTTCGACGCTTGTAATGTGAAACGACAAGTGGTCCGACGTCTGGTAAAGGTAATTACTATTGACGAAGGTAATTACTATTCACAAGGGTAATTACTATTGACGAAGGTAATTACTATTGACGAAGGTAAATACTATTGACGAAGGTAATTACTATTCACAAAGGTAATTACTATTGACGAAGAGACTCTTAGATGATGACATATGAGCCCCCCATAAAATAATCAAACTTACCACAACTCATTTTATTTTTCATCAACACATATTTAATCTTTCAACAATTATTAATCATTTATAACTTGTCGTCTCAATTATTGATTTAATACTATAACATATTATACAGATGATACTGTGACAATAATTGAATCAATAATATAAGAGATACGATGCAACAATTACTGTAGCAATAATTAAGCATAGCTAAGTGACTTCTAACGTAAGCATCAATAATCAATACCGTGTGCTACTATGCAACCACGCGTATTACTGTACTTTTACCACCGGGTAGTTCAATAGTTTTAACGGTAACACCTCCGTCGTTATTTTTATAAAATATTTTTGTCGTTTTCTTAATTCGACAATAATTCTATTATGGGGTCCACTGATGATTGAGTAGTTATCTGAATATTCCCTAACAAAAAGAATATTCCCAGAATAAACGAATATTTTATAACAACTTGCATACTTTGCAAAATTTATAAATATTACCCACAACTATAACATTATATCAAATTTACTCCATAATATTCAAAAATAATATTTATAGAAAATTCATCTTTATTTATAAAAGTTGGGGTCTTACAACCTCCCTTCTTATGAAATTTAAGCCCTCGAAATTAGGGTGCGATACTGGTATGTCGAAGAGGTAAGGATACCTTGATTTCATTTGATTCTAACTCCCAAGTCATTTCCTCAACATCGTGGTTCCTCCACAAAACTTTGACTTGAGGTATAACCTTGGAGCATAGAATATGTTCCTTCTTATCCAAAATTTGAGCAGGAACCTCTTCATACGTCAAATCTTCCGCTATTTCGTCCCTGGTTCTAACTCAATAATATGGTTCGGGTCTTTCACATATTTACGTAACATGGATATGTGAAAAACGTTATGAACACAAGACATACTTAGCGGTAGAAAGAGTCTATAGGCCACAGCCCTACTCGATCGAGGATTAAAATGGACCGATGAATCGAGGATTGAGTTTTCCTCTCTTTCCAAATCTTGTAACTCCTTTCCATGGAGCAACTCTTAATAACACATGATCTCCTATATCGAATTCCACGTCCTTTCGATGAAGATCGGCATAACTCTTTAATCGATTTTGTGAGGTTTTTATACGTTGTCGGATCGTTTGAATCTTTTCCGTAGTCATACGTACCAACTCCGGTCCCAACAACGTTGCTTCACCCACCTCATCCCAAATCTACCGGAGAACGACACTTTCTTCCATACAACGCTTGAATGGAGCCATGCCAATACTTGCTTGATAAGCTGTTGTTGTAGGAAAACTCCACCAATGGTAAGAACTTGTCCCAACTCCCTTGAAATCAAGGACACGAGTCTTAATAAATCTTCAAGAGTTTGAATAGTCCTCTCCGATTGTCCAGTCTGCCTCAAGGATGATCTGCCGAGCTAAATTGTAAGTCTGTGCCCATAGCTTTTTGCAAACTAACCCAAAATCGTGAAGTGAATCTTTGGTCTCGATCAGAAACAATGGATACCGACATACCATGCGCCTTACAATCTCATTTATGTACATACTGAGCAAGACGTTCAAGTGTATAAGTTTCTCGTGTCGGTAAGAAATGAGCGAACTTGTCGAATCTATCAACATTGACCCAAATCGCATCAATGCCTTGAGAAACCTTAGGAAGACCGGTAACGAAATCCATGGTAATGTGCTCCCACTTCCATTCTGGAATTTCAAGTGGTTGCAATGGACCTTTTGGTACTTGATGCTCCGCTTTAACTCGTTGACAAGTTAGACACCTTGAGATAAACAACGCTATCTCTCTCTTCATATTGCTCCACCAAAATGTATGACGAATATCATGATACATTTTGGTACTCCCAGGATGGATTGCAAATGGTGTGTTGTGCGCCTCCATCATGATATTATACTTTAAATTAGGGTCGTTAGGAACACAAAGTCTGGAGTTGACTCGAAGTATTCCTTCTTCATCGATTCTTGCTTCCGGCATAGCACCTTCTTGCACTTTCTTCCTCATACGCATCAGCTCCAGGTCTGTAGCTTGAGCAGCTTTAACTTTATCGATTAAAGTCGGTTCTACTCGTATACTCGCTATCATCACATGCGTCCCTGGAGTCTTTAACTCTATCTCCATCCTTTGCAAGTCACACAAAATGGGCCTTTGCGTTGACAATATCGCACTCGTACTTGCATATGATTTTCTACTCAATGCGTCAGCTACCACGTTCGCTTTTCCAGGATGGTATTGGATGGTATTATCATAATCTTTCAATAGTTCAAGCCAACGTCGTTGTCGCATGTTGAGTTCCTTTTGAGTGAAGAAATATTTGAGGCTTTTATGATCCCTAAAGATCTCCACTTTCTCCCCATACAAGTAATGCCTCCAAATTTTAAGTGCAAGATAATAAATGCTAACTCTAGATCATGAGTAGGATAATTCCTCTCATATTCTTTGAGTTGTCGCGAGGCATAAACTATAACTTTTCCATGTTGCATGAGAACACATCCCAACCCTTTGCTCAAGCATCACTATAGATGACAAATCCGTCCAGAGCCGGATGGTATTGTCGAGCAGTCTTGAAATAAGTCTCCTCTTGAGTTCTTGAAAACTCTTCTCACATTCTTCGCTCCAACCGAAATTTGTATCTTTCGAGTCACCGAGTCGATGGAGTAGCGATTCGAGAAAATCCTTCCACGAATCTCCGATAATAACCAATTAAACCGAGAAAGCTACGTGCTTGGTCCATCGATTTAGGTTGTTCCCACTTTGAATAGCTTCAATCTTTCTTTGGGTCAACAGATATTCCATGACTTGATACCACGTGCCCAAGGAATGCTACTTCTTCAAGCCGAACTCGCACTTCTTCAACTTGGCATAAAGCTTATATTCACGAAGCTTTTGGAGTGTCGACCTCAAGTGTTGCTTCATGATCTTCACGGCTTTTGGAATAAATAAGGATGTCATCAATAAAGACGACCACAAAGTGATCTAAATATTCCTTGAATACTCGGTTCATCATATCCATGAAGGCGGCGAGGAGCATTAGTCAATCCAAAGGACATGACTAGGAATTCATAATGCCCGTCATAGGAGTTCCGAAAGCGAGTCTTTGGAATGTCGGTGATTCTAATCTTCAATTGGTGATATCCTAACGAAGATCTATCTTTGAAAAGAATTTGGCTCCTTGCAATCGGGTCAAACAGTCATCAATACGTGGCAATGGATACCTATTTTGATGGTGACATGATTCAACTCCAGATAATCAATACAAAGTCGCATACTCCCATCTTTCTTCTTCACGAATAGAACAGGAGCACCCCAAGGAGAAGTACTAGGGGCGAATAAAGCCAATGTCTAACAATTCCTCAGAGTTGGGTCTTTAACTCCACGAAGTTCAATAGGAGCCATTCGATATGGGGCTTTGGAAATAGGTTTTGTATCGGGTTCAAGGTCGATATAAAATTCAATTTCACGCTTTCTGGGGTAGGCCGGGAAGTTCTTCGGGAATACGTCGGAAATTTATTAACAATAAAATATCGTTCAAAACCGGCGTATTTTTGTTTAAATCGTGACATGAGCTAAGAAAGCTTGACATCCGCTTTTTCAATAAACGAATAGCTTTATGGCTTGAGATGACCGTGATTGATTTTAATGGTTTGGTCATTTGAATTAGCATAATAGGTTGATTAGGAATATGAAAGCTAACAACCTTACGAAAACAATCAATTTTTGCATGATAAGTAGTTAACCAATCAATCCTTTGAATCACGTCAAATGCAAGTATTTTAATGAAATAAGATCGACGTGTAATGTGAGGGTACCAATTTGAACCAAACAAGACTTATAAACAAAAGGATGTAATGAAGGTTTCTCCCAACGGAGTTTCCACAGATAAGTCAAAGTCTAATTTCTCCGTAGTCAAATTTAATCGATGAGCGCAAGTATGAGAAATAAAAGAATGGGTAGAACCGGTATCAAATAAAGTATAGACTTCATTAGAGTTTATGATAAGCTTACCCGTGATGACCTCATTCGGGTTCCTTGCTCTCTGGGAGGTCACAACAAACACTCTCCCTTGCACTTTCTGGTTTTGACTTTTACGGGACTTTCTTGAGGTCGTCCATCCTAGTTGAATTTGTCTTGATGAACGACAAAATCGAGCCAAGTGACCTTCTCTTCCACAATTATAACATGCTTTGACGGCATGGTGCGCTTGGATGATGTGTCCCTCTCCTCGCATTTGAAGCATATGATAGGTGGTCTTTCCGCTTCCTTAACAATGGGTGTCTTGTGTTGGCGTCTTTCCATCATTGTTGAATCTCCTTTTCTTAAAATGTCCATTCTTATTGTTTTGGCCCTGATTACCACCGAAGTGGTTACCATATCTGGCCTGTTGATTCCCTCCACGCTTGTTGTCACCGCTTCGATGACTAGTCTCGCTGGTATTATAATTTTGTCGGCTGCTCTCTTTTAGTTGCGTTGACTCATTATCGCGCTCCACTAACTGAGCCCTATTTACAACATCTGAATACAAACATAGTTTATGAGAAATAAGATGTTGACGTATCTCCGACTTCAAACCTCTTAAAAACATTCGCGTCATTCTTTCTTCATTATCCACCAAGTGGGACGCAAATCGTGATAACTCCGCAAATTTTGCCTCGTATTGCGATACGGTCATATTGTTTTGTTCTAACTTGATAAACTCCACCTCCTTCATGTGGCGAATACTTTCAGGAAAGTATTTGTCGTTGAAACGACTCTGGAACTTCTCCCAAGATATCTTCAAGATCAAAGAAGTTGAGTACGTTTCTGGAATTCACCAAGAATCTGCCTCTCCGCGCAACATAAAGGCGGCAAAGGGAACCTTTTGCTCCTCGGAGCATCCTAAGACATCAAATATCTTGGTAATCTGCTTTATCCATGCTTCCGCCAGAAGTGGTTTTGGCTCTCCCTTAAACTCCGGTGGTCCCAGCTCCTTGAATTGTTTAGCGGTGACCGCCCGAGAGTTTTTAGTGTTTCCACCTACGTTTTGGACAGGAGTCGCTCTCGCCTGCTGTTGCATAAATTTCATAAAGCCTCTGAACATTTGATCATTCATCATTTGGTCAGTGTTGTTGTTTGCATGAGGATTGTCGCCTTCCTGATGCACATTATCCTGATTATTGATATGTGGTGAATCAACGATCGCCTGCGCTCCATTGCTATTCTCAACATTCTCAGATGTCATTTTCGAGATCTCGCCACAAAACAAAAGGTTAATTGACATGTAACAAATTATCCCTATCTTCCGACCAACCAATAAAATAGCACATAAACTTAGGTAGGTCATAATAGCGAAGGTATTCCCGCCTCTCCCTCCTAGTACTATTCTCACATCTTAGCTAGAGATCATATCCTAAGCTCGATATTAACCGTGGCGCCCCAAAATTAGGTATACATCACCCATCTTGGGTGCGCCACTTACATGGTACGAATTTAAATACAACTTACTAACATAACGTAGTCAGTGTACAATACGACATAAACGTGAGTTTAAATACAAATATCGCTCTACTAGATATTATACAAACTCAAAAAGGAGTCCTCATTACAATTATTATCACACTATTTCACGAGAATAGTGAGGACTACTAATGCTATCTTCGGGACCATCACTCGTTTTCCCGACTAAGTCCCCAAATATATTCTCATTTCACGAAGAAAACGGTGAAAAGAAAGGGTGAGCTCAACTAGCCCAAAGAAGAAATAGTATGACTAAGATAATGCGTAATAAATTATCAATAGTCTTCAACAATGTTAAACCGATAAATCTACAATAGACAACCAGGTTAAGCTGCGGTGAATATCTGATCCATTAAAAGAGTCAAGTAGAAAATAAAGTCTACTATCTTTTAGGTTTTAAAAGGTTTTTCATCACTGTTATAGCTGAGACTCAGCTTTAATAAATATTCCACATCATCGAATCACCCCTGCACTACGGCCAAGGATATTCTTTAGTATCACGACCACAATTATTCATGCACTACGGGCCAAGAATAGTTGTGTATTCATTAATGGTCATGATCATGCCAACAACTGTCCATCAATGCACTACGGCCACTGAGGATTTTTATCACATCATTTGTAACATTACGGTCATGATTACACCGAATAGTCTCTGGTCATAATCATACCAAGTCCATCTATGCACTACAGGCCACAGATGACTTTCAACATAATATAAACATGAGGATGATGACAATGATATAAGAATTCAATAAAACAAGTTCAAGAATTATTTTATCCAAGAATTATTAACGTCCAAATTATCAACATGATACTGTTTTGTAGAGTAAAATTCAAGAATGATCAGAAGAATATTTTCATGAAAAGATCTTTGGATGAAACGCAAATATCAAGGATATTCCACTAATTTCATGGAGTATAAAGTCAAAGTTTTAACAAAACTGGGTATAATAAAGAATGGAATAACAAAAGAAATCACCATGCATGCGATAGAATCGCATGCAGACGGAGTTATTCAATGTAATAATAAATAACGGAACCGGTCGTGTGAAATTCACACGCAAGCGGGATGTTCCAAGAATAATAAAGATGGAACCGGATCCGGTGTAAAACACACGAATAGGATATTCCAATGTAATGATAAAAGATGGAACCGTGTCCTGTAAAACACATGCACAAGATGTTCCAAATGTAATAATAAAGACTAAAATGGTCCGGTGTAAAACACATGATGAGGA
Source organism: Panax quinquefolius (assembly GCA_020205615.1). Lineage (NCBI taxonomy): Eukaryota > Viridiplantae > Streptophyta > Magnoliopsida > Apiales > Araliaceae > Panax > Panax quinquefolius. The sequence continues at coordinate 26,196,446 of CM035168.1, forward strand.
TGTTCCAATGAGAATAATAAAGACAGAACCGGTCCGTGTAAAACACACGCAGGGATGTTCCAACAGAATAATAAAGACGAAACCAGTCCGTGTAAAACACACAAACGAGGATGTTCCAATGAGAATAATAGAAGAATGTCACCAAGTATAGGGTAAACCACGATATCTGAGGTTATTCCAACGAATAATAAGCAATGGAATAACAATAGTTCTCTTCATGAATAAGAAAGAATAACACCCTTTACTTTTGGTAGGAGATTGAATCTTTGGCGGTGTAGTAACAAAATACTCTTCTTCTTTCTCTCTTATTCTCTCTATACTTTCTCTCTCTATAGCTTGAATGAATTCGTGAAAAATAATGAAGCACTAGGCCTCTATTTATAGAAGATTTCTAGCTTAGCACCTGCCGTGTGAAAAGGCAAGTGGCTTGACGACTAATAATGTGAAAAGAACGATGGTTTGGCGCTTTTGTAATGTGAAACGACAAGTGGTTCGACGCCTGTAATGTGAAACGACAAGTGGTTCGACGCCTGTAATGTGAAACGACAAGTGGTTCGACGTCTGGTAAAGGTAATTACTATTGACGAAGGTAATTACTATTCACAAGGGTAATTACTATTGACGAAGGTAATTACTATTGACGAAGGTAAATACTATTGACGAAGGTAATTACTATTCACAAAGGTAATTACTATTGACGAAGAGACTCTTAGATGATGACATATGAGCCCCCCATAAAATAATCAAACTTACCACAAATCATTTTATTTTTCATCAACACATATTTAATCTTTCAACAATTATTAATCATTTATAACTTGTCGTCTCAATTATTGATTTAATACTATAACATATTATACAGATGATACTGTGACAATAATTGAATCAATAATATAAGAGATACGATGCGTAATTACTGTAGCAATAATTAAGCATAGCTGAGTGACTTCTCACGTAAGCATCAATAATCAATACCGTGTGCTACTATGCAACCACGCCAGATATTCTTTTACTTTACCACCGGGTAGTTCAACAGGTTTTAACGGTAACACCTCGTAGTTATTTTTATAAAATATTTTTATCGTTTTCTCGATCAAATGATAATTACATTATGGGTCCACCAATGATTGAGCCGTTATGCGAATATTCCCTAACAAAAGAATATTCCCAACCAAACGAATATTTTATAACAACTTGCATACTTTGCAAAATTTATAAATATTACCCACAACTATAACATTATATCAAATTTATTCCATAATATTCAAAAATAATATTTATAGAAAAATTCATCTTTATTTATAAAAGTTGGGGTGTTACACATAAGAAGAAAGAAGAGGATGTCTCCTTGCTGTTACAAGGACAAACTCAGAGAAGCAAACAAAACTTGCCCATTCAAAGGAGAAACTATTCCCCTTTTTAAGCACAATCCTCAAACCCTCCATTGCCCAGAGGTGGAGAAGTCAGACGTCTAAGAGTGTTCACACCCTTAGGGGACTCATTGGAGAACATACTCAAGCTTCTGACAGCATAGAATAAAATTATCCAGCTCCTTCCCCCAGCCAATCCAAGTGGAAAGAATTTCAATACAAACAAGAAATGTGCTTACCATTCTGGAGATCCAGGTCATGACACCCAAGATTTTTTGGCCCTCAAGCACAAGATCCAGGATTTAATAGACAGTGGTGATATTGTGGTGACAAAGCCAGAACAACCACACGTTCGAGATAACCCTCTCCCTCAACACAAGGAAGAGAATGTCAACATGATCAACAGAGGGAATGGAGAAAGTTCCAATTACCTCGGATATGTGGGTGGTTTTCCCCAAACCAGTAAAGATAATTCTGATAAGTGGGATTATTCAAAATTTTAGTTTATGATAGAATGGGAAATGAAGTCTATCAGTGAATGGGTTAATCAACTGGAAGAAATGGTGATACATCAGTACCAAGTCACATGGCAGTTGCTCAGTCAGGAGCATGCAAGTGTCCTCTCCTTCTCACAAAAAATCAACAACAAGTCCAAGAGAATGAATCCTTAGAAGAAAGACTTGCAAGAAAAGCATGATCCCAGGCTCGTTAGGACTATGCTAACCAAAGGGAGTTCACCCATTTGGGTCAGCCAATGGAAGAAATGTTACAGATGCTGATCAATGAAGGGAAGATCATAACAATACTACTCCCAATCAATCTATGTTCAAAGAGATTTGATGCTACCGGGGTCTGTCAATACCATTCCAATACTCGTGGTCACATCACTGAAAGTTGTTGGGTGTTTCGTCATCTCATACAAAATATGATTGACAGCGGTGACCTGTAAATGGTAGACAATGACACCGTATTTCCTTAGAGTGGAAAGATATTTCCTCTAGGAACTCAAAGATGGAGGGAAGTCATAGTAGTCATATCCTCTGAGGGAGACTTGTCTGCAACACCTCTTACAATTCAAAAAATCAAGCTCAAAAGAGTTGAAACCCTTTAAAGGTGGCTGCACTAGAACCACTGGTACGGCTATTCGGCCACAATATCCTATCATCATCCTAAAGAAAGTTGAGGGATCAACGCCAAATCAAACTATTTCAGTATCAAAAGATACCCGTTGTATTTAACTCAACGAGTGATGAACCCAGTCATCAAATCTAAGGGGAGAGTGCCCGAGGAGAAAATTAAAGAATTCCTCTTCAAAAAGGGACATCATGAAGCCAAGGTGGTGCAAAGCTTAAAAGAAGCACCTCAAAAGATATCCGTTCTAGACTTGGTATTCTCTTTTAAAGATCATCGCAAGGTCTTAATGGAGATACTGGAAGAAGACCACCTGCCAAAGATGGTGGATGTTGAAAAGTTTCATCATCTGGTAGATCACATTTTCAACAGCAATATGATATATTTCACTGATGATGACATACCCCCCGAAGGGACATGTCATTATAAGCCACTACACATAGCAGTGATGTCTTCAGCATATGTGGTTAGAGGTGTGCAAATAGATAGGGGATCTTCCTTGAACATCTGCCCCGATGCCACGTTGGAAAAAATGAAGATCAATCCCAATCGTGTGACGCCCCCAAAATAGGTATACATCACCCATCTTGAGTCGCCAAATACATGGTAAAAAATTCAAATACAACTTAATAATACAACTATCGTGTAAAATATGACAAAACATAATCTGAGAGTTTAATAAGAATATTGTCTTCTAGTCAAACTCAAATGGAGTCCTCAATACATTTATTATCACACTATTTCATAGAATAGTGAGGACTACTAATGCAAACATCTTGATCGTCACTCCGTTCCTCGACTAGTCCCGGCTACGTTCTCATTTTCCGAAGAGAACAATGAAAACAAAAGGGTGAGCTCAACTAGCCCAGAAAGAAATATTATGGCTAAGATAATGCAGAATAAATTTATCGTTAGCCTTCAACAGTGTTAAACTGATAAAATACAATAAACATCAAGTTTAACTACAGCGGAACAAGCAATCCATTAGAAGAGTCAAGTAGAACATAAAATCTACTATCTTCTACAATTTAAAAGGTTTTTCTTCACTTTTATCGATGAGACTCAGCTTAATTAATAATCCACATCATCCCTATACTACGGCCAAGGATATTCATTAGTATCATAACCACAAATTATCCATGCACTACGGGCCAAGGATATTCGTGTTTTCATCAATGGTCATGATTATGCTAACAACTGTCCATCAATACACTACGGGCCAATGAGGACTTTTACCACATCATTTGTAACATTACGGTCATGATTATACCGAATAATCCCTGGTCATAATCATACCAATTCCATCTATGCACTAAAAGCCACAGATGACTTTCAACATAATATAAACATGAGGATGATGACAATGATATAAGAATTCAATAAAACTAGTTCAAGGATAAATTTTAAAAGATTTATAATTTTATTTATCCAGAAATCAATAACGTCCAAATTGTCAACATAATACTGCTTTGTAGAGTAAAATTCAAGAATAATATTGTTCCAAAAATAATTTGGACCGAAAATGAATTAATTTTTATCATAAATAGTACCCCAGGTGAATAGTACTCGAGTGAATAGTACCCCGTGTATATTACTTCGGGAATAGTAACCCCGTGAATAGTACTCCAGCATGAAAAAGTTAAAACTTATCAAGAATGCTCAAAATAATATTTCCATGAAAAGATACTAGATAAAATGCAAATATCAAGGATATTCTACTAATTTCATGGAGTTTAGAAGCCAAAACTTTAACAAAACGAGTATAGAATTTGAAATCTGAAACAAAATAATATTACTTACATACTACAGAGTATGGAAGAAAATATTATTTCAAGCGAATATTGAACAAAAATAACATCTCTTACCTTGAAAAGTAGAGTATTCCAACTGGTATAGCGGAGATATTCTTAAAGAAAACTTTCACTGTTTTCTACGCTCAAAGCTTTCTAAAACTCTAAAGAAATACGCTCAATATTATAGAAGAAGAATTCTCTGATTCTGGAGTGATTTTCAATTCTAACTAAGCATCCTAGTTATAGGAGAATGGAAAGGATACTATTTGATCATGGGTGCGCCGAATGATAATTTCACGGATGAACTTTAGCAGTCACAGATGCTATACGCAATAATCGAATTACAAATATCAAGTAAAAACAAAATATAATATATATATATATAAAGCACATGGTGTTTGAAAAACAACACCCTCCATGATGAATTCTTGTAGGCTTTCCCCCCACCTTATTTTGACAACTTCCATTATCCTTAAATAATATAAACACTCCCTACCCCATACGTAATTCATATATACCCAACAAATTCATCACCCACCACATTCATCACCCACCATACCCATTAAAATATAATATATATATATATATATATAATACTTATATATATATATTTATACTAAATAACTTTCCACAGATTATTTTAAAAAACGGATAAATGGGAGGTCCAAATAATACGCCAAACTTCATAAAAATTACCTCAATATTTTTAACAACATTTATCATCATTATTATAATTCGCAATATTGAACAACCAGGTCGTTCACAGGAAAGAGGGGGCTTTCCAATAAGAATTTCTCTTTATTGGCGCGCAATTAGGTGACCAAACTTCTAGACATTGTCAATATTGCAAATAATAATATGAATAACTTTGTCGTCTCAATTATTGATTTAATAATATATAAAATATTGACAATAATTGAATCAAATAACGTGAGATACTATGCAGCAATTACTGTGGCAATAATTGAACAAAACTGAGTGACTTCTCACGTAAGCATCAATAATCAATACTGTGTGCTACTATGCAACCACACATAATACTGTACTTTTAACACCGGGTGTTTCAATAGTTAACGGTAAAACTTCCGCCGTTATTTTCATAAAAAAATATTTTTGTCGTTTTCTCAATCCAACAATAATTTTGTTGTGGGGTCCACCAATGATTGTGTCGTCGTGTGAATATTCCCTGTTAAAACTCCGACCAATCGAATATTATATAACAACTTGCATACTTTGCAAAATTTATAAATATTACCCACAACTATAACATTATATCAAATTCACTCCATAATATTTAAAAATGGTATTTATAGAAAATTCATCTTTATTCATAAAAGTTGGGGTCTTACAACCTCCCCTTCTTATGAAATTTTGCCCTCAAAATTAGGGTACGTACTTGGTATGTCGAAGAGGTGAGGATACCTTGATTTCATTTCAGATTCAAACTCCCAGGTCATTTCCTCAACATCGTGGTTTCTCCCCAAAACTTTTACTTGAGGTATAAGCTTGGAGCGTAGAATATGTTCCTTCTTATCCAAGATTATAACAAGAACCTCCTCATACGTTAAATCTTCTGATATTTAGTCCGATTCTAATTCAATAATGTGGTTCGGGTCTTCCACGTATTTAATTAACATGGATATGTGAAAAACGTTATGAACATGAGACATACTTGGAGGTAAAGTGAGTCTATAGGCCACAGTTCCTACTCGATCGAGGCTTAAAAATGGGCCAATGAATCGAGGATTGAGCTTTCCTCTCTTTCTAAATCTCAAAACTCATTTCCATGGGGCAACAGGCAATAACACATGATTTCCAATATCGAATTCCACGTCCTTTCGGTGAAGATCAGCAGAACTCTTTTGTCGATCTTGTGAGGTTTTTATACGTTGTCAGATCGTTTGAATCTTTTTCATAGTCATACGTACCAACTTTGGTCCCAACAACGTTGCTTCACCCACCTCATCCCAGCATACTGGAGAATGACACTTTCTTCTATACAATGCCTTAAATGGAGCCATGCCAATACTTGCTTGATAACTGTTGTTGTAGGAAAACTCCACCAATGGTAAGAACTTGTCCCAACTACCCTTGAAGTCAAGGACACATAGTCTTAATAGATCTTCAAGAGTTTGAATAGTCTTCTCCAACTGCCCGTCCGTCTGAGGATGATATGCTAAGATAAATCGTAAATCCATGCCCATAGCTTTCTGCAAACTAACCCAAAATTGTGAAGTGAATCTTGGGTCTTGATCAGAAACTATGGATATTGGCATACCATGCAGTCTTACAATCTCATTTATGTACATACGAGCAAGACGTTCAAGTGTATAAGTTTCTCGTATAGGTAAGACGTGAGCAGACTTGGTCAATCTATCAATAATGACCCAAATTGCATATATGACTTGAGAAACCTTGGGAAGACCAGTAACGAAATCAATGGTAATGTGCTCCCACTTCTATTCTGGAATTTTAAGTGGTTGCAATGGACCTTTTGGTACTTGATGCTCCGCCTTGACTCGTTAACAAGTTAAACACCTTGAGATAAACTCCATTATCTCTCTCTTCATATTGCTCCACCAAAATGTATGTCGAAGATCATGATACATTTTGGAACTCCCATGATGGATTGCAAACGGTGTGTTGTGTGCCTCCATCATGATTTTATACTTTAAATTAGGGTTGTTAAGAACACAAAGTCTGGAGTTGACTCAAAGTATTCCTTCTTCATCGATTCTTGCTTCCGGCATAGCACCTTCTTGCACTTTCTTCCTCATACGCATCAGCTCTAGGTTTGTAGCTTGAGCAACTTTTACTTTATCGATTAAAGTCGATTCTACTCATATATTCACCATCATCACATGGGTCCCTAGAGTCTTTAACTCTATCTCCATCCTTTGTAAGTTATACAAAATGGGCTTTTGCATTGACAATATTGCACTCGTACCTGTATATGATCTTCTACTCAATGCGTCAGCTACTACGTTCGCTTTTCTAGGATGGTATTGGATGGTATGATCATAATCTTTTAACAGCTCAAGCCATCGTTATTGTTGCATGTAAAGTTCCTTTTGAGTGAATAAATATTTGAGGCTTTTATGATCCATATAGATCTCTACCTTCTCTCCATACAGGTAATGCCTCCATATCTTTAGTGCAAAAATAACTGCTGCCAACTCTAGATCATGAGTAGGATAATTCCTCTCATATTCTTTGAGTTGTCAAGAGGCATAGGCTATGACTTTCCCATGTTGCATGAGAACACATCCTAACCCTTTGCCCGAAGCATCGCTGTAGATGACAAATCCTCCGAGCCAAATGGTATTGTCGAGCAGTCTTTGAAATGAGTCTCCTCTTGAGTTCTTAAAACTCTTCTCACATTCCTCGCTCAATCAATTTTGTATCTTTCTAAGTCAGCTGAGTTAATGGAGTAGTGATTAGAGAAAACCCTTCTACGAATCTCCGATAATAACCAGCTAAGCCGAGAAAGCTACGTACTTTAGTCACTGATTTAGGTTGCTCCCAGCTTTGAATAGCTTCAATCTTTACCGGGTCAACAGATATTCCATGACTTGATACTACGTGCCCAAGAAATGCTACTTCCTCAAGCCAGAACTCGCATTTATTCAACTTGGCATAAAGCTTGTTTTCACGAAGCTTTTGGAGTATCAGCCTCAAGTGTTGCTCATGATCTTCATAGATTTTGGAATAAATGAGGATGTCATCAATAAAGACGACCACAAATTGATCCAAATATTCTTTGAATACTCGGTTCATCATATCAATGAAGGCAGCAAGAGCATTAGTCAATCCAAAAGACATGACTAGGAATTCATAATGCACGTACCGTGTTCTGAAAGCCATCTTTGGAATGTCCTCGGTTTTAATCTTTAACTGATGATATCCGGAATGAAGATCGATCTTTGAAAAGAATTTGGCACCTTGCAACTGGTCAAACAGGTCATCAATACGTGGTAATGGGTACCTATTTTTGATGGTGACATGGTTCAACTCCCGGTAATCAATGCAAAGTGTGACGCCCCCAAAATAGGTATACATCACCCATTTTGAGTCGTCAATAACATGGTACAGAAACAACTACAACTTTATTAATACAACATGAAAATTGTGAGTTTAAATATAAATATTGTCGTCTAGACAATATTCACACCCAAATAAGTCCTCATTACAATAATTGGTACATTATTTTACAAAAATGGTGAGGACTACTAAAACAACTTTCTAGAATCATCATTCCACACCCCGACTAGAACTCGCTACATTCTCGCCTCCTGAGAAGAAAAATGGAACAAAAAGGAAAAGGGTGAGCTCAACTAGCCCAGTAAAGAATATTTTGACTAAGATAATATAGAACAAATTATCGTTAGTCTTCAACAGGGAAAAATATGATAAAATATAATAGACAACAAGTTTCAGATAATATTCATAACGGAAATAATAATTCATAGAAGAATTACGTAGAGAATGAAATCTACTATAATCTATGAATTTAAAAGTCCATCATCAATATTTTATCCCTGTAACATCAATCAATATTCATCTTGATTCAAATATTCATTTTTGCACTACAGGCCAAAGATATTCATCAGTTGGTCATGTTCATCTCAACACATGTACATCTTTGCACTACGGGCCAAAGATATTCATAAGAAAATCAACCATCTTTGCACTACAGGCCAAAGATATTTTGTAATATCATCATTTAGGACTGAGGATGATGAAAAATATTTTAAAGAAAGCGAATCCAGTGAAATAAAAGAGCAAATATTAAGGATTCGTACTTTAAACAGTCCAAGTTCTAAAATACTTCATTAATAATCATAGTGAAGTAAAATTCAGGAATGATCAAAACATGGATACAATCAAAGCTAGTATCCATAATAGATATTTTGGACAAAAAACGAAAAACTTAATTTTTCTATGTATAGTGCCATATACGTGAATAGTAATCTCGACTCTAAAAGACAAGAATTTCACAAGAAAAATCTTACCAATATTCCGGCATAATGATATTAGAAGAAATAATATCATTTTAGAAAAAAAATATCCTTACCTTAAAAAGATGTATTTACCGGAATACGGATATAGTCTTTGAAGGGAACTTACATCAGTATAGCAACACTCAAAGTATCAAAATACTCGAAAGAATACGTTCGATAATATAGAGAGAGAAAGAGAGAGAAAACTTCAGTTTCTGGTGTGATTTTTAATTCTAACTTAAGCTCCTTATTTATAGGAAAATGCTTAGAACACCAAAGCAGAAAATTTAATAAAATATTATTATTAATAACAAAATTCATACGCAACCTTTGAAATTAGATTTCCCAAATGCCCACCTTCTAAAAAAAGTAAGAAAAACGTTTTTCATAAAATAAATAATTAAAACTTCCAAAAATCAATTATTTCAGAACTTCAGAACTTCAATAATTCATAATAAATAGCCCTTTTGTCAGAAAAATTCGAACCTTATGACTTTTCTATAAGAAATTTCATTCTCTACAACTTTGTAGAAGAAAGTTTTTCCAAATTCCAAACAGAAACTGACCGAAATACACAAACGGGCAATTTTACAGGCTATAATCAAATTTCAGTGAATAAATGGGCCCACAGACATGTTTAACATATTTTAAACAAATCTTGCAACAAAAATACTCTTCCTCCTCATATATTCATATATCCCACATTCATTGTAATAATATCATCATTATTATATTATTAAAATATAATAATATATTTAAATGAATTGTTTTATCAGAAAAGATAAAATATCAATTTTTCAACAATTGTCACTTTAAAATTTTCTCCATCTATATCCACATAAAATGAATATTTTCCTTATCATATAAATCAATAATTAATTATTCACAAATAATATTACAGAATCACAATATTGGCAACTGTGTGTTTTTCCGGAAAGAGGGGTCGCTCAATAAGGATTTCTCATCTTGGCCAGCAAATTAGATGACCAAACCTCTCCTAAGAAAGAACTTTCTAAACATTGCCAATAATTTTATCTAATAATATTATTCAAATAATATGAATTATGCTCTGATAATGAAAATATTGTGCAGTGACAATTATTGAAACAACAATAATATAAAATATCAATGTAGCAATTATTGAATCAATAAAATAAAATATTTAACAGTAACTACTATAACAATTATTGAGTAGTGCCTTCTTATGTAAGAATCAATAATTGGTGCAATACCGTGTGCTACTGTGTTTTAACCACCGGGTATTCCAACAAGATAATACTTGTGAATAACTACTACCAAGTTATTTATAAACAACTTATACTTGTCGTTTTCTTCATCCAATCGCTTTTTGGTTATGGGGCCCACACAAGGTTTGCACTGGCCGTCATTTAATATTCCCAACGGTAAAGAATATTCCACGACCAAAACGAATATTCCCAACAACAATGAATATTTTATAACCACTTGCTTAATTAAAATATTTGCGCATTTTACCCATAACTAACCACATTAATCAAATCTACCCTTAATATTTCAAAATAATAAATAGAGGAAATTTAATTTCATTTATAATAAGCTGGGGTCTTACAACCTCCCCTCCTTTTGAAATTTCGTCCTCGAAATTGACGTACATACCTGGTGTTTCGAAAAGGTGAGGATACCTCGCTTTAATTTCCGTTTCTAACTCCCTGGTCATTTCCTCAATAGCATGGTTCTCCATAAAACTTTAACTTGTGGTATGACTTTTGTACATAAGACATGCTCCTTCCTATCCAAGATCTTGACAGGTACCTCCTCGTACGTTAAGTCTTCAGCTATCTCGTCCGATTCTAACTCAATAATGTGGTTTGGGACTTTCACATATTTACGAAGCACAGATATATGAAAAACATTATGAACACGAGACATACTTGGAGGTAACGCGAGTCTATAGGCTACATTTCCTACTCGGTCAAGAATCTGAAATGGGCCAATAAATCGTGGATTGAGCTTTCCTCTCTTCCCAAATCTTGTAACTCCCTTCCATGGAGCAACACGCAACAATACATGATCCCTAATACTAAATTCCAAGTCCTTTCGATGAAGATCCGCATAACTCTTTTGTCGATCCTGTGCCGTTTGTATACGTTGTCAAATCATTTGGATCTTTTCTGTAGTCATATGTACCAACTCTGGTCCCAACAATGTTGCTTCACCAACTTCATCCCAACATACTGGAGAGCGACACTTACGTCCATATAATGCTTCGAATGGAGCCACACCTATACTTGCCTGATAACTGTTGTTGTAGGAGAATTCCACCAAAGGTAAATATTTATCCCAACTCCCTTTGAAGTCTAGGACACAGCGTCTTAATAGATCTTCAAGAGTTTGAATAGTCCTCTCTGATTGTCCGTCCGTTTGAGGATGGTATACCGAATTGAATCATAAATTCGTGCCCATAGCTTTTTGCAAGCTAACCCAAAATCGTGAAGTGAATCTTGGGTCACGATCCAAAACTATGGATACTAGCATGCCATGCAATCTCACAATCTCATTTACATACATATAAGCAAGACGTTCAAGGGAATAAGTCTCCCGTATCGGCAAGAAATGAGTAAACTTGGTTAATCTATCAACAATAACCAAAATAGCATTTATGCCTTGAGAAACCGTGGGAAGACTCGTAACGAAATCTATGGTAATGTGTTCCCACTTCCATTTTGGAATCTCAAGTGGTTGCAACGGACCCTTAGGTACTTGATGCTCCGCCTTTACACGTTGAAAAGTTAGACACCTCGAGATAAACTTCGTGATCTCTCTCTTCATGTTGTTCCACCAAAATGTATGTTGAAGATCACGATACATTTTGGTACTTCCATGATGGATTGCAAATGGTGTATTGTGTGCCTCCATCATGATCTTGTTCTTCAAATCAGAATCGTTAGGAACACAAAGTATGGAGTGGCCTCGAAGTATTCCTTCTTCATCGATTCTCGTTTTCGGAATAGCACCTTCTTGTACTTTCTTCTTCATATGTATCAGCTCTGGGTCGGTGTCTTGAGCAACTTTAACTTTATCGATTAAAGTTGGTTCTATGCGTATACTTGACATTATCGCACTCGTTCCTGCATATGATCTTCAACTCAATGTGTCAGCTACCACGTTTGCTTTTCCAGGATGGTATTGAATAGTGTGGTCATAATCTTTTAACAGCTCGAGCCAACGTCGTTGCCATATGTTGAGTTCCTTTTGGGTGAAGAAATATTTGAGGCTTTTATGGTCTGAATATATCTCCACTTTCTCTCCATATAGATAGTGCCTCCAGATCTTTAGCGCGAAAACGACTGCTGCCAACTCTAGATCATGAGTAGGATAATTCCTCTCATATTCTTTAAATTGTCGCGAGTCATAGGCTATGACTTTCCCACGTTGCATGAGAACACATCCTAACCCTTTGCCTGAAGCATCGCTGTAGATAACAAATCCATCTGAACCAGATGGTATTGTCAGAATAGGTGCCGAAATGAGTCTCCTCTTAAGCTCTTGGAAACTCTTCTCGCATTCCTCGCTCCATACGAATTTTGTATCTTTTTGAGTTAGCTGAGTTAACGGAGTAGCGATTCGAGAAAATCCTTCCACAAATCTCCGATAATAACCAGCTAAGCCCAAAAAACTACGTACTTCGGTTACTGACTTCGGTTGCTCCCAACTTTGTATTGACTCAATCTTCGTCGGGTCAACTGATACTCCATGTTTTGACACCACGTGCCCAAGGAATGCTACCTCCTCAAGCCAGAATTCGCATTTCTTCAACTTGGCATATAACTTGTTTTCACGAAGCCTTTGGAGTACCAGCTTCAAATGGTGCTCATGATCTTCATGGCTTTTGGAATATATGAGGATGTCATCAATAAAGACAACAACGAACTGATCCAAATAATCCTTGAATACTCAGTTCATCATATCCATGAAAGCCGCAAGAGCATTAGTCAATCCAAAAGACATGACTAAGAATTCATAATGCCCGTCTCGAGGGAGTTACAAGGCAGTCTTTGGAATATCCTCAGTTCTAATCTTCAGCTGATGATATCCAGAATAAAGATCGATCTTTGAAAAGAATTGTGCTCCTTGCAACTGGTGACATGGTTCAATTCTCGATAGTCAATACAAAGTCGCATACTCCCGTCTTTCTTCTTTACAAATAAAACAGGAGCACCCCAAGGAGATGTACTAGGATGAATGAAACAGATGTCCAACAACTCCTATAGTTGGACCTTTAACTCCTGAAGTTTAATAGGAGCCATTCCATATGAGGTTTTAGAAATGGGCTTTGTACCAGGTTCAAGATCCATAAAGAATTCAACTTCACGTTCTGGGGGTAGACCGGGAAGTTCTTCAAGAAACACGTCAGGAAATTTACTAACAACATGAATATTATTCAAATCTGATGTGTCTTTATTCAAATCCATAACATGGGCTAAGAAAGCTTGACATCCATTTTTCAATAAACGAATAGCTTTATGACTAGATATGACAGTGATTGATTTTAATGGTTTAGTTGCTTGAATTAAATGCATAACAGTTGGTTAGGAATATAAAAACTAACAACCTTACGAAAACAATCAATTTTGGCATGATGAGTAGTTAACCAATCAATCCCTAAAATCACATCAAAAGTAAGTATCTTTAAAGAGATAAGGTCAACATGTAATGTAATTGTGCCAACTTGGATAAAAAAGATTTATAAACAGTGGATGTGATGAAAGTTTCTCCTAACGGAGTCTCTACAGATAAATCAAAGTCTAATTTCTCCGGAGTTAAGTTTAAATGTTGAGCACAAGCAGGAGAGATAAATGAATGGGTAGTCCCGGTATCAAGTAAGGTATGAACTTCGCAAGAATTTATGATTAGCTTACCCGTGATCACCTCATTTGGGTTACTCGCATTTTGACCAGTCCACGACAAACGCTCTTCCGAGAACCGCCGATTGACTTTGACTTTTACGGGATGACCTTTTGAGTCACCATTCCCGTTGGACTTGGTTTCGCTACCGTACAATCTCGAGCGATATGTCATTCCTTTTTATAATTATAACATACCTTGAACTGTTGTGGGCAGTTTAGGCTGATATGTCCCTCTTTTCCACATTTATAGCATACGACCGGTGGTCATTCTCCTCCCTTAGAACCAGTTGCTGCTGGTGTTGACGTCTTCACATGGTCATTGTTGAATCTCCTCTTTTTAAAATCTCCTCCTTACTCGCTTCTTCTATTCTCATGGCCATGATTACCACTAGAGTGGTTACCGCCTTTGTCCGTATTCTTCTTTCTCCGCTGGTTATCGTTGTTCTGATGACTGCTGTCACCAGTATGATCCTGGTTATGGTCCCTCGGTTGAACGTACTCATTATCTCGCTCTAACAATTGAGCCCGGTTGACAACATCTGAATAGAGAGAAAATTTATGAGAAATGAGATACTGATGTATGTCGGGTTTTAAACCTCTCAGAAACATCCGCGTCATACGTTCCTCATTCTCCACCAAATGAGGTGCAAACCTAGATAACTCTGTGAACTTTGCCTCGTACTGAGACACCGTCATGTTATTTTGTTCCAGTCTAATGAACTCCACTTCCTTCATATGACGAATACTTTCAGGAAAGTACTTGTCATTGAAAAGTTTCTGAAATGTCTCCCAAGATATGCTAAGTGCAGCTGGATGTGTACGCTTCACAGATTCCGACCAGTAATCTGCCTCATTACGGATCATAAAAGTGGCGAATGGAACCTTCTGTTCCTCCGTGCATCCCAAGATGTCGAATATCTTGGTAATTTGGTTGACCCACGTCTCTGCCTTAATCGGATCTGGCTTTCCCGAGAATTTTGGTGGTCCCAACTCTTTAAACTACTTGGCTGTGACAAACCATGCGTTGTTATCATTTCCACCTGTACTTTATGCACGAGTCTCCCTCGTCTGATTTTGCATGAACTGCAAAAAGCTTCTAAACATCTCGTCATTCATCATCTGCTCAGCGGTGTTGTTCACAGGAGGAACATTGCCAACCTGTTGCACGTTCTCCTCGTTGGTGAGTAAAGGTGTCTCCACGGTCTCATTTACTCCACTTTTAACATTCTCAGTCGACATTCTCAAATACTGCCATAAAATAAGGGTTAATTAAGGAAATCAACATATCACATAATATCCCTATATACTGACCAACCAACAAATAAGCTTAGTTAAGACACACTACTAGCAAAGGTTTTACTCGTCTCTCCCCTCCTAGTTCAATTCCCCGATCTCTGCCAGAGATCATATCCCTAAGCTCTAATACCAACTGTGACGCCCCCAAAGTAGGTATACATCACCCATTTTGAGTCGTCAATAACATGGTACAGAAATAACTACAACTTTATTAATACAACATGAAAACTGTGATTTTAAATACAAATATTGCCATCTAGACAATATTCACACCCAAATAAGTCCTCATTACAATAATTGGTATATTATTTTACAAAAATGGTGAGGTCTACTAAAACAACTTTCTAGAATCATCATTCCACACCCCGACTAGAACTCGCTACATTCTCGCCTCCTGAGAAGAAAAATGGAACAAAAAGGAAAAGGGTGAGCTCAACTAGCCCAGTAAAGAATATTATGAATAAGAAAATACAGAACAAATTATCGTTAGTCTTCAATAGGGAAAATCTGATAAAATACAATAGACAACAAGTTTCAGATCAATATTCGCAGCGGAAATAATAATTCATAGAAGAGTTACGTAGAGAATGAAATCTACTATAATCTATGAATTTAAAAGTCCATCATCAATATTTTATCCCTATAACATCAATCAATATTCATCTTGATTCAAATATTCATCTTTGCACTACAGGCCAAAGATATTCATCAGTTGGTCATGTTCATCTCAACACCTGTACATCTTTGCACTACGGGCCAAAGATATTCATCAGAAAATCAACCATCTTTGCACTACAGGCCAAAGATATTCATAATATCAACATTTAGGGGTAGGGATGAAAAAAATATTTTAAAGAAAAGCGAATCCAGTGAAACAAAAGAGCAAATATTAATGATTCGTACTTTAAACAGTCCAAGTTCAAAAATACTTCATCAATAATCATAGTGAAGTAAAATTCAAGAATGATCAAAACATGGATACAATCAAAGCTAGTATCCATAATAGATATTTTGGACAAAAAACAAAAATTTAATTTTTCTATGAATAGTGCCGTATTCGTGAATAGTGTCGTATACATGAATAGTTTCGTATACGTGAATAGTAACCCTGACACTAAAAGACAAGAATTTCATAAGAAAAATCTTACCAATATTCCGATATAATGATATTAGAAGAAATAATATCATTTTAGAAAAAAAATAATATCCCTTACCTTAAAAAGACTGTACTTCTAGTTGGAATACCGGATATAGTGCTGAAGGGAACTTGCACCGTATATTAACACTCAAAATATCAAATTACTCACAAGAATACGCTCGATAATATTGAGAGAAAAAGAGAGAGAAAACTTCAGTTTCTGGTGTGATTTTCAATTCTAACCTAAGCACCCAATAGTTTATATATATACTAACCAATACTTAAAATCCAATTCCTCACAAATCATACATTAAGACTCCAATTTAAAAGAAAACTCAAGAACATACAACTGAAAATATAAATTAGATTATACCTTGAATTCCTTGATAAAACTTAGCAAGATGATAGAATAGCTTGACAAAACCTTCTTCCTCCTCAAACCCTTATCAATTTATAAAGAATACTTTCAATACATCTCAAAGCTCTCTAACTCTCCTCTCTTCTCAACTCTGTGTTATAAGAACACGTAAAACCAGCTTGACCATATAAATAATATGCAAACTTAACATATATCAGTTATAGAACAAAAGGTTTTTAACTGATAAAAATATCAAAGGTCTTAAGACCATGTTTGGCAATCCTCTCAAACTTTTCCTAAATTATTTTCATGGTTTCCTTATTATATAGTTTACAAATGTCACACTTATTAAATTTAAATCATAATCTTTAATTATCCAAATAATATTTATTTAGCCAACATAAATAAATATTAACCTTCTAAATTAATCATTCCTTAAATTCCATTAATTAATTAAATTAAAATAACACCATTACATAATATTATAATTATTAAACAATTCATTTAATTTATTATTTCATTAAATTAAATCTTCATTTCATAAAATTATTATACATTAATTTAGTTAATATAACACACTTAACTAAATTATTACACAACAATTACATCGAATATTGTTTTTAATAAATAAACTATCTCAAATATTTATTTAATTCAATAAATATATAAAATTAAACACAAAATTCTCATTCGTTACATCCTTCCCTCCTTAAAAGGATTATGTCTCCAGAATCACAACTCAATAAATTCATTCATCACATTCTTCCCTCCTTAACAAGATTCTGTCCCCAGAATCGCTATACAGAAATTAAGCAAATAACTGAGGATAATTTTTTTATCATAACGTCTTCAAGTTCCCATGTAGCTTCTTCAGCATTGTGGTTTCTCCAAATTACCTTAACAGAAGGTATCACTATATTCTTTAGTACTTGCTCTTTTCTGTCAACAATCTGAACAGGAACTTCTTTATAAGACAAATCTTTTTCAAACTGTAACGGTTCATATTCAATAATATGTTTATAATCGGGCTTATATGGTCGTAATATCGAAACATGGAAAATGTTATGAATATACTCTACTTCCGGAGGTAGAGCTACCTCATATGCCGCTTCACAAATTCGTCTTAGTACTTCAAAAGGTCCTATAAACCTAGGGCTTAATTTTACTTTTTTACCAAACTTAATTTTCCCTTTCCAGGGAGACACTTTTAAGAAAACAAAACTACCGACATCAAATTCCCGATTCTATCGGTGTTGATCTGCATATTTCTTATGCCTATCCTGTGCAGCTATCAATCTTGCACAAATCACCTTGACGATTTCGACGGTCTAATGTACCAATTCTGGACCTAATAGTTGATGTTCACCAACTTCGTCCCAGCACAACGGGGTTCTGAACTTCTTGTCATACAAAGCTTTGTAAGGCGGCATGATAATACTTGTGTGATAATTATTACTATAGGAAAATTCAAACAACGGTAGATGGTCATCTCAATTCCCTTTGAAATCCATAATACAAGCTCTGAGCATATCCTCCAATGTCTGGATTGTCCTCTTACTTTGTCCGTCAGTTTGAGGATGATACGCTGTGATCATTCTCAACTGCGTCCCCAAGCACTCCAGTAATCGTTTCCAAAAATTTGATGTGAAACGTGGATCTCTATCTGATACAATGGACACCAGAAAACCGTGTCTTGATACAATCTCCTTCACATACAAGTTTTCCAACTGATCTAGATTAAATCTAATTTTGATTGGTAAAAAGTGTGCTGACTTCGTCAATCGATCCACAATCACCCAAATTGCATCATAACCTTGCTAAGTCGTTGGAAGACCTACTACAAAATCCATTGTGATATGCTCCCATTTCCATTCTGGTATCTCTAATGGTTGCAATAATCAGCTTGGCCTTTGATGTTCAGCTTTGACTTTCTGACACGTTAAGCATTTTGCCACACATTCAGCAACGTCCTTTTTCATATTCGACCACCAAAAATGATGTCTGAGGTCCTGGTACATTTTCGTACTTCCAAGGTGAATCGAATATCGTGAGTTATGAGCCATACTCAAAATTTCCTCTTTAACTTCTGGTACTAGCGGAACCCAAATTCTCTCCTTAAATCTAAGTAACCCTTCCGTATCGATTCTAAATTTTTCTTCTTCACCTTCAGACACTTTTCTTTTTATTTTTTCACAATTTTTATCTTGAAGTTATGCGTTATTTACCTTATCCACCAAAATTGAACTGGTCTCCATCTGGAATAATTTTTCATCTAATTCTGTCGGATATTTAATTTCCAACTCCATCTTGGCCATTTCTGCTACAAGCTTTTCCTGAGAAGTTAACATCATTCATTTCTTCCAACCATTTCTACTTAAGGCATCGGCAACAACATTCTCCTTTCTGAGATGATAAAGAATCTCGCAGTCATAGTTTTTATCAACTCCGACCATCTTCTCTATCGCATATTCAAATCCTTCTGTGTAAAGATATACTTAAGACTTTTATGGTTTGTATATATCTTACACCTCTCTCCATAAAAATAGTGCCTCTAGATCTTTAGAGCAAATACCACCGCAGTCAACTTCAATTAATGAGTCAGATACCCTTTCTCGTAATCCTTCAATTGACACGATGCATACGCAATGACCCTGCCGTTCTGCATCAGCACACAGCCTAGTACTTTATGTATGCATCACTATATACCACAAAATTCCCTGCATCATTAAGCAATGACAACAGAGATGCTGAACTCAATCTCTTCTTTGACTCTTGGAAACTCTCTTCACACTTCTCCGTCCAAACAAACTTAACTGCCTTCCTAGTCAAATTCATTAACGAAGTTGCGATCTTGGAAAAATCTTGAATAAAACACATATAATATCCTGCCAACCCCAAGAAACTTCTTACTTTTGACGGTGTCTTTGGCTGATCCAAGTTTATTACAGTTTTAACTTTTGATGGATCTACCTATATTCTGTCCTTGTCAATAACGTGCCCAAGAAACTACACATGTTGTAACCAAAACTCACATTTTGAAAATTTTGCGTACAACTTCTCTCCTCTTAATGTCTCCAATGTCACCCTTAAGTGTTCAATGTGCTCCTCCTTGGTTTTAGAATACACTAATATATCATCAATAAACACCACTACAAATTTATCTAAGAATGGTTTAAACACCATGTTCATCAAATCCATGAACGTTGTAGGTTCATTGGTTAAACCAAATGACATAACCAGGAACTCGTAATGACCATACCTTCCTTACCTTCAACTGATGATATCCACTTCTTAAATCTATTTTTTAAAAGTACCTTTCTCCCTTCAGTTGATCGAACAAGTCATCGATTCTCGGTAACGGATACTTATTTTTAATTATGACCTCATTCAATTCCCAGTAATGAATGAAGAGCCGCATTGACCCATCTTTCTTCTTAACAAATAACACTGGCGTTCCCCACAGCAATACGCTCGGCTGGATATACTTCTTGTCTAGTCATTCTTGCAACTACACCGTCAGATCTTTCATTTCTACTGGGGCCATTCTATACGGGGTTTTAGATATCGGGGCCATTCCTGGCGCTAAATCAATCATGAACTCAACCTCTCTATCTGACGGAAGTCTAGGCAAATCATCTTGGAATATATTCATAAAATCTCTAATGACTGGTATCTCTTCCAATTTCGTAGTCTTCTTCTGAGTATCGACTATGTAGGCTAAGTATCCTACACATCTTTGTCTCACTAACTTCTTGGCCTGCATCATCTTCAGACAACTAGCTTGTCTAGGTGACTTGCTGCCATAACACACCACCTTTGATGGAGTCATAAGGTTAACGCATTTCTTTTGGCAATCAATTACCCTCCCATAATTGAATAACCAATCCATTCTTAGTATAACACCAAATTCCCCAAGTTTAATCGGTATCAAATCCACCATCATCTCATGGCCCTTTATATCCACCCTACAGTTCTTGTATATAAACATAACAGGAATCACCTCCCTATTCGTAATATCTATGCTTAAAGGAAAATCTAATTTTTCCTTAGGCAAAATTAAGTTCCTAGAAAAATCATCGGATATAAATGAACAAGTAGAACCCGTATCAAATAACACATATACATTAATACCATTGATCGGAATGATACCTGACACCATATCCTTTGACTACACAACATCTTGCACGGTCATATTGAATGTTCTGACTGTGGGTTGGTTCGATGGCACTGGTCTAGTGATAGTCAATGTACCACCACTGTTGATTTCCTTACCTCCATTTGCACCTCCCACTATCTTTCTAGGGTAATCACGAGCCATATGATCCTTTGACACGCAATTGAAACAAGTTCCCTTGTTCGGACTGGGACAATTTGGTGCAATGTGACCCTCCTGGCCATAATTAAAACACATTCGCATACTCTTCAGACACGCGCCAATGTGATTCTTCCCACAAGTAGTACAAGCTTTAAACTTCTTCTTCAGCTAACTTCCTTGTTGTCATACTGCATTTGAATTTTCATTCCACTTCCTCTTCTGGTTATTGCTTCCACTATTGCTTCCACCAGCCTTGTTTTCATTCTCATTCTTCCTCTTCTTCTTTTCTTGATTATACTTGGTTAAGGCATCGTTTCCTCCTTCTGCGATAATTGCCTTTTCTAGTACTGCTGCAAATGTATTTACCTGAAACATTGAAACTTTGTTTTATAGCCAGGGCTTCAACCCCTGTTCAAATCTTCTCTCTTTACGCTCATTTGTATTGACCTGATACGGAGCAAATCTTGCCAACTCATTAAACTTCGCAGCATACTATGGCATAGACATGATTCCTTGCTTTAGTTCTAAGAATTGAATCTCCATCTGGTTCCGGGAACTCGTAGGAAAGTACATCTCAAAAAAAATTCTTTGAACCTATCCCACGATATTATTCCCTGTCCCCCATGAACCTTATTCGCCTGCCACCAATAACTAGCTTCAGATTTCAACATAAACATTGCAAAGGCATTTTTCTGATCCTCATTGACCCTGGAAACGTTGAAAAACCTCTCTATTTCCATGATCCAGGTCTGGGCTTCAACTGGATTCATAGACCCTTTAAACTCTGGCGGTCTAACCACTTTTAAGTTCTTGAAAGTCGTGACTTGAGCTTGCAGCTGATTCACAAGTTCTCATGTTCACAAGGTCACCAACTGCTGAACCGGATTAGCATTGGTCTCCTTATTGTTGTTATTAGTAGACCCCTCAAGAGGTGGTTGTCAGCGTGGTTGTCTTCTTCTAGGAGGCATTTTTCTGTTTAAAATATACGCTTATCACTACTCAATTTCTTAAATATTTATGGTTTAATTTAAACACTCTAAGATTAAGGCTTAACACATAACATTTTAATAAACTTCGATATTTTATTCATTCATAACTTCTCAAACATAATAAGGATAACATCTTTGCTATCTACATCAACGTTCCTGAACTTGAAAAGTTTAAGGATTACATACTCATCTTAACCCATTATTTATCTCAAAACATGGAATACACAATTTATTTAACACATAATTAATCTCATAACTTATTACTCTTCCTATTTTGGTATATTAAGACGTCGAGTAGCTTCTCTACGCTCTTCTTCCATGATACTGAACATCGTTCTATGATCCATCATATACCATGGCAAGTCTTCAAACTGAGCTGGGTAATAAAATACTCGGTCCTGGGCCCTATCAATCTCAGAATGAAAACTATAGTCCATTTCATTCATTTTAGCCTTCTTCATTTGAACCATGTCTTCAGCACAATCTGCACACTGAGTAGCCTTTACCCAAGCATCCTCTACTCTCGTACGCTTAGCTGTCTCCTCCTTCAGATCATTTTTTAGCTTCTCAACTCCAGTCTTCATCTTTTCATTCTCAGCCAATAGCTGCTCTTGATGATTCTCTGTATGAACGAAGTTCCATTCCACATTTCCAAGACTTATGTCAATATCCTAAATCTCCACATCGTTTTACTCTATAGTGGTCTGACTCATATCTGCCAGCTCCTCAACCTTAGCCTGTAATTTTATATTATGGTTATATAATTCATCATACATCTCAGCTGCAATAGAGTTTGGTGGTAGCTTCACAAGATCCTTTTCCTCAACCTCCACCTCTATCTCCTCGGAGTCCTCCTCCTCAGGATTAGACACAGGCTCATACCCCTGTTCTTCAACAGTGACCAACAGAGATGACTCCCTTTGAACAAACTGCTCTTGAACAACATGGACATCTCGGGGCTCCTCATCTCTAGGCACCTGAGGTATCTCTTCCCTAGCTTGAATGGATCCTTCAACGTTAGACATCCTAACAAAAAAATACTTTAAGTTTTATTTACTATGTGACACTCTTCGATACTCGCGAGCATATAAGTTATTAACACATAGGCATATAAAGTCTTTTACATAAAGTCTTTTATTGTTTATCTTTAATGAATTCCTTAATCCATTCCTTAAAACTCGATAAGAGTTTATCACCACTATGTTTTCTATATCCTTAAAGGTTACTTCCTAAGGTTCCCCCACCTAAGATTCATAACCTAAAGCTTTGATACCAACTTGTGACACTCCCAAATCTAGGTACATCATTCCCAAAAGATTTGGTGCTCACTATCCGAAACAATCACATCCAACTACCCATAATCTAAGACAAAGACATAAATTAAATAACATAAACAATAATCCTCCCCATTAAAGGGTTACATCAACTTAAAATAAATCCCTGGTAATCTAACCTTAAATTATTACATAAGTTTTTAGAATACATCAAATAAACAAATAGGTCTCATAACATAAATTCCTTCAAATAAAACAAACTAAGTCTTCATAACTTGGTAAATTTGCCTTTTCCTTTACTAGTGCACGGCTCATCTGGTCTTTCAACCATAGCTGCAATGTTTTATATGCAAGAGTGAGCAAACAAGTGCTCACAAATATAATGATGACAACAATAACGTTATAGAATAGACAATAAATACTGAATAATGAAGAATTCGACCTTTGAATAAGATTAGAAAGTTGGATCGAATTATATATCTAAGGGTCTCAAGACAACGAACAATGTCCTAGGTTATTAAGTATTTCTACTTAAACCTTTAACAGTCATTAGACTATATGGACTTTACTTCTCATACTTAGGGGGATCAGCCCTTTGTACCATGTATTGTGCACAAACATCTTAACGCTAACGCGTAAATAATCTCCTATAACAGGGTTGTTCATCTCAGTTTGACTTAGGATTCCACACTAAAGAAAGTTTAGATTGGATTAGGTTTAACAATGATTGTAGAGTTTTAGAATGCTCATCAACTATGGACTAGTCAAAACATTAAAGGTTTACTTGCCATTCAAGATTCGATACAATAAAATGATATTGAAATATAATGTTTGAATCAAAGATTAACTCACAATAATATACAATTGAATTAGAAAGAATTAGAAAGTTTTGTACGAATTAATGATCAATTTAAGCTTTGCAGTAATGAGAGACAATGAATAGGAACTTGAGCAGTTATAATCACAACATTAATAAGTTTAAGATTAGAAAACTTGCTCTATGAAAAGTAGGGTTTAGAAGCTTACGTAATAATAAACAAGATTAGAATAAAGAATTTTCTTTATGTGAAGAAATAAGGTTTAGGAACTTGCTCTATGTAAAGAAATAAGGTTTAGGAACTTACCTCGTGTGTAATCTATACAACTATAACACACGTTCATCAAAAAATACTACATATTATCATTAGAATCGCAATACCGATTAGTTACACTAACATTATCCCAATATGTCTAGTTCTTATTTAAATCCAACTTGTTAACATAATTCAAGTTTTGACTTTTAAATTATATCACATCACGAATCTGAAATCATAAGTCCAACATAGCAACGTAACTCTTAAACTACATCTCAAGCATTAAACAAATAACAAGTTAAAGTTTTTCAAAACTTATTAACTTTACAATTTAACATAATCAAATACATGTTTACAATCTGGTATAGAACTTTATTACATGCTTAACACAATATCAAGAACATTAGACTAGGTTAAATCAACACATCATGGACTAGAACATACAACAAACTATTTTTTGCTTTCGGGGTAGTGCTTGTGGCTTGTGCTACCCCAAGCCTTTACTGCCGTGCAAAGCTACTACAATTATCTTGAGAAACCGGTAGACTACGTCCTGCTTCAAAGTTCATCCCAAACAACCCAATTTTCTCCAACTAAATAGAAATTCAACAAACCTAGAGGATATGAACTTGTTAGCAACATCACCAAGCATGCATATCATGATTCTAACAACATAAACATTGTACACTATCAATTTTAAAGGATTAAAACCATGTTTTTGCTAGTTTCTTAATTTTCCAACATGTTTAGCGAATCACATCATCACAACTTCATTAATTCACTAAATGAATCCATTTTAGTTGCATTATTTTCGTAATTCAACATACTAACATATTTGACAACCAGTTTACAGATTACCAAATAGATTATACACTAATTTTGACTCCAAAATCATACATGTCACGTATATATCACCAAAAACCCAAGAACACCCAAAAACCTCCATTCTAAAACACGAATTCATGAATTTTGTGACGCCCCCAAATTTGGATATTTTCCAACCTGACAGATGGTGCTACACGGTACTCATAACTGTACATTCATTCTATTGAAACAAAATTAAAATATGTGTATCCATGACATTCTTATTACATTGATAATGATACATCCCGTTCTCAGGTTCTGAAACCATTACATTCTTTGCTCGTTGTAATATAATTCATACAAACATACTAGTCTATTACAGAATAAACTAATCGTTCATCTTTGCCTTGCCTTTATCTCTACTAGAACCCTCGGTTCGCTCGACCTTAGCTGCAATCATATGATTCAAGCAAGAAGTGAGCATAACTAGCTCAGCAAGTCTAACAATATATTATAAAGATACCACTTTGAGAATCATATGATTTTTCTTCATTACCTTAACAATAGTTATGAAGTACTATGCAACATTGAATAATACTTCTTATCTTATAACACAATTCCAAAGTACACATAGTAACTTGGAAATTCTGAGTAGGTCCATAGACCATGAACATTCCCTTTAGTTTTTATTCATGAAAATGACAACCCGGTACTAAGACCTTAAGTTTGACATTTCTTACGAGCAATTCTAGGTGATCAGCCTATAGTACTCTATATTGATCAACACTACATCTTTTAAATGTATTTACATTTTATGTTTTGGCAACCTCACGTGCCCATCGAATAATCGATGAAAAATACATTTGTTTATTCATACTCAGGCTTACCTTGAATCTGTACCAAACAATTAGCATAGGATAGCGTTATCAATTCTATATTAAAAGACATGTAAATAAATCAATCAATCGTTCAAGATTAGTCTAGCCGAGTTAAAACTTGCATCGACCCTTTCTTTAAAACAATTCATGCATCTCATAACATGAATCACTAGAAACCTGGCTAACACGAAGGTTAGACAAGCGATAAGAAAACTTGCCTTTAGCGTCTGCTACAGTAAAATTACTTTCCCTTTGAATCTTTACAGTCTCTACAACACATAACCACATAACATACCACATTAGGTCATGAATGAACATACATGGTTCCTAATGAATCTTACCCTTCGTCTCAATCTAATCATGTATTAGATTTATTATTATTGGTTTCGGCTTGCCGTTATAACTTACCTCATCTTACCAACTTCTTTCTGTTCTATGTCTTAAGTGGATTTACTTCATTAATACAACTCATTTCGAGTTAATCATCCTTCCTCGTAGCTTACTACTGTTCCTATGTTACTATCCGAGACTTGATCGTCATTGGTTAAGTACACTTATTGCATACCGTTCATGTTCTTATACTTTACGTCCGTCGCTTAACTATTCATTAAACAACATTAAATTCCTAAATTCATCACTATAAAAGTGATTTAGGAAAGGTTTTGTCATGTTCATTAAGTAATTACATGTCCCATACTTGTCTTGCAACCCATTGGGTTCACAAATAACTTGGTCAACAAAAGTCCACTGCCGGCGCCGCGACGCGGCATCCCTTTGTACTAGTGGCGCTGAGGCGCCACTTTCTAGTACCGGACCCAACTGTTCATGGCGCTGCGACGCGAGTGTTATACCTTTGAGTGGCGCTTCTGTATTGACTCTGCGATGGCCTCCTCCTTCACCCACCCACAAGACAACCTATATAGCTATATGCAGCTGCTGCATTTGGCTGACCTCGATCGTAAATATTTGATGAACTTCCTAGGCTCATAATTTTTTTTATAAGTCCGAATTAGCTCGTTCAAAAGCCGCTCACAAATTACATACTCTATGCATTCATGCAAGAATTTTCCATTTTTGAATTCGTTAACTCAAAATTCACTTATTAGTTCATTTTAACAAAAATGATAAACGTTTGTGAACATTCAACGCTCGTTTCTACGTTCTAAGTTAGAATTCAGTCATTTTCGAGTCCGCAACTCTATAATGCCAAATGAGACTATACTCCATCAAAAACAAACATTTTCAAGCTAAATGTCAAAATTTGACTTCCATTCCGAGAATTTCACGATTTCGACGATTAACGTCCGATCGTGTGAATTTCGGTATAACTTCGTTACTTATGATTTGTTCATCGTTTCAAATGGGTTTTATCCATCATATTAACATCTTTAACATACATATTACATTAACTCATTTACATGATAAGTTATTACTTGTTCTTCATGAGTTTATAACTTATAAAAGTATAAACTACTTATTATTTTACATCACACGACTTATCATAGTTTAAGTCTTCTAACCATCATCCTCTTATCTTTTAATCATACAAATTTCATTTATGTAGACATATTACAAGTTCTTACAAGTTCTTCTTTGGTTCATAACTTATCTATGAACAAAGTACTTATTCACGGCTTATTAAGACTTAAGTCCTTTGATTAATCATTCTTACTTCTTCTCATCATACAAATCCTACCACTACTCACTTCTCTAACAATTGAAGAGATAGAGATTCATGTTTTAGGTTCTTACCTTTGATAATCACTTGATTAAGCTTTAATATTTTTCTTGCTTCTTGAATTAACAAAGGCTAACTTGTTCTAGCTTTTGTAGCTTTTTCTCTCTAACCAATAAGCTATACGTTACTGGTGGAAAATCTAACAACTAAGAAATGAACTAAGGCATCTCTTATTTATAGGAAATCCTAATTGAGGGCTTAATTGTCAATAAGCCATCCACCTCATTACTATTCCTAGCTTAACCATCAATTTTACTTGATCACCACATATACTTGGTCATTACTCAACTTATCCCTTACTTGCTCATCACATATAAGCACTTTTCTTGCTCATCACATATAAGCACTATACTTGTTTATCACACATAAGCACTTTACTTGCTCATCACATTATTTGCTTGTTCACCACTTAACTTATCCTTTACTTAGCCATTAAGTTTACTTGCTTATTACTTTGGATCACCCATGGGTTTCCCCATGGGTTTTAATCATCCAATAACCCATGGTTCTTACTTTGGGCTTTTAGCTTAACTCATACTTGGGCTTGCATTAAACAAACATTGGGCTTGTTCATTAATTCACATTGGAGTTAACCATTTCTACCATTGGGCATAACCATTCCTATACTTTGGACTTGTACAATTCCTAACAAATCCTACAAATCCATTACATTTGGCTTAAAGCCTTATAACGTATAATCTACGTATTATTCTCGTATTCTAACTTATATACTTATTCATATACGACATACCATCATTCATACATACTTATATAATACCTCATATTATACTCGTATTCATTAACTCGTATAATACCTACATATTATACAATCATTGCTTTAATTCACTTACGCGTTTCAATTCCTTCTTGGAAATCGCTTTCCCTAACCGTTAGGTTTTAAGTCCGCAGGCGAAAAACTGTGTTTTCCATAACTGAAATATTATTCGATATTCCATCTCGTCTAAGAATTCTATCATTACGCGTTTCTCGGAAATTCAAAAATAATTTCTGAGTAGAAATCAATGAATAGTGTTTTTATGGAAATTTCTCGAAAAACTTTTATTTTTGTCTTGAAAATTCAAACACTTTAATTCTACCACGTAGCCAAAATCCTAACCACATTCGCACATTCTAGGTCATAGAACGACCTTTACATAGTGTAGTCAATTAAATTCATTTATTCCACATAATCAAATAAAATTTTAATTCTCATAAAAATCAAATTTTTCTTGGGCGTTACAAATTTATCCTCTGAAAATTGTTTCTAAATGATAACCAATAGATTATATATATACTAACCAATACATAAAATCTAATTCCTCGCAAATCATACATTAAGACTCCAATTTAAAAGAAAACTTAAGAACATATAACTAAAAATATAAATTAGATTATACCTTGAATTCCTTGTTAAAACTTAGCAAGATAATAGAATAGCTTGACAAAACCTTCGTCCTCCTCAAACCCTTATCAATTTACAGAGAATACTCTCAATACATCTCAAAACTCTCTAACTCTCCTCTCTTCTCAACAATGTGTTATAAGAACACATAAAACCAACCTAAACATATACATAATACACAGACTTAACATATATCAGTTATAGAACAAAAGGTTTGTAACTGATAAAAAATATCAAAGGTCTTAAGACCATGTTTGGCAACCCTCTCAAACTTTTCCTAAATTATTTTCATGTTTTCCTTATTATATAGTATACAAATGTCACACTTATTAAATTTAAATCATAATCTTTAATTATCCACATAATATTTATTTAGCCAACATAATTCTTAATATTTATTTAATAAATATTAACCTTCTAAATTAATCATTCCTTTCATTCCATTAATCAATTAAATTAAAATAACACCATTACACAATATTATAATTATTAAATAATTCATTCAATTTAATTATTTTATTAAATTAAATCTTCAATCCATAAAATTATTATACATTAATTAGGTAATATACACTTAACTAAATTATTACACAACAATTTCATCGAATATTTATTTAACTTAATAAATAAACTAACTCAAATATTTATTTAATTCAATGAATATTTAAAATTAAACACAAAATTCTCGTTCGTTACAGCAACTATCTCCTCATTCACTACCCGAATATCATTATACAATGTGTCTCCTCCTGACATCTACAATAAAATTTTAATATCTTGATTAGCACATAGCAAAAAAATATTATTATCACATATCATTTCATTTTATGTTAACTTTTCTTCATTTAATATTCTTTCAATGGATTTTCTCAGTTCATTTCTTAGAAACTCTTTCTGAGTTTATTTACTTGATAAATTCTCTTAATCTTACTACGGTTATGTCCTAAGGTTTATAACCTATCAGCTCTGATACCAACCTGTGACACCCCTAAATTCGGGTACATTTAAACCCTGAATAAGGTGCAACACGGTACTACAACATTCATTCAAATCTAACTATACATAAGCTTAAATGACTTAAAAGTAATTACTACACTCTATTACATTATAATTAATCTGTCCCAATTTTTATTACCATTACATATTCTTTTAGTTATAATATAATGCATTATACAAAAATATACTATTACAAAGATTCTTCTACTCGTTCATCTTCTTCTTCCATTTATCCTTACCAACAATTTTAGCTGAAATCATATAATTCAAGCAAAAATGAGCATTAAATTACCCAGCAAGTAAAACAGTCTAATAACAATAAAATCAAGAATTATATGATCATTATTCACCAACTGAATTAATAGTTGTGAAATATTATGAATAAACAAAATAATACTTTTTCATTTCTTTGTAAAACATTTTGAAACGATTAACTAGTCATTTCCATTGAAATGGGCAAGAGACCAAGGTATATTCATTTATCTTTATTAAAAAGGATAACCCATCATTAAAACTGTAAAAATCCGATATTTCTTACGAGCACGTCTAAGTGATCAGCCTATAGTACTCTATGTTGTACAACACTCATCTTGGCGAACGACTGTGCGTTCAATTTTATGGACAACTTGTTTGTTAGCCCATAAACTCAACCAAAAATAATTATTTATTTAACATTATGTTTACCTTAGAATTCGAACCAAAACAACTTGGTTTGGACAGCTCTACTTAACAACAATAATAATATCTCAGAAATTTAATATCAAACTGATAAAATATTTCAGCAAGTGTTTAGCCGAACAAATGGTTTCGACATTTCTTTAAACAATTCATGTCATAACATAGCTTGAATACTTGTACAAATACTAAGAAATTTGTATAAGCATATATTTCACACAAACATGCAAGATTTGTGTACATTCGATATTAAAAATATATCACATATGCTTCATAAGAATTTAATCAGATGAAGTTAGAAAATTTATCTTAAGCATCCTTTAATACTTTACACTAACTCGTTCTTTATATATCCTACATGACTTATCATGATAACACACCAATTAGCCACAAATAGACTCCACATATGGTTTATACTAACTTCTCTCCTTATCATTCATTATCTGATTACTTAAATATAGATGTCTTTGAATATCTCTAACGTCATGTTTAATGATAAAGCATATACTTTGTAACAATATGATTCATTTATTAATAAAAATATTCATTTACTAAAGGCTTTAATTTATCTATATGGTGTTGTTTTAATAATATGTGATAAACACATAGTTTTAAGCAATGCTTTTAGAATCATGATGAGATCATGCTAATGAGATCTAGATTCTTATATAGCTTAAAAACTATAATGTTCCTAATCGATGGATTACTAAAAAGAGGATTAGTGAATCCGGATATATTGGTACATACGTTGCTTGCTCATTGGATGAGGATGATTGATCTCATGATCATTTGTGTAGAGACATTAAAGCAAGTATGTATGGGTTTATTGGAGAATAAGTTCAGTGAATATGGCTCGCTAAGAAATACCTAATGGAGTTTTACCTGTCTGTCAATAGTAATTCCAGTAGTCATAGTAGTACAAGTGATCCTTAGACTTGAGATCATCAAAGTATCTTGTGTACACTACAACAAAAAGGTTTATTTTCGACGAAATATTATGTCAGAATTAAGTATAATCCGTCGAGATTATGCTTAATTCCGACGGAATATTCGGTCGAAAATTCAGTCGGATATAAGCACGTTGAAATTAAGTCTGTCGATCTTTCAATCGGAGATAGCTATCCTTGACCGAACTAAACTCGACGGAATTATCGGTCGACATTAAGCTATTATCGACTGAATGGTATCCGTCGATAATATTCTATCGAGGCTAAACCTATCAAATGGCATCTTATGAAAAATTACGAGAGGCTTAATTTCGACGGAATTTTATCGAGGATATACTTATTCCGTCAAGGTTAGCCTATTTCTTAAAAAAAAAATATTCTGTTTTGGCAATATCCAGGGTAATTACCCGCATTTTTGTACCTGTAAACCTATTTTTTTCCCACAACACATAAAATATAACTATAATCCAAGGCCAACAATAATAATATTTCCAAGGCCAACATGAATATGAATTACCAAGGCCAACATGAATATGACATTAAACTAAGGTTCTAATCAACTAAAGTATATCAAATATGCATTTAAACTAAAGTAAAGATGTCAAACTAAAGTAATCATAAGTAAAAGTTACAATACGTCAAAAATCAACTAAACTATATAAATTTACATAACATTAAGCTAAAAACTAAAGTAAATATATACAAATCATCTACAAAACTAAGTCATTGGTCGTCGTCGTCCAACCGCTCAGCATCGTCATCCCGCTCGTCACCCTGTTGATACAATATAATGTAAATCGTTAGTCCATGTATATAAAATAGTTAAAGATAACTAAATGAAAATTAAATAACATGTATAATATATTGTTGAATTTAAAACGAATAGTATACCTGAGTAGTCGAGGGCTGACTCAGCATCGGCCCAAACGCGTCCATAAGTTGGTTACCACCATCCAAACAATCTCGTCGCGTATCGCGGTGAACTGCTCCAGAGGAATACCCGTACTATCGGCGGTGACACCAGCTGCAACGTCCTGCGCAAGCTGATGAAAGTGAGAACCGCTGGGTAGGTCCTGATGACGGAATATCGGATCCGTCTCAAACCTCTCCGACACCGCAACCATAATCCGCTGGAACAAAGGATCTTCTAAGCTAGCGCCCGTATGTGATGATCCCACGGGGGCTCTCGGACGCAAACGCTGGCTAGAGCCTACAAAAATAAATAATTTTATAAGTTTACTTTATTCATAAAAAAGAAATAAACTAAAATAGTATACCTCCGGGTAGTATATATACTTTTTTATAATAATTTTTGCTTTGTTTTATTAAATTTATTTTATTAATTTACATTATATTCAATTTAAATTTATTTTATTAAATTTATTTTATTTTATTTCAATATCTAATTTTTAAATATTTAATAATTAAATATTTATTTTATTTTATTTCAATATCTAATTTTTAAATATTTCAATATTTGTTAAATTAAATTTATTTTATTTTATTTATTAAATTAAATTAAATGTATGTATTAAATTTAATTTAATTTATAGTATTTTATTATATTATATTTTATTGTGTTTATTTTATTTTATCTAATTTTCTTTTCTTTTCTTTTTATTTTATTTTATTTTATTTTATTTTATTTTTTTATTTTATTTTATTTTTATATTTATATTTATATTTTATATTTTTAATTTAATTATTTATTTTAGTTTATTGTAATATATTATAATTTAATTTAATTTATTTGTTTTATTTTTATTATATAAATAATATTTTATTTTTTATTGTAATTTATTTCACTTTATTTGATTTTAAAATATTTTATTTTGTAATAGTATACTCTATTTTATATTCTATTATTTTATCTTAATTATGTTATTTGATTTATTATTTTATATTATCTTATCATACTATATATATATATATATATATATATATATATATATATATTTTAAATTTAATTTATGTTATAATATACCCATTATTTTTTTAGTAATTTGAAACGAAGGAAATACTACTTAGTTCATTTCCATATTGGAAACTTATTAAAATACAGAAATATTACAAAATAGGGCCCACAAATTATGCAATTGAATAATTCTGATAGAAATTCCGTCGGGAATTCCATCAAAAATATCACATATTCATCAAACAATATACTGATTACCACTACACAAATTCAAATTCATTATAATCAGAATGAACCAGAATGAACTACACCTTACAAATATATATATCATAAAAATCTCCTGCAATTCATGACTGTGATTGATTCAATGTATAACAGTAATTCATATATATAAAGAAAACAAAAATAACAAAATTATGCTCAGCCCCAATCATTCATATAAAAAACATATTCAATGTATAACTGCTCAAACTAGTAAAACCAATGTTCATCCCCAATTCAATATATGCCAGTAATTAATCAAAATGAAAAACTGCCCAATTCAATATATACATATTCAATGTATGCTCAGTTACACCAAAATGAAAAATTGCCCAATTTAATATTTACATATTCAATGTATGCTCAGTTGCACAATTTCAGTACACAAATTAAAATGGACATCTAAAATCACTAAACATATTTATGTATTTTAGAAAATAAAAACTGCAACTAATTTTACTTTTGAACCTGTAATGCAAACAATTGACCGAATGGCCAAAACGACCTAGTCGCCGCCGTGAAGATCGAACACCACCGTCGTGTGGTCGCCATCAACCGAAGGTAGCAGTAGAGTGGATGGGGAAACGGAGTTGGGGAGGTGGCGAACGGAGGTCGGGAGGTGGTGAGGTGCAATGACAGAGCAACGATGGTAAAATGGAGAGAATTGGCAGAGCAATGGCAGAGAAAGAAAGAAAATATAAGAAATGAAATCTTATTTGGGAAAGCTGCTAAATGAAATTATGTTTATATTATTGCTGACCGAATTCTGTCGATTTTAGGTCCGTCGATTATAAGTTAAGTTCGATGGAATTTCCGCCGACTATATATACATTCGGTCGAGTTTATCTTTGGCATAGGCGGGAAACTTTGGCGCCATAAGGGGTATTTATTTTCGACAGAATTCTGTCGTAGATAGAATAATTTCGAAGGAATTAATGTCGACTGAAAATTCTGTCGATTATACCATAAGGTCGACTGATTTGAGTCCGTCAGAATTAATTCCATCGAGAATAACATGTGTTTAAGTATAATAAGTTGTACATAGAGATATTCCATAGTGGTATAATGAATTATACTTTGACATATTCCTTAAGACCCTTAGGGTATATCAAAGGGTGTGCTTGAGTATAATAAGTTGTACATAGAGATAATGTATGAACAACAAAGAATCTACCACTTATAGTAAAACAAAAGAAATGTCCTATGTGATTCGATAAATGACAACTCAATAGTCCTTGGTCAAGACATAATAAAATTAGAAAATAGTTTCTAATTTGTATTATTTGGAGTTGTGCATTTAAGAATCAAAATACATAGAATTAAATAAAATAAGACTTGGTAGTAATTACATGTCTTACATTTAATTGGGACATTGTATGGTGGAAGGATTGAATTGTACAGTAACTATTTACTCAAAGGTTCTTTTATGATTAATGTTGAAATCTATATTATCTGAAAAGTCGTTGATCGCTAAGAAGGTTTATCCTTATTATAGAATAAATGTTATTTATTTAAATAAATTAATAGATTAATTTATTTATTTAAGTAAGATTAGAATTGTTCTAATTGATTTATTCACAACCCATTTAATATGGAGAACATAAAGGATCACACTATAAAAGGAAGAATATTTATTAAAGAAGTAAATGGCATAATCGTAATAATAAGTTAAGTATATTTAATTTAATCTATGATGATAGAATAAATTAAATAGCTTAATATTATTATTTAATAATTTGGAAATATTAAATATAAATTAATAAGAGGATTCTTATTATTATTATTTAATTTCTAAAGGAGTTTGGGAATTGATTAATAAAAGGTACTCTCATATATTCCTAATAAGATTAGGTGGCTAATTAATTAAAAGAGTTTAATTAGTTATTTCATTAAGAGCCTAATTAATTAAAGGAGTTTAATTAATTAAAATAAAACTCAATTCTTTAATTGTTAAGGAGGGTTGTCTATATCTATAAATAAGAGGGGTCTTATTATGGGTGAGGGTTGATGTTTTCACAACACACATGAATGACAATTCCAAGAGTTAGGAGAGTACACATTTTCTATAGAGATAGAAAAACTAGTGTTTTGTTAAATACCCATCTTCTTGAATATTTGTTCTTCCTTGGTGGATCACCTCTAGAGTCCAAACACTTGGGTGGCTAACGTTGATCAAAGAAAGGAATCAAACCTGATGAATTCAAGTTTAACGTGAAAAGGAATTAGAGGTGAAATCGTACCCGAGGAAGCTAGTTTCTATAAGGGTATAAATCTGATCTCCTTCTCCTTTCTATTGATTGATAATTATTCACAAAGTATGATCACAGTGATGGGTTTGTATGAAAATTTTAAATTCCTACTTTGTTGTGCTTCCGCACCTTTTATGTAATTTGATTGCATTATCGTACTATATACAAACCTAACAGTGGTATCAGAGCCTAACTTTGTGCTAATTATCGATCTTGATGATTCCATGTATGTATGGTATGCGATTAGATCGAATTTTCTAGGAAAAATATTTTCCTAGTCTATCTGCGACGCGGTGCAGCTGTGCCATCTCCAGTTCATTCTAGAGCACAGATGTGCCATAATTGGGAAAAAGGTTTTTTGGGCTAACAGTGCTGACTTCTGTTGTATCCCGATGTATTGGGTGCGGCGAATTCTTGAAACACCGATTTTTGCAAAAAAATTATTTTTAATATTTATTTCAATTAAGATAAAATGTTTAATTTGAATTAGAATATGATTAAAATAAAAGTTTTATATTAACTTGGAATTGGATTCCACGTTCGTTTGAATAAAAGAGTTTATTCAAAAGTTTTATATTAACTTGGAATTAGATTCCACGTTCGTTTGAATAAAAGAGTTTATTCAAAAATTTTATATTAACTTAGAATTGGATTCCACGTTCACTTGAATAAAAGAATCACATATGGAATAGGATTCCATGTTTCATAAAATAAAGGAGTTTATTCACATACGAAATATGATTCCATGTTTCCTAAAATTAAAATGTTTAATTTTGATAAGGAATATAATTCAACATATATTATTTTCCAAAGAATTTTAAGTTAAAATAAAGGAGTTTATTTTGTACTTGAAATTGGATTCCTTGTTAATTAAAATAAAGGAGTTTATTTTGATTTGGAATTTGATTAAAATTAAAGGAGTTAATTTTTATTCAAAATTAGATAAAATAAAATAAAGAAATTTATTATGATTAAAATAAAGGAGTTTATTTTTATCTCAAATTTGGATTTTTAATAAATTTGAAATTGCCCATTAAATTGATATCGATTCATATATGGAATGAATTTATTATTCATGAGATAAATGTTATTTATAGACCAATGTGATTGAATTTTATTTTAGTTGGATGCATGAATGTATGTGTTTTATTAAATGGGGTCTGCGTAGCTCATCTTCTCTAATTATTCTCAATGTAAATTTTATCCCTCTCCTATGTATTTCCCCTTGACTGCTGATTAAGGTTTCTATTTTTATAAATAGTTTTGTAATATAAATAGTTAGAATTAAAATTTTGAATTATTTGAGATCAAGGAGCAAGGAGCGCTTGAGGACCCGTTTATAATGGAGCTCATGTTTAAATGTAATAGTTATATTTAAATTTAATTCTTGCACCCTAGGTTTGACCTTTTGGTTCACTTGGTGGTTCTAGTGAACCAAACTATAATAAAGTCCATATTCAATCTGGGTAGAATATAGTACTCTTTATGCATGCTTATACTATATATATTATATATTATGCAACATGCTTTGCATGTAAATCAATATGACGTATATTATATATATATATATATATATATATATATATGCATACACGCTAAACAAGATGATACTAATTAATAACAAACTCCTCAAATAAATTATATTAAGTTGTAATGTTCAAATATATTTAGAATATCGAACATCGCCTTCTAACATAGTAAAGCAATAGAGTATTAAATATTTAATATGAGTTTGTTGTGCACACACAAGATTATCTCGAGGTTATCTCCGAGATGAAACGGCCTTCTCCGGTTTGATTTCCGATATTGGAACTGCATGCCTTGGGGTTATCTCTGAGGTTGGAACTGAAACTTCCGTTGATAATTCTGGGATGGATTTTGAAACTTCTGGTGGTATTTCCGGGATTGAGTTGAATTGCCCTCCAGGGTTATCTCTAAAAGGCGATTCTGCCTTTCTGCAATGTTAGTAATAGGTATGGAGAAAATTTTGAGTGTCTATAACTTACCTGTTGAAAATCCATTGGGAGAAACCTTCATTACATCCACTGTTTAAGACTTGTTTGATTCAAATCGACAACCGCACGTTACCTGTCGATCTTATCTCTTTGAAAATACTTGCATTTGATGTGATTTTAGGAATTGATTGGTGGACCACTCATCATGCTAAAATTAATTTTTTTCGTAAGGTTGTTAGCTTTCATATTTCTAACCAACCTATTATGCGAATTCAAGCAACCAAACCACTAAAGTCAATCACTGTCATATCAAGCCATAAAGTTATTCATTTATTAAAAAATGGATGCCAAGCTTTCTTAGCCCATGTCACAGATTTAAACAAAAATACGTCAGATTTGAATGATATTTCTGTTGTTAATAAATTTCCTGACGTATTCCCTGAAGAACTTCCTAGCCTACCCCCAGAGCATGAAATTAAATTTTGTATCGACCTTGAACCCAATACAAAACCGATTTCCAAAGCCCCATACTGAATGGCTCTTATTGAACTTCAGGAGTTAAAAACCCAACTGCGGGAGTTTTAGACATTGGTTTCATTCATCCTAGTACGTCTCCTTTGGGTGCTCCTGTTCTATTCGTAAAGAAAAAAGACAGAAGTATGTGACTTTGTATTGACTATCGAGAGTTAAATCATGTCACCATCAAAAATAGGTATCCGTTACCTCGTATTGATGACCTATTTAACCAGTTGTAAAGCGCCAAATTCTTTTCAAAGATTGATCTTCATCCCAGATATCGTCAATTAAAGATTAAAACTAATGACATCCCAAAGACTGCTTTTAGAACTTAGTACGGGCATTATGAATTCCTAGTCATGTCTTTTGGATTGACTAATGCTCCTGCTGGCTTTACAGATATGATGAACTGAGCATTCAAGGAATATTTGGATCATTTTGTTGTTGTCTTTATTGATGACATCCTCATTTACTCCAAAAGCCGTGAAGAACATGAGCAACAGTTGAGGCTGATACTCCAAAAATTTTGTGAAAACAATCTTTATGCCATGTTGAAGAAGTGCGAGTTTTGGCTTGAGGAAGTAGCATTCCTTGGGCACGTGATATCAAATTATGGAATATCTATTGACCCGACAAAGATTGAAGCAATTCAAAGCTGGGAGCAACCTAAGTCAGTGACTAAAATACGTAGCTTTCTCGGCTTAGCTGGTTATTATCGGAGATTCGTAGAAGGGTTTTCTTGAATCGCTACTCCAATAACTCAACTGACTCGAAAAGATACAAAATTTTGGTGGAGCGAGGAATGTGAGAAGAGTTTTCAAGAACTCAAGAGGAGACTGATTTCAGCACCTGTTCTGACAATACCATCTGGTTTTGAGGGATTTTTCATTTACAGCGATGCTTCAGGTAGAGGGTTAGGATGTGTTCTCATGCAACATGGGAAAGTCATAGCCTATACCTCACGACAACTCAAGGAATATGAGAGGAATTATCCTACTCATGATCTAGAGTTGGCAGCAGTCGTTTCGCCTGCGCTTAAAATCTGGAGGCATTACCTGTATGGGGAGAAAGTGGAGATCTAGACGGATCATAAAAGCCTCAAATATTTCTTCACCCAGAAGGAACTCAACATGCAGCAATGACGTTGGCTCGAGCTGTTGAAAGATTATGATCATACCATTCAATACCATCCTATAAAAGCGAACGTGGTAGCTTATGCATTGAGTAGAAGATCATATGCGGGGTACGCCTGCGATATTGTCAACGCAAAGGCCCATTTTGTATGACTTGCAAAAGATGAAGGTAGAGTTAAAGACTCCAGGGACCCACGTGATGATGGCAAATATACGAGTTGAACCGACTTTAATTGATAAAGTTAAAGCTGCTCAAGCTACAGACCTGGAGTTGATGCGTATGAAGAAGAAAGTGCAAGAAGGTGTTATTATGGAAGCAAGAATCGATGAAGAAGGAATATTTCGAGTCAACTCCAGACTTTGTGTTCCTAACGACCCAGATTTAAAGTATAAAATCATGATGGAGGCGTACAACACACTGTTTGCAATCCATCCTGGGAGTACCAAAATGTATCGTGATTTTCGACATACATTTTGGTGGAGTAATATGAAGAGAGAGATCGCAGAGTTTATCTCAAGGTGTTTAACTTGTTAACGAGTCAAGGCAGAGCATCAAGTGCCAAAAGGACCATTACAACCACTTAAAATTCCAAAATGGAAGTGGGAGCACATTACCATGGATTTTTTTACTGGCCTTCCCAAGGTTTCTCAAGGAATAGATGCGATTTGGGTCATTATCGATAGATTAACCAAGTCTGCTCAATTCTTACCTATACGAGAAACTTATTAAATTGAACGTCTTGCTCGTATATACAAAAATGATATTGTAAGACTGCATGGTATGCCAGTATCTATAGTTTCTGATCGAGACCCAAGATTCACTTCATGATTTTGGGTTACTTTGCAAAAAGCTATGGGAACAGATTTATGATTTAGTTTGGCATATCATCCTCAAACGGATGGGCAGTCTGAGAAGACTATTCAAACTCTTGAAGATCTATTAAGACTTTGTGTCCTTGAATTCAAAGGAAGTTGGGATAAGTTATTACCATTAGTGGAATTTTCCTACAACAATAGTTATCAGGCAAGTATTAACATGGCTCCATTCGAGGCGTTATATGGACGCAAGTGTCGTTCTCTAGTATGCTGAGATGAGGTGGGTGAAGCAACGTTGTTAGGACCGGAGTTGGTACGTATAACTACGAAAAAGATTCAAATGATCCGACAACGTATAAAAACCTCACAAGATTGACAAAAGAGTTATGTTGATCTTCATCGAAAGAACGTGGAATTCAATGTTGGTTATCATGTGTTGTTACGTGTGGCTCCATGGAAAGGAGTTAAAAGATTTGGAAAGAGAGGAAAGCTTAATCCTCGACTCATTGGCCCATTCGAAATCCTCGATTGAGTAGGAACTGTGGCCTATAGACTCGCCTTACCGCCAAGTATGTCTCGTGTTCATAACGTTTTTCACATATCTATATTACGTAAATATGTGAAAGACCCGAACCATATTATTGACTTAGAATCGGACGAGTTAGCGGAAGATTTAACATATGAAGAGGTACCTGTTAAAATCTTGGATAAGAAGGATCATATTCTACGCTCCAAGGTTATACCTAAAGTCAAAGTTTTGTGGAGAAACCACGATGTGGAGGAAATGACCTTGGAGTTAGAATCTGAAATGAAATCAAGGTATCCTCACCTCTTCGACATACTAGGTACATACCCTAATTTTGAGGACAGAATTTCATAAGAAAAGGAGGCTGTAAGACCCCAACTTTTATGAATAAAGATTAATTTTTATTGAAATATATTTTTGAATATTATTGAATTGATTTGATATAATGTTTTAGTTGTGGGTAATATTTACAAATTTTACAAAGTAAGCAAGTGGTTAAAAAATATTCGACAGGTCGGGGAATATTCATTTTAACAAGGAATATTCGTACGACGGCATAATCATTGGTGGACCCCACAACGAAAGTATTGTCGGAATTAGAAAATGACATAAATATCTTTTATAAAAATAACGGCGAAAGTTTTACCGTTAAATTATTGAACTATCCGATAGTAAAAGTACAGTAATATGCATGGTTACATAGTAGCACACGGTATTGATTATTGATGCTTACGTGAGAAGTCACTCAATTATACTCAATTATTGCTACAGTAATTGTTGCATAATATCTCTCATATTATTGATTCAATTATTATCACAGTATCATCTGCATAATATTTTATATTTTTAAATTAAAAATTGAGACGAAAAAGTTATTCATATTATTATTTGCAATATTGATGATGTCTAGAAAGTTCTGTCGAGGAAAGGGGTTTGATCACCTAATTGTGCGCCAATGGGGAGAAATCCTTATTGCAAAGCCCCCTCTTTTCCTGGGAATGATCTGGTTGTTAAATATTATGAGTTATAATATTAATGATGAATAAGTTCATGTTAATTAAAGATGAAATTGATATTTCCATTGTGTTGAGATTATTAGTGTTAATGAAAATCGACATTTATTTCGATAATAATTGATTTTTGGAGGTTATATTAACCAATCGGGTAATTAATCGGATAAATGAGTAATTAATTTCTATTAGTTCATATGCTTATAACTATTTGTTCACATGTATGTACTATTGATTCACATGCATGTACTATTAGGGGAGGTGGTGCAAGATTGATAATACTTGCATGACTAAATTAAAAATGGAGGTATAGATGAAGGTACTATACTATAACAATTTTTTTCACATGTATAAAACTATTGATTCACATGAATGTACTATTGATTCACGTGCATGTACTATTAAGGGAGGTCATGCAAGTTTGATAATACTTGCAGGACTAAATTAAAAATGGAGGAAAAGATGAAAGTATTATACTGTAATATTTTGAGCCCCAAAATGTGCAATTATCAAAAATATATTTTTCTATAAATAGAAGCTCATTCTTCTTTCATTCTCACCAATTCACTAAGACTCACAAGAGCAACTATAGAGAGAGAAGCTATAGTGAGAAAGAAGAAGAGTGTTCTACAACTTCACTATTTCATTATCCAGCCTTCTTCTAAGGTAAGGGATATTATTTTTGTTCAGTATTCATAAGGAATAATATTTTCTTCCATACTCTATAGTATGTGAGTAATATTATTTCGTCTCGTATTCCTGATTATACCCTCATTTTGTTAAAGTATTGCTTCTATACTCCGTGAAATTAGTAGAATATCAATGAAATTTGCGCTTCATCTAGTATCGTTTCACAAGGATATTTTCTGCACATTCTTGTTAAATTTTAAGCTTTTCATGCCGGAGTACTGTCCATGAGTACTATTCATTTATACGATACTATAAATGGGTAATATTCACAAAGTACTATTCATGAAGTATTATTTATGAGTACTATTCACAAAGTACTATTCACGGGGTACTATTCACCCGGGTACTATTCATCCGGAGTACTATTCATGAGAAAAATTGATTTCTTTTCGGTCTAAATCATTTTTGATACAATATCATTCTTGAATTTTACTCCACAAAATAGTATCATGTTGGCAATTTGAACATTATTAAATTTTGGATAAATTAAATTATAAATCTTTAAAAATTTATCCTTTGCTTTGTTTTAATTGAATTCCTATATCATTATCATCATCATCATACTTATATTGTGATAAAAGTCATATTTGACTTACGTGCATAGATGGACTGTTGATTGG
Organism: Panax quinquefolius; assembly: GCA_020205615.1. NCBI lineage: Eukaryota > Viridiplantae > Streptophyta > Magnoliopsida > Apiales > Araliaceae > Panax > Panax quinquefolius. The sequence goes on from CM035168.1 coordinate 26,240,200, forward strand.
TATGATTATGACCAGGGATCATTCGGTATAATCATGACCCGTAATGTTACAAATGATGTTGTAAAAGTCTTCATTAGCCTGTAGTGCATTGATGGAAAGTTGTTGGTATGATCATAACCATCGGTGAAAACATGAATATCCTTGGCCAGTAGTGCATGGATAATTCGTGGTCATGATACTAATAAATATCCTTGGTCTGTAGTGCAGGGATGATTCGATGATGTGGTTTATTTATTAAGATGAGTCTCAGCGATAAAATTGATGATAAACTTTTTAAATCATAGAAGATAGTAGATATCATGCTCTACTTGACTCTTCTAATGGATTGCTTGTTTCGTTGCAGTTAAACTTGTTGTTTATTAGTTTAACACTGTTGAAGGCTAACGATAATTTATTCTGCATTATCTTAGTCATAATATTTCTTATTGAGCTAGTTGAGCTCACCATTTTCTTTCATTGTTCTCTTCAGGAAATGAGAATATAGCTGGGACGAGTGGGGAAATGGAGTGATGGTCCAAGATAAGTGGCTATAGTAGTCCTCATTATTCTATGAAATAGTGTGATAATAATTGTAATGAAGATTCCATTGAGTGTGGATATTGTCTAGAAGACAATATTCGTGTTAAAACTCTCAGTTGCGCTTTTGTCGTATTGTATAAAAGAAGTTTGTATTTAAATTCTGTACCATGTATTTGGCGACTCAGAATGGGTGGTGTATACCTATTTTGGGGGCGTCACAGCAAAGGTAGAAAATGGACAAATTTAACTAAATTCAGTTCAACTAAACCAACCACATTAGATTTTTGAACTAAATAAACTTATTGAACCAAATCAGATTATAAGGAAAGAATCAAATCATTGTAATTGGTCTACCAAATCAGATATTCAAACAAAATCAAAATAATGAATCCCTAATTCAAAGACAGACCCAAATCACAATTTCAGACCCAATCCCAAATTCAACCCAATTTCAGCAAATTCATAACAAATTTTAGTAAATATAATTAACTAATTAGACCAATTTCAAAACAATATTCAATCTAAATACACAAATTACTTGAACTTACCTTGAATAGTATGTTTAAAATAACTCAATCAACTGTGATTTCTGGTGGGGATGCCAAGGAGGTGGTCAGGATGTGGGCGGAGGTGGTGGTCGGAGGTGCTAATCGGAGGTGGTGGTCGAAGTGAGATGAGAGAGTTAGTGAGAGGTGAGAGTGATAATTGCATTTTATATACGCGATTCAATATTCATTTCATGCTTATTTGTTGCTAAATTCTTGTGATTATGTTCATTTTTACTTGTTTTATGTTATTGCATGTGTAGGGTGGTGGTTGTAGCATTTAACGTACATTTGGAACTATTTGGTGTGATTTGAAGTCAATTGGAGCATAATTGGAAGAAATTTTGAAGTTCAGCATGTCATGCAGTAGAATACAAGCCCGCCGGAAATGAACAAATTATCTTTATTACCCCAAAGGGCGGGGGGTCTTCATAATTGTTTAGCAAACAGGTGGCCATGGCAATGGCGTAGTGCATAATTACATACACCCGTGTCAGGCAGGGGGTCTTCAAGGGAGCTAGACAGAAAGGGTGCCCGCCGAGGAGGGCATTTATAGCACATACACCCCCGCCGGGGGGGGGGGTGTCGATTCTGAAGTGTCATGTTATGATTGAAATTCTTTTTGGGCATGGTTTCTAGCAATTGCATGAGAATGGAACTCTAATTGAAGGGAATTTTGGCTGGAGCTTGTATGCTAGACGTCTACTACTCTAAAAACACAACTTGAACAATACAACAAGGCAGATAACGAAGATCTAATCTGAGTTTTTGGAGAGCAAGCTTTGGAGGAGTATTTTGAGGAGATTTTCAAGACGATTGCGATTCTAGGCTACGTGAAGGGTGTTTTTCAATATTCTTCGTCTTAGGCTATTATTTGTAATTAAAAGAATGTTTTCCATGATTTATTCAATGTTTATTTCGTTTAGTATGAACTAATTCACTTTTTAGACTTATGATGGATCTTTAAGTGAAACAGTGATTTTGTAAACTTTGATTTTCATTTCAATAGTCTATTTCCAGTTTATCTATATTGATTTGAGCTTGAACCTATGAATTGCCTGATCAACAATTCTTTGTGGATTTGTATGGAATCGAGAGAGGATATTCAAATCTAGACCTAATTAATATAGCATGTGTTCATGAATTTTGTGAATAGAAGAATCTTGATGAATGTTAAGATAGAGATATGCTTGACATCGCATGTAATCGGATAGAGAACTTATTCTTAAATCTTCTTTAATTGTAATTCACATAGAGATATAGTGAGTTAGTTAATTAAGGTGTTTAACTTGTTTCTATCTTAATTGTGGATTTAAGTTAATACGGTATTAGTGCATCGAGAGGTGGTTAATACTACATTTGTATTCTTAATTAATAAATTGGGATAGTAAATTGAAGTGGAGTTAAGGTGTTAAAATCAGAGTGAAGCTTGGGGTGAAATCATAAGTCTAATTCTCCATTAATTGTTTGAAATTCTGGATTTTGACATTTGTGATTATTCTATGATAGTTTAATTATTCTTTAAATTAGAATCTTTAATTTTAATTATTGAGTTGACTTGTTTAATAAAATTAGGGTTAATAGGAAATTGGTAATTGTAAGTTAAGATTATTGCTAGTTAGTCTTTGTGGGAACGATACTCTACTTATCACTCCATTACTTGTTGACCACGTATACTTGCGTGTTGTGAGTATATAGATTTTACCCAACAAGTTTTTGGCGCCATTGCCAGGGACTATTTGGTATAAATCTTATAGTTTTACAATATCAGTTTAATTAATCTAGTTTTACTTAGACATTTTTATTTTTTTGTCGTGCTTCTTATTTCAGGTGTTGGAAGCAGTTTATGCAAACTCGATCCAAAAATCCTGACTTGTTGCCTTTTGAGGATGACAATAAAGAAAAGGTTTCAAAGGTTGAGTAAGTGGATCAAGGAAACGAGGCAAGAATTTGAAACATCTGAAAAGGAAGAGGAAATGGCAGCTGAAGATCAGAAAGCACTAAGGGACTTCGCCACACCCAAGGTGACTAAACTGCAGTCAAGCATCACCAGGCCCACAATAGCTGCTAACACATTTGAAATCAAGCCTGGGACGATTCAAATGATTCAGAATTTAGTTCAGTTTAGGGGATTGGCAAATGACGATCCGAACGAACATCTAGTCAGTTTTCTAGAGATATGCCACACCTTTAGGTACAATGGGGTGTCGGATGATGCGGTGAGACTTCGCTTGTTCCCATTTACTCTACGGGACAAGGCGAAGAGTTGGTTGTATTCTCTACCGCCTGGATCGATTACTACATGGGAGGATTTAGCTCAGAAATTCCTAGCTAAATTCTTTCCACCGGCGAAAACTACAAAGATGAGGAACGAGATAACAATGTTTGAGCAACAACATGGGGAGTCACTATATGAGGCATGGGAGAGATATAAAGAATTGGTCAGAAAATGCCCACATCATGGATTACCTAAGTGGCTGTAAATGAACACATTTTACAACGGACTACATGGGAATCTCAAAACTAGTATTGATGCAGCGTCGGGCGAAGCATTCATGGCCAAGAGTTACGAGGAAGCATATAATTTGATTGAAACCATGGCGGCAAACAACTACCAATGGCCCACAAAGAAGAATGACACAAGCAAAGGCACCAAAGTTAGAAGTAGATGGTGTGACAGCTATACAAGCCCAAATTTCTGCACTTTCAAAGAAGTTGGATGCCATGACATGGGCTCAGGTACATCAGGTTGCGGTGGTATGTGAATTATGTGCGGGTGACCATCCTACAGATCAATGCGCAATCAATCCAGCATCCGTCCAGTTTGTAGGTAGCTACAATAGGGGTCCGCAGAATATTTACCAAAACACTTATAACTAGGGGAATAGGAATAATTCAAATTTTTCATGGAGCAATAACCAGCAGCAACAAGCTCCAAGATCATCATATCCACCAGGATTTTAGAACCATCAACAACCAGCACAACATCAAGGAAGGAAAGCAGATCTAGAGGAGTTGTTGACAAAATACATAACTCGCAATGAGGTGGCTATGAAAAATCAAACAATGGCTATGAAATCACAAGAGATGGTAATCAAGAATCTAGAGAATCAGATAGGACAAATTGTGTTGGCATTGAATAATAGACCACAAGGGACGTTACCAAGTGACACCAAGAGAAATCCGAAGGGTAACCATGAACAGTGTCAGGCAATTACATTGCGGAGTGGGAAACAGCTTAACGGTATTAATGCAGAAAATTCAGTGACTCCGGATGAAAAAGTTGATGATAGCAGAAAAATTGAAGGAAGTAAGGGTGAGGATAAACAGAGTGAGGGAACAAATTTGAACAATAAGCCAATTGTTTATCCACCACCACCATTTCAGGAAAGGGTCCAAAAATAGAAATTAGATAAGCAATTCAAAAGTTTTTGAAGTATTCAAGAAACTACGGATCAAGATACCATTTCTTTGAAGCCACAGAACAAATCTTTGAGCTACATAAAAAATTTATGAAAGGGATTCTGTCAATGAAGAATAAATGGGAAGATTTTGAGATAGTTGCACTAAACAAGGAGTGTAGTGCGGTATTACAACAGAAATTACCACCAAAACTCAAGGACCCGGGGAGCTTCACTATTCCATGCACGATCGGGAATATGCATTTTAGCAAGTGTTTATGTGATTTGGGGGCAAGCGTAAACCTTATGCCATTGTCAGTATACCCAGAATTGGGTTTGCCCGCACCAAGACCTATAAATATCTCATTACAGTTGGCGGATAGGTCAGTCACATATCCGAGAGGCATAGTAGAGGACATCTTAGTGAAAGTTGATAAGTTTATATTCCCTGCGGACTTTATCATTTTGGACTTTGAGGAAGACAAGAACATCCCAATTATCCTTGGGAGACCATTTTTGGCCACAGGTAGGACACTCATAGATGTGTTCAAGGCCATAAAATTCCCCACGGATGAGGAAGAATGTTTTCGAATGGATTTAATTGAGCAAATCATCAGTGAAGATATGAGCAAGAGTTTGGTCAACGATCCGTTAGAAACATCTTTATTGGGAGACGAAGAGGTCGACGACCTGGACTTGGTGGATTATTTATAAATGCTAGACTTATTGCCATGAGTTACCAGATTCAGAACACCGTTTGAACCATTGTACACGGAGGAAGTAGCCGCAGAAAAGCTAAAACCGTCATTGGAGGAGCCACCAAAGCTGGAACTTAAGCCACTCCCTAAACACCTCAGGTATGTGTATTTAGGCAATTCAAATTCTTTACCTGTTATTATTTCAGCTGCACTTAACAAATTGCAAGAAGAAAAGTTGTTGAGGGTGCTTCGGGAACACAAATCAGCTATTGGGTGGACAATTGCGAACATAAAGAGAATCAGCCCTTCATTTTGCATGTACAAGATCTTAATGGAAGATGAGGCAAAACCAACTGTGGATCAACAGCGGTGACTTAACCCGATTATGAAGGAAGTTGTGAAGAAGGAAATTCTAAAGTGGTTGAATCTTGGGTATCATCTACCCGATTTCAAAAAGATAAATGGGTTAGTCCAGATTCGGTCGTGTGTCGAAAAAGGGAGGAATGACGGTGGTGCAGAATGAGGACAACGAGTTAATACCAAATAGAACAGTGACAGGTTGGAGGGTTTGCATGGATTACAGAAAATTGAACAAGGCAACCCGAAAAGACCATTTTCTGCTGCCCTTTATTAATCAAATGTTAGATAGATTGGCGGGACACCAATATTACTGTTTGTTGGATGGGTACTCGGGCTACAACCAAATAGTCATCGCTCCGGAGGATAGAGAGAAGACCACATTCACGTGCCCTTATAGCACATTTGCATTCAGGAGGATGTCAATTGGGCTTTGCAATGCACTTGCAACTTTCCAACGGTGTATGATGGCCATTTTTTCAGATATGGTGGAGAAAAATATTGAGGTCTTCATGGATGACTTTTCGGTCTATGGGGACAGCTTCGATATTTGCTTAAAGAATTTGGTCATGGTGTTGTAAAGATGTAAGGACGCTAATCTCATACTAAATTGGGAAAAATGCCACTTCATGGTTGAAGAGGGCATAATTTTGGGCCATAAGGTATCGGCTCAAGGATTGGAAGTTGACAAAGCAAAGCTGGAAACTATTGAAAAACTGCCTCCACCGAGCTCAGTTAAGGGTATTAGGAGTTTCTTGGGATATGCTAGGTTCTACAGGAGGTTTATAAAAAGACTTCGCTAAAATTGTGAAACCTCTATGTAGTCTTTTAGAAAAGGATGCAACTTTCAGCTTTAATGAAGAATGCAAGATAGCTTTTGACTTATTAAAGAGAAAATTGACTATAGCCCCCATTATAGTCGCACCGGATTGGAGCATGCCATTCAAGCTTATGTATGATGCAAGCGACTTCGCGGTTGGGGCTGTTTTGGGCCAACATCGAGATAAGGTGTTTCACGCCATATACTATGCAAGCAAAACACTTATAGAGACTTAAATGAACTACACAACCACAGAAAAGGAATTGCTTGTAGTGCTGTATGTGTTTGACAAATTTCGGGCCTACTTGATCGGGACTAAGGTGATAGTCTACACAGACCATGCATAAATTCGATACTTGATAGCAAAAAAGGATACTAAGCCACGCCTTATCCGGTGAATTCTCCTACTCCAAGAGTTTGATTTAGAAATAAAGGATAGAAAGGGGACGAAGAACCAAGTAGCCGATCACTTGTCTAGGTTGGAAAACCAAGGAAAAGCGAAAGATGACAGATGTGAGATTAATGAGTCATTCCCAGATGAGCAACTGTTTGGGATTTCAACAGAGATTCCATGGTATGGTGATTATGCAAATTTTATTGTAAGCAACATTCTACCACCTGACCTCACAAGATAACAGAAAAGGAAATTTCTTCATGACGTGAAATGGTACATGTGGGACGAACCATATTTGTTCAAGAAGTGCGCCGACAAAATGATTGGAAGGTGCGTCCCCTATAGTGAAGTGAAGAACATTCTGCACGAGTGTCACTCATCTGCGTATGGCGGACATTATGGGAGTGAGAGGACATTAGCGAAGGTGTTACAAGCAGGTTTTTATTGGCCTACATTATTCAAAGATGCCCACTTGTCAAGCAATGCAATAGGTGTCAAAGAGTGGGCAACATTTCAAGACTGAATGAGATGCCTTTGCAAACAATTCTTGAAGTGGAAATCTTTGATGTACGGGGTATCAATTTCATGGGGCCATTCCCTTCATCCTTGAACAAACAGTATATTCTACTCGCAGTGGATTACATGTTAAAGTGGGTTGAAGCTGTAGCATTACCATCAAACGATGCCAAAGTGGTCCTCAAGTTCCTTCAAAAGAACATCTTCACGAGGTTTGGCATGCCAAGAGCAATTATCAATGACGAAGGTAGTCATTTCTACAATAAGTCTTTTCTCTATTGGCCAAGTATGGGGTCAACCATAACGTAGCTACAGCGTATCACCCTCAAACAAGTGGACAGGCTGAGGTATCAAACAAAGAAGTCAAGAAGATATTAGAGAAAGTGGTGAATTCGAGTCGGAAAGATTGGTCTCTTAGATTGGACGATGCATTATGGGCCTACCGGACTGCATACAAGACACCAATCGGGATGTCACCATATCAACTCTTTGTGACGGAAGGCATGTCACTTACCTAATTAGAGCTCTGACATAAGACATATTGGGCAGTGTAAAAACTTAATTTCGATCAAGCAGCTGTAGGGGAGAAAAGATTACTTCAATTGAATGAACTCGACGAATTTCGCCTTCACGCCTATGAGAATTCCAAAATTTACAAAGAAAAGTTAAAAAGTTGGCACGACCAGAAAATTATGCATCGAACATTCAAGTCGGGTCAATCAGTACTATTATTCAACTCACGGCTATGATTGTTCCCCGGAAAGCTTAAATCGAGGTGGTCGGGACCATTTACTATCAAACGGGTTTTCTCTCATGGCACAGTGGAACTCTATAGTCGCAATCCGCTAGATACGTTCAAAGTAAACCGACAACGTTTAAAGCATTTCTGGGGTGGTGAAGCCAACACCGATGTGATCGCCATCACATTGACCGACACAACATAAGAAGGAAGTAGTCAGGCTGAACGACTTAAAATCAAGCGCTACTTGGGAGGCAACCCAATTTTGAGTTTATTTCTCGTATCTTTCATTTATAGTCGTTACAATATAGTTAGTAGCATATATTGATAGTCCAGTTAATCTCTCCACAATACATCCTGCTATAAACAACTCACTAATCTTCATGCTTTATGTCATGCAGGATTGAAAATGAAGCAAAAGTGAGCTACAGTGAATCAAAAGATAGAGCCTGACAGTAGGCATACCCGCCGGGGCGGGCCCCTTGTGTACTATAACCCCCGCCAGGGCGGGGGTCACCAAACATGTTAGACAGAAAGCATGCCCACCGGGGCGGGCCTCAAAAGCACTACAACCCCCGCCGGGGTGGGGGTCCTTTAACTTAAATAGCAGTGGCATAGCCCACCAAGGCGGGCCTTCCAAGCACAGTACCCCCCGCTGGGGCGGGGGTCCGGAAATTCAAGAGACAAAGGTGGAAGTTAGGTAACCTCCTCAGATAACCAATCACCCACTATCTCCATTAAACCTCATAACCTCCACCCACTACTACCATTACCACCTTAACTCCATTAATTACCCCACCTCTTCAATCCACCAATAGACCATATTCTTCTACCTCTATATATAGCACCACATCTCATACCAAATCTCCCACAACAATTGATATAAAGTAAACATAGAGTATACTTGTGTTCTAGAGAGGATAAAATTGAAAAGTTTGGGGGAGAGCTAAGGCAAGCCCAACAATAAGGAGAGATATGGCTTCACAATCATCTTCTAAACGCTAAAGGGGGGAGAGTTCACGTCCATCTCAACCAACCCACACCTTTGATCGGCGGAAATTTGCAAGTGTCGCCGCCGCCGACAGGTATGACTACATGCTCACCAAAGCCCTTACATCGGAGCGGGGGTTGGCACCGGATCCTAACAATGGGGAGCTTATGCCTCAAATTTACCAAAAGGGATGGACCAAATTCACCGAGGATCCAGAACCAGCTGTTGTTAACATTGTCAAAAAATTCTACGCAAATGCTGAGGACAAATAACCATTCCACGCATTTGTGAGAGGTCGGTTGGTTCCATTCAGTGCAAACGCAATCAACACTTACTACCAACTACGGGTACCTCGTCACTGCCACTACGCTCATCTCCGTAATTCTGACCCAGACTATGATGCTATAATCATGGAGATGACAAAGCAGGAACATCTTAGATCAAGGGTCAGAAGGGAGGCACCGTGTTCCATAGCAAGGACCTTAGCCGGTATGGAAAAATCTGGTACGCATTCCTATGCACAAAATTGCTTTCGTCCCAACATACCTTGGATGTCACAAAAGAGAAGGCATTACTATTGTACGCCATTGTGCAAGATTTCATCATCGATGTAAGGGCCATTATTTGTTCCTCCATCCGTCGGTACTTACGTGGAAACTTTTCTGGAGGCTTGCCACACCAATAAATCATATGTGGTTTGTGTCGCAATGCAGGGGTAAGATGGTCCGATGACGAGCCCACACAAATTCCACTTGTATTACTTGATTCTAGAATGATAGCACGGTATTCCGTATAGGCAGGGGCGAGTCACATCTGCGTGGTCTGGGGTTCATTTTCCCATCGGATTCGGAAGACAACGTTGATGCTGCAGAGATATCAGGGGATGACGATGAAACAATGGGCGATCAAGGGGCTAAGCAGGTACTGCAGGCCGAGGCCATATCCAGTTCTTAGTTCATTGATTTTCAAAATCAATTGAATGCACACAACAAGGCAACACATCTGGAAATGCAGCGATTGGCAATGAGCCAAGAGTACATGTTTGATGCCATGAACGCATCTTTTGTTTCTTTGAACACAACTCACAAAAAGTTTTAACCCGGTAGCACAATTTCAATATCAACTGCCCATGACAATGCCAAGGTTTCCACCAAGTGATTTAGACGAAGAAGAACAACAACCACCTCCTCAGACTTAAGCGATAGCAGGGAAGTCCTCACGTACTTATTTTGACTATTCATCCAATGAGGACATTATATTACTTAAGTTTGGGGGATTTAAATACATGTTTGCATGCATTTAGCTCATTTAGGTTTTATTTTGCCTTTTGTCATTTAAATTTCTGTATTGCATTTTAATTTCAGTATCGCATGATAGCTTATGTGCATTCATAGTAGCTTAGGTTAATGTTTGTCATTGCATAGTAGATAATCTTGTAATGTATTTTGTTATCCTTATATATATAAAAAAAATTAGTTAGTAAATATTGTGTTGCGTAAGTCCATCAATGTTGTATTTCATATTGTTTGTAGGCCAATGATGTGATTGACAATAAGTTAACAATTACAGTATTTAGTACTAAAACTGTGATATAATTTCTGCTATAAATCCAATCTTGAACTTGTTTGAAACTGGTATAAAAGGATAGCATGATTAACAAACATCTATGTTGATTGGTCAGTTCAAATTGATACCTAAATGGTCTCTAAAGGATAATGCTAGAGTAAATGACAAAATGACAAGGATAGACAATAAAGGCTAAAGTTAGGGAAGAACCTAAGTTTGGGGGAGGATATGTGGGGTATATAAGCTTTACCCAGTTATCAATAATCTAAAAAAATAAAAAATAAAAAATCTAAAAAAAAGTATGAATAAACATTATGGCGTGCTTGTCTAGTTTTGTGGCCTTTGTTACTTGAGTAAGTAAGCCCGAGGGGATTGTCCTTACACCTAGCGCCCTAAGGTCTTAATGGTCTGGGAGTCGTTGGTTGAAAGCTCATTAAGGTAGCATTGAAAAGCCTAAGGGAATAAGACATTGCATAGCTATGTGTATAAAAAAGAATAAATCGGGAAATAAGAGCAAAAAGCCCCCGTATGTAAAGAAAAAAGAAGAGAAAGTATATGAATAAAGTATAAGTACCTTGCTTGAACCCGTGAGATTAGTGGTTGTTTAGTTTTAGTTGGAACTGTCTGTTGTTGAAATTTTTAAGTTTGCATTGCATGATTCCTTCTAAGAAATTGGTTATGTATTGAAATTTGAGTCAGTATCGGTTATCATGGATGTTTCACATACACACTATACCAGTGATGATGGCTTGAGATTTGAGGATTAAAACCAAATCGTAGATTGGTTTTTGGTGGTTGATATTGTATAGTTGCTTGTTTTCGCTGAGGCCGTTAGGATAATCTTGATTATGCGATATTGTTGGATTCGAAAGCATATAAGTTAGGTCATATTCATTTCATTGCATCGCATTGCATTGCAGGTAGTTGTTTTGTGCTCGAGGACTAGCACGGTTTAAGTTTGGGGGATTTTGATAAGTGCATTTTATATACGCGATTCAATATTCATTTCATGCTTATTTGTTGCTAAATTCTTGTGATTATGTTCATTTTTACTTGTTTTATGTTATTGCATGTGTAGGGTGGTGGTTGTAGCATTTAACGTACATTTGGAACTACTTGGTGTGATTTGAAGTCAATTGGAGCATAATTGGAAGAAATTTTGAAGTTCAGCATGTCATGCAGTAGAATACAAGCCCAGCGGTGTGACGCCCCCAAAATTAGGTATACGTCACCCATCTTGGGTCGCCACTTACATGGTACATAAATTCAAATACAACTTACTAACATAAGCGTAGGTGTACAATACGACATAAAGCGTGAGTTTGAATACAAATATTGTCTACTAGATATTATACAAACTCAAAAGGAGTCCTCATTACAACTATTATCACACTATTTCACAGAATAGTGAGGACTACTAATGCTATCCTCTGGACCATTACTCCGTTCCCCGACTCGTCCCAGCTATGTTCTCATTTCCTGAAGAGAATAGTGAAAGAAAGGGTGAGCTCAACTAGCCCAGTAAGAAATATTATGACTAAGATAATGCGTAATAAATTATCATTAGCCTTCAACAAAGCAGTGTTAAACGATAAAATACAATAGACAACCAGGTTTAATCTGCGGTGAATATGCAATCCATTAAAAGAGTCAAGTAGAAAATAAAGTCTACTATCTTTTAGGTTTTAAAAGGTTTTTCATCAACATTATAATTTGAGACTCACTTTTAATGAATAAACCACAATATCTAATCATCCACATACCACCACGGTCAAGGATTTTCATCAAATTATCAATGGTCATGACTATACCGAATCACCCCCAGTCATAATCATACCAAAAACTATCCATCATCATTGCATTACGAGACCAATTGAGGACTTTTATCAAATCATTTATAACAAGTCATGATTATACCAAATGATCCTCAGTCATAATCATACTTAGTTCATCTATGCACGTAAGCCAAAGATAACATAATATAACATGAGGATGATGACAATGACATAATAATTCAATAAAACAAGTTCAAGAATTATTTTATCCAGAATTAATAACGTCCAAATTGTCAACAAGATCTTTGTTTTGTAGAGTAAAATTCAAGAATGATCGGAAGAATATTTCCATGAAAAGATCTTTGGATGAAACGCAAAAATATCAAGGATATTCTACTAATTTCATGGAGTATACAAGTCAATGTTTTAACCAACCGGTATAATAATGAATGGAATAACAAAAGAAATCACCATGCATGCGGTACTTGCGCATGAGCGAGTTATTCCAACAAAATAATAATAACGGAACCAAAGTCGGTGAAATTCACACATTTGGCGAGATGTTCCAACGTAATAATAAAGATGGAACCGGATCCGATGTAAAACACACGATAGGATATTCCAACGAATGATAAAGATTTTAACCAGTCCTGTAAAACACACGAACGAGGATGTTCCAATGAATAATAGAAGAATGTCACCAAGTATAGGGTAAACCACAGATATCTGAGTTATTCCAACGGAATAATAAGCAATGGAATAACATAAAGGATTTCACCAAGTATAGGGTATGCTGCATATCTGAGTTATGTATAGGGTATGCCACTTTTACGAAAGTTATTCCAACGAATAATAATGAATGGAATAACGAAGTTCTCTTCAAGAAGAAAGAATAACACCCTTACTGTAAAAAGAACCGAATATAGAAGTAGTGAAGTAGCGAATACTCTTCTTCTTTCTATAACTTTCTCTCTATAAACTTCTCTCTATAATTTCTCTCTAGAGTTTCATGAATTAAAAGAAAATAATGAAGGAATGAGCTTATTTATTTAGGAAAATGGAATGCATAGTAACTAATCCATGAACGGTCCAGATTGATTTACTTTAATCGACGGTCCATATTTAAAGAAAAATCTTTTAAATAAAATATAATATATTCTATTTATATAAAAACATTTTACTATGCAATACTATGCAAAAACACTATACTGAAAACACTATACAACACTATGCATAATAAAATATAATATATTCTATTTATAGAATAACTTTAATAAAGTATTCTATTTTATATAAAAGATGTTTACGCTTTATTACGTTAATAATACGAATAAAACAAAACATCATTATCGCTATAATAATTCATATTATTAATAAATGATAATGGAATCAAACCGAGTGACTTCTCACATAAGCATCAATAATTAATACTGGTATGCTACTATGCAACCACACGTATTCTTGTACTTTTACTACCGAGTAGTTCAACAAGAACCACGGTAAAACTTCCGCCGTTATTTTAATAAAATATTTTTGTCGTTTTTCTCAATCAGACAATAATTACATTAATGGGTCCACCAATGATTGAGTAGTTGTATGAATATTCCCTGCTAAACCAAGAATATTCCCACCAATCGAATATAATATAACCACTTGCATACTTTGTAAAATTTATAAATACTACCCACAACTATAATATTATCTTAAATTCACACCATAATATTAAAAAATTATTTCAACAAAATTTAAATCTTTATTGATAAAATCTGGGGTCTCACAATCTCCCCTCCTTATGGAATTTCGCCCTCGAAATTAGGGTATGTACCTGATATGATAAAGAGGTGAGGATACCTTGAATACCTTTATCGTTGAAAACATTAAATTCATTTTTGCAATCCGGCCAAAGATATTCATTAACAATTCATCTTTGCACTACAAAGCAAATATATACAATCATAAAACCAATAATCTTTGAGACGCGACTTAATAGTATCACGACCACGAATTATCCATGCACCAATTGGCCAAGGATATTCGTGTTTTCAATCTGATCATGATTATACCGAATAATCCTTGGTCATAATCATACCAAGTCTATCAATGCACTACGGCCAAAGATGACTTTTACCACATCCATGAATTAATATTTCATTGCTGAGACTCAGCTCAATAATTAATCCATATCATCGAATCATCCCTGCACTACAGGCCAAGGATATTCATTAGTATCACGACCACAAATTATCCATGCACTACGGCCAAAGATAATTGTGTATTCATTAGTATCACGACCACAAATTATCCATACACTACTGACCAAAGATAATTGTGTATTCATTAAGATCACGACCACAAATTATCCATGCACTACTGCCGAGGATAATTGTGTATTCATTAATATCACGACCACAAATTATCCATACACTACGGCCAAAGATAATTGTGTATTCATTAGTATCACGACCACAAATTATCCATGCACTACGGCCAAAGATAATTGTGTATTCATTAGTATCACGACCACAAATTATCCATGCACTACGGCCAAAGATAATTGTGTTTTCAATTACGGTTATGATTATACCGAATAATCCGTGGTCATAATCATACCAAGTCCATCTATGCACTACAGGCCACAGATGACTTTCAACATAATATAAACATGAGGATAATGATATAAAGAATCAATCAAATGAGATAAAGGATAAATATTAAACATTTATTATATAATTTATCCAGGATTCAAGAATATCCCCATGTTATAAATCACTTAATAATCTCATAATCTAATAACATTAATATTATAACAATATTTTAATCACTTCTTAAATTTATAAACAATTTTTCTCAATTGTTTACGCTTTACCATATAATGCATTTAATCATTCAAAATGTCATACTCATAAAATATCATCACCAATTATCAAATCCTCATCAAAAATATGCATATACTACTATATAGGATTCTCTAGCCATAAAATCCTATTTTCAACTTTGTTACTTCACATAACATATTTAACTCATATGTTCGTAACTAAACTATTTTCATGAAAAATACCAAATCAGTCCCAAAAATATTTCTTTTCTGGGATTTAGCATAATATAGTCCCATAATGAAAATATATTTTTCTCGAATTTTTAAAATTCATTTACTATTTTTAAAAATCAATTTCTAATTAATTCCTTAAGAAATTAGCTACCTCAAGTTTAACTCCAAAAATTCCCAAATCTTGGCAGGACCTTACACATGTTAACGTGAGCTTCTAGTTTAAATTTCATGGTCATCGGAGTTATAGAACTCTCGGTTATAGCGTTTTAAATCGGAAAAACCTAAATATTGAAATAGTCATAACTTGCTCATTTTAAGTCGAATGAGCTCATTTTTGGACAGGAGGTACTTTATACCATATACCTTCATGTCCCAAAAGGCCAGAATTTTTCTCATAATTTAAGTGGCCGAAACAGTCCCTTAAAGTTTCTGGGCAGTAGCATTTTCGAAATTTACAGCTTTGGCCTCCTTTGCTAAAATCAGTCCACACAAAATCTACAACACCTTTTCCAGTAATTCCACTTGGATTAGTTAGGTAACTCATAGGTCTAACTCTAGGACTTGACCACATTCAAAATTCAAAATATAATAGGAGATATGGTCTATTGAATTTCATGTTACATTTTCACCAAAATCGATTTTCAACTCTTTGTGATTTCTAAGAAACTTTCATGTTTTCACATAATAACCAACATAACTCATCATAACACTTACTAATACTTCATATACCCATGATTTTCATTAGTCCAATGCTTTTATTACTTTCATCATAATCCTCGTAAACAGATCCTTTTAGTTGAAGAAATATTTGAGGGTTTAAGAAATGGGTTTTTGTCTTTGGGTCAATACAAAATTCGATTTCACGCTCTAGGGTAGGCTAGAAATCTTCAAGAATACGCCAAGAAATTTATTAATGATAGAAATATCATTCAAAAGCATTACTCTCGTCCAAGACTTGGATAGTACGTACATTTATACCAACTGTGACTTTTATCCCTTAACCTGAATAGCATCTCACAATGATACCTATAAACTTGCCATCTTCATTCACGACGTCGCCTACAGAAAGTCCGGCTTCGGTGCATTCCACACAAAGAAGTTAACAACGAAAGGATCGGGGCTCTTTACTTATGGCTTGATATAACAGTGATTAACTTTAGGGTTTGGTTACTTTGAATTCGTATAACAAGTTGGTTAGGAATATGAAAGCTAACAACCTTACAAAAAGAATAATAAGTAGTTAATCAATCGTTTTCAAAAATTACCTCAAAGGCAATAATTTTTAAAGATATAAGATCGTGAAAGTGTTTATTTGAAACAACAAGATTAATAAACAGTGGAGGTAACGAAGGTTTCTCCCAACGAAGTTTCAATAGATAAATCAAAGTCTAATTTTTTTTTTTCGGAGTCAAATTTAAACATTGAACACAACTAGGTAGAATAAAAGAGTGGGTAGAACTTGTATTGAATAAAGTATAGACTTACATGAATAATTAATTTACCCGTAATAACTTCGTTCGGTTTCTCGACAAACGCTCTCGCTTAAATTACCGAGTTTGACTTTACTATAGGGTACATTCCACCCTTAAGTGCTTCTTCACATTCCTGATCCATGATTTGAATCATTATTCTCCGATCCATATCGAATTCGGGTTGACCGCTATGCACAGGGTAATTCCGAATTCGATGTTAAAATCTCCCAATTCTTGTCCAAAAAGCAAAGTCCATTTCATCTATTTTGGCTTTATTGGATCGGACGTCTTTTTCTACACTATCAACGCATTGTGCAGCTTTTACCCATGCATCGTCTATTCTCCTTCATTCAGTTGTTTCTTCTTTTAGCTGATCTTTGATTTTTAAATTCTCATATTCCAACTTTAATATCTTACACCCTGCCAAAGCGTGATTTTGTTCGAGCATCACATATCGGGTAACCCAATTTTGAATTGTTGTATCCATTTGTTCCACGACCGTTTGTCGTTCCTTCAACTGTTCTTCTAGCTCACGAACACGATTTTGTAATTCTAAGTTTTGATCATAAATTTCTTCTAACCAATTCTCCTCGGGTTCCTCTTCTTCCTCTTCTTCCTCTTCTTCCTCACTTTCAATTTGCTACCTGCAACTAGCTCGGGTGCAACAATTAGTTCTTCATTTACTACGTGGATATCTCTAATTTGTTCCTCGTCGACCTTTGCATTAACTTTGATTAGTGATTAAAGGTGTCACAACGGTCACATTCACTCCATTGGGAATATTTTCAACTGCCATTTCCAAACACTGCCACAACACAAGGGTTAATTAATATATCAAATATTATCCCTATACTCTGACCGACCAATTAAATACCAAATAAACTTAGGTAGGTCATACTAGTGAAGGAATTTCCCGTCTCTCCCCTCCTAGTTCTTATCTCACATCTTAGCCAGGGATCATATCCCTAAGCTCTGATACCAACTGTGACGCCCCCAAAATTAGGTATACGTCACCCATCTTGGGTCGCCTCTTACATGGTACATAAATTCAAATACAACTTACTAACATAACTGTCGTGTACAATACGACATAAACTGTGAGTTTGAATACAAATATTGTCTACTAGATATTATACAAACTCAAAAGGAGTCCTCATTACAACTATTATCACACTATTTCACAAAATAGTGAGGACTACTAATGCTATCCTCTGGACCATTACTCCGTTCCCCGACTCATCCCAAATATATGTTCTCATTTCACGAAGAGAACGGTGAAAGAAAAGGTGAGCTCAACTAGCCCAATGAAAAATATTATGACTAAGATAATGCGAATAAATTATCATTAGCCTTCAACAGATGTTAAACCGATAAAATACAATAGACAACCGGTTTAATCTGCGGTGAATATCTTAATCCATTAAAAGAGTCAAGTAGAAAATAAAGTCTACTATCTTTTAGGTTTTAAAAGGTTTTTCATCATTTGTTATAGTTTGAGACTCGACTTTAATGAATAAACCACAATATCTAATCATCCACATACACCACGGCCAGGATTTTCATCAAATTATCAATGGTCATGACTATACCGAATCACCCCCGGTCATAATCATACCAAAAACTATCCATCAACGCATTCTGAGACCACTTTGAGGACTTTTATCACATCATTTATAACAAGTCATGATTATTATCCGAATGATCCTCGGTCATAATCATACTTAGTTCATCTATGCACGTAAGCCAAAGATAACATAATATAACATGAGGATGATGACAATGACATAATAATTCAATAAAACAAGTTCAAGAATTATTTTATCCGAGAATTAGTAACGTCCAAATTGTCAACAAGAATCTTTGTTTTGTAGAGTAAAATTCAAGAATGATCGGAAGAATATTTCCATGAAAAGATCTTTGGATGAAACGTAAATATCAAGGATATTCTACTAATTTCATGGAGTATAGAAGTCAAAGTTTTAACCAAACCGGGTATAATAAAGAATGGAAAAACAAAGGAAATCACCATGCATGCGGTGCCAGCATGGACACGAGTTATTCAACGAGAATAATAATAACGGAACGGTCGGTGAAATTCACACGGCGGGATGTTCCAACGAGAATAATAAAGATGGAACCGGATCCGGTTGTAAAACACAGATAGGATATTCCAACGAGAATGATAAAGAGGCGGAACCGTGTCCGGTGTAAAACACACGAGCGTGGATGTTCCAATGTAATAATAGAAGAATGTCACCAAGTATAGGATAAACCACAGCGTATCAAAGTTATTCCAATGAATAATAAGCAATGGAATAACATAAGGATTTCACCAAGTATAGGGTATATGTCGTATCTAAGGTTATGTATAGGGTATGCCACTTTTACGAAGTTATTCAACAATGAATAATAATGAATGGAATAACGAAGTTCTCTTCAAGAAGAAAGAATAACACCCCTTACCGTAAAAAGAACCTAATATAGAAGTAGTGAAGTAGCGAGAATACTCTTCTTCTTTCTATAACTTTCTCTCTATAAACTTCTCTCTATAATTTCTCTCTCTAGAGTTTCACCAAATTAAATGAAGAAAATAATGAAGGAATGAGCTTCTATTTATAGGAAAATGGAATGCATAGTAACTAATCCATGAACGGTCCAGATTGATTTACTTTAATCTGACGGTCCATATTTAAAAAAAATCTTTTAAATAAAATATAATATATTCTATTTATATAAAAACATTTTACTATGCAATACTATGCAAAACACTATGCAAAACACTATGCAACACTATGCATAATAAAATATAATATATTCTATTTATAGAATAACTTTAATAAAGTATTCTATTTTATATAAAAAGATGTTTCTGTTTTATTACGTTAATAATACTGAATAAAACAAAACATCATTATCGCTATAATAATTCATATTATTAATCGACAATAATGGAATCAAACCGAGTGACTTCTCACATAAGCATCAATAATTAATACCGTGCTACTATGCAACCACACGACATTCTTTCATACTTTTACTAATGAGTAGTTCAACAATAACCACGGTAAAACTTCCGCCGTTATTTTAATAAAATATTTTTGTCGTTTTCTCAATCCGAAATGATAATTACATTGTGGGGTCCACCAATGATTGAGTAGTTGTACGAATATTCCTGCTAAACCAATATTCCCAGACCAATCGAATATAATATAACCACTTGCATACTTTGCAAAATTTATAAATACTACCCACAACTATAATATTATCTTAAATTCACACCATAATATTAAAAAAATTATTTCAACAAAATTTAAATCTTTATTGATAAAATCTGGGGTCTCACAAGCAGGGTGGGCAAAATTATACTATATACCCCCGCCGGGGCGAGGGGTCTTCAAGGGAGCTAGACAAAAAGGGTGCCCACTGGGGCGGGCGTTTATAGCACATACACCCCCACCGGGGCGGGGGGTGTCGATTCTGAAGTGTCATGTTATGATTGAAATTCTTCTTGGGCATGGTTTCTAGCAATTGCATGACAATGGAACTCTAATTGAAGAGAATTTCGGCTGGAGATTGTATGCTAGACGTCTACTACTCTATCAAACACAACTTGAACAATAGAATAAGGCAGATAATGAAGATC
Source organism: Panax quinquefolius (assembly GCA_020205615.1). Taxonomy (NCBI): domain Eukaryota; kingdom Viridiplantae; phylum Streptophyta; class Magnoliopsida; order Apiales; family Araliaceae; genus Panax; species Panax quinquefolius. The sequence goes on from CM035168.1 coordinate 26,260,685, forward strand.
TAATCTGAGTTCTTGGAGAGCAAGCTTTGGAGGAGTATTTTGAGGAGATTTTCAAGACGATTGCGATTCTAGGCTACGTGAAGGGTGTTTTTCAATATTCTTCGTCTTAGGCTATTATTTGTTATCAAAAGAATGTTTTCCATGATTTATTCAATGTTTATTTCGTTTAGTATGAACTAATTCACTTTTTAGACTTATGATGGATCTTTAAGTGAAAAGATGATTTTGTAACCTTTGATTTCCATTTCAATAGTCTATTTCCAGTTTATCTATATTGATTTGAGCTTGAACCTATGAATTGCCTGATCAACAATTCTTTGTGGATTTGTATGGAATCGAGAGAGGATATTCAAATTTAGACCTAATTAATATAGCATGTGTTCATGAATTTTGTGAATAGGAGAATCTTAATGAATGTTAAGATAGAGATATGCTTGACATTGCATGTAATTGGATAGAGAACTTATTCTTAAATCTTCTTTAATTGTAATTCACAAAGAGATATAGTGAGTTAGTTAATTAAGGTGTTTAACTTGTTTCTATCTTAATTGTGGATTTAAGTTAATACGGTATTAGTGCATCGAGAGGTGGTTAATACTACATTCGTGTTCTTGATTAATAAACTGGGATAGTAAATTGAAGTGGAGTTAAGGTGTTAAAATCAAAGTAAAGCTTGGGGTGAAATCATAAGTCTAATTCTCTATTAATTATTTGAAATTCTGGATTTTGACATTTGTGATTGTTCTATGATAGTTTAATTATTCTTTAAATTAGAATCTTTAATTTCAATTATTGAGTTGACTTGTTTAATAAAATTAGGGTTAATAGGAAATTGGTAATTGTAAGTTAAGATTATTGCTAGTTAGTCTCTATGGGAACGATACTATACTTATCACTCTATTACTTGTTGACCACATATACTTGCGTGTGGTGCGTATATAGATTTTACCCAACAGAGAGATGAGAGTGAGAGAGAAATGAGAGAGTGAGAGAATGAGGCGGCTGGAGAAAATGATCTGACTAAGTTTTAAAGATTATTTTCGACAGAATTTCGCTGACTTTAAACTAATTTCGACGAACTATTTTGTTGAGTGTAACACATATTCCGTTGACCTTAATACTCGCGCTGGTGGGAAAGCTTGGCGCAAAAGAGAGGACTTAATTCCGACGGATGTCCGTCGAGGATAGAATAAAGTCGATGAACTTAATATCGACGTAATATTCAGTTGGACTTAGATTAAAGTCGACGGAATTCATTCGATCAAAATTAATTCAGTCGAAGATAACACTTTTTCTTATTGTTCTTTTAATTGGCTCAAAAATCTCTCGCCACTCAGTTTTTCAACTTCGCGTTTTTTACGTTTTAAATTTTCAAAACTTCATAACTTCCTGATCCGAAGTCAGAATGAGTCCGTTCTTGAGCCCACGGCTCTATTTTATTTACTTCTATATTTTCCCTATATAATTTTTGTTATTACAACTCATGAACTACCATTAACAATTTGTTCAGAAATCGTTTCAACTCTTATTTCAACGTTAATGTCTTTTACTTAAATTTTCTCCATAACTTCGTTATAGCATGTTTTTAATATATTCTACTTGGAACAAGCATATATTTTTATTGGATATAATATCATCCTTTCAGATTTCATTATCTAACCCACGAACAACAAATCAAATGGCTTGATTAAACATTTTTATTCGTTCTTTGTTTTTAACAATGATTTCTCATCTTTTATAAATCAACAATGATTTATAGTTCATTAATTCATCCTTATTACTCCGGGTAAATACTTGATTCATCATGAATCAACCAACTACCAACAAAGCTCTTAGTTAATCATACTGCAAAGCTTTAAATAATTAAAAGGATTGAATTTTCATTCTTACCTCTTTTGATTCTTCGTATTCTTAGTTTACTGATGACTTCGGTTGAGTTTTCTCGTTTTTTTATGTACAATACCCGAACTATCACTTCCTCTAGTATATTTACTAGAGTTTCTCTTTGTTAAAATGTTAATTAGTGAAGAAAAATTGAAGCAAATGGCTTGTATTTATAGGAGAGCAAGAGTGGGGGTATTTTAGTCTTTTCCAAGCCTAAGTTAACTATTTACTCTGTTGCCCTTAGCATATGCTTGGAATATGCTATATTTGACTTGGTTAAATTGGAATATGATCTGTATATTCAATTTTTGATTTATCAACTAGGATATGCTTTGGAATATTCCTTTTTAATACATTTATCTTTATATTTGTATTATTCTTCCAATTTTATCTTTTGTTCACTTCCCGGAATCCGTTATGCAGGCAAAAAACTGTGTTTTTTATTTTCAAATTTTATTCAACATTCTGTCTTTCCTAAATATATTAACTTTGGCACATTTTTTGAAAAATCGAAAAAAACGCTTTTATGTTTTCGGAGGAATAGTGATTTTTCATCTTTTTCTCGGGAAAAAAATAATTTTCTGATACGATCCTAAAACTCGTAAATTCTATCATAGAATTTCGTTCCACCAAAAAATTTCCAATTTTAACACATGATCTTAACAGGAAATAATCATAAAATCTTATTTTATTTAATAATATTCCAAAATTATTTAATTGCAATCTAAATAAAATTTCTCGGTCATTACATAAATGACCCTAATAAGAAAATATTTTGTCATTCGCAGTCATCGCAACTCCCAAGGGTGGATCTATATATGAGGCAGCATAAGCACCTGCCCTGTAGGAATTTTTTTATAGTTATTAAGTAAAATAAAAACAACTTAATTTTTGATTTGTGAGTCATTATTAATAGGTAATAATTTCTAACTTATTTAAAATGACTTATAAATCATTAGAATAAGTTAATTTGACCAAATGTAATATCCATTTTTCCTCTATTCTATTTTACTAAATTACATCTTTATTTTTCCAACCTAATATCTAATTTCTTCCCAACATAAACAAACATGTAATAAAAAAATATTAAGATAAAAATGTCATCACCCATGTAAATAAATAAATATATATAATTTGATACAATACAATAATATATATATATATATATATATATATTATAGTAGGTATTATATTACGGCTATATGTATATGCACAACTGTGTATTATACAGTCGGGCTATGGCGACGAGGTTTTTGGGCTATGGCAATGGTTTACTCGTTTTCGTAGCCCAAAATAGCTATAGCGACGGTGAAACAGTTTTACCGTCACTATAGTCCAAAAAATCGTCGCCATAGCCGGCGGTGTACTACATAGCTGTGTATATACATTTTTTCCATTATATTATAATATATATATATATATATATATATATATATTTCTTGAGTATTATATTATAATATATATATATATAATATTATAACATATAATATAATATATACATATATAATATAATCTATTATTAATATGTATTATATTTATATTATATTATAATATGATATAAAAAATATATACAGTATTGAATTGTATTATATTTATTTAATATATAATACATTATAATATATTTGTTTGTTTAGTGTTTTATTTAATGAAAAAAGGGTGATTCTATTTCTTATGATATGGTATTTAATCAATGTATCTTTTTATTAATGTCTTTTTTAGTAATCTGTATATGTAAGACCCCAAATTTTATGAAATAAAAGTATTCAATTTTTCTTATAATTATTATTTTATTCAATAAATGGTTAAATTGATAAAATGTTAAATTTAAGGGTGGTATGTGCAAATTTTACAAAGTAAGTTGTCATAAAATATTTTTTGTATCGGGGAAAATTCATTTGGTCGGGGATATTCTTTTTGTCGGGGAATATTCGTACGACGTACGGCGCAATCATTGGTGGACTCCAAAATGAAATAATTATCGGATATAGGAAGCGACAAAAATAACCTTTTTTATAAAAATAACAGCAAGACTTTTACTGTTAAACTGTTAAAATATCTGGTGATAAAAATACAGTAATATATGTTGTTCTATAGTGGTACACGATATTGTACAGTAGCACACAATATTGTACAATATCTCTGATTATTAATGTTTACGTAAGTAGTCACTCAGTATTCAATAATTGCAACAGTAGTTAATGCATAGTATCTCATATTATTGATTCAATTAATGTCACAATATCATCTGCACAATACTTTATATTATTAAATCAATATTTGACACGACACAGTTACTCATATTATTATTAGCATTATTGGCAATGTCTAGAAACTTCTGTCGAGGAAAGGGGTTAGGTTATTTAATTGCGCGCCAATAAGGAGAAATCTGTATCGAAAAGCCCCCTCTTTCATGGGAACGATCTGGTTGTCAATATTGTGAGTTATAATATTAATGATGAATAATTATTGAAAGATTAAAAATGTGTTGTGGTAATTATTTATTCAATTTTTGATATAAATAGAGGGGGTTGTCATGAGACGTTTGTTATAAGTTTAGCTTATTCTTCCATGGGGAGATGTGCTAATTTTTCAGACCATCGGTTGAAGTTTTAATAGTAAATCATTATGAACCGTCGGTTGAAGTTTTTAATAGTAAATCAATATGGACCATCGGTTGAAGTTTTAATAGTAAATCAATATGGACCGTTCGTGAATTAGTTATTATTTAGTCCATTCTCCTATAAATAGGATCTCATTTATTCCTTCTTTCTCACGAATTCACTAAAACTATAGAGAGAGAAACTATAAAGAGAGAATAAAAGAAAAAGAAAAAGAGTATTTTGCTACTACACTATTGTAGTATTAGTAGGTAAGGGGTGTTATTTATTTCATATTCATAAAGGATGTTATTGTCTTCATACTCATAAGGGTTGTCATTCTATTCCTTATTAATCTATGGGAATATCCTGTCTACGCGGATTAACGCATGCCTGGTGAATAACCCTTTGTCGACGTCGGGATTTTTATTTGTCCCTCTTTTGTTCTTATTTTTTGGTGTTCTCATGTTAGATAAGATTTGTTCGAAAAAATAAGTTGTGAAAAGTTCTGACATGTAAATGTCGACGATTGGACTGTAAGAGTCGCCAGTTGGTATTTTTAAATAGTTGCACCAACTCAACCGAGAAAAGGTTTGCGCATTGACCACGTGATGTAACACTGCTTAACTGGTCTCTTAAACCGAGATTTGTTAGGGTCTGGGGGCTAGATTATGCCGAGGGAAGATGTTAGGCACCCCCCCAACATCCGTGTTACCACGGTGACCGTCACTTTTTAATTTAAATTGTTATATGAATATGTGTGTGTGGGTGGATGGGTGGGTGGGTTAATGTGCAATTATCTGAAAGTAGTGTTATGCATTTTTTGCACCTATATACAAAGGGTTTGAATTTTGTATAAAAGTTCAATTTTAACGAGATATGGCAGTGATGTTTTATAAAAAGAGGTTTTTCAAACCCTTATGCTCAATACTAATTGAGGCCTTTGATACTTCTATTTTATTATGTATTCGGCTTGATTGCTTTTATTTTTGAAATGCGAGGCATCTTTTAGAAAATAAGATACATAGCAGTGCCGAATTCCTTGTGGGCATAAGAGTCATCTAAGGAAATTCAAATACCATGAATAATTTACAAGTTGATTACAGCTAAAAATCTCCATCACGGGAACCGAATCTAGATTCAGGAGACTGAATATGTGATCACATGATTCCTAGGCTCACATGATGTAGCAATTTGTATGAAAGTTGTAGCGATTATATATATATATATATATATATATATATATATATATATATATATATATATATATATATCACGATCGATCGACCACCATGAAGCGAACTTCATGGAGGATTTGAAATGTAAATATATAAAAGCGATAAATATATAGAGAGAGGCGATCAACCGCCACGAAGTAAACTCTAGGCAAGACTAAATATAAATAAAGCGGTAAGACAATCAACCGCCACGAAGTAAACTCCAAAGAGACTAAATGTGTGTGTATATATATATATATATATATATATATATATATATATATATATATATATATATATATATATAGATAAACGCTCAGGATGGGAATCTAGGCTCAATCGAGGCATAACTCGATGATGTTAGTACATGGGTCGTCATAAATTCTTATATTTAGTGACAAAGTACGTAATATTGTCACAATTTTATTTGGAGGCAAAATTTTCCTAAAAAATTTTGGAGGGAAATTTTTTAAAGGCGAAAAAATAATAATTTATAACAATTTGTATTGTCACAAATACCAATTTTATATGACGAGATAATAGTGCGTCACTAATTAGATGCGTGGATAAGTGACAAAAATGGTTCGTCATAAATTCTTATATTTAGTGACAAAGTACGTAATATCGTCACAATTTTATCTGGAGGCAAAAATTTTTAAGAAATTTTGGAGGCAAATTTTGTAAAGATGAAAAATTAATAAATTATGATAATTTTTATTGTCACAAATACCAATTTTATATGACAAGATAATAGTGCGTCACTAATTAGATGAGTGAATAAGTAACAAAACTGGTTCGTGATAAATCCTTATATTTACTGACAAAATATGCAATGACGTCACATTTTTATATGGAGGCAAAATTTTCTTGTATCCAAGCGACGTCGTCGGTCTTCCTTTCATCACTGGCAGCCTCCATTTAGACAAGAACCTTTATTATCAATTTTCAATAATCCCAATTTGATGGCAGAAATTATTTGACATTTTAGGTATGTTTCTAGATTTTGATTTGAATTGATTAATAGTTGTTCTAATTGAATAACTACAATTTTGAAATGATTTCATGTCATTGTTGTAATGGTTACTATTGTTATTGATGATCTTGTACAATTTTGATAATCTAAATCACTATTTGGTTTAAATTTTTGATGAAACAACTTCTTAGCTTTGATTAGTAAGTGTAGTACTAAATTGACATCATAAAATGGTTCCGCTTTCTTGAAAATAAAATGAGAGTAGTGATTTTGCTTATCAGGAGACTTAAATTTATAAGGCTGCTCTGTTAGTTATGTATGCATATATTGTTGAGAAAAGACAATGTAATAGTCCAAATTTTCAATATATATTAAAATAAGAATTTAACACTACAAAAAATGGACATTTTGGCAACGATTTTTCGTGCAACGACTTATAAAGTCGTTGCCAAAAAAAGCATGTTTAGCAATGAAATTTGTCATTCGTTGCCTAATATGGGCCACAATCATTGTCAACAATTTTTTTCTATTGCGTATTTTATATATTTTTTTGCAACGACTAGTAAATTGTTACCCAAAATTAAGATAAACACAATAAGCTCATTTTGACCTCATTTTCACATTTTTATATTGATAGTCAAGTTTTTAATTTACATTTTCTTTTATTTTGTTCTAAAACATGTGTCATGCTACTTTTGAATTAGCACGATTTTACTATTATGTTATGTTATGTAACTTATTCTAAAAGTTAGAATATCACAATAAAATACAAAAACATGCAACGCCATAGCTAACTCAGTATCTTTGGACAAGCTTTTAAAATAACTTTTAACCATTTATTATGCTTTGTCCTTTTTCTACAGTTAAGTGGCTCACCCCTTTTTTTTTGCTAAATTTAAATTGTATTAAGAAAAGAAAATTTTACAAAATTTATGGGGCATACCCCAAACTGGATATACCGTGACGATCATAGAACATGCCCTATGATGGCAAGAGTATACCAAAAAACAGAATTTAATATCAGCAATAGGCTTAAATTTTGATATTACAAGAAAGCATTAAAAAGCCTTGACCCAAAAGAACCCAAACAACCCAAACACAAAAAAGTGAATCCCGTATATCAGAACAACAACACAGCTGAAACCCACAGACCAACCAATCAGCAAGAATAACATGACACAAACCAAAAGAAAACATGAGGCCATAGCAAAACAGAAGTAGAGACAGTCAACAGAAGTAGCGAACAAGTCTGTTGCTGCAACAAATAACTGCAACAGTGCAACAGATGAAACAAAGCTCACCGAAAAGAAAAACATCAGCAGCCCCCAAACATGACCCAACAGCCCAAAACCAAGACAGTCCATGGGAAATAAAGCAAACCAACAGCCGCACCAGCAGCAAGACAAAACCAATAGCAGCTGCACGACATAGCAGCAACAGCGAGAACCACAACCACAAAGATTTTCCTGCATACACATTAACACGCATGCGGAGACAAAGATTTGTACGACCTATATCTTGACACATGTCACTAGTGTTAAGCTGGGAAAAAAGGTTAAAAGACCATATAAAAGACTTGATTTAAATTTTTGAAGGAACCTTTTCCTTGAATATAGAAGCATGAGCAAAATGAGGCTTTGGATGACCAAAAATACTTCATTGCTTACAAATATTAAGTGCATATCTTCAAATTTAATCAGTGGCCCTTTAGAGCCAAAGAAAATATCTTACTTTTAAAGAAGAAAGTCCAAGAACAGTTCACCCATTGGTGTAACTTTAATTTATATACATGCCACAAGAGTAAACACTTTATTCAGACTTTTTCCCAACTCAAATGCACTATATATTTTGTTCTGTTTTGACTCTAAACTATTGTAACCAAGAAGTAACTATTAAACAAGATGTCAATAAGAAACTGACTACAGATTATTGTTTGGACATACCTTACCGACTTAAGCACAAACGAAAAAAATGCACTCAGACTAGGATCAACATCGTGGCGAACAACTTCTCTAAAATGGAGGGGAAAAATTAAGAATAGCCTGTAACGCCTGAGAAAATCAGATTTTTATATGAATTAAATTTTTATTTGATTATTTGAATTAAATGAATTTAATTGATTATTTATGTGAGTAAGCTGTATGAAGGTCGTTCTATGACCTAGAATGTGCGGATGTGGTTAGGGTTCTGACTATGTGCTAGAATTAATTGTTTTGAATTTCCAAAATGAAAATAAAAGTTTTCCGAGAAATTTCTGTAAAAACACTATTCATTCGTTTTTTCTCGGGAATTAAGTTTGAAATTTCGAGAAACACGTAATGATAGAATTCTAAGACGAGAAGGAATATCCAATAATATTTTGGTTATGGCAAACGAAATTTTCGCTTGCAAACTTAAAACCTAAGGGTTAGGAAAAGTGAGTTCCGAGAAGGAAATGAATGCGTATAATGATTAGGGTTATTATACGTGTGAAATACGAGTACGATACTAGTTAGTATACGAGTATAGTATGAAGATTATTACGATGTATAATACGAATATCGTACGAATAGTATACGAAGAGAATACATGAGTTATACGCGTAGAATATGATTAGTTCTTAATGGACTCTTAGTAATTGGACTTTGTTAAATCCAATTGGACTTGAATTATGTTAAGCCCAAAGTTTAGTAAATGAACCCCAAGATTTAGTAATATTAAAGCCCAACGTTAGGTTAAATCAAGCTCGATCCAAGAAACCGAACTGCGGATCGACCCGATGGATCACCACATGGGTAAAACCCATGGGGGCAACCCATGTGGGACCCAAAGGCCATATGGGCCAGCCACTTGGTGGCCAAGTAAAGTAATTACTTGGTGGCTAAGCCATGAATAGTAAGGAGGTGGACCAATTGACCAAAATGCGCTCCATTAGGAAATTGCTTATTTTTATGGACCCTCGTTTACCCATTTTTCAAAATAATCGGTAGAAAATTATTTTATATAATAAAAGTGGAGCCCACATGTGGGGCTCATATGTGTTGAAAACTGAATTTTGGAAATGGGGGTGGGAGGGAGTTTACGTAAAAGATGGGGAATTATATATATATATATATATATATATATATATATATATAATGGATAATGACATGTGGGTGGGGCCCACGTGTTGGAAGAAGAATTTGGGGGAAAAAGCTGAGAATTTCTCACAGATGATGTTTTTATTTTCAAACAAACATGTGTTTTATAAATATATTTATATATATTTTATTTTGTTGGTTTGTTAGAGAAATGCAATCACCGAATATGCGTAGGAAGTCCGTGACTTTGTATGTTGATTCCGTGAATTTTCTTAAAACAGTACCCTTCTATTCTCCTATAAATAGAAGCTCATTCCTTTATTATTTCTTACGAATTCACTGAAACTCTAGAGAGAGACACTATAGAGAGAAAGAAGAAAAGTTTTCTACTACTTCACTACTTCTATATCCAGTTTCTTCTTTATAAGGTAAGGGGTATTATTTCTTTCTTTCGTCTTCATGAAGAGAACTTCTGTTATTCCATTCTTTATTATTATGTTGGAATAACCTGTCTATGCAAAGTACCGCATACATGGTGAAATTATTCTGTTATTCCATTATTTATTATTCTATTGGAACATCTTGTCTGTGCGTTTTACGCCAGACCTTGTTCCATTTTTATTATTCTGTTGGAACATCACGCTTCGTGCGAATTTTGCCTAACTTTTCTTACATTATTTATTATTACATTGGAATAATCACATACATCTGAATCTGCATGCAAGGTGATTTTTTTTGTTATTCCATTCTTTATTATACTCAGTTGGTTAAAGTTTTGACTTCTATACTCCATGAAATTAGTGAAATATCCTTGATATTTGCGCTTCATCCAGTATCTTTTCATGAAAATATTCTTCTGAGCATTCTTGAATTTTACTCTACAAAAAGTATCATGTTGACAATTTGGACGTTATTAGTTTCTAAATAAATTAATTCTTGAACTTGTTTTATTGAATTCTTATATCATTGTCATTATCCTCATATTTATATTTTGTTGAAAGTCATCTGTGGCCTGTAGTGCATAGATGGACTTGGTATGATTATGACCAGGGATTATTCGGTGTAATCATGACCGTAATGTTACAGATGATGTGGTAAAAGTCCTCATTGGCCCATAGTGCATTGATGGACAGTTGTTGGCATGATCATGACCATTGATGAATACACGAATATACTTGGCCCTTAGTGCATGGATAATTTGTGGTTCTGATACTAATGAATATCCTAGGCCGTAGTGCAGGGATGATGTGGATTATTTAGTAAGCTGAGTCCCAGTGATAAAAGTGATGAAAAACCTTTTAAATCATAAAAGATAGTAGATTTTATTCTCTACTTGACTCTTTTAATGGATTGTATGTTTCGCTGCAGTTAAACTTGATGTCTATTGTATGTTATCAGTTTAACACTGTTGAAGACTAATGATAATTTATTCTGCATTATCTTAGTCATAATATTTCTTACTGGGCTAGTTGAGCTCACCCTTTCTTTCACTATTCTCTTCAGGAAATGAGAACATAGCCGGGACTAGTCGGAGAACGGAGTGACGGTCCAGATGATAGTATTAGTAGTCCTCACTATTCTATTAAATAGTGTGACAATAAATGTAATGAGAACTTATTCTGAGAGTGGATATTGTCTAGAAGACAATAATTGTATTAAAACTCACAGCTCTCTTGTTGTATATTAAAGATTGTATTCGTATTCTGTACCATGTATTTGGTGGCTCAGAATAGGTGATGTATACCTATTTTGGGGGCGTCACAAGTTGACCTCACCCTTTTACTTCCATTGTTCTCTTCAGGAAATCAGAACGTAACTGGAACTAGTCGGGGAACGGAGTGATGGTCCGAGATGGTGTTATAGTAGTCCTCACTATTCTATAAAATAGTGTGACAATAAATGTTATGAGGACTCCATTTGAGTTTGGATATTATCTAGAAGACAATATTCGTGTAAAAACACTCAGCTCATGTTGTATAATTAAGTTTGTATTTGTATTCAGTACCATATATTTGGCAAATCAAGATGGGTGATGTATACCTATTTTGGGGGCGTCATAGTTGGTATCAAAGCTTAGGGATATGATCCACGGCTGAGATGTGAGACAAGAACTAGGAGGGGAGAGACGGGGAATTCCTTCGCTAGTATGACCTACCTAAGTTTATTTGGTATTTAATTGGTCGGTGAGAGTATAGGGATAATATGTGTCATGTCAATTAACCCTTGTTTTGTGGCAGTGTTTGAAAATGACATCTGAAAATGTCGAGATAAGCAATGAAGCACATGAGACCGTTGAGTCACCAATGATCAATACCCAGGATAATGTGCAACAGGGAGACAATAATCCTCAGGTAAACAACAACACTGATCAAATGATGAACGACGGGATGTTCAGAGGCTTTATGCAATTCATACAACATCAGGCGAGAGTGACTCCTGTTCAAAATGCAGGTGGAAACACTGGCAACTCTCGGATGGTCACTGCTAAGAAGTTCAAGGAGCTAGGACCACCGGAGTTTTTGGGAGAGCCAAAACCACTTAAGGCGGAGACGTGGATAAAGTCGATCACCAAGATATTTGATGTCTTGGGATGCTCCGAGGAGCAAAATGTTCCCTTTGCCACCTTCATGTTGAGAGGAGAGGCAGATTACTGGTGGGAATTAGTAAAATGTACTTAGCCTACCGCACTCAAAATGTCTTGGGAAAAGTTCCAAGAACTGTTCAACGACAAGTACTTTCCCAAAATTATTCGTCACATGAAGGAGGTGGAGTTTATCAAGTTGGAGCAAAATAATATGACCGTATCGCAGTACGATGCTAAGTTTACCGAGTTGTCTCAGTTCGCATCCAATTTAGTTGATAATGAGGAGAGAATGACGTCAATGTTTTTGCGAGGTTTGAAACCCGAAATACGTCAATACCTCATTTTTCACAAACTGTGTTTGTATTCAGATGTTGTAAATAGGGCTCAATTATTAGAGCGCGATAATGAGTCAACCCAACCACGAGAGAGTAGCCGGCAAGTTAATACCAGTGGTAGCAGTCATTGAAGCGGTGACAACAAACGTGGAGGGAATCAACATGCCAGAAATGGTAACCTCTTCGGTGGTAATCATGGCCAAGATAATAGGAAACATGAACTAAGTGGGAACAACTTTAAGAAGAGAAGATTCAACAATGAAGAAAAGACATCGACAGCAGCACCGACACCTATTTCTAAGGAATTAGAATGACCACCGGTCGTATGTTTTAAATGCGGACAGGAGAGACACATCCGTCCAAATTGTACGCAGCAACCCAAAGCGTGTTTTAGTTGTGGAAAAGATGGTCACATAGCTCGATTTTGTCCTATTGAGAAATCAAGTCCAGCTGGGACGGTGGCACAAATGGCAGATACGGATAAAACAAAGTCGGCGGTTTCAGGAAGAGTGTTTTTTGTGACTTCTCAAAAAGCGAGTAACCCGAACGAAGTTAGCATGGGTTAGTTAATTATAAATTCTTGCGAAGTTTATACCTTATTAGATACCGGTTCTACCCACTCTTTTATTTCTCTTATTTGCACTCAATGTTTAAATTTAACTTTGGAGAAATTAGACTTTGACTTATTAATTGAAACTCTGTTAGGAAAAACCTTCGTTACCTCCACTGTTTATAAATCTTGTTTGATTCAAATAGACACTTTTATAATACCTGTCGATCTTATCTCTTTGAAAATATTTGCATTCGATGTGATTTTAGGAATTTGTTGGTTAACTACTCATCTTGCTAAAATTGATTATTTTCGTAAGGTTGTTAGCATTCATATTCCTAACCAACCTATTATGTTAATTCAAACAACCAAACCACTAAAGTCAATCATTGTCATCTTAAGCCATAAAGCTATTCGTTTATTGAAAATGGATGTAAAGCTTTCTTAGCTTATGTCACGGAGTTAAACAAAAATACGTTAGTTTTGAATGATATTTCTATCGTTAATAAATTACCTGACATATTCCCTGAAGAACTTCTTGGCCTACTCTCAGAGCATGAAATTAAATTTTGTATCGACCTTGAACCCGATACAAAACCCTCAAATATTTCTTCTCCTAAAACGAACATAACATGCACCGAAGACGTTGGCTGTAATGATCGAGAAATTTTTGTAATTAATTTAAATATTTATTAAATTAAATAAATATTTTATTAAATTTATTTATTGAGAAAAATAAATAATTGATGAATTGTGGTGCAGGAATTTAGTAACTAAATTAATTAATGTTAATTAAATTGAATAATGGTAATTTTTATTTGAATGATTTAATTTAATGAAGTAATTAAATTAAATGAATTGTTTTGTATTAAAGAAAATAAATAAATTAAATAATGTGATGTCCTAGTCTAATTTATTAATTAAATTAGATATATAACGATTTATCAAATATAAAGTATAATTATAATGAAATTACAATTATTATGATTACTATTATAAGTTATTCAAATGAACTAAACTAAAGTCATTTAAATTAACTAAAATAAGTGTGACAAGTGAAATTATATAATATAATATTATTAAAATAATATAGTATGGGGTGATAGGTGGTAGCCAAACAAGGCCTTGTGGCCTTTGGCTTATTCTAACTGACGCATACGTATTATTTTCTAATGGAAGAGTACGTGGGAGAGTGGCCAGTTTATTTCTTCGTGTCTTATTTTTTCCCTAAGGCTGGTTATCAATGAAGAGCAGATAGAGCTTGGAGAGAGAGCATGAGAGGAAACATAGTGAACTGGATTCTCTGTGATTGTCAAGGAGAGGAATTTCTAAACCTAGTCATCATCTTTTGCTAGCTAACAATCAAAGAATAAGGTATAACTTACTTCAATTTTAACTTTTATGTTTGGAATTTCTATTGATAATTGTGTTGGATTGATATATATACACGTATGTAGGGTTTATACTCTATTAATCATCACATTGAGTGTTGTTTGATGATTAAAAATCATGTAAATTGGTTTGTAGGAAGAAAAGTAAATAACAGTGTTTATGTTTATAGGACATGGCTTAGAAAGTACAAAATTTCATGTCTTATATGTGCTATAATCTGCAAATTGGTGTTGGATTGTGTTAGTGTGTTAAGAAACAAAAGCGGCGTAGTTTAAATCATGTCAATTGATTAAGAAATGAATTTGTATCGATCGAATTCCTTAAAACTGTAAAAAATTAAGAAATTTGGAAAATAGTGATTTTGATTCCTCAAATTTGTGTATATGTAATGTTTTTGTATATAGAATGATGAATAGCATGTGTAACTATGTTATTAAAAAGTTTAGTTGCTAGGTTTCATGAATTTCTATGGAAATTGGTAGAGTTTTGGGTGACAGCTGTTCTAAACAGAGCTGCTGCAGTTTATGTCTGGTGTGGCGTTGATTCTTGGCTGTCACCACAAAGCGAAATCGACGTAATTAGCTAGTGGGCCTAGGCCTTTTACGAATCTGCGATGGCAGCGACTTTCTGCTTGGGGTGCCAAGGCTTGGGGACAATTAGCAAATTTCTGTAGTGCCCCAGAACTGGCGGTGACTTCTGCTTATTTGTAGGTTATGATTAATGGACTTAAATTAGTTAAGCATGCATGTTAATGATGTTAAGACATAATGTAGACTACAACAACAGTTTGTAATGCGTTGTAATGCAAAGTGTTAAATTTTTAAGTGATTACATAATTAAGTTATGTAATGGATAAAAAGTGATGTTTTCAAAAGTAAGATGAATGATAAGGTTTATGTTAGTTTATAGTGTGATTTCAGATTCGTTAAGGTGTTAACCAACATGGTTAGATGTTAGTTTAAGGTTATGACTTAAATGGTGGTTTAAACCCCTAAAGCTAATATTAGTACGACTAATTGTTATTGTGATTTCAATGATATGTGTAGGGTAATTGGCGAACATTATTATACTTGTGTAGCTTACATACAAGGCAAGTTCCCTAACCTATGCTACTTTGTTATTCAGCAAGGTTTACCTTTCGTTGTTATGTTATACTTATGCATGTTTTCTAACTTCATTCTATTTGTATTGAATGCAAGTTTCCTAAACTTTTATTGAGCAAGCCTATTGATTCTTATACTTATGTATGGTTAAATAAGCTCTTGTAACCTAATTCGTTACATTGAAAGAGTTTCATATTCCTATGTCTTGTTATTGTTATTCAAAGCATATATTGTTCTAATTCATTGATTCAATTAAAGTTTTTCTAATTCTTTTGAATATGGTATCTTACACGTATACCATGTCTATTCAAATATATAATGTTGTTGTTCAATTCTATATTATTGTATTAAGCCTTCAAGTAGTAAGCAAACACTTATTGATTGAACTAGTCTATTATGGAATAGTGTCCTAAAATTCTAGAACCACTGATAAGTTAGTTCCGAGCTAAACTTTCTTTAGTGCGGAAATTCTAAATCCAAACTGAGACGAATAATCCTAACATAGGGGATTTTGTATGTGTAACGTTTAGATGTTTGTGCAGAATACATGGTACAAAGGGATGATCCCCCTAAGTACGTTAAGAAGGGTCTATATAGTCTAAATGACTGTTAAGGTTGGGGTAATAATACCTAGATACCGGAGATATAGTTCGTGGTCTTAAAACCCTCAGATATTAAAATTCAAACTTGTTTTCTATTTTTGATTCGTAAAACAAGTTCATTATTGTTTAGCACTCGTTGTTCATTCTCATTTTGTTATCATTACTACTCTTTATATCAGTGAGCAATTGTTTGCTCACTCTTGCAATTAACACTGCAGCTAAAGTGGAGAAAGTTGATGAGCCATCTACTAGCAAAGGAAAGGGCAAAATGTCCAAGTGTTGAAGACTTATGAGAAATTTATTTAAATGTTTTATGTTACCAGATTTGTTTTATTTTATGATGTATTCCTCAAACTGATGTAATAAATTTAAGGTTAGATTACTTGGGATTATTTTTTGAGATGATGTAACCCTTTAACGGGAAAGATTTTTTTGAAGTTTTTTAAATTATGTCTTTATCCTTTGATTATGGGTAGTTAGATGTAATGGTTTTGGATAGTGAACACCAAATCCTATGAGAATGATTTACCCGGATTTGGGGGTGTCACATTGGCTCAAGCTGTTGAAGATTACGACCATACCATTCAATATCATAGTGGAAGAGCGAATGTGGTAGCTGACAAGTTGAGTGGAAGATCGTATGCATTTACGAGTGCGATATTGTTAACACAAAGACCCATTTTGTAGGACTTACAAAAGATGGAGATAGAGGTAAAGACTCCAAGAACCTACGTGAAATAGCGAATATATGATTAAAATCAACTTTAATCGATAAAGTTAAAGTCGATCAAGCTACAGACTCAGAGCTGATGAATGTGAAGAAAAAGGTTCAAGAGGGCGTTATTCTAGAAGCAAGAATCAACGAAGAGAGGAAATCTCAACCCTCAATTTATTGGCCCATTTAAAATCCTCGATCGAGTAAGAACCGTGGCTTATAGATTCATTTTACCGCCAAGTATGGAAAATACTTACCGCCAAGAACTGTTCATAACGTTTTTCACGTATCGATATTACGAAAATATGTGGACGGCCCGAACCACATTATTGAGTTAGAACCGGATGAAATAGCAGAAGATTTAACGTATAAGAGGTACCTGTTAAAATCTTGGATAAGAAGGAACATATTCTATGCTCAAAGGTTATATCTTAAGAGTTAGAATCTGATGAGGTATCCTCATCTCTTCGGCATACCAAGTACGTACGTAAATTTCGAGGGCAAAATTTCATAAGGAGTGGAGATTGTAAGACCCGAATTTTATGAAATGAAAGTATTTGATTTTCTTATAATTATTATTCTATTTAATAAATGGTTTAATTGATAAAAGGTTAAAGTTAAGGGTGATATGTGAAAATTTTTGCAAACTAAGCAAGTTGATATAAAATATTCATTGTGTCGGGGAAAATTCGTTTGGTCGGGGAATATTCTTTTTGTCAGGAAATATTTGTTCAATGACACAATCATTGGTGGACCCCGAGCAGAAAATCTCTATCGTCAGTAGTTAAGCGCGACAAAATAACTTTTTATAAAAATAACGGCGAAAGTTTTACCGTTAAACTGTTGAACTACTTGGTGGTAAAAGTACAGTAATATGCGTGGTTGCATAGTAGTACACAATATTGATTATTGATGCTTACGTGAGAAGTCACTCGGTTAAACTCAATTATTGCTACAGTAATTATTGCATAATATCTCACGTTATTTGATTCAATTATTGTCATAGTATCATCTACATAATATTTTATATTATTAAATCTGTGACAACCCGAAAAATCGGATTGTCTAGAATTCAAGAGTTAAAGAATTAGTTATTAATAAAATGAATTTTAGTAATACTATTCTTTGCTATGTGTTTATTAATCGTTCTATAACCTAGAATGATTATTAATCGGGAGGATTCTGGCTATGAGCTAGACTAAACGAGTAGGAATTTTCAAGACGAAAATGAAAATTTTCCAGGAACAAAAATATTTATGGGAAAAAAGACGAAATAGGCACTATTCACCCGACGAAACCCTAAGGGTTAGGGTTTGAATAACCTAAGTTATTCTGAGAGTTCGGTATGTCGAAATGACATTCCGTTGAAAGATTTGACGATAATATATCGTGAAATGTTAGGTAAGCTGATAAAAATTTTTCTCAAAAACGTGCAGAAATCGGATAAAAAAAACGACAAAAAGTATTGTTATGTACTTTTCACTCGTTTAGCTACGTTAGGGTAAAACGTGAAGGAAAACTC
The DNA here is from genome assembly GCA_020205615.1 of Panax quinquefolius. Classification (NCBI taxonomy): domain Eukaryota; kingdom Viridiplantae; phylum Streptophyta; class Magnoliopsida; order Apiales; family Araliaceae; genus Panax; species Panax quinquefolius. The sequence continues at coordinate 26,279,218 of CM035168.1, forward strand.
TTAATGTCGAAAAGTGTTTTTTAGTTTTTCGTAAATCCGAAGAATATGTAATATTTAATCGGTAAAGAAAAGACGAAATATCCAAAAATATTTGGATTAGAAATCGCGATTTTAAAAGCGTCTTGACCAATTCCATGAGCGAAGCACAAAGCTTCCAAGGGAAGCTACGTAAGGAGATGGGGCGGCCACTTGGCCACCAAGTAAACTTAGTGGCTAAGTTTAGAATAGTAAGGAGGTTAGGGGTGAAAAGACCAAAATGCCCCTAGCCTTGGTTTTCTATAAATAAGAATCTCATTTCATTATTTTGGGATTTTGAAAAATCCTACAACTTTGAGAGATAGAGAGAGAGGGTTGGATGGGAGAGGAAGAGGAAGAGAATGAGGAAAAGCTTGCCCGAATGCACGCTTTGTCCAATGGAACGAGATTAAAGGATGTACGGTAATCTGAACCCTAGTTTCTTCTTATTTTCTTTAAGTTTAATATGTTAAAAAACATAACTTAATGAAGATAAGAAGTAGATGAAGTTAAGAATGAATTCATATGGTTGAATTCATGAGAAAACGAAGAAATAAGAATTAGGAATTTAGTTTATAAATTTCTTAAGGAAGTATAATATTCATAAGGAATTTGAGCGATCCGAATGAATCTTATGAATGGGTAGGTCAAATGAGTAAGGAATGATGTTCTATAACATAAAATTCCAAGAAAAGTAAAATCGTAATCCAAAATATCGATTAAAAATGAAGAACACGCGAAGAACGCGAAGAATGTTGTTGATGGACAAATTTAAAACCATTGTAGGATAATTGTTGTTAATGGACAAGTTTAAAACCATCGTGTATAAGTTAGTTGCTTATTTCTTGGTTAGGAACATTAGAAACGTTCTTGAAGAACGGATTAAAACTGAGCTATAACGAAGTTATGGTGAAATTTTTGTAAAAGATAAACGAGAATTAGAAAGTTAGTAAATGAACCGGAACATGTAGGGTTTCATAAGAATGTAAGAGAACATAGAAAACTTGAGTAGTGGACTTAAGAACGAATGAATTCCTAGTTCGAATGACCGAATTACGGACGAACGAACGAAGAACGTTAAAAACGTAAAACGAACGAAGGGCGAAGATTAAGCCAATTAAATAGCATGTTAACGAATTCAGAATGAAGTTCTGTATGAGAGTAATCAAATTATGTAAGATAAGGAAGAAAATAGCTTTGGAACAACCTCGTTCTGAGTTATAACGAATAAGATATGAGATCTCAAAGTCAGCATCTCAAGCTTGTAAAGGACTAAGAAATTTTTTTCTAGGTTTCATGCTTGGCGCCGCAGCGCAAGTCGTGCCTTGGACGCCGGCACCGTAGTGCGAGCCCGAGACATTAGCTACTGCTAATTGGCGCCGCCACGTGAGATTTTGTGAAGGGCTTGGCGCCGTAGCTCCAGACTCGGCAGTTTGACACTACAGAGTGGCGCTGCAGCGCGAGATTAATGAAGGGACACGGCGCCGCAGCGCCGATGTAGTGCAATGCCCAGAAATAAGATTTTTTACTACTCAATTTCTAGGGGTTGTGCAAGAAAGAAATATGAACATATAGTTTAACTAATGTAACACTTAATCAAGTGTATTAAACCTTTAATGAAGGTTGAATGAAGAGATTATTCGAGATTAAAAGATGAAGCATGTAGACGCAGATTACAGAACCAATGTCCGGGAACCGTAGTTACAATGAAACGAACGTGAGGAATTGCTAATTGTGATTCCTTAAATGTTGATTGACTAGGGTAATGAATAACATTTCGATGTTATGTCATGGTCATGAGAGATGAATGTAAAGCATTTAGACGCTGTGAACGCAACGTTGTTGCGATGAACGATCGGTCTTAGCATACATCGAACCGTATGGCTTTGACGTTAGGAAAGAATAATGAACATGGGGTTCAGGTGATGAGTAATGAATGAAAGTTTATTAAAACCTTGGATGAAGGTTAAATAGAATTAAGAGGCAAGTAACGTAAATGCTGAATACATAAACGATCTTCGTGAATCGTATTCACGCTGGGCGAACGTTCTAAGTATACATTGGTTGTATGACTTAGATGTTGACGGGAGTAGTAAGTAAGATATGAATTATCAAGAAAGCCATAGTGAATGGTAATAAGATTGATGAAAACCGAACGTGAGTCGGATGAGAATGTTAGAATGAAATGTAAGCGTTAAATACTTTAACCGACGTGAAGGTTGAGTGTACGCGAATATTAAACGGGTAAAACCTACACTCCGTGTATGGTTTGACCGTAAGGTAATGAGGATCAATGATTAAACCTGTGAGCGATTAAGAAGCTGAATTAAAGACAAGTATGTATAACGTAAAGAAGCCAAGTTAATGTTTATAACTTGGATGATATTCTGAGTCGAAAGAATCGGACGTTGTAAGATAAGAATAACGTAACGTAAAATGTTTAACGCTTTAAATGCGTAGAATGAATATTGAATGATCGTTCTGAGCATACAAAAGACTGTATGACTTAGACATTGATGAATGAATCCTGAGGTATGACATTTATTTGTCAAAAAGCCGTAAGGAATAAGAAATTGACTTAACGAACATTATAGTTAATAGTTCGGATAAGTTAAGATGAATTTAGGTTATAGTACAATCGTAACCTTTTATGGTTGACATATGGGAGATGGGCTAAACAATTCCTTCAGAGAACGAAGGTATATACAAAACTGGTAACTAATCTAACACACTGTTATGGACAGTTGAGATGAGACGGGAACTTATTTATTGGTTGTTTGTGGGAAACCACTCAGAGTACCATATGGACTACTAGCAGAGACACGATGTGTGCTGAGTCTTAGGAAAGTATAAGAAGTAGATATGAATATAAATCATCAAAGATAATGAACATTTTGAGTAAGACATCTTCGTATATCATGAAGCCGTTAACTAGTAGAGGAAGTTGGTCGCATAAACTTAGTTTATAAGAACGCAAACCCTAAGAAGTAAAGTTAAGGAAACCAATGTGTAAAGTCAAGTATAATGACTAATTGGTACATGTGTTATTTCCTTATGTGCTATGTAGGAATTGGAATGAGCAGTTCAGCATAAACTATAAGCTGTAGCTGTGCATAAGGCAAGTTTCCTAACTTCATTCATATTTTAAATGAATGCTAGTTTCTAAAACTTCTCAGATGTTGAACTTGAGAAGTTCTGTCTATGTGCAAATGTGTGATATTTGTGCAAGGTGGAAGAATGTATGAGGCATTGTGCCATAATTTGAACACTTCGGTGTTTCTATGAGATAAACTGTTCTGTGATTGAACTGTTCAATATGAGAATGTTCTGTTTATACATGAACCGTTATTGTTAAGTTTGTGCTATTGATTCTAGCCAGACAGAATGTGTATGAAAGAAAGTAGAGAATGAAAGTCTTTCAAAGTGAATGTGATTAAGGTTTTAAAATGATAGGAATCAAGATTATTTCTATTATTCAAGCTGCTTCATAACCTTTGTTCGGTTATTGAAGTCTAAAAGGAATGTTTGAATTCTTAAAGTTGTTTGTTCCACTATTATGACTTGTTGGGAAATTGAATGCTCACACTTGCTTTAAATAAAAACATTTTCAGCGAACGAGGTTAGAAGTACTTAAGGATCCCGTAAAGATCAAGCTGATCGGTATCCAGAAGAAGTTTCATTCATTATATGAATGAGCGTGATGATCAAGCGAAGACTTGTAATATAGAATGATAGAATTAAACTATAGAATAGTTTAATGAACGTTTATGTATCCTTGGTGGCGGATAAAAGTCACTTGTACAAGATGTAAAGAATAATGTAATTATCATTATTTGGAATGAAAGAGGTTTTAAGGTTCTAGAACATGGGATTTGAGGATGTATGTTGTTATATTTAACCATATAATGATGTATGTTCGTAAGAACATGGGATCGTAACGTACGGAATCCGGATGTGAAAATAGATCGGATTTCGGGGCGTTACAAAATTAATAATTGAGACAACAAAGTTATGCATATTATTATTTGCAATATTGACGATGTCTAGAAAGTTCTGTCGAGGAGAGTTTTGGTCACCTAATTGCGCGCCAATAGGAAGAAATCCTTATCGGAAAGCTCCATCTTTCCTAGGAATGATTTGGTTGTTAAATACTGTGAGTTATAATATTAATGATGAATAATTGTTGAAGTATTAAGAATGTGTTTATTGAAAATAAGTGATTTACAAAAGTTAGAGGGGAATAATGCAAACTTAGAAAACTTTAGGGGTACCAAAGTGTAATAAGTTAAATCAATATGTACCATTGATGGTGGTTTTAATGGAAAATCAATTTGGATCGTCGGTGGTGGTTTTAATAGTAAATCAATCTGGACCGTCGGTGGTGGTTTTAAAAGTAAATCAATCTGGACCGTTGGTGGTGGTTTTAAAAGTAAATCAATCTGGACCGTCAGTGGTGGTTTTAATAGTAAATCAATCTGGACCGTCGGTGGTGGTTTTAAAAGTAAATCAATCTGGACCGTTGGTGGTGGTTTTAAAAGTAAATCAATCTGGAGCATCAGTGGTGGTTTTAATAGTAAATCAATCTAGACCTTCTGTGGTGATTTTAAAAGTAAATCAATTTGGACCGTCGGTTGTGGTTTTAAAAGTAAATCAATCTGGACCGTCGGTTATAGTTTTAATAGTAATCAATATGGACCGTACGTTCTAATAGTAAATCAATCTGGACCGTTCATGAATTAGTTACTATTTAGTCCATTCTCCTATAAATAGAAGCTTAATTCTTCTTTCATTCTAACCAGTTCACTGAGATTCACAAGAGACACTATAGAAAGAGAAACTATAGAGAGCAAGAAGAAGAGTATTCTGCTACTTCACTATTGATGTAAGACCCCATCTTTTTTGAATAAAAAATCTTTTTCTAGATATGTATTTTTGAATATTATGGTGTGGATATGATATAATGTTATAGTTGTGGGTAATATTTGAAAATTTTGCAAAGTAAGCAAGTTGATATAAAATATTCGTTGGGTCGGGGAAAATTCGATTGGTCGGGGAATATTCGTTTTAATAGGGAATATTTGTACGATGACACATTCATTGGTGGACCCCATAACGGAAGTATTGTCATAGTTAGAAAACGATAAAAATATATTTTTATAAAAATAACGGCAAAAATTTTACCGTTGAACTTCCCGGTGGTAAACGTACAGTAATACGCGTGGTTCCATAGTAGCACACGGTATTGATTATTGATGCTTACGTGAAAAGTCACTCAGTTATATTTAATTATTACTACAGTAATTATTGCAAAATATCTCACATTATTTGATTCAATTATTGTCATAGTATCATCTGCATAATATTTTATATTATTAAATCAATAATTGAGACGATAAAGTTATTCATATTATTATTTACAATATTGATGTTGTCTAGAAAGTTCTGTCGATGAGAGGTTTGGTCACCTAATTGCGCGCCAATAGGGAGAAATCCTTATCGGAAAGCCCCCTCTTTCTTGGGAATGATCTGGTTGTTAAATATTGTGAGTTATAATATTAATGATGAATAATTCTTAATAGATTAAAAATGTGTTTATTAAAGATAAATAATTTGTGCTAAATATTTATTCAATTTTTGATATAAATATAGGGATTGTTATGAGACGTTTGTTATAAGTTTTACTTAGTATTCCATGGGAAGATTTACTAATTTTATGGACCGTCAGTTGCGGTTTTAATAGTAATCAATACGTCCGTTCTAATAGTAAATCAATAGGACCATTCATGAATCAGTTACTATTTAGTTCATTCTCCTATAAATAGAAGCTTAATTATTCTTTCATTCTTACCAATTCACTGAGATTCACAAGAGAAGCTAAAGAGAGAGAAACTATAGAGAGGAAGAAGAAGAGTATTCTGCTACTTCACTATTGCAGTATCCAGTCTTCTACTAAGGTAAGGGGTATTATTTCTTTTGTATTCATAAGGAATACTATTTTTCGTATTCATCCATTAATATGTTGGAATAACATGTCTACGCGGATTATGTATCGTATAATAGGTTAAAATCCATTTGTAGTTTCGTATATTATTTCTTTTCATATCCTTAAATCGAAACTTGTTATGGTAAGTATTGTACTCAGCTCATGTTGTATAATTAAGTTTGTATTTGTATCCAGTACCATGTATTTGGCCACCCAAGATGGGTGATGTATACCTATTTTGGGGGCATCACAGTTGGTATCAAAGCTTAGGGATATGATCCCTGACTGAGATGTGAGACAAGAACTAGGAGGGGAGAGACGGGGAATTCTTTCGCTAGTATAACCTACCTAAGTATTTTTTTGGTATTTAATTGGTCGGTCAGAGTATAGGGATAATATGTGGCATGTCAATTAATCTTTGTTTTGTGGCAGTGTTTAAATATGGCATCTGAAAATGTCGAGATAAGCAATGAAGCACATGAGACCATTGAGTCACCAATGATCAATATCCAGGATAATGTGCGACATGAAGATAATAATCCTCCGATAAACAACAACACCGATCAAATGATGAACGATGGTATGTTCAGAGGCTTTATGCAATTCATGCAACATCAGGCGAGAGCGGCTCCTGTTCAAAATATAGGTGGAAACACTGGAAACTCTCGGATGGTTACTGCTAAGCAGTTCAAGGAGCTGAGACCACCGAAGTTTTTGGGAGAGCCAAAACCACTTAAGGCGGAGACTTGGATAAAGCATAACACCAAGATATTTGATGTCTTGGGATGCTCCGAGGAGCAAAAGGTTCCCTTTGCCACCTTCATGTTGAGAGGAAATGCAGATTATTGGTGGGAATTAGTAAAACGTACGCAGCCTGCTGCACTCAAAATGTCTTGGGAAAAGTTCCAAGAACTGTTCAAGGACAAGTACTTTCCCGAAAGTATTCGTCACATGAAGGAGGTGGAGTTTATCAAGTTGGAACAAAACAATATGACCGTGTCGCGGTACGAGGCTAAGTTTGCCAAGTTGTCCCAGTTTGCATCCCATTTGGTTGATAATGAGGAGAGAATTACGCTAATATTTCTACGAGGTTTGAGACCCAAAATACGTCAATACCTCATTTTTCACAAACTATGCTTGTATTCAGATATTATAAATAGGGCTCAGTTATTGGAACACGATAATGAGTCAACCCAACCAAGAGAGAGCAGCTGGCTAGTCGATAATACCAGTGGTATCAGTTATCGAAGCGGTGACAAAAAAACGTGGAGGGAATCAACATGCCAGAAATGGTAACCACTTTGGTGGTAATCATGGTCAAGATAATAAAAGTGGAAATTTTAAGAAGAGGAGATTCAATAATGATGAAAAGACGTCAGCACCAGCACATGTTTTTAAGGAAGGAGAACGACCGTAGGCCATATGTTACAAATGCGGAGGGGAGGGACATATCAGTCTAAACTGTACACAGCAGTCCAAAGCATGTTATAATTATGGAAGAGAAGGTCGCCTAGCCCAATTTTTTTGTACACCAAAGTCAAGTCTAGTTGGGATGGAGGCATCAAAGGCCGTCCCAGACAAAACAAAACCGGTAGTTCATGGGAGAGCATTTGTCGTAACCTCCAAAAAAGCAAGGAATCCGAACGAGGTGAACACGGGTAAGCTAATCATAAACTCTAGCGAAGTATATACCTTATTTGATACCGGTTCTACCAATTCTTTTATTTCTCCTACTTGCGCTCAACGTTTAAATTTGACTCCGGAGAAATTAGACTTTGATTTATCTGTTGAAACTCCGTTGGGAGAAACCTTCATTACATCCACTGTTTATAAGTCTAATTAGATTCAAATCGGTAACCGCACATTACTTGTCGATCTTATCTCTTTAAAAATACTTGCATTCGATGTGATTTTAGGAATTGATTGGTTGACTACTCATCATGCTAAAATTGATTATTTTCGTATGGTTGTTAGCTTTCATATTCCTAACCAACCTATTATGCAAATTCAAGCAACCAAACCATTAAAGTCAATCATTGTCATCTCAAGCCAAAAAGTTATTCGTTTATTAAAAAACAGATGTCAAGCTTTCTTAGCTCATGTCACGGATTTAAACAAAAATACGTTAGTCTTGAATTATATTTCTATTATTAATAAATTTCTTGACGTATTCCCTAATGAACTTCCTGGCCTACCCCCAGAGCGTGAAATTGAATTTAGAGTCGACCTTGAATCCGGTACAAAACCCATTTCCAAAGCCCCATATCGAATGACTCTTATTGAACTTCAGGAGTTAAAAACCCAACTACAGGAATTGTTAGACATCAGTTTCATTCATCCTAGTACGTCTCCTTGGGGTGCTCCTGTTCTATTTGTGAAGAAGAAAGATGGAAGTATACGACTTTGTATTGATTATCGGGAGTTGAATCATGTCACCATCAAAAATAAGTACCCATTACCTCGTATTGATGACCTGTTTGACCAGTTGCAAGGCGCCAAATTCTTTTCAAAGTTCGATCTTCGTTCTAGATATCAGCAGTTAAAGATTAAAACCGATGATATCCCAAAGACTGCTTTCAGAACTCGATACGGGTATTACGAATTCCTAGTTATGTCTTTTGGATTGACTAATGTTCCTGCTGCCTTCATGGATATGATGAACTAGGTATTCAAGGAATATTTAGATCACTTTGTGGTCGTCTCTATTGATGACATTCTTATTTACTCCAAAAGTCGTGAAGATCATGAGCAACACTTGAGGCTGATACTCCAAAAGCTTCGTGAGAACGAGTTATATGCCAAGTTGAAGAAATGCGAGTTTTAGCTTGAGGAAGTAGCATTTCTTGGGCACGTGATATCAAATTATGAAATATCAGTTGACCCAGCAAAGATTGAAGCAATTCAAAGTTGGGAGCAACCTAAGTCAGTGACTGAAGTACGTAGCTTTCTCGGCTTTGCTGGTTATTATCAGAGATTCGTAGAAGGATTTTCTCGAATCGCTACTCCATTAACTCAGCTAACTCCGAAAGAAACAAAATTTAGTTGGAGCGAGGATTGTGAGAAGAGTTTTCAAGAACTCAAGAGGAGACTCATTTCAGCACCTGTTTTGACAATACCATCTGGTTCGGAGGGATTTGTCATCTATAGTGATGCTTCAGGCAAAGGTTTAGGATGTGTTCTCATGCAACATGGGAAAGTCATAGCCTATGCCTCACGACAACTCAAAGAATATAAGAGGAATTATCCTACTCATAATCTAGAGTTGACAGCTATCGTTTTTGTGCTTAAGATTTGGAGGCATTACCTGTATGGAGGGAAGGTGGAGATCTATACGGATCATAAAAGCCTCAAATATTTCTTCACTCAAAAGGAACTCAACATGCGGCAACGACGATGGCTTGAGATGTTGAAAGATTACGATCATACCATTTACTACCATCCTGGAAAAACGAACGTAGTAGCTGATGCATTAAGTAGAAGATCCTATGCGGGTATAAGTGCGATATTGTCAAAGCAAAAGCCTATTTTATATGACTTACAAAGGATGAAGATAGAGTTAAAGAATCCAGGGACCCATGTGATGATGACGAATATACGAGTAGAACCGACTTTAATCAATAAAATTAAAGCTGCTCAAGCTATAGACCTGGAGCTGATGCGTATGAGGAAGAAAGTGCAAGGTGTTATTCCGGAAGCAAGAATCGACGAAGAAAGAATACTTCGAGTCAACTCCAGACTTTGTGTTCCTAACGATTCTGACTTAAAGTATAAAATTATGATGGAGGCACACAACACACCGTTTGCAATCCATCTTGTGAGTACCAAAATGTATCGTGATCTTTGATATAAATTTTTGTGGAGCAATATGAAGAGAGAGATAATGGGGTTTATCTCAAGGTGTCTAACTTGCCAAAAGGTCCATTGCAACCACTTGAAATTCTAGATTGGAAGTGGGAGCACATTACCATGGATTTTGTTACTGGTCTTCCCAAGGTTTCTCAAGGCATGGATACGATTTGGGTCATTATTAATAGATTGACCAAGTCTTCTCATTTGTTACCGATACGAGAAACTTATACACTTGAACGTCTTGCTCGTATGTACATAAACGAGATTGTAAGATTGTATGGTATGCCAGTATCCATAGTTTCTAATCGAGACCCAAGATTTACTTCACGATTTTGGGTTAGTTTGCAAAAAGCTATGGGCATAGATTTATAATTTAGTTCGGCGTATCATCCTCAAACGGATGGGCAGTCAGAGAAGACTATTCAAACTCTTGAAGATTTATTAAGACTATGTGTCCTTGACTTCAAAGGAAGTTGGAACAACTTCTTCCCATTGGTGGAGTTTTCCTACAATAACAATTATCATGCAAGTATTGGCATGACTCCATTTGAGGCATTATATAGAAGAAAGTGTTGTTCTCCAGTATGCTGGGATGAGATGGGTGAAACAACGTTGTTTGGACCAGAATTGGTACGTACGACTACGAAAAAGATTCAAATGATCCGACAACGTATAAAAACCTCACAAGATCGACAAAAGAGTTATGCTGATCTTCATCGAAAGGACGTGGAATTCAATATTTGAGATCATGTGTTGTTACATGTTGCTCTATGGAAAGGAGTTACGAGATTTGGAAAGAGGGGAAAGCTCAATCCTCGATTCATTGGCCCATTTATAATCCTCGATCGAGTAGGAACTGTGGCCTATATACTTGCCTTGCCGCCAAGTATGTCTCGTGTTCATAATGTTTTTCACATATCTAAGTTACGTAAATATGTGAAAGACCCGAACCACATTATTGAATTTGAACCGGATGAGATAGCGAAAGATTTAACGTATGAAAAGGTTCCTGTTAAAATCTTGGATAAGAAGGATCATATTCTACGCTCCAAGGTTATACCTCAAGTCAAAGTTTCGTGGAGAAACCACGATGTGAAAGAAATGACCTGGGAGTTAGAATATGAAATGAAATCAAGGTATCCTCACCTCTTCGACATATCAAGTATGTACCCTAATTTTGAGGACAAAATTTCATAAGAAGGGGAGGTTGTAAGACCCTAACTTTTTTGAATAAAGAATATTTTTCTCGAAATATATTTTTGAATATTATGGTGTGGATATGATATAATGTTATAGTTGTGGGTAATATTTGAAAAATTTTCAAAGTAAGTATGACGCCCCCAAATTTGGGTTACCTGATCCCCCGAGTTTGGTGCTTTCGATTCACAATATAATAACATCTAACTACCCATTCATATAGAAATAGTAATACATAAGTCATTAACAGAGATTGTTAATATATTAGTCCAGGTCGTCTAACCTTAACATTACAAACTTACCCTTTAGATATACAAAAAGGGTTTACAAACATAACATAATAATAATGCTATTCATAACTAATTTATTACAATGCCTTTGCCCTTGTCCTTCACCGCACCTTCTGCCATTTCATCCCTAGCTGAAAAGTTTTATTTAGCAACGGTGAGCAACAAATTTTCCTCGCAAGTTAAGATATACAAAGAATGTATAAGAATCAGAACAAAAGACTATCTATTTTGATAGAATGAAACCAAAGGTCGGGGAACTATGAAATAGCTGAACAAAGCTTTAATAACTAACAAGTTTTCTCGCATTTTATGCAACACAATAATCTGATAATGAAAGAGTACAACACTTTCAAAGTTTCTACGATATTCTAATGAATAATCAAGAATCAATTCTACACAATAACAAAGTGGAATATTTTCCAGATTTATGCTGAGTGATCCATTGGATCTTGAACTTCTCTTCTCGGGTATCTATCAAAGTTTTACTTTGATATATATATGCAGGTATATCAGATAACCATAAATATTAAACCATACCCCTCTACAAGTACTTAGAGCCGGCCAACTCCTTGTACCCTATATTATTCATAATACTTACACGCGCGCAAAGGTCGAATTTACGACCAATAAAATGTTCCCTTTGTATAAAAGGTTGTTCTTCTCAGTCTCAGAATAAAAATTTGATTTAACAACGAAATATTATGATTTCAATATCTAATCACTTTCTTGATCTAGCCAAAATAATTGGCATCAATTTGTCAATATTAATTGAATTCTCTTCTCGAACCTATCAAGTTCTAACAATTGTTCGTCCAACCAAAATAATTAGCGAAGACACTTCTCAACACAATTCTACAATAGACAGGAATTATCTGTACTATTTACAATCATTAATAGCTTCTACGGATGTGAATATCCAACAATAATTATTCTTCAAATATTTTTTCAGAATCATTGATTCAATTTGAATTAATAAATATGCACTAACTGTGAATAATCAACAATAAATTCTTTGACGTGGTCTAATTAACAATAATTAACCACCATATTAATTAAACACTATTAACTCAAGGTTGAGTTAAGGAAACTTGTCTTCTCCATTGATTACTACTACTCAAATAAACTTATCTGCGTTTGAAAGACCTATAATCACAATATCGGTCTCACAATTAGCACAATATTCACAACATGTATCACTATAATTTACAGTCAATCTTTCTCGTAGACACATTACCAAATAATCACATAAGTGTTTATAACCTATATAAACACTTATCAAGTCTAACTAGTTCAGTCTGGTTGGACTTCAGTCTATTCTCTGTGTTCTGGTCACCCTATCCGACAACTAACACATTAATTGTCAATTAAACTTGGTCTCTAAGCTTCAATATTATTTTAGATAAGCCAATTATCATTTATAATATTTTTCAGAAGTTTTTAATAATTTATAAACAATTATTATAATTTATAATAATTTTTCAAACACTTAAATCATTTTTAAATAACTTAATTATCAAATAATCTTATCATCATTAATATTTAATAATATAAAAATATTAATGTTATACTTGTCTAAATAATAAAGTTATTATTGATAACTTAAAATATTTTTAAATCATCAATATTTTACTTAAATGATTTTTAAAATAATTAAAATCATTTTAAACCATTACCATTAATATTTAACTATTAATGAAATTATCATCAAAATATTAAAAGTCATTAATTATAGCTTAAAATATTTTTATATCACTTTTGCTCATTTTGAATAATTTTTAAATCAATAAAATCATTTTTCTATCATTTATTTAATATACTAATTAAATAAATCTAATATCATTAATATTAATTTATTAATGAGAATTCTCCAAAAATATTGAAAATTACATTTTATAATTCAAAATATTTTTAAACACTTTATTCTTCTTTAAAATGATTTTTATAATATTAAAATCATTTTTAATTCATTTATTTAACATAATAATTAAATAAATCTAATATCATTAATATTAAATTATTAATGATAATTCTCTAAAAATATTAAAAGTTACATTTTATAACTCAAAATACTTTTAAATACATTATTCTTATTTAAAATCAATAATATTAAAATCATTTTTCTCTAATTTATTTAATACCTTAATTAAATAAATTAAATACCATTAATATTCAAATAATTTTAAATATTAATGAAAAATAGCCCAAATAATTAAAAGTTATTTTTCATAATTTAAAATAATTTTTAAAACTATTTTTGGTAATTTTAGAATTTATTTCTATTTTTAATTAATTTCCAGAAAATCAGAAATTCAAAATATTAAAAATCGTCGTTATAGCCTATAGCGACACTAAGCGTCGTTGTTGGTGTTCTTGAGCCTCAAGAAGACTGACAGCTCAGTGTTTAAGGTCCTTAGTTTGACCACACTTTAATCTCGATTCTTGCATGTTCTGTCCAATCTAAAAGTCAGATCTTATAGTGTTTATGTCACACTACAACGAACACCGACAATATAGGTCATATCACACAACACCATGAAGATCTGGGCAATCAAACTCGCTGTCAGACGTTACCTGGGTTTTCCAGAAATCGAGGCAGTTCGAGTGGCCATATTCTAGTTCAATTTAATCTGAGTCCTGATCATTATTTTGGTGGTTTTATGGTTCATACATGTAGTATACATGACAAGGAACAACTAACTATCCTCATCTCAGTCCAAATGTAAAACATTAGCCAGATTTAATTCGGTCAAATCTTGTCAGAAGCTCATGCAAAACCATTTCTGGAAATTCTAGAATTTCAAGTTATGGCCGAATGGCCTACTTTGACCACTTGCTACAATCGATCTATTGACTGTTTGTGGGTTCTTAAGGCATGTATCTACAGTACAGACAATAGGCTACAAATATGTTACAACAACATCATAAAATCACTTAAAATCTGACAGATATGGGTCACTCAAAAACTTGTCTGATGCTGTTTAACAGTTTCTAGGTTACCCAGAATTTGACTGGTCATGCCCGGTCAACGGGTTTTGACCAAGAATGACTCAAAATCTAGACATCAAATGACTGTGATTTCACTTGCAGAACAAAGACCACATAACAAACTACCGATCCAAAACATAAAACAACAAGAATCATAAACGGACAAGAATCTGTGGCTCCTGAGATTAGCTTGTCAAACCACAAATCGTGTTCTTGGACAGTTTTGAAAATCATCACTTTTAAAGCCATTTAATGCTATTGATCTATGGTATATCACCATAGATCATCATAAAAGACCTTCTAGTAAACATCTAAACACATAAACATAATTTTTTTTCTTAACATGAAAGATCAAAAATAGGTTAGGGCTTTTATACCTTCAAGCTCAAATCTTGATCTATGCTCTCCAATCTGATATAAGGTGATCTAGGGGTTGTTTATGTGACTGATCTACTTAACAAATTCAGAGGTCTTGGTGAGAGAGAGTGTTGGTGAGAGCTTAAGAGCAAAATGAACAAATGAATGGACTTTCTCTCTCTCAAATCTATATAAATCACTTAGATGCAATGTATGATCTTATAGTTATTTATTAGAGGCTGATTTGCTGGATTTGTAGGTCATGCAAAGTCAACATTAGTAGGTTACCAACTCTTGATATGGTAAGATTTTCAAGTTAGTTCTTAAAAATATACTAAAAGGGCAATTTGGACATTCTCATTGAAATTTTAATGGCATACTAGACTTTTATTCAAACCCTTAGGGTTTAACCCTAAGGTTCTAACCCTTAGGTTTTACAACTTTAGCTTCTAAATATTTGTAATTAGGGTTTTTAAAATAGAAAATTAAGATGATTAAAATATAATTAGGGTTTTATAATTATATTAAAGTTTAATATTCATATTAGTCATGCTAATTAGGATTAGGGTTTTCTAATTAGGGTTTAGGAATCCTAAATTTTAAATTAGAGTTTCTCGGCTTACAATTAGGGTTCCTAACTGTGCGTTAGGGTTTCTAAATCTGAGATTAGGGTTTTTAATCCCTTATTAGGGTTTACAAATTTTAAACCCTATCCAGTCAATCATTGGTCATTAAGTCAATACAGTACAAACACGTACTCATCCACACAATTATTCAAGTATTTTCTACTGAATCGTTATCCTGAATTAGGGTTAGGGATTCTAAAGCTGTTAAGCACAACTCTACTCTTATTTTTCAGTCAATACACAAATTAACCACTACTCGAGACTAGTATCACAGATACACATCACTATATTAACAGTCAATATTAATATTAAAAAAAATTATTCATAAAATTCGGATTATTCGAAATCCCGGGTTATTACATTCACCCCTCCTTAAAAGGATTCCGTCCTCGGAATCACCACTTTCTTATTCTCTACAATCTTTTAAAGTTGTATCATCAATTCATTTTTATCAACACAATATTAATTTGTGTCTTATATTCTAACATGTGACTTGGATCTATAAAAGAAAATCATTCACAGTAATATCTAACCAAGATTACTCGCGTAATTAAATTTATAAATGAAATCGTTACCTGTTGCCACCTCCTGAGTAGCTACTACATCTTGCGTCGTCATATTGAATGTACGGGCTATTGGTCTTCCTGGCTGTGCAGGTCCTCGAATCGCCAAGGTTCCGCTACCGGGTCCCTTGTTGACACTATCCTTCTCCACATTCTTCTTTGGACAGTTCCAAACCAGATGATCAGTCGATCCACATGCAAAACATCCTTGTATTTTCTTAGGACTAGGACAATTGGGTGACATGTGTTCCTCTTGACCACAGTTGTAACAAACTCCCTTCTTCTTCAAACAAACTCCAGAATGATTCTTCCCACAAGTTGCACATGATTCCCTCCCTTTCTTATTCCCTTCTATCTTATTACCCGAGTGGGTATTCTCACTCCACTTCCTTTTGTTCGAATTACTTCCACCACTACTACCTCCATCATTTGTCTTCTTCTGATGATAATGATGAAATCGAGATGCAGCTTCGCTCCCTCCTTGAGCAATTAACGCTTTTTCCAACAAAGTCGCGAACATATTTATCTGCAATACAACTACTTTGTTGTATATACCCGGCTTCAACCCATTCTCAAATCTTCTCGCATTTCTTACCTCTGTGTCCACTTGATGAGGTGCAAATCTCGCTAATTCGTTGAATTTAGCAGCATATTTAGAAACAGACATATTCTCCTGCTTCAGTTCCAAGAACTTAACTTCCATCCGAGCTTGCATACTCGATGAAAAGTAGTTCTCAAAGAACAACTCCTTGAATCTTGTCCAAGTCACCACAGTTGTACCAGCTCTCGCCTGATTAGTCTCACACTAGTAATTGACTTCTCCCTTCATAAGTACATTACAAAAGTTGTCTTTTGCTCCTCCGCTACACGCGTGATAATGAATGTTTTCTCCATCTCCTTCACCCAAGTTTGGGCTTCAATTGGATCCGTGGTCCCTTTGAATTCAGGTGGTCCTACCGCTTTAAAGTCTTTAAAGTTAGCCAATCTATCAGCTGGCTGTTCTCTCACTCTTCCTCTTGCTGGAGCTCTTTTTCCCATAGCTTGGGCTAGCATATCCATGAAATTCTGCATTGGGTCCACTTGACCTCCTTCATTATTCACTGACTGCTCTTCTCTTTGATTTCGATTTTGTCGTCTAAGCGGCATGATCTGATTTAAATAAAAATCTTATATTAATTCTCTTTCTCTACATAAATTCTTAACACAATAAAAATTCAACACATATTTCTCATATAATCGCATATTTATTTAAATAGCACATAGTACATTTAGTACTTAACACATATTACTATCCCTTTTTAAATAATATCAGGATTAGCATACACAACTTTACACAAAAAGTTGTAATCCTCCATTCACACATAACCATTCCCAGTTCGTCAAACTTACCACACTTATGAGTTCAGGAAATTACCACAATTATATGAGTGTAAAAACTTATCCTAGTCGGACCATTGGCGTCCATTCGCTGAGGGGTTCAGAAAATATTTCATATAATTATGAGTCATGAACTTACCATAAGTATGAGTTTTAAGTACTCACAAATTAATCCTAATCTTATATTCATGTAGAAAATAAAGATTTCATTCGTACAAACATATATATTTACATATGTTTACACATCGTTCTCGATATTACAAGCTTTAATATCATAACCTACTACTAAAAGATAATAATGCTCAAACTTAAACTATCTACCGTCCACTCCCTTCACCAGTCTTCTTCTTGCTGGGACACTTAATGAATCCGTGTGCCGTTTGGCCACATGAAAAACACTCATATTCGGCTTAGGACAATGTAGGAAAATATGTCCTTCTTGCTTACAATTGAAGCACACGTTCTTCCACATCATGCATTCTCCCACGTGAGTCTTTCCACACTTGCTACAGACTTACTTCTTCTTCGGGTTTGAATTCTCAGAATTATCGCTGTCGTTGTCCCTCTTTCTCTTATTTTTGCCTTTCTTCTGCTTGATTGTTCGTTCAGACGATGCACCACCTTCAGTCTTTATCCTTTCGACCTGTGCCTTCTACTCGTTCCGTTCTTCAGTCATTTCGCATAACACTCGCTCTGTCTTCCATAACTCCTCTAAGAGAAATACTTTACTCCGGAGTTCTTGGACTTCTGCAGATTCTTGACCTTATTTTCCAACTTTAGTCTTATTCCCTTTCTCCGCATTACCTTCTTCAGACTCCGCCTCCTCATCACCACTCAGATACATCTCGGGATAATCATCATGATCACTCCCTAGTTTGATCATAGGTTCATCGTTTCCTACTTCCTCAACTGACTCGCTTTGCGCTGGCACCTCGGCTACTGGCACTGGTACGACATCCACTGGCATCTCCGTACTCATTTCATCTTCTCCGGACATCCTACAAATCAGTTTAAACAACTTTATTAGTACTTTACCAGTACAAAATTCTCACACTATGTGTCAACATATCTCACTATTGACGCACTTCGGCAATCTGATAATGAAAGAGTACAACGCCTCTTTGTACCCTATATTATGCAAAATACTTACACGTGCGTAAAGGTCGAATTTACGACCAATAAAATGTTCCCTTTGTATAAAAGGTTGTTCTTCTAAGTCTCAGAATCAAAATTTGATTTAACAACGAAATATTATGATTTCAATATCTAATCACTTTCTTGATCTAGCCGAAATAATTGGCATCGATCTATTAATATTAATTGAATTCTCTTCTCGAACCTATCAAGTCCTAAAAATTATTCGTCTAGCCAGAATAATTGGCGAAGACACTTCTCAACACAATTCTATAATAGATAGGAATTATCTATACTATTTACAATCATTAATAGTTTCTACGGATGTGATAGCAGTCATCGAAGTAGTGACAATAAGCATAGAGGGAATCAATATGCCAGAAAGGGTAACCACTTCGATGGTAATCATGGCCAAAATAATAAGAATGGACATTTCAAGAAGTGGAGATTCAACAATGATGAAAAGACGTCAGCATCAGCACCCGTTGTTAAGGAAGTAGAACGACCACCTATCATATGCTTCAAATGTGGAGGGGAGGGACATATCAGTCCAAATTGTACGCAGCAGTCCAAAACATGTTACAATTATGGAAGAGAAGGTCACTTAGCTCGATTTTGTCATTCAGGGAAGGCAAGTTCAGCTGGGATGGAGGCACCAAAGGTGGAAGCGGACAAAACAAAGTCGGTGGTTTCAAGAAGAGCATTTTTCGTGACTTCTCAAAAAGTGAGTAACCCAAACGAAGTTAGCACGGATTAGTTAATTATAAATTCTTGCGAAGTCTATACCTTATTAGATACCGGTTCTACCCATTCTTTTATCTCTCTTACTTGCGTTCAACGTTTAAATTTGACTATGGAGAAGTTAGACTTTGACTTATTGGTTGAAACTTCATTAGGAGAAACCTTCATTACCTCCACTGTTTATAAATCTTGTTGAATCAAATCGACACTTTCACGTTATCTGTCAATCTTTTCTCTTTGAAAATACTTGCCTTTGATGTGATTTTAGGAATCGATTGGTTAACTACTCATCATGCTTTTCGTAAGGTTGTTAGCTTTCATATTCCTAACCAACTTATTATGCGAATTCAAGCAACTAAAACCCTAAAGTCAATCACTGTCATATTAAGCCATAAGTAAAGAGCCCCGAGCCTTTCGCTGGTGACTTTCAAGTTTTGGAATACACCGAAGCCAAAATATCCGTAGGGGACGTCATGAATAACGGTGACAAGTTGATAGGTATCAATGTGATGTGTTATCCATGTCTTGGATGAGAGTCACAGTTTTGAATGACATTTCTATTGTTAATAAATTTCCTGACGTATTCTTGAAGAACTTCCTAGCCTACCCGTAGAGCGTGAAATTGAATTTTGTATTGACCTCAGTACAAAACCCATTTTTAAAACCCTTAAATATTTCTTCACCTAGAACGAACGTATTATGCGCCAAAGACGTTGGCTCGAGCTGTTGAAGATTATGACTATACCACTCAATATCATCGTGGAAGAACGAACATGGTAGCTGACGCGTTGAGTAGAAGATCGTATGCATTTACGAGTGTGATGGTGTTAACACAAAAAACCCATTTCGTATAACTTACAAATGATGAAGATAGAGTTATAGACTATAGGGACCCACGTGAAGATAACGAATATACGAGTAGAATCGACTTTAATCGATAAAGTTAAAGGCCGCTCAAGCTACACACCCGGAGTTGATGAATGTGAAGAAGAAGGTTCAAGAAGGCGTTATTCTAGAAGCAAGAGTCGATGAAGAGAGAAAATCTCAACCCTCGATTTAATTAGCCTATTTGAAATCCTCGATCGAGTAGGAACTGTGGCCTATAGACTCGTTTTACCGCCAAGTATGTCGCGTGTTCATAACGTTTTTCACGTATCGATGTTACGTAAATATGTGGATGACCGAAACCACATTATTGAATTAAAACTAAACGAGATAGCAGAAGATTTAACGTATGAGGAGATACGTGTTAAAATCTTGGATAAAAAGGAACGTATTCAACACTCAAAGGTTATACCTCAAGAGTTAGAATCTGAAATGAAGTCAAGGTATCCTCACCTTTTCGGCATACCAGGTACGTACGTAAATTTCGAGTGCAAAATTTCATAAGGAGGGGAGATTGTGAGACCCCAAATTTTATGAATAAAGATTTAAATTTCTTAAAATATTTTTTTGAATATTATGGTGTGGATTTGATATAATATTATAGTTGTGGGTAATATTTATAAATTTTGCAAAGTATGCAAGTTGTTATATACACTTCTACAAAACAGTACATAGATAACGCGGAAAAAACGTTGTGGTTTCAGTCAGAAAAACGTCGTGGTTAAGGGTGTTATCTATTTGACACCCTTCCACAACGTTTTTAAAACATTGTAGTTAAGCACATTACACAACGTTTTTAAGAAAAAAATGTTGTAGATTTGTTATCCAAAAATTAGCAGATGCTTAAAAACATTGTAGAAGATATAATTCCACAACGTTTTCTGGATAAAAATGTTGTTGTTTAGTATATCAGACAACGTTTAGGCACATTTACACAACATTTTTAAAATGTTATAGATTAAAAAAAAAGAAAAAAAAAGTTGTGGTTCACTTTCATTACTAACGCACTCACATATATATCTTATCGCCATGATATTTAGCTAAAAGGTCTAAATTCTCATTTAAATTTAAATCCAAAATATATCAACCATTCAAAATACATCCCAGTAATACCATTCGTTTACAGTTTCAAATTATTACATCCACAAAATATATACCAAACTATCCATATATACATCTCAAATTCACTTTTCAATATAAATTACACTAAAGAAGCAAATAGACTATGTGTACTGAAAGATGATGACTCCACTCACCGACATGTAATTGTAAGTCCCAACGAACGTATTACATTGACCCATAGAGTTGGCTAACATTGCTCTCGCACCAAATCTAATGGGTGAGTGGAGTCTTCCAACATGGAATTCTCTTGTGCTGCTACTTCTGCTAATTCTGAAAGTATTGTATGTAATTGTCTTCTCGGCCTAATCATAATTTCACAAACATAAATGCCACCACTAGAACTGTGATGAAAAGCGTAGCAGTTTCAAAAAGTTTATATTTTTAGTCAACTATTAGCATTGAAGATCAAACATTGATATCTGAGTAGATGATCCAATTGCAACTCCAAGTGTTATGTCCTACAAGGGAATACAGTTAAATTAAATGAATTAAACAAATAAGACATTTTCACAATTTTTAGGCACTCACAAGTTTGTCCTTCATTTCCAATAATTGGAAGCAGGATGACACTAATAAAAGCTACAGGCATAGCCTAGTTCTACAGTTTTACTTGGCAAAAAGTTCCTAAATAGCATGACACACATGATTGGTAAGAAAAACAAATTTAATGACACAAGCTCACTTACATACCTAAGCAGAGGGTAGCTCATGAGATTAAAGCATCTAATGTTTGCAGTAAGACTAACTAAGAGCATATTAGGTTGGACTATAAATTGTGTTTAATATATAACATGCTTATGCTAAGGAATGGAACAATCATGCAATTAGAAACTGCTACAGGAAAATCAAAACAGTCAAAACAACAGTCAAAGGTGGCCACTGGAAAGGTACATATTCCGAATGTAACTGGTAATACATACATGGCTAGTGAAAATAAGACTGCCTATTGGGATAGAAACATAACTGTCAATGAGCAGATTTGAAAATATTGGCCTGTATGGTTATAACAAAAGCAGATTGCAGATTTTATCAGTGAGCCAGCCAACCTTGAACTTGGTGTTAACAAATAGAACACTCTGGGTAATGGCTAAAGTCTCATATAGATCACAGGCTTATTCATGAATTTCCTTGTGATTTCAAGAGCCTCAGGAGAAAACCCCAACCTGAATTTTGGCTGGTTGCAACAGGAATATATCATATAGATCTAACAAGAATAAGTTGAACGTTAGAAAATATGAATCCACTTTTAAGTGGAAAACAGTCTGAATTCAGTATTGCTGAACACAACTGATTTTCTAGTTTTAATGAAACATCTAAACAAGTAGATATCCCAAGCCAAAATGTGTTGAACAAAATACTAAAAGCATAAAAAAATATCAGTCATATACATATTTAGTTAAGATATTTTTATTAAGAAGATATTCTCCAAGACATGAATCCCATACCCTTTAATGATTAGACATAGAGCAAACGACCACATTTGATAATTTTGGCTAACACAGACAAAAAAAATAACAAATGAGCACATACAGATCATGAGAAGGGCGAATACCTGATCCTTGAAACCTCTTGAAAGCATTTCATCTGCTTCATCCAGCACAAACATCTTGATGTAATCTGGATGCAGTGACTACCTTCGCAACATATCAAACACACGGTCAGGAGTACCAACGATAACATGGACTCCAATCGAGAGAATGCGCTGATCTTCCCGGACACTAGTTCCACCTACACAAGCATGAACCTTCACACAAAGTTAGTAACCAAGAGCCTGCATAACCTTCAAAATCTGTTGTGCAAGTTCACGAGTGGGTGCCAGGACCAATGCCTGACATTCAACTATGTCATAATCAAGTTGCTGCAGAACTCCAGAGCAGAACGTTGTTGTTTTATCAGTGCCAGATTGTGCTTGTTGAATAACATCAAGTCCCTTTCAGAATGGAACAATGCCCCATTGCTGTATTGCAGAGGGCTTCTCGAAACCTTAAATAAAATAAATAAATAAAATAAAACCACTTCCCAAAAAGTGGCTCAACAAGAATTTGCAATAAACAAATGATGACATGCAAAATTAAATTGATGTTTATGGCAATCACAAGATACAGATAACCTCAAGGGGGATCTAATAAGCAATTCAATATAGAACTATTGAATGGTAGGAAAGTTACATCATAAAATGAACAAATCAATCACATTACTATATGGATAGAAGACTGCTGTTGTACAAATGGCCCATCAAGTAGTCAAAAAAATGAATATGTTTTAATGCAATTATCTCATGAAGCCCCTGCCTTGACAGACAAGTTTGGAAGAAAACAAATAAGGAAAAGAAAAACAGAAACAGGGTTAAAATCTCCTTTACCGTAAGCATATATGCCTCTTAGAAGGTTTTCTTGCAATCCCATTGCATCGAAACTATCATAAACCTCATCATATTATGTGAATAATTCTTCTCCATCAGCCCCAAGTCTGCTCCAATCAATTCATACACCAAACACAAATATATCATTGTCAAGGAAGCTAAAATGCTTATTCTTCATAAGAAAGTCAGCAATAAAGGCTAAAGAAAAAGAACATATTAGTATGTAAGTAGCAAACCAAAAGGAAAATCTGCTTTATTTATTGAGCAGCTACAATGAATTGAAATTAACTCGGGATAACTTACAGCTCAGTCATTTTTGCATCAAATTGACGTGCATCAAATTGAGAACCTTCTGGTGCAGCCATGACTATAGCAAGTAAAAGAGATGAACATTACTCACATGAATTTATGAAAAGGGAACAAGAACCAGTCTAAAACATTCTAATCCCCGATATGCAAATGTGTCCGTTATAATTATGACATCAAATAGTATGGTTCTCACAAATCGAGCCCCATAATCCAGTTATGCAGATGGTTCCTTATTGCTCATCACAACCTCCCTTCTTGCTTTTCTCAGCTCTAATCTGTCTTTCTTCTCAGACCCCATTCATCGGTTATGGTTTGATAATTGAGTTAAGCTTCAAGGGAGGCTTATTATATCATAAATGTAAATTATGACAAAATCATTAATTGTGCAGGTTGTACAATACAAGCGACCGTGATGTGAAAAGATAAGATGGTCAAAAAAATAATTTCTTATAATTATACTCCACAATAATATGTTTTGGATTCTAATGTTTAATGAGATTGTAGTATGTAGATTCCAGTTCCCATCTTCATGACTTTATCTGGATGGTAATTGAAGACATGATCAACAATGTACGACTGATCATCAACTGATAAAGGATCACCATCATTGTACCTTCACAAAGAGTCCTCAGTCAGATTGATGTTCAACTTTTTAGTCTTTATTTTCCTAAAGGAAATCATCAGTTTTCAAGGGGCAAAACTGCCAATTAAGTGGCTAAAAAGTAAAACAACAAATAAATAAATTGTTCTCAACATGACAGAGGCCTTAGTTCTAGTTCAAGAGCTTACACTCTGTGTGTGCGCAAATTTTTATTCAAGTACATGTCAACACATAAATCCAGCATTATGAAAATTAACAAGTATAATAAAACCAATTAATAATATTAAATTGGTAATATATACTCAATCAAAAATTTTCAAGGAACACAATATTCATAAGAATATTCTTAAACTGAAGAGCTGCAAGAACAATCCAATATCAAAAAGGAACAAGATACAAAAAAAAATTTACTAGGTAGAAACTATGGTGTTACATACTTTTTGACAAGTTGTTGGACTGTATAAGCCCCAAGTGTATCATTATGCACAGTGATTCTATGCCACTAAACTGGTTTTGACAAGTCCTTAGCCCCTAAAATTGTTTGATCATACATTCCCCCTGTCCTAACCGTAAAGATAGTTACAGTTCGACCATTTCTCAGAATCTTTTGCATTGGAACTTGTCCAATTTTTCCACATATAATTGCCTGTATATCGCATGAAACTAAGAAAATGAGAATTATTTCCATCAATTGGCAACCAAGAGAACTGAGGATAAGCTATTAGAATTGTGTCTTGAATTATCGTTTTGACATGGCTTTGTGCTTAAGAAAAATAAAAACGTAGCTCAACAACCAAACTTATTAGGAGCCTTGCTAAAGCTAATGGAATCCATTACAAAATGAGACAGGTGAATAGTCCCTTCGACATGTGAATTAGAAACTAGAAAGTATCTGCGAGGAATCCATTTAAGTTCAACTTTCTTTCTTTTTCATCCGTGTTTTTTTATAGTGATAACATTTTTTTTAAAAAAATGTTATCTATTTAAAACTAAAAATTACCCTTAAAAATACATGACATTTTTTTATATGTATCTACAACATTTTGTTAAAAAACGTTGTAAAAAAATATACCACAACAGTTTTTATAAAAACGTCATCTTTTAAGTGTTGTCTATTTACTGTTTTGTAGTAGTGATAATATTCGATTGGTTGGGGAATTTTTTTTTTATCGGGGAATATCCGTATGACGGCACAATCATTGATGGACCCCACAACGAAAGTATTGTTGTAGTTAGAAAATGACATAATTATCTTTTTATAAAAATAACGACAGAAGTTTTACCATTAAACTGTTGAATTACCCGGTAGTAAAAGTACAATGAATGTCTGGCGTGGTTGCGTTGTAGCTAGCGGTATTGATTGATTATTGATGCTACGTAAAAGTCACCGGTTATACTCAATTATTACTACGGTAATTGCTGCATCATATCTCTCATATTATTGATTCGATTATTGTCACAGTATCATCTGTATAATATGATATATTATTAAATCAATAATTGAGACGATAAAGTTGTTCATATTATTAAATTGCAATATTTACAATGTCTAGAAGTTGTGTCAAGGAGAGGTTTGGTCATCTAATTGCGTGCCAATAAGGAGAAATCGTTATCGGAAAGCCCCCTCTTTCCTAGGAATGACCTGGTTGTTAAATATTGTGAGTTATAATATTAATGATGAATAAGTTCATGTTGATTAAAGATAAAATTGATAGTTCCATTGTGCTGGAATTATTAGTGTTAGTGAAAATTGACATTTATTTCGATAATAATTGATGTCTGGAAGTTATCGGGTAATTAATTGGATAAATGAGGAATTAATTGCTATTAATTCACATGATTATAACTATTTGTTCACATGTGTGTACTATTGATTCACATTCATGTACTATTAGGGGAGTTGGTGCAAGATTGATAATACTTGCATGACTAAGTTAAAGATGGAGGTACTATACTATAATTAATTTTTTTCACATGTTTAGAACTATTGAGTCACATGATTTACTATTAGGGGAGGTGGTGCAAGTTTGATAATACTTGCAGGACTAAATTAAAAATAAAGAAAAAGTGGAATGTATTATACTATAATATTTTGAGCCCCAAAATGTGTAATTATTGAAACTATATTTTCCTATAAATAGAAGCTCATTCTTCCTTCATTTCTCACCAATTCACTAAGTGAAACAAGAGCAATTATTATAGAGAGAAAGAATAAGAGAAGTCTCACTTTCATTATTCCATTATCAGATCTTCTTTTGAGGTAAGGGGTATTATTTCTTTTGTATTCATGAAGAGAGCTTCTGTTATTCCATTCTTTATTATTATGTTGGAATAACCTGTCTATGCGAAGTATCGCATACATGGTGAAATTCTTCTGTTATTTCATTCTTTATTATTCTATTAGAATATTACATGCATGCGGATTCTGCATGACACAGTTCCATTTTTTATTATTACATTTAGAATATCATGTCCATAATGTATTACGCATTTACACGGTTCCATTATTTATTATTACATTTGGAATAACTCATGCATGCGATTACTATCGCATGCATGGTGAATTTTTGTTATTCCATTCTTTATTATTCTATTGGAATATCACATGCATGCGATTACGCTGACACGGTTCCATTCTTTATTATTACGTTGGAATAACCATGCATGCGGTCTATCGCATGCATGGTGAATTCTTTTGTTATTCTATTCTTTATTATTACATTTAGAATATCACCGTACATGCGGATTACTGGATGACTGGTTCCATTATTTATTATTCTGCTTGGAATATCACATGCATGTATTTATGTCGTGACATGGTTTCATTATTTATTATTCTGTTGGAATAACCTGTCTGTGCGGTCTATCGTATGCCTGGTGAATTCTTTGTTATTCCATTCTTTATTATACTCAGTTGGTTAAAGTTTTGGCTTTTATACTCCATGAAATTAGTGGAATATCCTTGATATCTGTGCTTCATCCAGTATCTTTTCATGGAAATATTCTTCTGAGCATTCTTGAATTTTACTCTACAAACAAGTATCATGTTGACAATTTGGACATTTTTGAGTTCAGGATAAATTAACTTATAAATCTTTAAAATTTAATTCTTGAACTTGTTTTATTGAATTATTATGTCATTGTCATCATCCTCATGTTTATATTATGTTGAAAGTGATATGTGGCCTGTAGTGTATAGATGGACTTGGTATGATTATGACCAGGGATTATTCGGTATAGTCATGACCGTAATGTTACAAATGATGTGGTAAAAGTCCTCATTAGCCTGTAGTGCATTGATGGACAGTTGTTAGCATGATCATTATCATTGATGAAAACATGAATATTCTTGGCTCGTAGTGCATGGATAATTTGTGGTCATGATACTAATGAATATCCTTGGCCGTAGTGCAGGGATGACGTGATTTATTTAATAAGTCGAGTCTTAGCGATAAAAGTGATGAAAAACCTTTTAAATCATAGAAGATAGTAGACTTTATTCTCTACTTGACTCTTCTAATGGATTGTTTGTTTCACTGTAGTTAAACTTGTTGTCTATTTTATTCTATCAGTTTAACATTGTTGAAGGCTAATGTTAATTTGTTCTGCATTATCTTAGTCATAATATTTCTTAATGGGCTAGTTGAGCTCACCCTTTCTTTCATTGTTCTCTTCAGGAAATGAGAACGTAGCCAGAACTAGTCGGGGAACGGAGTGACGGTCCAGATGATAGCATTAGTAGTCCTCACTATTCTATAAAATAGTGTGACAATAAATGTAATGAGGACTCCATTGAGTGTGGATATTGTCTAGATGACAATATTCTTATTAAAACTCTTAGATTATGTTTTGTCGTATTTTACACGACTGTTGTATAATTAAGTTGTGTTTGAATTTTGTACCATGTATTTGGCGACTCAAGATGGATGATGTATACCTGTTTTTGGGGCGTCAGATATGGGCCATTCAAAAACTTGTCAAACGCTATTTAACACTTTCTAGGTTACCCAGAATTTGACTGGTCCTGCCGGGTTAACGGGTTTCGATCAAGAACAACTCGAAATCTAAACATCAAATGACTGTGATTTCACTTACAGAACAAAGACCCCATAGCAAACTACCGATCCAAAACATAAAACAACAAGAATCATAAACGAAAAAAAATCTATGGCTCCTAACATTAGCTTATCAGACCACAAATCATGTTCTTGGATAGTTTTGAAAATCATCACTTTTAAAGACATTTGATGTTATGGATCTATGGTATATCACCATAGTTCATCATAAAACACCTTTTAGTAAACATCTAAACACATAAACATAATTTTTTTTCTTCACATGAAAGATCAAAAATAGGTTAGGGCTTTTATACCTTCAAGCTCAAATCTTGATCTATGCTCTCCAATCTGATATAAGGTGATCTAGGGGCTATTTATGTGATAGATTTACTTAACAAATTCGGAGGTCTTGGTGAGAGAGAGAGAGTTGGTGAGAGCTTGAGAGCAAAATGAGCAAATGAACGGACTTTCTCTCTCTCAAATCTATATATAATCACTTAGATGCAATGTATGATCTGATAGTTGTTCATTAGAGGCTGATTTACTGGATTTGTAGGTCATGCAAAGTTAACATTAGTAGGTTACAAACTCTAGATATGGTAAGATTTTCAAGTTAGTTCTTAAAAATATACTAAAAGGGCAATTTGGACATTCTCATTGAAATTTTAATGGCATACTAGACTTTTATTCAAACCCTTAGGGTTTAACCCTAAGGTTTTAACCCTTAGGTTTTATAATTTAGCTTCTAAAAATTTGTAATTAGGGTTTTTAAAATAGAAAATTAAGACGATTAAAATATAATTAGGGTTTTATAATTATATTAAAGTTTAATATTCACATTAGTCATGATAATTAGGATTGGGGTTTCCTAAATAGGGTTTAGGAATCCTTAATTTTAAATTAGGGTTTCTAAATCTGAGATTAGGGTTTTTAATTCCTTATCAGGGTTTACAAATTTTAAACTCTATCCAGTCAATCATTGGTCATTAACTCAATACATTACAAACACGTACTCATCAACACAATTATTCAAATTGTATTTTCTACCAAATTGCTATCTTAAATTAGGGTTAGGGTTTGTAAAACTGTTAAGCACAACTCTACTCTTATTTTCAGTTAATACACAAATTGACCACTACTCGAGACTCGTATCATAGATACACAACACAATATAGAAAAAAAATTCAGATTATTCGAAATCTCGGGTTATTATAGTAAGCAAGTTGGTATAAAATATTCGTTGTGTCGGGGAAAATTCGATTGGCCGGGGAATATTTGTTATAATAGGGAAAATTCGTACGACGACACAATCATTGGTGGACCCCACAACGGAAGTATTATCGTCGTTAGAAAATGATAGAAATACCTTTTTATAAAAATAACGGCGAAAGTTTTACCGTTAAAATGTTGAACTACCTGGTGGTAAAAGTACAGTAATACGCGTGGTTGCATAGTAGCACATGGTATTGATTATTGATGCTGACATGAGAAGTCACTCAGTTATATTTAATTATTGCTACAGTAATTATTGTATAATATCTCACGTTATTTGATTTAATTATTGTCATAGTATCATCTGCATAATATTTTATATTATTAAATCAATAATTGAGACGACAAAGTTATTCATATTATTATTTACAATATTGACAATGTCTAGAAAGTTCTATCGAGGAGAGGTTTGGTCACCTAATTGCGCGCCAATAGGGAGAGTTATCCTTATCGGAAAGCCCCCTCTTTCCTAGGAATGATCTGGTTGTTAAATATTGTGAGTTATAATATTAATGATGAATAATTATTAATAGATTAAAAATGTGTTTATTAAAGATAAATAATTTGTGGTAAATATTAATTCAATTTTTGATATAAATATAGGGATTGTTATGAGGTGTTTGTTGTAAGTTTGACTTAGTATTCCATGGGAAGATTTACTAATTTTATGGACCGTCAGTTGTGGTTTTAATAGTAATCAATATGAACCGTGTGTTCTAATAGTAAATTAACCTGGACCGTTCATGAATCAGTTACTGTTTAGTCCATTCTCCCATAAGTAAAAGCTTAATTCTTCTTTCATTCTCACCAATTCACTGAGATTCACAAGAGAAAATATAGAGAGAGAAACTATAAAGAGGAAGAAGAAGAGTATTCTGCTACTTTAATATTTCAGTATCCAGTCTTTTACTAAGGTAAAGGGTATTATTTCTTTCGTATTCATAAGGAATACTATTTTTTTGTATTTAGCCTTTAATATGTCGGAATAACCTGTCTACACGGATTACGTACCGTATAACAGGTGAAAATCCATTTGCAATTTTGTATGTAATTTCTTTTCATATTCTTAAATCTAAACTTACTATGGTAAGTATTGCTTCTATAATCCTTGAAATTAGTTGAATATCCTTGAGTTTTGTTCTTCATCCATTATTATTTTATTAGAATATTGATCTGAATTTTATTATTAAATATCAATATTTTCACCCGGGGTTACTATTCACGGGTTACTATTCACCCAATTACTATTCACTTAAATATTATTCACTCAGGTATTTTGGTGCATTTTTTATGTCAGGGTACTATTCCCGGGATACTATTCCCGAAGTACTATTCACAAGGTACTATTCACGGGGTACTATTCACTAAAAAATTTATTTCTTTTCTGTCAAAATTATGTTTGATACATGGATATTATTCTTGAATTTTACTCCACAAAGCAGTATCATGTTGACAATTTAGACATTATTGAATTCTAGATAAATTAAGTTATAAATCTTAAAAAATTTATCATTTGCTTTCTTTTAATTGAATTCTTATATCATTGTCATCATCCTCATGGTTATATTATGATGAAACTCATCTTTGGCTTACGTGCATAGATGGATTGTTGATTGGTATGATTATGACCAGGGATAATTTGGTATAATCATGACCATTGATGATTACACGAATATTCTTGGCCTGTAGTGCAAGAATAATTTGTGGACGTGATACTAATGAATATCATTGGCCCCTAGTGCAGGGATGATTCAATGATGTGATTTATTTATTAAGCCAAGTCCCAGCAATAAAGTTAATGATAAACTTTTTAAATCATAGAAGATTGTAGATATCATGCTCTACTTGACTTTTTCTAATGGATTGCTTGTCCCGCTGCAATTAAACTTGTTGTCTATTATATTCTATCAGTTTAACATTGTTGAAGACTAATGATAACTTATTCTGCATTATCTTAGTAATAATATTTCTTACCGGGCTAGTTGAGATCACCCTTTTACTTCCATTATTTTCTTCAGGAAATGAGAACGTAACCAAAACTAGTCGGGGAACGGAATGATGGTCTGAGATGATGTTATAATAGTCCTCACTATTCTATAAAATAGTGTGACAATAAATGTAATGAGGACTCCATTTGAGTTTGGATATTGTCTAGAAGACAATATTCGTGTAAAAACTCTCAACTCATGTTGTATAATTAAGTTTGTATTTGTATTCAGTACCATGTATTTGGCGACCCAAGATGGGTGATTTATACCTATTTTGGGGGCATCACAATTGCAGTATACAGTATTCTACTAAGGTAATGGATATTATTTGTTGTATTCGTAAGGGGTATTATTTCTTTCGTATTCATAAGGAATACTATTTTTTCTTATTCATCCTTTAATATGTCGGAATAACCTGTCTACGCGGATTACGTACCGTATGACAGGTGAAAATCCATTTGCAGTTTCGTATGATATTTCTTTTCATTTTCTTAAATCTAAACTTACTATGGTAAGTATTTCTTCTATAATCCTTGAAATTAGTGGAATATCCTTGAGTTTTGCGCTTTATCCAGTATCGTTTTATTGGAATATTGATTTGAATTTTCTTTTTAAATATCAATATTTTCACCCGGGGTACTATTCACGGGTTATAATTCACCCGGTTACTATTCACTATAATATTATTCACTCGGGTATTCATGGCACTTTTCATGTCGGGGTACTATTCATGAGTTACTATTCACCCAATTACTATTCACTCAAATATTATTCACTCGGATATTTGGGGCACTTTTCATGCTTGGGTACTATTCACGGGGTACTATTCCCAAAATACTATTCACGGGGTACTATTTACCAAAAAATTTATTTCTTTTTTATCCAAATTATTTTTGATACGTGGATATTATTCTTGAATTTTACTCCACAAAGCAGTATCATGTTGACAATTTAGACATTATTGAATTCTTGATAAATTAAACTATAAATCTTTAAAAATTTATCCTTTCCTTTCTTTTAATTGAATTCTTATATCATTGTCATCATCCTCATGCTTATATTGTGATGAAAGTCATCTTTGGCTTATGTGCATAGATGGACTTTTGATTGGTATGATTATGACCAGGAATAATTTGGTATGATCATGACCATTGATGATTACACTAATATTCTTGGCATGTAGTGCAAGAATAATTTGTGGACGTGATACTAATGAATATCCTTGGCCCGTAGTGTAGGGATGATTCGATGATGTGATTTATTTATTAAGCTGAGTCCCAGCAATAAAGTTAATGACAAACTTTTTAAATCATAGAAGATAGTAGATATCATGCTCTACTTGACTCTTCTAATGGATTGCTTAATCCGCTGCAGTTAAACCTGTTGTCTATTATATTCTATCAGTTTAACATTGTTGAAGGCTAATGATAACTTACTCTGCATTATCTTAGTCATAATATTCCTTACTGGGCTAGTTGAGCTCACCTTTTTACTTCTATTTTTCTCTTCCGGAAATGAGAACGTTGCCGGAACTAGTCGGGGAACGGAGTGATGGTCCGAGATGGTGTTATAGTAGTCCTCACTATTCTATAAAATAGTGTGATAATAAATGTAATGAGGATTCTATTTGAGTTTGGATATTGTCTAGAAGACATTATTCGTGTAAAAACTCTCAGCTTATGTTGTATAATTAAGTTTGTATTTGTATTCAGTACCATGTATTTGGCAACCCAAGATGGGTGATGTATACCAATTTTGGGGGCGTCACATCCTTCTTCTTCATATTCTTCAAAATAAGGTTTCTTTTGTAGCGCATAGCTTTCTTTCCTTCTTCAATGTTAACCTCTTCAAGGTTCTTTAGACCTGAGTCTGGAAGACCTAAGCACTGATTAATGTCCGTAGGCTTTAACTTCAGGGTCTGGCCTTTGACCTTACTCGATAGATTTCCAGAACTCATAATCACATTTGAGTATAACTCTCTCACCAGGTTTGAGTAGATTAGGGTGCTTGATTCTAGGCATTCAAAGAATCCAGCCATCTTTACCAACTAAAGAATATCTCTGAACTTATTCTCAAATTTCTTGAACTTCTTAGTTCCGAGTTGAATACCAGTGATTACACGTAAATCTTCCATTTGAAGAGTTAAGAAATTGTAGGTTTATGTCTTTGTGATAGTATTGTGAGGTATCACGAAGCGATTTGAGGAAGGATGGTTGTTTGAGAGGATTTGACAGTTTAAAGGTGTTTAGGTTTTGGATTGAGAGAGAGTGTGTATGGATTAGATAGGTTTGTAGATTTTGATGAACTCTCAAAAGTATAATTGCCATAGATTTAAATTTTCCCTCTTGTAACTGTTCCCTCCACATTTCTGAGTAGGACAGTTGTAGGACTCTGATAGGTCACAATCTGTAACTTCTTCTAACACATTAGTTTATTAGATTTGACTTGTCTTCAGTTGACTAATGACTTATTCAGTTCGTGGAGTGGCCTTATGACTTAGCTCAGTACTCCACGACTTCTTAGATTGATCTACAGCCTTTGTGCCTTCTTCAATGATTCTAGTTTGTGGGTATGCTTTAATAGACAACTTCTTCATTAGACTTCTACAGAATAACAATACTCATTTGCAGTTTGCATTCTTCTAAGGAGTTACTGCTTGCTTCAGCAGAGATTCTTGTGATGCTAATCAATTTCTGCATTTCTTTAGGGTTAAGGTTGCTCAGGAAGGGACAACCTCTTAGTCCAAGACTAAGTGTCAGGTTTGTCCCTGAGGCGCTTATCAGATGAAGAGCTTTATAAGTATGGTGGCTATAATGACATCACATTGGTCTTTTTCTGCTGGAGAGTTCACTTACCAACTCTGGATACTCTTTGATGTTGGTATTCGTTTAGGCTGCAATCGTGGTGTCGTCATGATCTTACACTAAGATTACTAAGATTAATCGAAAGTACTGCATGATTTGCGTTGTTGGTTGATATGGTTATCAGTAGCACGTTTTGGGACGTTACTACTGACTATGGATCTTCATTTGGTTTATCAGTCATAGAGTTTTGGGACTCTTTAACTGGGATATTTCTATTTTGGGTTAGCTTATGTCTCTATAATCTTGATAGGAGTGGTCATGATATTTGTGGAGTGGTCAACAGACATGTACCATGGTTGACATATCCTTCAAGCTTATCTTAGATATTTTGGCAAGTATTCCACTTCTTCATTTTTCTCCCCAAGCTTTACCATCTTCATCATTTGC
Source organism: Panax quinquefolius (assembly GCA_020205615.1). Lineage (NCBI taxonomy): Eukaryota > Viridiplantae > Streptophyta > Magnoliopsida > Apiales > Araliaceae > Panax > Panax quinquefolius. Next base: position 26,314,183 of record CM035168.1, read on the forward strand.
ATCTAGAACTTCCTCAAACTGATCAACAACTTTAGGTTGTATTTCCTCAGCAACAGCACTTGATTTTGGCATTTCCTCTTCAGCATTGATCATGGTTTGATGAGGTGTAGTAGTGTGCTCTGCATGATTGATCATGGCCTAATCATCTTCTATGATTTTGGTCTCTTCCACAGTTGGACCAGATGTTTGAGGTTCACTGCTTTGTTCAGCCTTTTCATCAGCAATCCTTTGATCGTCTTCATTCAATACTTCCTCATTTGCCATAGCATTATTCTTGACAAGCCTCTTCGTCCTCTTCTTTGGCTTGGACATAGCCTTTGCACTTTATTCAGCTTTAGCCTTGACAGTTTCTTCAGGCTAAAAGGCTATTGTAGCATCTCCTTCAAGCTGAAATCATCATGAATGAATTAACCTAAATGAATTATAGGGAGGTATCCTCAGAACTGATCACTCCACGATTGTTGACAAAACTACAAACGTAGTCTTTCTCTTTCAGGCTTCAATATCTTCTGCACTTATGAAGTTATGCTTCAATGGTGCATTCTTCATCATTAATGCTTTATAATCCTTTGATGTGAACTTCTTGGATGTTCCATTTGGAATGATATATTTTGCATGGATACGACAAGTAGATCTTTTTCTTCTTGATATGAATAGCCTGCTTCCATATGAAGATCATCAACCATGTGATTCTTCATTAATGGGGACTCGACAAGTTTTCAAGAACAGTCTTTGACTTTGGATAATATGATCAAGAGCATTGCCGAAATAACTTGACCTTGCAGATGGTTGAATCCTTGTGACTGAAGCTATCTGCTTCAGTATTCCTTGTGTGGTCAGATAGACCAAGTACCTGCAGATTAGGTAAATTTCTATTTTTGGTACCCATGATTGCTTGGGTCCTGCTAGATTAGTTTTCTCAAAATCCTAATTCCTCATATTCTTGAATTTATATCACATTAGCATCAACAATCATATTTATGCATATATCAGATTTAGATATGACATTTATGATGCATGATGATCAGTGTGTGAATGATTAGGCATTTTGATATGACACTCTTTTTCTTTGATTGTTTCACCCTTTGCTTGGTTACGTTCACAGATTTTGAATGTTCTCAGAGTAGGAATCAACTCTATTTCTTATTTGTATCTGGTTGATTTATGGAGATGATCAGTTTCTAAGAATCTTCAAGATACTCCTCTAGTGTTGATCATACTCTATATTTTATCAAAAACACAGAACATTGGTTTTGTATATATTTGCATATATACCAATCCTTCAGCAAGCGTTAATCCACTTAAGCTTCATAGGATTTATATTAACTTACAACATAATTTAGACTTCTTTCAAGATGTTATCTTTAACCTGAAGTTAAGTGGAGAGAAAGTTTGTTGACAATTAAGTTTCCAACCTTAGTGTACTTTCTATCTTCTCCTTTTTAGGAAGAGTATGGTCTCTTGATAGAATATTATTGTAGTACATAAGGTGAAGCAACATAATGTACATGTAAGTATTAATGAGGAACCGTACCTTTACATTGTCAGTTTTTTGACAGTTATTTGTCTTTCTATAATGATGTTAGGCATTGATGTGTAAATCTTTATACTCATTGCTGAAAACTTGTTGCTCCATTTGACCTTAGATCAATTAAACATCGTCTTGGAGTTGACAACATAGCAAAGTCTTGGCAGCTTTAGTTCTTTGATAATCTTGAGTCTCAAGGTTCAGATCCAATTGATTAGCCAAGTACATATTGAAAGAAATTTTCTTTCTTCTCTGGATAAACATTTCCTTGCATGTATAGGCCTTTCATCTTTTATACAGTGGATGACATGCTCTTTTCTTTTGATGCCTTTTGACTTCCCATCACTGGTCTATAGACTGCTGATTTACTTTGGACACGGATTGGCCTTGTTCCAACATTAATTTAGAACATGAACCAATCTGAGTAGCTTTAAGTGAATATGCACATTTACCTATACGCATAATTTTCAATATGTGAGCTCATCAGTAATCACAAGCGACTTACTACTAAACTAAGTTTAGAACATAGTTTGTACCTAGGATCAGACTCAAAGCGTTAGCTTTAGAATATAGCATGAGAACCTGCTCGGATACCAATTGTTAGTTCCCAGAGGGCACACAATAGATCTAGAAGGGGGTTGAATAGATCCTTTTTATTTTCAAAAATCTTTTCCATTTTAGTTTACATTGCTAAGTAATTAGCAGATGACAAACTTAAGAATTATTTCAAACACAGCGAAATAAGTTAAGGTTCCCCTTCATAGATATTTTATTGACCATTTTTCTAGAGTCAGTTTAGATGTAAGTAGTTATCATATTCATATCAGTTATAGGTTCATAATGTAAATGACAGTACGTAAAAGACATAAGGGTTTTTAAGTGGTTCAGAGACTCAAGCTCTTAATCCACTCTTCTGCTTCAAAAAGAAGAGATTCCACTAAGGAAGTCTTTACATCTTTGAATCACTAAGATTCCTTCAAGGCCAACAGCTTTGGAATTTTAGTTCACTAAGAACTCTTTAAGTCCAATAGATTTGGAACTTTAGTTCACTAAGAACTCTTCAAGTCCAGCATACTTAGAACTTAGTTTAGTCCCTATGACAAGGACCCCTCAGGCCCTGGCTTCTTTTTGACATTGTTTTTGGTGTTGTGCTACTAAGATGACTTAAAGCTTGTTCATCCTTTGATACTTAGAAGCTTGATGTGATCGTCTATGGATTGTGCATCGAGACTGGATCACCATTGGATAGACTGCTAAGTTGTTCATGAAGCTCAATCTCTTTGAGTACTTAGCAGTTTGTTACTTCTTCTTTGGTGCAGCTGATCTTGTGGTTGGTTCTAATCTTTATCTGATCTCAGCTTGCACACCTTCACCACTTGAGGTTTGCGAAGTCTTTGTACTTTTGGTAGACTCCATCTGGTATTTAGCATCCCCTAAACCTTGGTTGACTTGTGTACAGATTTGGTTATGTATCTGTTCTTCTTCAGCTCTTGGTGGTTCATGGTGATTCGTAGAATGGCTCTTTGAATCTTCTTTCTGGTCACTTTTCTGAATGCTATCTTTTTGGCCTTCTCGGCTCTTAGCTTAGCTGCCATTCTAATTGGCATTCTCATTGTTGTTGAGTGAGTCCTTTTTCTATTAAAACACTTCTCTTATCTTGCTTCATGTCTACTTTCGTAGTCTCACTTCCACTGAGACTTATTCTGTTTTGCTCTGTAGAACTCGTAGAGTTAATAACTTATCAAAACAAATAACTCTTCTACATTTAATCTTCAGCTGTTAAATATCCTTCCATAAGCTTCCCGTTGGACTATAGCCATTGGAAGCTATTTGAATTGATTCGTAGATCTCGAGTTATTTGGTGCAGACTGCTGATGTGATGTGACAGCCCCTTTTTAATTTTTCTAACACTGCAGTCTACTATTTCACCTACCACATCAGAGATGTCACTTTAACGCATTAAGCTGGTAGTCACCTTTATTTCTTCTTTATGACTCCTCGATCAGAACATCAGGAGTTATCCTTCTACATCGATGCTTTCAATTAGCAATGTTTGAATTTCAGTCTTTATATTGAGACATTTCCAAGGCTTCAATACTCAGATGACCGAACTCTACGATTCTGATGTAGATGACATTGAACTTGATCGTAGTTACTTGGTTGAATATTGCTCGTTGACTGATTGAAACAACACTACGATTCTAAGAGTGTTCTTTGGATTTGCAATGTAGAACCTCTCTTCCTTCACTCATGCAGTGCTTCAACACTTCTGCTTGCCTTTACTTGCATTAGGCACTGTCAACTTGTTTGAATTCTCTGGCCTTCTTGAATTTCAAGACTCATCTGATTAGTCATGCTCATCTCTCTTTCTCCTTGTGATCTCCCGTTCACATATCATCAATGGTCTAACCCATTCTTAGTCTTCTTTTTCTATTCGTTATAGGTTGGCCAGTATCTATGTGTAAATCGTATCGGTTCCTGCTTCTCATCTGGCAAGCACTACGATCATAGTCACATCAAAGATTATCATTTTTTTTGTTTATTTTAATAGCTACTACATTGCTGACTTCCTTTTGTCAGTCACGTTATCTGAAGTCTTCTTACTGTTGCTATGGAAGACTTCCCTTGAATGGCTTCACTTCTCAATCAGTATGCTGATTGAATTGGTACTTCAATCTTTTGTTTACCTGCAAGCCATTTGGTGAGTGCTCTCTGGCTTCCTTCCGGTAGATTGCATCTTTACAATTCTGACCAGAGGCTACATTCTTTGGATGCTTTAGAAGTGCTAATGTGTTAAGAATCGTGTTATCACTATGATTCTTCATTGGCATTCTGAGAATTGATAGACGTTGTCAAAGACTTTGTTCTGCAAACTACGATCTAGCTTTGGTTATGCAGACACTATGACTCCGAGAGCAGATTATACAACAAACTATAATTTTTTCCTTAACGCTTGTTGTCCTTATCTGATCTAGCTTGACTATGATTTCTGCCTCTGAAATGATCAGTAGACTCCACGACTTCAAGTGTGGTCTACGATTCTTGACTTGGCTCGGCAGGCGCTCGAACCAACTCTACGATTCTGAGTGAGGCCCTCCATTGCAGACTACGATTATGTAGCAACTTTCTCGATACTCTACGATTCTGCCTTGGCTTTTGCAATCCCTTAACTGGCTCGACAGACTACGATTCTGCCTTGATAGTCTCTAAGTTCCTTGTCTCTCCTGGCAGACTTCGAAGGCTGGTGCAGTGCTCGTCGATAAGACAAGCCTATCTATTACATCATATAAGATTAACCTAACAAAATTGATCTTTCTATATTTAGTCCTTGTACATCATATTCTTTTGAAGGACTTTATAATGCTATTTTGTTCATGTAGAATCAACCTAACATATTTGATCATTCTAGTCTAAGTCATTGTACATATATTCCTATTATCTATTTAAGGACTTTACAACATATTTCAATGAAGACATATTTACATATTCAACCATTAAGATCATAATCAAATCTTATATAAATAGGAATAACATTCTCATGCTTATTCCTAACCATTTCCAGTTTATTATGTCAGCCATGTCCTTCGAGATGCAGAGACCAGATATCCGAACCTGGAAAATTTTGCCTATGCTCTAATCATTGCAAGTAGGAAGCTTCAACACTATTTCCAAGGTCAGTTGGTGGTGGTATATACTGATCAACCATTGAAAAAAGTGTTGCACAGGCCAAAAGTTTCAGCTCGACTCGCTGCATGGGCAATGGAATTGACTAAATTCATCCTAGAACACCACCCCCGAAAGGCAATTAAAGGACAAGCATTGGCCGATTTTGTTGTAGAATGTTCTTTCTCATAACCGGATGTAGGTTCGGTTACAAAGACACAATCGGTGCAAACCTCATGTAATCTCTATGTGGATGGGTCATCAACTTTAGACGTCAATGGAGCAGGGGTTATTCTGATAAGTCCCAAAGGGTTCAAAGTCCAACAAGCCATTTGGTTTCAGTTCAAAGCCACGAATAATGAAGCAGAATATGAGGCAATTTTGGCTGAACTTCGGTTAGCCAGAAGCTTAGAAGTTTATAGGCTGGTTATTTATAGCGATTCACAAATGTTATCAAGCAGATATCTGGAGAATACGAGGCTCGGGGAGCAAGGATGACAAAATACTTGGCCGAGGTAAAAGACAAACTCACTTATTTTAGTTCACACAATTGCCAAGGAATAAATCGGTCAGGCAACACAGTAGCAGATGCTTTGTCCCTGATTGGCAACAACTGAAGTGAGTTCTTTTAACAGTTTAGTATATTTGGAAGTGTTGGAAAGGCCTAGTGTTAAGAAAATGGATGTTTTAGCTTTGGATCGTATGGATTGTTGGCCCATGTCGTATATCTCTTATTTGGTTGATGGGGTTATGCCTTTGGATCACATTTACGCAAGGAAGATCAAACACAGGAGTTCAACCTTCATCCTTATAAATGGAGATCTGAACCGAAGGGCTTTCAGTTTTCCATTGCTCAAGTGTTTGACACCTTTGGAAGCTGAGTATACACTTCGGGAAGTGCATGAAAGAATTTGTGGAGACCATATGGGGGCCAAGTCATTGGCATACAAAATTCTGAGGTAGGGATACTATTGGCCGACCATCTTTTAAGAAGCAAAGGATTTCATCAAAAAATGTCCTAAGTGTCAGCTACATAGTTTTATCCCTCATCAACCTCCCGAAGAGCTATATTCAGTTTTTCCCCAATCCCGTTCGCTATGTGAGGGATTGATATCTTGGGACCACTGCCAAAAGCCAAGGGACAAGTCATTTTTGTGATCGTGGCTATTGACTACATGACCAAGTGGGTAGAAGCAAAATCGTTACAGAAGATCACCGAATAGGAATGTCTCGAGTTTTTTAAAGAAAATATTGTGTATCGGTTTGGCATTTTGAGGGTCTTGGTTTCGGATAATGGCAGATAGTTTGTGGGGTCAAAATTCAAAGCTTTTCTGAAGAAGTTGGGTATTCAAATTAGAAAGACTTCGGTTGCCCACCCTCAGTCAAATGGACAAGTAGAAGTCACCAATCGAACTCTACTTAATGGGATTAAAAGGAGGGTGGATGAATTGAAGGGGTGGTGGCCCGAAGAATTGCTTAGTATTCTATGGGCATATTGGACTACCCTGAGGACGACAACTGGGGATTCACCATTCAGATTGGCCTATGGGACCAATGCATTTATACCTGTCGAGATCGGGTCACCAATACTTCGAGTTAGTCAGTACAAAGAGCTATATAATGATGATGGCCTACGACTGAATTTAGATCTTATGGAAGAAGTTCGGGATTCAGCACTGTTAAGGTTGGATATCTATCAGAAACAAACTGCTCGACACTATAACCAGAAGTTGAAACAAAGAAGGTTCGAGGTTGGAGATTTAGTGCTTTGGGAATTAGAGGCATCTACCCCCAGAACACGCACAAGTTAATGCCAAACTAGGAAGGGACTTATGAAGTAATAAAAGTGTTGAAGCCAGGTACTTACCAGCTTCGAGCAATGGATGGTTCGGAGGTAAAGAATACGTGGCATGCTGGAAGACTTAGGAAATATTATCAGTAAAAGCTATGATATTCTTTCCTTTACCTTTGTAAATTATTTTATTCATCAATAAATAAATATAGAATTTCTTTTCAGAAATTTTTTTACTTCATTTATATTCATATGTTTTTACAAAACTGATCAGATAAGCTTTGAACAAAACCGATCAGAGAAGTTACAAACAACATAACTGATTGAGAAAGTTACAAACAAAAAAAATGATTATAAAAATTACAAGTAAAAAATCCTAAAACGACAAAGTGTTTTGGGCCCCATCTTCGGCTTCAGACTTTTCGTCGTAGGAGTCAAGGACAACGACGTCCAATCCAGCAGTGGCCATCTTCACCCGAACCTTTTCCTTGTAAGCCTCATAGCCTTCAGCAAATTGGGGCATGATCTTATCGGTAAGGGCGGGCGATTCTTCATATTCAAGATAGTGTTCTCCCGTATCAGCAACATCATCTAGATGTGCATATTGGATTCCTTGCCTTCGAGGGTGAGAATGGCATTCTACTGATCCTTGTCTTTCTCTTTCAGAAGTTTCCTCTCCTCGAGGAGTTGTTTGGTGTAGTTTTCGAGACCAACGTACTCCTTTTGAAGTGTATAATGTTGTTTCTTGAGTTCGTTGGTCTGACATTCGGCTTGGGTCACCCTATTTCTTATGTCGGCATTAAGGTCTTTCTCCTTCTTTAGATCTAATTGAAAGTAGTATGCACACAAGCCAATCATGTTTGATGATAAAGCATATACTTTGTAACAATCTTATTCATTTATTAATAAAAAGTATTAATTTATTAAAGGCTTTTAATTATCTACATGATGCTGTTTTATAATATGTGATAAACCCATAGTTTTAAGCAATGCTTTTAGAATAATGATGATCATCATTCTAATGAGATCTAAATTCTTAGAAAGCTTAAAACTAAAATAGTTCCCAATCGTTGGATTACTAAATTGGGGATTAGTAAATCCGGATAGATTGGTACATACGTTGCTTGCTCATTGGATGAGGATGATTGATCTCATGATCATTTGTGTGGAGACACTAAAGCAAGTATGTAGGTGCTTATTAGAGAATAAGTTCAATTTGACGTGGCTCGCTAAGGAATACCTAATGGAGTTTTATTTGCTGTCAATAAAACTCCCGTAATGATAGTAAGACAAGTAATCCTTGGACTTGAGATCATCATAGTATCTTGTGTATGATGAGTTATACTTTGACTTATTCCTTAAGACCCTTAGGGTATATCAAAGGGTATGCTTGGGTATAATAAGTTGTATATGGAGATAATGTATGATCAATAAAGAATCTACCACTTCTAATAAAAGAAGAGAAATGTCCTATGTGATTCGATAAATGACAACCCAGTGAGTCCTTGGCGAGTAGAATGAAATTAGAAAGGAGTTTCTAATTTGCATTATTTGAGTTGTATTTTAAGAGTCGAAATACATATAATTAAATAAAATAAGACTTGACAAAGAATTCCATGTCTTATATTTAATTGGGAAATTGTATGGTGGAAGGATTGAATTGTATGGTAACTATTTACTCAAAGGTTCTTTAATGATTAATGTTGAAATCTATATTATCTGGAAAGTCGTTGATCGCTAGGGAGGCTTATCCCTATTGTAGAATAAATATTATTTATTTAAATAAATTAATTGTTTAATTTATTTATTTAAATAAGATTAGAATTGTTCTAATTGATTTATTCACAACCGGTTTAATATGGAGAACCTAAAGGGTCACACCATAAAAGGAAGAATAATTATTTAAGAAGTTAATGGCATAATCGTAATAATATGTTAAGTATATTTAATTTAATCTATGGTGATAGAATAAATTAAATAGCTTAATATTATTATTTAATATTTTAGAAATATTAAGTATAAATTAATAAGAGGAGTCTTATTAATATTATTACAATTATTATTATTTTAATTTCTAAAGAGTTTTAGGAATTAATTTAATATAAGTACTCTCATTTATTCCTAATTGGATTAGGAAGGAAAATTAGTTAAAGGAGTTTAATTAATTATCCCTAATAAGATTAGGGAGCTTAATTAATTAAAAGAATTTAATTAATTAAATAAAACCCAATTCCTTAATTGTTAAGGTGGGTTGCCCACATCTATAAATAAGAGGAGTCTTATTATGGGTGAGGGGGTTGTTGACTTTTTCAACATACGACATAATTCCAATTTGTTGGAGAGTACGCCCTTTCTATAGAGATAGAAAACTAGGGTTGAGCCAATACCCTTTCTTCTTGAATTCTTATTATTCCTTGGTGGATCACCTCTAGAGGCCAAACACTTGGGTGGCTAATGTTGATCAAAGGAAGGAACCAAACCCGGTGGATTCAAGTTGAACGCGAAAAGGATTGGAGGTGAACTTGTACCTGAGGAAGCTCGGATCTTCAAGGGTATGTTTGTTCTTTATATCTTTTCGTTTAAATTAATAATTGTGCATAAAGGGTGATCCGGGTATATGGTTTGTAAATTTTTAAACTCTGATTTTTACACGCTTTCGCACTTTTTATGCAATTTGATTGCGTTCATGAATATTACAAACCTAACAGTGGCATCAGAGCCAAATCTTTATGCGAATTATTAATTGTTTTAATTTGATATGTATATTGATATGTGTTTAGAACAATTTTATTGGGCATAATTTTGTTGTATAAAATTTATTTAAAAAAAAAAAAAAAGTGTAAAATTTTTTTTGAAAAGTTCAAGTGATACACATGAATTTTTTTTTTTTTAGTGCTGTACGGTTTACATGTTCAAGTTCAAGCGAATCCTGTTATTCTTTTTCTTGTTATTGAATCCGTACGGTTTACATGTTTTTTTTAAGCACCTACATGATTTCCTTTTCTTGGATATTCATGGGCCACGTGTATTGTTTTCAAATAGAGTGAGTTGTAACTTGAAAATGAATCTAACTTGAAAAGGGAATGCACGGATCGGAATATATTATATATATATGATATATGATATATGATATATATATATATATATATATATATATATATATATATTCGGTTTATATATTATATATATATATATATATATATAATGTTTGAGAGTTCTGTCAAGGTTGGATCATGTCACGTAAATACATGTGTGGCAGTGTGGGAAAAGGTATCTACTTTGGCATAATGTTTCGAGATATTGGCGAGCTTTATATATTATATATATATATATATATATATATATATATATATATATATATATATATATACGTAATATATATATATATATATTTAATAATTTTATAATTAAAATAAAATATTTATTTTAATTTTAAAATAAAAGGTTTATTTTAATCTTAAAATAAAAAGATTTATTTTAATTTTAAAATTAGAATTTCATGGTAACTAATTAGAGTTGGAATTGGATTCTATGATAACTAATTGGAGTTGAAATTGGATTTTATTTTTCCTAAAATGAAGGAGTTTATTTATGAATAGGGAAATAAATCCATCTTTCCTTAAATAAAGGAGTTTGTTTAGATATGAAATAAAATTTCATATTATTCAAAATAAAAAAGTTTATTTGTGAATAGGAAAGAGAATCCTAATTTCATTAAATAAAAGAGTTTATTTAAATATGGAATAAGATTTCACATTATTCAAAATAAAGGAGTTTATTTGTGAATAGGAAAGAATATCCGTGTTTCCTTTAATAAAAGTTTTTTTTACATGGAATTGGATTCCATAATTAATTAAAATAAAAGAGTTTATTTTAATTAAAGATTTTTATATATATGGAATTGGATTCCATAATTAATTAAAATAAAGGAGTTTATTTTAATTAAAGATTTTGATTAAAATAAAATAGTTTATTTTATTCAAAATTGGATAAATTAAAATAAAATAGTTTTATTTTGATTTAAATTTGGATTAAAATAAAGGAGTTTATTTTGATTCAAAATAGATTTTATACAAACTAAATTTGTCCATTAAATGATATCAATATATATATTAAATGTTTATTATTCATATGATGAATGTTATTTATTGATGCATATGATAATGTGTATGATAATAAATGGGATTGATTATGGACTATTGACCAATATGATTGGATTTTATTTTAGTTGGATGCATGAATGTATGGGTTTTATTAAATGGGGTCTACGTGACTCGCCTTCTCTAATTTTTCTTAATGTAAATTCTATCTCTCTCCTATGTACTTCCCCTTGACTGCTGATCAAGGTTTCTATTTATTTTAAAATAGTTATGTAATAGGAATAGTTAGAATTAATTTTTGAAGAATTAGAGATCAAGTAGAAAGGAGCGTTTGAAGACCCGTTTGTAATGGAGCCCGGGTTTAAATGTAATAGTTATATTTAAATATTATTTCTTGCACCCCTAGGGTTTGACCTTTTGGTTCACTTGGTGGCTCTAGTGAACCAAACTAGAATAAAAGTCCATAATCAATCCGGGTAGAATATAGTATTCTATATGTGCATGCTTATACTATATATATTATATATTATGCAAACATGCTTCGCATGTTCATTAATATGACGCGTATTTTATATATATATATATATGCAATGCAGCTAAAACAAGATGAGACAAATTAATAACAAACCCTCAATTTTTATATTAAGTCCTAAGCGTTCAAAGATATTTGGAATATCGAACGTTAAGCCTTCAAGCATGATAAAATTAATAGAGTATTAAATATTTAATATGAGTTTGTTGTGTCACCACAAGGCAAGTATTAAGTATTTAAGATGTTAATTTATCACATTTGATGCTTATAAAGAAAATTGAACAATATTGTTTTGTTGTGTCACCACAAGGATGATATTTTTCTTTTTTGAATATATGGAGTGCTAGGTCGGACTTAACTTGGATAATTTTGATTCGGATGTGCCACCACTTGATCAAAATAATCTAAGAGGCAAAAGAAAAGTGTAAGACCCCAACTTATTATTAATGAAATTTAATTTTCTCTATATATTATTTTGAAATAGTAAGGGTTGATTTGATTAATGTGGATAGTTAGGGGTTAAATACGCAAATATTTCAAAATAAGCAAGTGGTTATAAAATATTCATTGTTGTCGGGGAATATTCGTTTGGTCGTGGAATATTCAATGATCGTCAGAATATTAAATGCGACGGTAGCGACCATGTATGGGGCCCCATAACTGAAAGCGATTGGATGAAGAAACGACAAATATAAGTTGGTTAAAAATAACTTGGCGTAGTTATTCATCAATTAAGACTTGTTGGAATACCCTTATGGGTTAAAATACGATGTCGTGTGGTTGCACAAGATGACACCGGTATTACATGATTATTGTTGAATTATTGATCCTTACGTAAGAAGGCCTTTACTCGATAATTTTCACAGTGAATTCTTATTCAATATTTTATTTTATTGATTCAATAATTGCTGCGTTGATATTTTATATTATTGTTGTTCAATAATTGTCACTTTGCACATTATCTCCATTATCGGATCAATAATTCATATTATTTAAATAATATTATTAGATAGCATTATTGGCAATGTCTAGAAAGTTCTCATCGAGGAGAGGTTTGGTCACCTAATTGCTTGGCCAAGATGGGAGAAATCCTTATCTGAAAGCCCCTTCCTGGGAGCATTTGGTTGTCATAATTGTGATTACGTAATATTATTTGTGAATAATTAATTATTGATATGATAAGAAAATATTTATAAATGATGGATTTATTTATTTTATGTGGTTATAATTGAATGATTTAATGTTGAGGTGTTTTATCGGTAATTTTGTTTGAATGGAGGTATTAAAATCAAATCGGTATTTTACGATGTATTATGTGAGTTATAATTTTTAATCCGACCGTTGGATCGTTGTAATTTTTGGATATGTTATACATACATAAGTTGAGTATATGTCCACAAATTTTGAACCGTTAAAAATGAACGAATGATTTGTTATGAATTTTAAGAGGTGGCTGATTCGGAAATTAGGGTTATAATTGATTTTGGTGGAAAATTCTAGAATTGAGTGGGCCCCACTTGTGGTTGGTGAAGAAATGTGCTAAATTTTATTTCAAATGTGGTGGGTGGCAATAGTAGCAGGTAAAGCCATCAGGTAGCAGGTCAAGTCTGCTTCGGCGGGCTAACATTTTTCTATAAATAGAGGGCTAAGTTAGAATTGAAAATCACACCTGAAACAAAGATTTCTCTCTTTCTCTCTCTATATTATTGAGCGTATTTTGTGAGTATTTAGATACTTTGAGAGTTGCTGTTCAGTACAAGTTTCATTCAGCATCACTTCCGACCTTTCCTTCCGAAGTACTAATTCTTTGAGGTAAGGGATATTATTTTTTCCGTAATGATATTATTTCTTCAATATCATTATCTTTGAAATATTGGTTGGAACTTTTATCAAATTTGGAACTTTTTCATGCCTGGGGTTACTATTCATGAGTTACTATTCACGAGTTACTATTCATGAGTTACTATTCACGAAGTTACTATTCACAAGTACTATTCATGAAGCGTGAAGATGTTTTTGTGGAATTTCTATCTTTTGGTGTCTGAGAGTTACTATTCACGATATACGGCCTATTCACGATACTCTGACTATTCAATAGAAAAATAAAATTTCTTCTTTTCGTCCAAAACATCTATTCTGGATACTAGCTCTGATTGTATCCATGTTTTGATCATTCTTGAATTTTACACCACTATGATTATTTTGAGGTATTTTTGAACATGGATAAAACAAAGTACGAATCCTTAATCCTTAATCCTTGTCATTTTGTTTCACTGGATTCGTTTCTTTAAAAATATTTTTCATCATCCTCAGTCTTAAATGATGATATTATTGAATATCTTTGGCCTGTAGTGCAAATGAATGATTCTGAAGAATATCTTTGGCTTTGTGTAGAGCAAAGATGAACAGTGTTGAGATGAACATGACCGACTGATTAATATCTTTGGCATGTAGTGCAAAGATGAACAGTGTTTAAATGAACAAGACCAAACGATGAATATTTTTGGGCCTGGTAGTGCAAAGATGAATATTTATTTCAGATGTTTATGGATTGATGTTACAGGGGATAAAAGATGAGCGATGAACTTTTAAATTCATACATAGAAGATAGTAGTTTGCATTCTCTACTTAACTCTTCTAATGAATTATTACTTCATTGCTTGAATATTGATTTAAAATTTGTTGTCTATTGTATTCTATTAAATTTTTCCCTGTTGAAGACTAACGATAATTTGTTGTATATTATCTTAGTCATAATATTCTTTTACGAGCTAGTTGAATAAAGGAGTTTATTTTAATTAAAGATTTTGATTAAAATAAAATAGTTTATTTTATTCAAAATTGGATAAATTAAAATAAAATAGTTTTATTTTGATTTAAATTTGGATTAAAATAAAGGAGTTTATTTTGATTCAAAAATAGATTTTATACTAACTAAATTTTCCCATTAAATGATATCAATATATATATTAAATGTTTATTATTCATATGATGAATGTTATTTATTGATGCATATGATAATGTGTATGATAATAAATGGGATTGATTATGGACTATTGACCAATATGATTGGATTTTATTTTAGTTGGATGCATGAATGTATGGGTTTTATTAAATGGGGTCTACGTACCTAGTCTTCTCTAATTTTTCTTAATGTAAATTCTATCTCCCTCCTATGTACTTCCCCTTGACTGCTGATCAAGGTTTCTATTTATTTTAAAATAGTTATGTAATAGGAATAGTTAGAATTAATTTTTGAAGAATTAGAGATCAAGTAGAAAGGAGCGTTTGAAGACCCGTTTGTAATGGAGCCCGGGTTTAAATGTAATAGTTATATTTAAATATTATTTCTTGCACCCCTAGGATTTGACCTTTTGGTTCACTTGGTGGCTCTAGTGAACCAAACTAGAATAAAAGTCCATAATCAATCCGGGTAGAATATAGTATTCTATATGTGCATGCTTATACTATATATATTATATATTATGCAAACATGCTTCGCATGTTCATTAATATAACGCGTATTTTATATATATATGTGCGTGCTATGCCGCTAAACAAGATGAGACAAATTAATAACAAACCCTCAATTTTTATATTAAGTCCTAAGCGTTCAAAGATATTTGGAATATCGAACGTCGCCTTTCTAGCATGATAAAATTAATAGAGTATTAAATATTTAATATGAGTTTGTTGTGTCACCACAAGGCAAGTATTAAGTATTTAAGATGTTAATTTATCACATTTGATGCTTATAAAGAAAATTGAACAATATTGTTTTGTTGTGTCACCACAAGGATGATATTTTTCTTTTTGAATATATGGAGTGCTAGGTCGGACTTAACTTGGATAATTTTGATTCGGATGTGCCACCACTTGATCAAAATAATCTAAGAGGCAAAAGAAAAGGAATTGCATAGTTGATGTAATTGACAAAAGTTGTCTACCTATTTATTTATATATAGTTTGTTGTGTCACCACAAGGCTATATACATTTGAAATGGGATCCTTATTCTCACTAGCAAATCTTTAATTAGATTTTGCCGAACTATATAAGTGAGGGTAATATAGTTTGAAGAAAATAGGGGGAGATACCAATTTAAAACAAGACCTAATTTATTTTGGTAATTAATAAAAGAATGTATGTTAAAATGTTATTAATTACAAATTCATTTACAGAATTTTACAAATGTCTAAAAATTACTATCACTGTGAAGCATATTAAATGCTAAATTAATCGAACCGAATTACTCGGATTGGTTTAGGAATTTGAGAATAGTTCTCATAGCTGAAAAGCTATCTTATGTCCTTAATACGCCTATCCCTGCAATGGTTGCAGACAATGCCTCTGAGGAAGACATTGCTACTTTTATAAAGTGGCAAGATGATGCATAGTTGGCTCAATGCATCATGCTCGCATCTATGAGTAACGAGCTTCACACGTCGAGATGAAACTATGGATGCTCTACTATATTCCCGCACATCAAGTAGTTGATGGTGAGGAAAGTAGGGCCGATAGATATCGATATCTAAGGAGCTCTTCCGATCTAGAATGACCAATGACACTACAAAGATGTATAAAAGTCCTTAACATTATCAATTTGATTGATCAATTAGGACAACGAGTTTTTTCATGGATGGAGAGATGAGCCAAGATTTGATCTTGCACTCACTCCCGGACTCCTTTCACAATTGTTGTGAATTTTTCATATGAACAAGCTAGATATCAGCTTCGTTGATTTGCTTAATATGTTGAAAATGATGAGAGTCACTTTCCAACCAAGAAAGACCATGTCTTACTGGTAGGGGCCAAAGGATCTTCTGAAAAGAAGAACGATTCAAAGAAGGTATATAGAAAGGCATAAACAAAGGATAATAAGAACAAAACTGATACGGATAGCAAAGGAGTTTGCTTCCACTGCAATAAGCCTGGACACTGGAAAGAAACTGCGAGAAGCATCTTGCAGAGGCTAACCAAAGAAGCTTAGTGAAGTTTCGGTTACAATACAGTTTTTGTTCATGATTGAAATAAATTTTTCTTTAAGTCAAGGTTCTACTTGGGTATTGGATACCGACTTTGGTTATCATAAATATAGATTTATGAAGGGACCAAGCAGAAGTAGAAAGTTAAACAAAGATAAGTAATCCTATGTGTGGAAAATGAAGCAAAGGTTGCTGCATTAGCTATAGAAACTTATAGTTTAGCACTGCCTACGGGCAAATCTATTAAGTCAATAAGTTGTTATTGTATTCCAATTCTTGTTAGAAACATTATTTCCATTTTATTGTTGGACAATGAAATCTTTGGTATTATTTTAAGAACAATTGTTGTTCTATTTATAATAATAATGTTTTGTATAGAACTGGAATATTACTTAATAAATTTTGTATACTTGACTTACATGAAAAATAATTTTGCATATTGAACAAACTAGTATAAGAAAAGGAGATGATCATTCAAAGAGTTGAATATATGTATTTGCTGAAATACAAGTGTGAATTATTTGAAAGGTTCAAAGAATTCAAAAGTGAAACAAATTGGCAAAGTATTAGGATTCTTTGATCGGATCAAGGAATAAATACTTGTGCAATAAGTTTCTAGATCATCTCAAATGGTTTTCTCATAATGGACACATCTTGATACGCAATAATTGATTGATGTATCTGAATGAAAAATCGTACCTTGTTGGACATGGTGCGGTCCATAATGATTTTACCGACATTCCAGTATCCTTTTGGGATAATGTCCTAGAAATGGCTGCATATCTACGAAAATGGTAACCTTAAAATCCGGCCCCAAGACTCCATAAAAGTTATGGACAGGGAGGATTCCTAATCTTAAGTATGTTAAGATAAGGGGTTGTCCAACTTATGTGAAAAGGTTTCAAAGGATAAACTTGGGACAAAATTTGACATGTACAGATTGTGGGACATCCTAAAGTAAGTTTAGGGTATATGTTCTATAATCCTACTTAGCAAAAGGTGTCTTTTGCGAAACACGCCGCCTTCTAAGATAAAGGTGTTTATCATTAAAAGGGGCTAGTGGGAGGATAATAGATCTTGAAGAGTTCAAGAACCACAAAACACTATAAGTCAAATAAGAGGGACCTATAGATATACCTATTGTACCACAAACCAATCAGAAATCGAATAGTACCAAGATACCTAGGAGGTATGGATTCATCATGGATGATGATGATGAGGTACGATCATAGAAGATGATGATCCATTACATACGATGAGGTATGTGTTGTAGACACTCGTCGAGAAATGGATTGAAGCAAGTTTCTCAAATATGAACATTCGGATGAGGCAATCAAAAGAGTTTGATTTTATCAAAACAAGAATGAACCTAGTGTGTACAAAAGGGTCAAATGGGAGCGTCGTGAAATTTCTAGTATTATATGTTGATATACTACTGATGAGGAATAACATACCAATGCTACAATCAAGAAAGATAAAGTTGTCTAAACAATCCTCCATGAATGATTTGGGAAGAGTATCATTATTGGGGATAAAATCTATATAGATAGATTTAAAAGGATACTCAACTTAACCCAAGGAACGATATTCATTTGATGCTAAAGTCGCTTAGCATGGCAAACTCAAGAGATGTCTCATGTTGATGAGCTATGGAGTGTATCTCTCTTATAGTCCCCACAGACTCTCGAAAAGAGAGATCACATGAGTGACTATCATGTATGCAATTAAATATACGAGACTTGATGTCGATCACCATATTCTCGGAGAAGTTCACTATGAGTCGCTGAAAACATCTTAAAGTTCTTAACCCAAGCACTAAGGATGTGATCATATTCATGGGTCTTAATTAAAACTAGAGGGCTTAACAGACTCAAGTTTTTCGCACGCACTAAGACGACGTAAAAATCCACTTTAAGGTAAAGGGTTACCTCGAATAAGGGTGCAAAGTTGAATTGAAAGGTTCCAAACAAAAAAGAGTTGTTGGTTTAGTGATAAAGACAAAGTATATAGCTATAAATGAAGTCGCAAGTTGATTGTTTGGATTAAAAGTTCATTACGTAACTAGGAATAGTTCCTAAGTCTCATCTTGGATCTAAACATGTGAAAGTAGTATGCACACAAGCCAATCATGTTTGATGATAAAGCATATACTTTGTAATAATCTTATTCATTTATTAATAAAAAGTATTAATTTATTAAAGGCTTTTAATTATCTACATGATGTCGCTTTTTATAATATGTGATAAACCCATAGTTTTAAGCAATGCTTTTAGAATAATGATGATGATCATTCTAATGAGATCTAAATTCTTAGAAAGCTTAAAACTAAAATAGTTCCCAATCATCGATTACTAAATCGGGGATTAGTGAATCCGGATAGATCGGTACATACGCTGCTTTTGCTCATCGATGAGGTGATTGATCTCACGATCATTTGTGTGGAGACACTAAAGCAAGTATGTAGGTGCTTATTAGAGAATAAGTTCATCGAACGTGGCTCGCTAAGGAATACCTAATGGAGTTTTATTTGCACGTCAATAGGAATTCTCAGAGTGATAGTAGTACAAGTAATCCTCGACTCGAGATCATCATAGATCTCGTGTATGATGAGTTATACTTTGACTTATTCCTTAAGACCCTTAGGGTATATCAAAGGGTATGCTTGGGTATAATAAGTCAGACATGGAGATAATGTATGATCAATAAAGAATCTACCACTTCTATTAAAAGAAGAGAAATGTCCTATGTGATTCGATAAATGACAACCCAAAGAGTCCTCGGTTAAGGCGTAATGAAATTAGAAAGGAGTTTCTAATTTGCATTATTTGAGTCAGGCATTTAAGGATCGAAATACATATAATTAAATAAAATAAGACTTGACAAAGAATTCCATGTCTTATATTTAATCGGGACATCAGATGGTGGAAGGATTGAATCAGATTTTAAAATATTTACTCAAAGGTTCTTTTAATGATTAATGTTGAAATCTATATTATCCGGAAAGTCGCTGATCGCTAGGAGGCTTATCCCTATCAGAATAAATATTATTTATTTAAATAAATTAATTGTTTAATTTATTTATTTAAATAAGATTAGAATTGTTCTAATTGATTTATTCACAACCTGCTTAATACGGAGAACCTAAAGGGTCACACCATAAAAGGAAAGAATAATTATTTAAGAAGTTAATGGCATAATCGTAATAATATAGTTATGTATATTTAATTTAATCTATGGTGATAGAATAAATTAAATAGCTTAATATTTATTATTTAATATTTTAGAAATATTAAATATAAATTAATAAGAGGAGTCTTATTAATATTATTACAATTATTATTATTTTAATTTCTAAAAGAGTTTAGGAATTAATTTAATATAAGTACTTTCATTTATTCCTAATCGATTAGGAAAGGAAAATTAGTTAAAGGAGTTTAATTAATTATCCCTAATAAGATTAGGGAGCTTAATTAATTAAAAGAATTTAATTAATTAAATAAAACCCAATTCCTTAATTGTTAAGGTGGGTTGCCCACATCTCTATAATAAGAGGAGTCTTATTATGGGTGAGTGGTTGTCGACTTTTTTTTCAACAACGTACGTATAATTCCAATTTGTTGAGAGAGAGTACGCCTTTTCTATAGAGATAGAAAACTAGGGTTAGCCAACCACCCATTCTTCTCAATTTTCTTCTTCCTCGTGGATCACCTCAGAGGCCAAACACTTGGGTGGCTAACGCCGATCAAAGGAAGGAACCAAACCCTGTGGATTCAAGTTGAACGCGAAAAGGATTGGAGGTGAACTTGCACCGAGAAGAAGCTCGATCTTCAAGGGTATGATTTTTTCTTTTTCTTTTTTCGCTAAATTAATAATTATGCATAAAGGGTGATCCGGTATATGGTTTGTAAAATTTTTTAAACTCGATTTTTACACGCTTCGCACTTTTTTTTGCAATTTGATCAAGGCTTTATGAATATTACAAACCTAATAAAGGCATCGAGCCAAACCTTTATGCTAATTATTAATTGTTTTAATTTGATATGTATATTGATATGTGTTTAGAAATAATTTAATTGGGCATAATTTTATTGTATAAAATTTATTTAAAAAAAAAAAAAAAAAAAAAAAAAAAAAGTTATATTGATTTTTTTTTAAATCGTTGTCAATTTTCAAAAAGTTCGCATATGATCTAAGTTTTTTTTCTTGTTATTGAATCAATATTATTTAATGTTTTTTTAAGCACGTACATATATTTCCTTTTTCGATATTAATGGGCATATGTATTGTTTTTTAATAGAGTATTGTAAAATAAAATGAATTTAACTTGAAAAGGAATTATATATTATTATATATATATATATATATATATATATATATTGATATATATATATATATATATATATATATATATATATATATATATATATATATATATATATATATATATATTTACTATAAGGTTGGATATATATAAATATATATATATATATATAAATATATATATAATATAATATATATATATATATATATATATATATATATATATATATATATATATATATATATATATATATATATATATATATATATATATATATATTATTTATTTTATAATTAAAATAAAAGTTTTATTTTAATTTTAAAATAAAAGGTTTATTTTAATTTAAAATAAAAAGTTTATTTTAATTTTAAAATTAGAATTTCATGCTAACTAATTTAGAGTTGGAATTGATTCCATGATAACTAATTGGAGTTGAAATTGATTTTATTTTTCCTAAAATAAAGGAGTTTATTTATGAATATGAAATAAATCCATCTTTCCTTAAATAAAGGAGTTTATTTAGATATGAAATAAGATTTCATATTATTCAAAATAAAAGAGTTTATTTGTGAATAGAAAGAGAATCCTAATTTCCTTAAATAAAGGAGTTTATTTAAATATGAAATAAGATTTCATATTATTCAAAATAAAGGAGTTTATTTGTGAATAGGAAAGAATATCCGTGTTTCCTTTAATAAAAGTTTTTTTTTTACATGGAATTGATTCCATAATTAATTAAAATAAAAGAGTTTATTTTAATTAAAGTTTTTTTTATTTGGAATTGATTCCATAATTAATTAAAATAAAGGAGTTTATTTTGATTAAAGATTTTGATTAAAATAAAATAGTTTATTTTATTCAAAATTGATAAATTAAAATAAAATAGTTTTATTTTGATTTAAATTTGATTAAAATAAAGGAGTTTATTTTGATTCAAAATTAGATTTTATACTAACTAAATTTGCCCATTAAATGATATCAATATATATATTAAATGTTTATTATTCATAAGATGAATGTTATTTATCGATGCATATGATGATGTGTATGATAATAAATGGGATTGATTATGGACTATCACCAATATGATTGATTTTATTTTAGTCGATGCATGAATGTACGGGTTTTATTAAATGGGGTCTCACAGACTGCCTTCTCTAATTTTTTCTTAATGTAAATTCTATCTCCTCCTATGTATTTCCCTCGATCACGATCAAGGTTTCTATTTATTTTAAATAGTTTTGTAATAGGAATAGTTAGAATTAATTTTGAAAATTAGAGATCAAGGAGCAAGGAGCGCTTTGAAGACCCGCTTGTAATGGAGCCCGGTTTAAATGTAATAGTTATATTTAAATATTATTTCTCGCACCCCTAGGAGTTTGAATTTTTTGGTCACTTGGTGGCTCTAGTGAACCAAACTAGAATAAAAGTCCATAATCAATCCGTAGAATATAGATTCTATATGTGCATGCTTATACTATATATATATATATTATGCAAACATGCTTCGTGATGTTCATTAATACGACGCGCGTTTTTATATATATATATATGCATGCCGCTTAAACAAGATGAGACAAATTAATAACAAACCCCAATTTTTTATATTAAGTCCTAAGCGCTCAAAGATATTTGAATATCGAACGTCGCTTTCTAGCATGATAAAATTAATAGAGTATTAAATATTTAATATGAGTTTGTTGTGTCACCACAAGGCAAGTATTAAGTATTTAAGATGTTAATTTATCACATTTGATGCTTATAAAGAAAATTGAACAATATTGTTTTGTCAGGTCACCACAAGGATGATATTTTTCTTTTTTGAATATATGGAGTGCTAGGTTTGACTTAACTTGGATAATTTTGATTCTGATGTGCCACCACTGATCAAAATAATCTAAGAGGCAAAAGAAAAGGAGTCAGATAGTTGATGTAATTGACAAAAGTTGTCTACCTATTTATTTATATATAGTTTGTTGTGTCACCACAAGGCTATATACATTTGAAATGGGATCCTTATTCTCACTAGCAAATCTTTAATTAGATTTTGCCGAACTATATAAGTGAGGGTAATATAGTTTGAAGAAAATAGTGGGAGATACCAATTTAAAAAACAAGACCTAATTTATTTTGGTAATTAATAAAAGAATGTATGTTAAAATGTTGTTAATTACAAATTCATTTACGTAATTTTACAATGTCTAAAATTACTATCATCATGGGCATATTAGATGCTAAATTAACCGCATCAATTAAACTGGATTGGTTAAGGAATTTGAGAATAGTTCTCATAGTCAAAAGCTATCTTATGTCCTTAATACGCCTATCCCCGCAATGGTTGCGCATAATGCCTCCGAGGAAGAGATCGCTACTTTTAGAAAGTGGCAAGATGATGCACAATTGCTCAACGCATCATGCTCAGATCCACGAGTAACGAGCTTCAAATACAAGATGAAACTATGGATGCTCCTACTATATTCCCGCACATCAAGTAGTCGATGGTGAGGAAAGTAGGACCGATAGATATCGACATCTAAGGAGCTCTTCCGATCTAGAATGGCCAATGGCACTATAAGATGCATAAAAGTCCTTAACATAATCAATTTGATTGATCAATTAGACAACGAAGTTTTGTCATGGATGGAGAGTTGAGCCAAGATTTGATCTTGCACTCACTCCCTGACTCTTTTTTCATTTGTTGTGAATTTTTCATATGAACAAGCTAGATATCGCCTTCACCGATTTGCTTAACATGTTGAAAAATGTCGAGTCACTTTCCAACCAAGAAAAAGACCAAGTCTTACCGGTAGGGGCCAAAGGATCTTCCTAAAAGAAGAACGATTCAAAGAAGGTAAATAGAAAGGCATAAACAAAGGATAATAAGAACAAAACTGATACGGATAAAGAAAGGAGTTTGCTTCCACCGCAATAAGCCCGACACCGGAAAGAAATCATGAAAGCATCTTGCGCAGGCTAACCAAAGAAGCTTAGTGAAGTTTCTACATAATATACAAATTTGTTCATGATTTAAATAAATTTTTCTTTAAGTCAAGGTTCTACTTGGGTATTGATACCGACTTCGTTATCATAAATATAGATTTATGAAGGACCAAGCAGTAAGTAGAAAGCTAAACAAATATAAGTAATCCTATGTGTGGAAAATGAAGCAAAGGTTGCCATATTAGCCATAGAAACTTATAGTTTAGCAATGCCTACACGGCAAATCTATTAAGTCAATAAGTTGTTATCAGATTCCAGCTTGTTAAAATATTATTTCCATTTTATCATTGGACAATGAAATCTTTGGTATTATAATTAAGAACAATTGTTGTTCTATTTATAATAATAATGTTTTGATAGAATCGAATATTACTTAATAAATTTTGTATACTGACTTACATGAAAATAATTTTGCATATTGAACAAATTAGTATAAGAAAAGGAGATGATCATTCAAAGAGTCGAATGTATGTATTTGTTGAATACAAGTGTGAATTATTCAAAAGGTTCAAAGAATTCGTAAGTGAAACAAATTGGCAAAGTATTAAGATTCTTTGATTAGATCAAGGAATAAATACTTGTGCAATAAGTTTCTAGATCATCTCAAATGGTTTTCTCATAATGGACACATCCCGATACGCAATAATAATCGATTGATGTATCCGAAAGGAAAAAATCGTACCTTGTTGGACATGGTGCGGTCCATAATGATTTTACCGACATTCCAAAGATCCTTCTGGGATAATGTCCTAGAAATGGTCGTGACATTCACGAAAAAAGGTAACCTCAAAATCCTACCCAAGACTCCATAAAAGTTATGGATGTGGAGGATTCCTAATCTTAAGTATGTTAAGATAAGGGGTTGTCCAACTTATGTGAAAAGGTTTCAAAGGATAAGCTTGGGACAAGATTTGACAAGTACAGATTTGGGACATCCTAAAGTAAGTTTAGGTATATGTTCTATAATCCTACTTAGCAAAAGGTGTTTGTTATGAAACACGCCGCCTTCTAAGATAAAGGTGTTTATCATCAAAGGGGGCTAGTGGAGGATAATAGATCTTGAAGAGTTCAAGAACCACAAAACACTATAAGTCAAATAAGAGGAACCTATAGATAGACCTATTATACCACCACAACCGAATCAGAACTGAATAGTACCAAAGATACCTAGAGGTATGGATTCATCATGGATGATGATGATGAGGTACACATCATAGAAGATGATGATCCAGCTATATACGATGAGGTAAGTACATACTCGAGAAATGGATCAAGCAAGTTTCTCAAATATGAACATTCGCTTTGATGAGGCAATCAAAAGAGTTTGATTTTATCAAAAATAAGAATGAACCTAGTGTGTACAAAAGGGTCAAGGGAGCATCGTGAAATTTCTAGTATTATATGTTGATATACTACTGATGAGGAATGACATACCAATGCTACAATCAAGAAAGATAAAGTTGTTCAAACATTCCTCCATGAATGATTTGGGAAGAGTATCTTAATTGGGGATAAAATCTATATAGATAGATTTAAAAGGATGCTCGACTTAACCCAAGGAACGATATTCATTTGATGCTAAAGTCGCTTAGCATGGCAAACTCCAAGAGATGTCTCATGTCGATGAGCTATGGAGTGTATCTCTTTAATAGTCCCCACGCACTCTCGAAAAAGAGAGATCATGAGTGACAATCATGTATGCAATGAAATGTACGAGACCGATGTCGATCACCATATTCGGAGAAGTTCACTATGAGTCGCTGAAAACATCTTAAAGTGCTTAACCCAAGACTAAGGATGTGATCATATTCATGGTGGGTCTAAATTAAAACTAGAGGGCTTAATGCACTCAAGTTTTTCGCATGCACTCAAGATGACGTAAAAAAATCCACTTTAAGGTAAAGGGTTACCTTGAACAAGGTGCAAAGAATCGAAAGGTTCCAAACAAAGAAAGAGTTGTCGGTTTAGTGATAAAAGACAAAGTATATAGCTATAAATGAAGTCGCAAGTTGATTGTTTGGATTAAAGTTCATTACGTAACTAGAATAGTTCCTAAGTCTCATCTTCGATCTAAACATGTGTCAGGGCACTTTCATTTGATTATTAGAATCATCGAAAGATGGGAAATCACTATAGAGATAGTGGACTCTCAAGAACAACATTACATATCCATTAACTAAAGCTTATCCAACAAAGCAGGATAATCGCCACTTAGAGAAGAAGAGTATAAGATACCACGATTTATCGGGTTTAGTGCAAGTGGGAGATTGAAAGTAGTATGCACACAAGCCAATCATGTTTGATGATAAAGCATATACTTTGTAAATAATCTTATTCATTTATTAATAAAAAGTATTAATTTATTAAAGGCTTTTAATTATCTACATGATGTCGCTTTTTATAATATGTGATAAACCCATAGTTTTAAGCAATGCTTTTAGAATAATGATGATGATCATTCTAATGAGATCTAAATTTTAGAAAGCTTAAAACTAAAATAGTTCCCAATCATCGATTACTAAATCGGGGATTATTAGTGAATCCTGATAGATTGGTACATACGCTGCTTGCTTCATCGATGAGGATGATTGATCTCATGATCATTTGTGTGGAGACACTAAAGCAAGTATGTAGGTGCTTATTAGAGAATAAGTTCACCGAACGTGGCTCGCTAAGGAATACCTAATGGAGTTTTATTTGCCTCGTCAATAGGAATTCTCAGTAGTGATAGTAGTACAAGTAATCCTTGACTTGAGATCATCATAGTATCTCGTGTATGATGAGTTATACTTTGACTTATTCCTTAAGACCCTTAGGGTATATCAAAGGGTATGCTTGGGTATAATAAGTCAGTATATGGAGATAATGTATGATCAATAAAGAATCTACCACTTCTATTAAAAGAAGAGAAATGTCCTATGTGATTCGATAAATGACAACCCAAAGAGTCCTCGGGTTAAGGCGTAATGAAATTAGAAAGGAGTTTCTAATTTGCATTATTTGAGTCAGGCATTTAAGAGTCGAAATACATATAATTAAATAAAATAAGACTTGACAAGAATTCCACGCCTTATATTTAATCGGGACATCAGATGGTGGAAGGATTGAATTGTAGATTTTAGAATTATTTACTCAAAGGTTCTTTAATGATTAATGTTGAAATCTATATTATCCGGAAAGTCGCTGATCGCTAGGAGGCTTATCCCTATCAGAATAAATATTATTTATTTAAATAAATTAATTGTTTAATTTATTTATTTAAATAAGATTAGAATTGTTCTAATTGATTTATTCACAACCTATTAATACGGAGAACCTAAAGGGTCACACCATAAAAGGAAGAATAATTATTTAAGAAGTTAATGGCATAATCGTAATAATATAATATATATATTTAATTTAATCTATGGTGATAGAATAAATTAAATAGCTTAATATTTATTATTTAATATTTTAGAAATATTAAATATAAATTAATAAGAGGAGTCTTATTAATATTATTACAATTATTATTATTTTAATTTCTAAAAGAGTTTAGGAATTAATTTAATATAAGTACTTTCATTTATTCCTAATTGATTAGAAGGAAAATTAGTTAAAGGAGTTTAATTAATTATCCCTAATAAGATTAGGGAGCTTAATTAATTAAAAGAATTTAATTAATTAAATAAAACCCAATTCCTTAATTGTTAAGGTGGGTTGCCCACATCTATAAATAAGAGGAGTCTTATTATGGGTGAGGGGGTTGTCGATTTTTTCAACATACGTAATAATTCCAATTTGTTGGAGAGACGCCTTTTCTATGAGAGAGAAAAACTAGGGGTTTAGCCAATACCCCCCTTCTTCTTGAATTTTATTCTTCCTCGTGGATCACCCCTGTAGGCCAAACACTCGGGTGGCTAACGCCGATCAAAGGAAGGAACCAAACCCGGTGGATTCAAGTCGAACGCGAAAAGGATTTGAGGTGAACTTGTACCGAGGAAGCTCGATCTTCAAGGGTATGATTTTATTCTTTTTTTTTTTTAATTAATAATTGTGCATAAAGGGTGATCCGTATATGGTTTGTAAAATTTTAAACTCGATTTTACACGCTTCCGCACTTTTTTATGCAATTTGATCATGGCTTTCTGAATATTACAAACCTAATAAAGGCATCGTGAGCCAAACCTTTATGCTAATTATTAATTGTTTTAATTTGATATGTATATTGATATGTGTTTAGAACAATTTAATTGGGCATAATTTTATTAGATAAAATTTAAAAAAAAAAAAAAAAAAAAAAAAAAAAAAAAAAAAAAATACATAATTTTTTTTTTAAAAAAAATTTTTAAAAAGTTCAAAATAATTTTTTTTTCTTGTTAATTGAATCATTTTATGTTTATTTTAAAGCAAAAAATGTTTCACCTTTTTTAATATTTTAAAAAATAGCTTTTTTTTAATAATGTTTCATGTAACTTGAAAATTAATTTTAAAAGAACAATATATATATATATATATATATATATATATATATATATATATATATATATATATATATATATATATATATATATATATATATATATATATATATATATATATATATATATATATATATATATATATATATATATATATATTATATATATATATATATATATATATATATAATATTTATATATATATATATATATATATATATATATATATATATATATATATATATATATATATATATATATTTATATATATATATATATATATAATAAATTTTATAATTAAAATAAAAAGTTTATTTTAATTTTAAAATAAAAGGTTTATTTTAATATTAAAATAAAAAGTTTTTATTTTAATTTTAAAATTAAATTTCATGCTAACTAATTAGAGTTGGAATTGATTCCATGATAACTAATTGAGTTGAAATTGATTTTATTTTTCCTAAAATAAAGGAGTTTATTTATGAATAGGAAATAAATCCATCTTTCCTTAAATAAAGGAGTTTATTTAGATATGAAATAAGATTTCATATTATTCAAAATAAAAAGAGTTTATTTGTGAATAGAAAGAGAATCCTAATTTCCTTAAATAAAGGAGTTTATTTAAATATGAAATAAGATTTCATATTATTCAAAATAAAGGAGTTTATTTGTGAATAGAAAGAATATCCGTGTTTCCTTTAATAAAAGATTTTTTTATTTACATGAATCGATTCCATAATTAATTAAAATAAAAGAGTTTATTTTAATTAAAGATTTTTTTTATATATATGAATTGATTCCATAATTAATTAAAATAAAGGAGTTTATTTTGATTAAAGATTTTGATTAAAATAAAATAGTTTATTTTATTCAAAATTGATAAATTAAAATAAAATAGTTTTATTTTGATTTAAATTTGGATTAAAATAAAGGAGTTTATTTTGATTCAAAATTAGATTTTATACTAACTAAATTTGCCCATTAAATGATATCAATATATATATTAAATGTTTATTATTATAGATGAATGTTATTTATCGATGCATATGATGATGTGTATGATAATAAATGGGATTGATTATGGACTATCGACCAATGCGATTGATTTTATTTTAGTTGATGCACGAATGTATGGGTTTTATTAAATGGGGTCTCACAGACTGCCTTCTCTAATTTTTTCTAATGTAAATTCTATCTCCTCCTATGTATTCCCTCGATCACGATCAAGGTTTCTATTTATTTTAAATAGTTTTGTAATAGGAATAGTTAGAATTAATTTTGAAAATTAGAGATCAAGGAGCAAGGAGCGCCAAGAAGACCCGCTTGTAATGGAGCCCGTTTTAAATGTAATAGTTATATTTAAATATTATTTCTCGCACCCCTAGGGAGCTCAATTTTTGTTCACTTGGTGGCTCTAGTGAACCAAACTAGAATAAAAGTCCATAATCAATCCGTAGAATATAGTATTCTATATGTGCATGCTTATACTATATATATATATATTATGCAAACATGCTTCGTATGTTCATTAATACGACGACGCGATTTATATATATATATGTATATGCTGCTTAAACAAGATGAGACAAATTAATAACAAACCCCTCAATTTTTATATTAAGTCCTAAGCGCTCAAAGATATTTGAATATCGAACGTCGCTTTCTAGCATGATAAAATTAATAGAGTATTAAATATTTAATATGAGTTTGTTGTGTCACCACAAGGCAAGTATTAAGTATTTAAGATGTTAATTTATCACATTTGATGCTTATAAAGAAAATTGAACAATATTGTTTTGTCAGGTCACCACAAGGATGATATTTTTTTTTTGAATATATGGAGTGCTAGGTTTGACTTAACTTGATAATTTTGATTCGATGTGCCACCACTGATCAAAATAATCTAAGAGGCAAAAGAAAAGGAGTCAGATAGTTGATGTAATCGACAAAAGTTGTTCACCTATTTATTTATATATAGTTTGTCAGGTCACCACAAGGCTATATACATTTGAAATGGGATCCTTATTCTCACTAGCAAATCTTTAATTAGATTTTGCCAAACTATATAAGTGAGGGTAATATAGTTTGAAGAAAATAGTGGGAGATACCAATTTAAAACAAGACCTAATTTATTTTGGTAATTAATAAAAGAATGTATGTTAAAATGTTGTTAATTACAAATTCATTTACGTAATTTTACAATGTCTAAAATTACTATCATCACAAGCATATTAGATGCTAAATTAACCGCATCAATTAAACTGGATTGGTTAAGGAATTTGAGAATAGTTCTCATAGTCAAAAAGCTATCTTATGTCCTTAATACGCCTATCCCTCGCAATGGTTGCGCATAATGCCTCCGAGGAAGAGATTGCTACTTTTAGAAAGTGGCAAGATGATGCACAACTGCTCAATGCATCATGCTCGATCCACGAGTAACGAGCTTCAAATACAAGATGAAACTATGGATGCTCCTACTATATTCCCCGCACATCAAGTAGTTGATGGTGAGGAAAGTAGGACCGATAGATATCGACATCTAAGGAGCTCTTCCGATCTAGAATGGCCAATGGCACTATAAGATGCATAAAAAGTTCTTAACATAATCAATTTGATTGATCAATTAGACAACGAAGTTTTGTCATGGATGGAGAGTTGAGCCAAGATTTGATCTCGCACTCACTCCCTAATTCTTTCACAATTGTTGTGAATTTTCATATATGAACAAGCTAGATATCGCCTTCACCGATTTGCTTAACATATTGAAAATGTGAGAGAGTCACTTTCAAACCAAGAAAGACCAAGTCTTACCGGTAGGGGCCAAAGGATCTTCCTCAAAAGAAGAACGATTCAAAGAAGGTAAATAGAAAGGCATAAACAAAGGATAATAAGAACAAAACTGATACGGATAAAGAAAGGAGTTTGCTTCCACCGCAATAAGCCCGACACCGAAAGAAATCATGAGAAGCATCTTGCAGAGGCTAACCAAAGAAGCTTAGTGAAGTTTTGCCATAATACAAATTTGTTCATGATTTAAATAAATTTTTCTTTAAGTCAAGGTTCTACTGGGTATTGATACCGACTTTGGTTATCATAAATATAGATTTATGAAGGACCAAGCGTAAGTAGAAAGCTAAACAAATATAAGTAATCCTATGTGTGGAAAATGAAGCAAAGGTTGCCATATTAGCCATAGAAACTTATAGTTTAGCAATGCCTACGGCAAATCTATTAAGTCAATAAGTTGTTATTGTATTCCAGCTCTTGTTAAAATATTATTTCCATTTTATCATTGGACAATGAAATCTTTGGTATTATAATTAAGAACAATTGTTGTTCTATTTATAATAATAATGTTTTGTATAGAACCGAATATTACTTAATAAATTTTGTATACTGACTTTACATGAAAATAATTTTGCATATTGAACAAATTAGTATAAGAAAAGGAGATGATCATTCAAAGAGTCAATGTGTGTATTTGTTGAATACAAGTGTGAATTATTCAAAGGTTCAAAGAATTCGTAAGTGAAACAAATTGGCAAAAAGTATTAAGATTCTTTGATTAGATCAAGGAATAAATACTTGTGCAATAAGTTTCTAGATCATCTCAAATGGTTTTCTCATAATGGACACATCCCGATACGCAATAATTGATTGATGTATCCGAATGAAAAATCGCACTTGTTGGACATGGTGCGTCCATAATGATTTTACCGACATTCCAAAGATCCTTCTGGGGTCATGTCCTAGAAATGGTCGACATTCTACGAAAAAAGGTAACCTCAAAATCCACCCCAAGACTCCATAAAAGTTATGGATGTGGAGGATTCCTAATCTTAAGTATGTTAAGATAAGGGGTTGTCCAACTTATGTGAAAAGGTTTCAAAGGATAAGTTTGGGACAAGATTTGACAAGTACAGATTTGTGGGACATCCTAAAGTAAGTTTAGGTATATGTTCTATAATCCTACTTAGCAAAAGGTGTTTGTTATGAACACGCCGCTTTCTAAGATAAAGGTGTTTATCATCAAAAGGGCTAGTGGAGGATAATAGATCTTGAAGAGTTCAAGAACCACAAAACACTATAAGTCAAATAAGAGGAACTCAGATATAACCTATTGTACCACAAACCAATCAGAAATCGAATAGTACCAAGATACCTAGAGGTATGGATTCATCATGATGATGATGATGAGGTACATCATAAGATGATGATGATCCAGCTATGATGATCCAAGTTACATATACACTCGTAGAAATGGATCAAGCAAGTTTCTCAAATATGGAACATTCGCTTTGATGAGGCAATCAAAAGAGTTTGATTTTCAAAAAAATAAGAATGAACCTAGTGTGTACAAAAGGGTCAAGGGGAGCATCGTGAAATTTCTAAGTATTATATGTTGATATACTACTGATGAGGAATGACATACCAATGCTACAATCAAGAAAGATAAAGTTGTCTAAACATTCCTCCATGAATGATTCGGGAAGAGTATCTTAATCGGGGGATAAAATCTATATAGATAGATTTAAGAGGATGCTCGACTTAACCCAAGGAACGATATTCATTTGATGCTAAAGTCGCTTAGCATGGCAAACTCCAAGAGATGTCTCATGTCGATGAGCTATGGAGTGTATCTCTCTTAATAGTCCCCACGACTCCTCGAAAAGAGAGGTCGCATGAGTGACAATCATGTATGCAATGAAATATACGAGACCGATGATGTCGATCACCATATTCTGGAGAAGTTCACTATGAGTCGCTGAAAAAACATCTTAAAGTGCTTAACCCAAGACTAAGGATGTGATCATATTCATGGTGGGTCTAAATTAAAACTAGAGGGCTTAATGCACTCAAGTTTTTCGCATGCACTCAAGATGACGTAAAATCCACTTTAAGGTAAAGCGTTACCTTGAATAAAGGTGCAAAGGAATTGAAAGGTTCCAAACAAAGAAAGAGTTGTCGGTTTAGTGATAAAGACAAAGTATATAGCTATAAATGAAGTCGCAAGTTGATTGTTTGGATTAAAAGTTCATTACGTAACTAGAATAGTTCCTAAGTCTCATCTTGGATCTAAACATGTGTCAGGGCACTTTCATTTGATTATTAGAATCATCGAAAGATGGGAAATCACTATAGAGATAGTGGACTCTCAAGAACAACATTACATATCCATTAACTAAAGCTTATCCAACAAAGCAGGATAATCGCCACTTAGAGAAGAAGAGTATAAGATACCACGACGATCGGGCTTTAGTGCAAAGTGGGAGATTGAAAGTAGTATGCACACAAGCCAATCATGTTTGATGATAAAGCATATACTTTGTAACAATCTTATTCATTTATTAATAAAAAGTATTAATTTATTAAAGGCTTTTAATTATCTACATGATGTCGCTTTTATAATATGTGATAAACCCATAGTTTTAAGCAATGCTTTTAGAATAATGATGATGATCATTCTAATGAGATCTAAATTCTTAGAAAGCTTAAAACTAAAATAGTTCCCAATCATTGATTACTAAATCGGGATTAGTGAATCCGATAGATCGGTACATACGCTGCTTTGCTCATCGATGAGGATGATTGATCTCACGATCATTTGTGTGGAGACACTAAAGCAAGTACGTAGGTGCTTATTAGAGAATAAGTTCATCGAACGCGGCTCGCTAAGGAATACCTAATGGAGTTTTATTTGCTCATCAATAGGAATTCCTCAGTAGTGATAGTAGACAAGTAATCCTTGACTCGAGATCATCATAGTATCTTCGTGTATGATGAGTTATACTTTGACTTATTCCTTAAGACCCTTAGGGTATATCAAAGGGTATGCTTGGGTATAATAAGTCAGATATGGAGATAATGTATGATCAATAAAGAATCTACCACTTCTAATAAAAGAAGAGAAATGTCCTATGTGATTCGATAAAATGACAACCCAAAGAGTCCTCGGGTTAAGGCGTAAATGAAATTAGAAAGGAGTTTCTAATTTGCATTATTTGAGTCAGTGCATTTAAGGATCGAAATACATATAATTAAATAAAATAAGACTTGACAAAGAATTCCATGCCTTATATTTAATCGGGACATCAGATGGTGGAAGGATTGAATCAGATTTTAAATATTTACTCAAAGGTTCTTTAATGATTAATGTTGAAATCTATATTATCCGGAAAGTCGCTGATCGCTAGGAGGCTTATCCCTATCAGAGAATAAATATTATTTATTTAAATAAATTAATTGTTTAATTTATTTATTTAAATAAGATTAGAATTGTTCTAATTGATTTATTCACAACCTATTTAATATGGAGAACCTAAAGGGTCACACCATAAAAGGAAGAATAATTATTTAAGAAGTTAATGGCATAATCGTAATAATATAAAGTATATATTTAATTTAATCTATGGTGATAGAATAAATTAAATAGCTTAATATTTATTATTTAATATTTTAGAAATATTAAATATAAATTAATAAGAGGAGTCTTATTAATATTATTACAATTATTATTATTTTTTAATTTCTAAAAGAGTTTAGGAATTAATTTAATATAAGTACTTTCATTTTATTCCTAATTGATTAGGAAGGAAAATTAGTTAAAGGAGTTTAATTAATTATCCCTAATAAGATTAGGGGAGCTTAATTAATTAAAAGAATTTAATTAATTAAATAAAACCCAATTCCTTAATTGTTAAGGTGGGTTGCCCACATCTATAAATAAGAGGAGTCTTATTATGGGTGGTGGGGGTTGTTGATTTTTTCAACATACGTACATAATTCCAATTTGTTGGAGAGTACGCCTTTTCTATGTAGATAGAAAAACTAGGGTTTGAGCCAAACACCCATCTTCTTGAATTTTCTTCTTCCTCGTGGATCACCTCTGAGGCCAAACATTTGGGTGGCTAACGCCGATCAAAGGAAGGAACCAAACCCGTGGATTCAAGTCGAACGCGAAAAGGATTTGAGGTGAACTTGTACCGAGGAAGCTCGATCTTCAAGGGTATGATTTTATTCTTTATCTTTTCGCTTAATTAATAATTGTGCATAAAGGGTGATCCGTATATGGTTTGTAAAATTTTTAAACTCGATTTTTACACGCTTCCGCACTTTTTTTGCAATTTGATCATGTTTCATGAATATTACAAACCTAATAAAGGGCATCGAGCCAAACCTTTATGCTAATTATTAATTGTTTTAATTTGATATGTATATTGATATGTGTTTAGAAATAATTTAATTGGGCATAATTTTATTGATATAATTTATGAAAAGGGAATGCATTATGATATATATATATATATATATATATGATATATGATATATATATATATATATATATATATATATATATATATATATATATATATATATATATATATATATATATATATATATATATATATATATATTTATATATATATATATATATATATATATATATATATATATAAATATATATATATATATTTATATATATATATATATATATATATATATATATATATATATATATATATATATATATATATATATATATATATATATATATAATAATTTTATAATTAAAATAAAATATTTATTTTATTTTTAAAATAAAAAAAGTTTATTTTAATTTTAAAATAAAAAGGTTTATTTTAATTTTAAAATTAAATTTCATGCTAACTAATTTCAGAGTTGAAGTTGGAATGATTCCATGATAACTAATTGAGTTGAAATTGATTTTATTTTTCCTAAAATAAAGGAGTTTATTTATGAATAGGAAATAAATCCATCTTTCCTTAAATAAAGGAGTTTATTTAGATATGAAATAAGATTTCATATTATTCAAAATAAAAGAGTTTATTTGTGAATAGAAAGAGAATCCTAATTTCCTTAAATAAAGGAGTTTATTTAAATATGAAATAAGATTTCATATTATTCAAAATAAAGGAGTTTATTTGTGAATAGGAAAAAGAATATCCGTGTTTCTTTAATAAAAGTTTTTTTTTACATGGAATTGATTCCATAATTAATTAAAATAAAAGAGTTTATTTTAATTAAAGATTTTTTTAATTATATATATGGAATTGATTCCATAATTAATTAAAATAAAGGAGTTTATTTTGATTAAAGATTTTGATTAAAATAAAATAGTTTATTTTATTCAAAATTGATAAATTAAAATAAAATAGTTTTATTTTGATTTAAATTTGATTAAAATAAAGGAGTTTATTTTGATTCAAAATAGATTTTATACTAACTAAATTTGCCCATTAAATGATATCAATATATATATTAAATGTTTATTATTCATAAGATGAATGTTATTTATCGATGCATATGATGATGTGTATGATAATAAATGGGATTGATTATGGACTATCAATTAATGTGATCGATTTTATTTTAGTTGATGCATGAATGTATGGGTTTTATTAAATGGGGTCTCACAGACTGCCTTCTCTAATTTTTTTCTTAATGTAAATTCTATCTCCTCCTATGTGCATTTCCTCGATCACGATCAAGGTTTCTATTTATTTTAAATAGTTTTGTAATAGGAATAGTTAGAATTAATTTTGAAGAATTAGAGATCAAGGAGCAAGGAGCGCTTGAAGACCCGCTTGTAATGGAGCCCGTTTAAATGTAATAGTTATATTTAAATATTATTTCTCACCCTAGGAGCTCAATTTTGGTTCACTTGGTGGCTCTAGTGAACCAAACTAGAATAAAAGTCCATAATCAATCCGTAGAATATAGTATTCTATATGCATGCATGCTTATACTATATATATATATATTATGCAAACATGCTTCGATGTTCATTAATACGACGCGTATTTTATATATATATATATGCGCTGCGCTAAACAAGATGAGACAAATTAATAACAAACCCCTCAATTTTTATATTAAGTCCTAAGCGCTCAAAGATATTTGAATATCGAACGTCGCTTTCTAGCATGATAAAATTAATAGAGTATTAAATATTTAATATGAGTTTGTTGTGTCACCACAAGGCAAGTATTAAGTATTTAAGATGTTAATTTATCACATTTGATGCTTATAAAGAAAATTGAACAATATTGTTTTGTCAGGTCACCACAAGGATGATATTTTTCTTTTTTGAATATATGGAGTGCTAGGTCGGACTTAACTTGATAATTTTGATTCTGATGTGCCACCACTGATCAAAATAATCTAAGAGGCAAAAAGAAAGGAGTCAGATAGTTGATGTAATTGACAAAAGTTGTTCACCTATTTATTTATATATAGTTTGTTGTGGTCACCACAAGGCTATATACATTTGAAATGGGATCCTTATTCTCACTAGCAAATCTTTAATTAGATTTTGCCGAACTATATAAGTGAGGGTAATATAGTTTGAAGAAAATAGTGGAGATACCAATTTAAAACAAGACCT
Source organism: Panax quinquefolius (assembly GCA_020205615.1). NCBI lineage: Eukaryota > Viridiplantae > Streptophyta > Magnoliopsida > Apiales > Araliaceae > Panax > Panax quinquefolius. The sequence goes on from CM035168.1 coordinate 26,351,965, forward strand.
AATTTATTTTGGTAATTAATAAAAGAATGTATGTTAAAATGTTGTTAATTACAAATTCATTTACGTAATTTTACAAATGTCTAAAATTACTATCATCACGAAGCATATTAGATGCTAAATTAACCGCATCAATTAAACTGGATTGGTTAAGGAATTTGAGAATAGTTCTCATAGTCGAAAAGCTATCTTATGTCCTTAATACGCCTATCCTCGCAATGGTTGCGCATAATGCCTCCGAGGAAGAGATTGCTACTTTTAGAAAGTGGCAAGATGATGCACAGTTGGCTCAATGCATCATGCTCGCATCCACGAGTAACGAGCTTCAAATACAAGATGAAACTATGGATGCTCCTACTATATTCCCGCACATCAAGTAGTCGATGGTGAGGAAAGTAGGACCGATAGATATCGACATCTAAGGAGCTCTTCCGATCTAGAATGGCCAATGACACTATAAGATGTATAAAAAAGTCCTTAACATAATCAATTTGATTGATCAATTAGACAACGAAGTTTTGTCATGGATGGAGAGTTGAGCCAAGATTTGATCTTGCACTCACTCCCTAACTCTTTCACAATTGTTGTGAATTTTCATATGAACAAGCTAGATATCGCCTCACCGATTTGCTTAACATATTGAAAAATGTTGAGAGTCACTTTCCAACCAAGAAAGACCAAGTCTTACCGGTAGGGGCCAAAGGATCTTCTGAAAAGAAGAACGATTCAAAGAAGGTAAATAGAAAGGCATAAACAAAGGATAATAAGAACAAAACTGATACGGATAGCAAAGGAGTTTGCTTCCACTGCAATAAGCCTGGACACTGGAAAGAAACTGATGAGAAGCATCTTGCAGAGGCTAACCAAAGAAGCTTAGTGAAGTTTCTACATAATACAAATTTGTTCATGATTTAAAATAAATTTTTCTTTAAGTCAAGGTTCTACTTGGGTATTGATACCGACTTTGGTTATCATAAATAAATATAGATTTATGAAGGACCAAGCAGTAAGTAGAAAGTTAAACAAATATAAGTAATCCTATGTGTGGGAAATGAAGCAAAGGTTGCCATATTAGCCATAGAAACTTATAGTTTAGCAATGCTTACGGCAAATCTATTAAGTCAATAAGTTGTTATCAGATTCCAATTCTTGTTAAAATATTATTTCCATTTTATCATTGGACAATGAAATCTTTGGTATTATAATTAAGAACAATTGTTGTTCTATTTATAATAATAATGTTTTGTATAGAACCGAATATTACTTAATAAATTTTGTATACTGACTTACATGAAAATAATTTTGCATATATTGAACAAACTAGTATAAGAAAAGGAGATGATCATTCAAAGAGTCAATGTGTGTATTTGTTGAATACAAGTGTGAATTATTCAAAAGGTTCAAAGAATTCAAAAGTGAAACAAATTGACAAAGTATTAAGATTCTTTGATTAGATCAAGGAATAAATACTTGTGCAATAAGTTTCTAGATCATCTCAAATGGTTTTCATAATGGACACATCCCGATACGCAATAATTGATTGATGTATCTCGAATGAAAATCGCACCTTGTTGGACATGGTGCGGTCCATAATGATTTTACCGACATTCCAAAGATCCTTCTGGGATCATGTCCTAGAAATGGTCGATATTCACGAAAAAGGTAACCTCAAAATCCTACCCCAAGACTCCATAAAAGTTATGGATGGAGGATTCCTAATCTTAAGTATGTTAAGATAAGGGGTTGTCCAACTTATGTGAAAAGGTTTCAAAGGATAAGCTTGGGACAAGATTTGACAAGTACATTTGTGGGACATCCTAAAGTAAGTTTAGGGTATATGTTCTATAATCCTACTTAGCAAAAGGTGTTTGTTATGAAACACGCCTTTCTAAGATAAAGGTGTTTATCATTAAAAGGGCTAGTGGGAGGATAATAGATCTTGAAGAGTTCAAGAACCACAAAACACTATAAGTCAAATAAGAGGAACTATAGATAGACCTATTATACCACAAATCAATCAGAAATCGAATAGTACCAAGATACCTAGAGGTATGGATTCATCATGGATGATGATGATGAGGTACATCATCATAGAAGATGATGATCCAGCTTACATACGATGAGGTAAGTGTTGTAGACACTCGAGAAATGGATCAAGCAAGTTTCAAATATGGAACATTCGCTTTGATGAGGCAATCAAAAGAGTTTGATTTTATCAAAATAAGAATGAACCTAGTGTGTACAAAAGGGTCAAGTGGAGCATCGTGAAATTTCTAGTATTATATGTTGATATACTACTGATATGGGAATGACATACCAATGCTACAATCAAGAAAGATAAAGTTGTCTAAACATTCCTCCATGAATGATTTGGGAAGAGTATCTTAATCGGGGATAAAATCTATATAGATAGATTTAAGAGGATGCTCAACTTAACCCAAGGAACGATATTCATTTGATGCTAAAGTCGCTTAGCATGGCAAACTCCAAGAGATGTCTCATGTCGATGAGCTATGGAGTGTATCTCTTTAATAGTCCCCACGCACTCTCGAAAAGAGAGATCGCATGAGTGACAATCATGTATGCAATGAAATATACGAGACCGATGTCGATCACCATATTCGGAGAAGTTCACTATGAGTCGCTGAAAACATCTTAAAGTGCTTAACCCAAGACTAAGGATGTGATCATATTCATGGTGGGTCTAAATTAAAACTAGAGGGCTTAATGACTCAAGTTTTTTTCGCATGCACTCAAGACGACAGTAAAAATCCACTTTAAGGTAAAGCGTTACCTCGAACAAAGGTGCAAAGTTGAATCGAAAGGTTCCAAACAAAGAAAGAGTTGTTGGTTTAGTGATAAAGACAAAGTATATAGCTATAAATGAAGTCGCAAGTTGATTGTTTGATTAAAAGTTCATTACGTAACTAGAATAGTTCCTAAGTCTCATCTTCGATCTAAACATGTGTCAGGGCACTTTCATTTGATTATTAGAATCATCGAAAGATGGGAAATCACTATAGAGATAGTGGACTCTCATGAACAACATTATTATATCCATTAACTAAAGCTTATCCAACAAAGGATAATCGCCACTTAGAGAAGAAGAGTATAAGATACAACGACGATCGGCTTTAGTGCAAGTGGGAGATCGAAAGTAGTATGCACACAAGCCAATCATGTTTGATGATAAAGCATATACTTTGTAACAATCTTATTCATTTATTAATAAAAAGTATTAATTTATTAAAGGCTTTTAATTATCTACATGATGTCGCTTTTATAATATGTGATAAACCCATAGTTTTAAGCAATGCTTTTAGAATAATGATGATGATCATTCTAATGAGATCTAAATTCTTAGAAAGCTTAAAACTAAAATAGTTCCCAATCATCGATTACTAAATCGGGGATTAGTGAATCCGATAGATCGGTACATACGCTGCTTGCTCATCGATGAGGATGATTGATCTCACGATCATTTGTGTGGAGACACTAAAGCAAGTATGTAGGTGCTTATTAGAGAATAAGTTCATCGAACGCGGCTCGCTAAGGAATACCTAATGGAGTTTTATTTGCCTCAATAATAGGAATTCTCAGAGTGATAGTAGTACAAGTAATCCTTGACTCGAGATCATCATAAGATCTCGTGTATGATGAGTTATACTTTGACTTATTCCTTAAGACCCTTAGGTATATCAAAGGGTATGCTTGGGTATAATAAGTCAGACATGGAGATAATGTATGATCAATAAAGAATCTACCACTTCTAATAAAAGAAGAGAAATGTCCTATGTGATTCGATAAATGACAACCCAAAGAGTCCTCGGGTTAAGATGTAATGAAATTAGAAAGGAGTTTCTAATTTGCATTATTTGAGTCAGTGCATTTAAGGATCGAAATACATATAATTAAATAAAATAAGACTTGACAAAGAATTCCATGTCTTATATTTAATCGGGACATCAGATGGTGGAAGGATTGAATCAGTACTAAGAACTATTTACTCAAAGGTTCTTTAATGATTAATGTTGAAATCTATATTATCCGGAAAGTCGCTGATCGCTAGGAGGCTTATCCCTATTGTAGAATAAATATTATTTATTTAAATAAATTAATTGTTTAATTTATTTATTTAAATAAGATTAGAATTGTTCTAATTGATTTATTCACAACCTGCTTAATATGGAGAACCTAAAGGGTCACACCATAAAAGGAAGAATAATTATTTAAGAAGTTAATGGCATAATCGTAATAATATAAATATATATATTTAATTTAATCTATGGTGATAGAATAAATTAAATAGCTTAATATTTATTATTTAATATTTTAGAAATATTAAATATAAATTAATAAGAGGAGTCTTATTAATATTATTACAATTATTATTATTTTAATTTCTAAAAGAGTTTAGGAATTAATTTAATATAAGTACTTCATTTATTCCTAATCGATTAGGAAGGAAAATTAGTTAAAGGAGTTTAATTAATTATCCCTAATAAGATTAGGGAGCTTAATTAATTAAAAGAATTTAATTAATTAAATAAAACCCAATTCCTTAATTGTTAAGGTGGGTTGCCCACATCTATAAATAAGAGGAGTCTTATTACGGGTGAGGGGTTGTCGACTTTTTCAACATACGTAATAATTCCAATTTGTTGGAGAGTACGCTTTTCTATAGAGATAGAAAAACTAGGGTTAGCCAAACACCCATCTTCTTGAATTTTATTCTTCCTCGTGGATCACCCTGTGAGGCCAAACATATGGGTGGCTAACGCCGATCAAAGGAAGGAACCAAACCCGTGGATTCAAGTCGAACGCGAAAAGGATTGAGGTGAACTTGTACCGAGGAAGCTCGATCTTCAAGGGTATGATTTATTCTTTATTTAAATTTTCGCTTAATTTAATTATTAATGCATAAAGGGTGATCCGCATATGGTTTGTAAAATTTAAAAACTCGATTTTTTCACGCTCGCATGTTTTTTTAATGCAATTTGATCAACTCGACTTTTTACATGAATATTACAAACCTAACAAGCTCGCTTTCTTCGCTTTAAGTCAAAATCAATACGACTCTCAAACCCACAACTCTTAATCACTCTATCTCACGTGTTGACATTGAAAACCAACGTATTCAAGTCTCACGGTAACTTTAACCTCTAATCCTAATTCAACGCTTTCGACGCTTAACGCCTAATTACGTAAAATTCGCCATAACTTCGCATTAGGGTTCTCTAAGCCAAATCACATGGAATACTCCATGGATTTCATATCTACATCCTAACCAAACAAGATGCAAATATTAACGATTGATGGAGTTCAATCGCTTATAAACGATCAATCTCAACAAACAATATTTTCATGGTTCAAAATCTGATTAAACCTTATGATTTTTATAATCTCATGACTTGTAGAGATTGAATCTATGATTATCCATCATTAATCTCCTATACAAGACATATACTACCCATCTATGATTCTTCAAGATAAAAGAAAAATCAAAAAGAGATGGAGATGAAAGGTAAGGATTATACCTTAAGAATCCTTGTGAAACTCTCTTGGAAAACTAGAAGATCAAGCTTCCAAAGTGTATGTTTTATAAGTCTAGCTCTCTTTCTCTCTCAAATAATATAGGTTGGCAAATTTCAAAACTCCAAAATGAATCAACCTAGCTTTCTATTTATAGGAAATGGGAATGGAGGGTAATTTGGACAATGAACCACCACCTCCTTACTATTCACTCTTGGTCACCAAGTAAAATACTTGGTGACCAAGCCTTATGCTTGGCTTCCACTCCAAGTAGCCGGCCCACCACTTGCAAAGTGACATCCCATGGGTTTCCCCATGGGTTTTATCCATTCAGTGACCCCCCGGATCGATCCACGGTTCGGTTTAAATGAATTGGGCTTAACTAAATAAACATTGGGCCTTGACTTGTGCTCAACTCATTAATCTCCTTGGGCTTGGTCATTTAATAATTGGACTAATATAAATCCAACTCAAATGACTTATTAATTAAGACTTAATCTGAATTCTATAATACGAATCGTATTCTACACGTACAATTCATGTATTCTTTCTGTATACTACATGTACAATAATCGTATTGTACTTCGTATTTACTCGACGTATTATACATAGATACGAAATAGTATCATACTTGTATAATACTCGCATTAACCTTAACACAATTCCTTCTACGCATATTATTTCCTTCTCAAAAATCAATATACTCAACCCTTAGGTTTTAAGTCTGTAGGCAAAAACTGCGTTTGTCATAAATGAAATGTTATCAGATATTCCATCTTATCACGATATTCCATCATTACGCGTTTCTCAGAATTTCAAAATAATTTCTCGAACAGAAACGGATGAATAGTGTTTTTATGAAAATTTCTCAGAAAACAGTTATTTTTGTCTTGAAATTCCAAACAAATAATTCTAGCACGGGCCGAATTACTAACCACGTTAGCACATTCTAGGTCATAATCCGACCTTCACATAGCTTACTCACATAATAATAAATTAAATTCATTTAATTCACATAATCAAATAAAAATTTAATTGTCATACAAATCCGATTTTCTCGGGCGTTACAATTTAAGAACTGTACTACATGGCATAATGTCTGATCTGCATCAATACATGAAATGGTTCAGAGTTCTGCCTAAAGATTATTCTCCTATTCAAAAAGAGAAAGAGAAATTTCAAGAAGAACTGGAAAAAGCTCTTCTAAGTACTAACTCCATCTCTAAACTTGAAGCTGAGAATAAACTCTTAAGACATACCAATGAACTTAATGCACAAAGAGAGTAAAATCTAACCTCTAAGATTGAGGAACTAGAAAAGACAATCTTAATGTGGAATAGATCGTCTTCATCCATGGAATCCAAGATCTCCAGTCAGAGAAGTCCATCTGATAGAACAGGTTTAGGTTTTGGGGAATCCTCCTCAGAACCACATGTGGAAAATTCAAAGGAAACTAACATCAGCAGTGCTTCAAACATCAATAGAAGCATTGCATTTGTGAAATCATCACAGAAGGAAGAACCAGTCCATCCCTGCTCTTCTGATCCAATCAATGCTACAAGTCATAACGGATCCCATGTTGACCTAGGGTTCAGAAAAGAGAAGAGTAACTTAGTCACTACTCTCCAACCTCAAACTATCGTAGAGTCGAGTAAAATCAACTCCACGAACCAACCAGGTGGGAATAGTAGAGTTAAGTTACACTATTCACAAATCACAAATCACAAGGACACATTAAAAAAGAAGAATAAGTATAAAGGGAGGACTGCCAGAAATCCACATAAGTTCAAATGGAGAAAGAATCCACACACACTCACAAGCATGCATCATGCTAGATGTTTTGTATGTGATAAAATTGTTCATAAAGTTGTAGTATGTTACAATAATCCTATGCACATCGAACCCAAAATTAAGTAGATTTGGGTTCCCAAGGGTACTAACAAGATAGGACCCATGCAAGTATAGGTACCAAAATGAGAGCTTAAATCTCAGTTCAGGAACAGAGCTCCACGATTACAACTTGGTACCTGGACAGTGGATGCTCACGACACATAACTGAGAACAAATCCCTCCTATCCAACTTCATAGAGAAAGAGGGTCCAACAGTAATATTTGGAAACAATGGCTCTGGCAAGATAAGAGGTTATGGCTCAACTGGGAATGGTGCAGTGTCCTTCAGCAAAGTAGCCTATGTGAAAGGACTAAAGCACAATCTTCTGAGTATAAGCCAGCTCTGCGACAAGGGTCATCAAGTTACCTTTCCCAACAATCAATGTCAAGTCAGAGACCTGAAGACCTCTTCCATAAAGATGACCGGAATAAGAGAAGGAAATAGCTACACTATTAATCTTGGTTAATTAAGTTTTGATAAGACAATATGCTTTCTGGACAAAGCCTATGAAGAAATGAGCTGGCTATGGCATAGAATATTGTTTCATCCCAACTTCAAAAGCATGTCAAAATTGGTCTCCAAGGATCTAGTAGCAGGATTGCCCAAGCTCAGTTTTGTCAAAGAAAGGTCATGCAATGCCTGTTAACTTGGAAAACAAACTAGAAGTTTATTCAAAAGCAAAACGGTTAACTCAATTGATAAGCCCTTGCAGTTACTACATATAGATTTATTTGGGCTAATTCCAACAACAAGACTTGGTGGGAAGAGATACTCATTGGTCGTATTGGATGACTACACTAGATTTACATAGGTGTTCTTTCTAAACTCAAAAGATGAAATAAGTTCCCGACTTATCAAGATGCTCAAGCTGGTGATAAACGAAAAAGGAGAAAAAATCAAGGCTATACGGAGTGATCATGGTAGAGAATTTGACTTCTCTGAGATGGATCGATTCCTTTCGATTAATGGCATCACCACAACTTCTCGGCCCACGAACTCTACACCAAAATAGAGTAGCTGAAAGAAAGAACAGAACATTGATTGAAGCCGGAAGAACCCTACTAGCAGCAGCTCATCTGCCTGAATACTTTTGGGGAGAAGCTGTCAACACTGTATGTTACACTAAGAACAGGCCTCTTATGCACTCTACGTTAAAGAAGACCCCCTACGAGCTGTGGAGAAGAAGAAAGCCAAATGTCAGCTACTTCCATGTGTTTGGTTTTGCATGCTATATTCTCAACAATGGAAAACAGTATCTGACTAAGTTTCAACCCAAGTCAAACGAAGGGATCTTTCTCGGATATGCCACAAATAGTAAGGCTTATAGAGTATTCAATAAGAAGACATTAAGTGTTGAAATTTTGATTCACATCATCTTTGATAAAATAGAATTAGATAAATATTTGCCTCAAGACACTACTATAGACAACTCAGACACTACGAACGAGGAAGTCGAGCTCAACACCACGATCGTAGTTCTAGAAGATGAAATCATTGAGCCTGAAGAAGAGATCGTAGAGAGAGCTATGCCAGACAACGAACCTCCACATCAAGAAGCAGAAGTTGATCTTGAAGAATTCAGACAAGAAGGCATCAGGACAGATGTTCCAACAGGAAACAGATGGGTAAGAGATCACATTCAAGACCTAATCATTGGAGATCCAAATGCAAGAGTCAAGACAAGATCTACCACCCAGAATGAGTTTTTCTATCTAAGCTTTCTGTCACAAATAGAACCTAAGAATATAGAGGATGCTATGAAAGACTCAAGTTGGATAGAAGCCATGCAAGAGGAACTAAATCAGTTTGAAAAAAGCATAGTATAGAGATGGGTTCCAAGACCAAGAAGCCACAGTAAAATCCCAAATTTTACGAATAAAGAATTAAATTTCTCGATTTTTTTTTGAATATTATGGTATGGATTTAATATAATGTTATAGTTATGGGTAATATTTATAAATTTTGCAAAGTATGCAAGTTGTTATATTATATTCGATTGGTCGGGGAATATTCTTTAGGTTTGGGGAATATTCGCATTTATTCAAGACAATCACCGCTGGACCCTACAACGGAATTATTGTTTGGATTAAGAAAATGACAAAAATTTTTTATGAAAATAACGGCGGAAGTTTTACCATTAATACTGTTGAACTACTCGGTAGTAAAAGTACAGTAATACGTGTGGTTGCATAGTAGCACACGATATTGATTATTGATGCTTACGTGAGAATTCACTCAGTTTTGTTCAATTATTGCTACATGAAGTTAATGCACAAGATCTCACGTTATTTGATTCAATTATTGTTGATTGTTATATATATATATATATATATATATATATATATATAAGTTTTATTTTATTAGTATTATTAATTTAATAAAATGTAAAAACTTTTTATATAAAATGTAATACTTTTATAAAGTTATTCTATAAATAGAATGTATTATATTCTATTATGCATAGTGTTTTGCATAGTATAATCTTTTTATATAAAATAGAATACTTTTATAAAGTTATTCTATAAATAGAATATATTATATTTTATTATGCATAGTGTTGCATAGTGCTGCATATAAGTGTTTTTGCATAGTAAAATCTTTTATATAAAACAAAATACTTTTATAAAGTTATTCGCTTTTATTAGATTATAAATAGAATATATTATATTTTATTAAAAAGATTTTTCTTTAAATCTGGACCGTTCATGAATTAGTTACTATGCAGTCTATTCTTCTATAAATAGAAGCTCATTCCTTCATTATTTCTTACGAATTCACTGAAACTCTAATGAGAAAAACTATAGAGAGAAAGAAGAAAAGTATCCTGCTACTTCACTACTTCTATATTCAGTTTCTTCTATAAGGTAAGGGATATTATTTGTTATACCGTAAGGGGTATTATTTCTTTCGTATTCATGAAGAGAACTTCTGTTATTCCATTATTTATTAATCTGTTGGAATAACCTGTATACGCGGTCTACCCTATACTTGGTGAAATTCTTATGTTATTCCATTCTTTATTATTCTGTTAGAATATCCTATTTTTAAGCTTCTTTTATTATGGTTCCGCTTTTTATTATTTTGTTGAATATCCTATCTGTATGCTTTTACGCCTTGAATTCCGTTCCGTTATTTATTATTCTGTTGGAATAACCTATCTATGCGAAGTACCACATGCATAGTGATTTATGTTGTTATTCCATTCTTTATTATTCTGTTGGAACATCCTGTCGGTGCGAATTTCGCATGACCTGGTTCCGTTATTTATTATTCTGGTGGAATAACCTGTCTATGCAAAGTACCGCATACATGGTGATTTCTGTTGTTATTCCATTCTTTATTATTCTGTTGGAATATCCTATCGGTGCGTATTACGCCTGAACTGGTTCCGTTATTTATTATTCTGTTAGAATAACATGTCTATACGAAGTACCGCATGCATGGTGATTTCTTTTGTTATTCCATTCTTTATTATACTCAGCTGATTAAAGTTTTGACTTCTATACTCCATGAAATTAGTGGAATATTCTTGATATTTGCGCTTCATCCAAAGATCTTTTCATGGAAATATTCTTCTACATTCTTGAATTTTATTCTACAAAGAAGTATCATGTTGACAATTTGGACGTTATTAGTTCCTGAATAATTTAATTCTTGAACTTGTTTTATTGAATTCTTATATGATTGTCATCATCCTCATGTTTATATTTTGTTGAAAGTCATATGTGGCCTGTAGTGCATAGATCGACTTGGTATGATTATGACCAGGGATTATTCGGTATAATCATGACGGTAATGTTACAGATGATGTGGAAAAAGTCCTCATTGGCCTTAGTGCATTGATGGACAGTTTTTGGTATGATTATGACTATGGATTCTCTTTGGCCAAGAGAGCAAAGATGAACTGTTTTATGGCATGATCAGGACCGTTGATGAAAACACGATTATCTTTGGCCCATAGTGCATGGATAATTCGTGGTCGTGATACTAAATAATATCCTTAGTCTGTAGTGCAGGGATGATTTGATGATGTGGATTATTTATTAAGCTGAGTCTCAGCGATAAAAGTGATGAAAAACTTTTTAAATCATAAAAGATAGTAGATTTTATTCTCTACTTGACTCTTTTAATGGATTTCTTGTTCCGCTGTAGTTAAACTTGATGTCTATTGTATTTTATCAGTTTAACATTGTTGAAGACTAATGATAATTTATTCTGCATTATCTTAGTCATAATATTTCTTACTGGGCTAGTTGAGATCACCCATTCCTTCACTATTCTCTTCAGGAAATGAGAATATAGCTGGGACGAGTCGGGGAACGGTTTGACAGTCCAGATGATAGCATTAGTAGTCCTCACTATTCTGTTAAATAATGTGACAATAAATGTAATGAGGACTTATTCTGAGAGTGGATATTTCTAGAAGACAATATTTGTATTAAAACTCACAGCTCTCTTGTTGTATATTAAAGATTGTATTTGTATTCTATACCATGTATCCGGCGACTCAAGATGGGTGATGTATACCTATTTTTGGGGCGCCATACTGGTATCAAAGCTTAGGATATGATCCTCAATAGAGATGTGATACAAGAACTATGAGGGGAGAGACGGAGAATTCCTTCGTTAGTATGACCTACCTAAGTTTATTTGTTATTTAATTAGTCGGTCAGAGTATAGGGATAATATGTGATATGTTATTTAACCATTGTTTTGTTGTAGTATTTGAAAATGGCATCCGAAAATGTTGAGAATAACTTGTATATCTTTTGTATATCTCTATCCGTACTGGGCAATTGGCTCATGCTGTATTTTTCTTCTGGCAGGTTTGCAGGGGTGACTCAGGGCTAGTGTGATGAGAGAGTTGCCTTTTAACCATCTAGGTTGTTTTGAATTTTAAGTTTTAATTATTTTGACTCTATTTGGAGAATTGTATTTAGTATGCTATTAATGGATCACCACTATTAATATTTTGAGGTTATTAGTGCTCTGTTTTCTTATTTTGAGGTTTGTTATGCTTTGCACGTGACCTCCCTTTCCTTTTTGGGAAGGGGGTGTTACAGGGATGGTATCAGAGCTTAGGTTCTTTCTTGTAGAAAACCTATTTAAGTTTGACCTGTAAGTTGTGGATAAACCATTAGGTAGACGTAGGAGTTTGATTCGATTTTGTTCTTTGTTTTGTTGGTCTCTATTTTGACTAACTGTCGATTTCTTTTCGATTTGTTGTTTATTTGAGGAAAGTGGAATAATTTATTAAGGTGATTATGTAATAATATTAGTTAAGAATTGTGATTTTATCATTGGGGTGAATAAAGTTATACTTTGTACAGATAAGGAATGATCTTATATGAGATGCGATTATGATGTGAGTTTTTGTATCGACGAGTATTTGATTTTGGAAAATAATTTTTAGAGTTGGTTTTTTGTGAGAATTATTTTGATCGTTGAATTGAGGATTTGATTTAAGTTAGGTTTAGATTTATGTTATGCTTGCGGATAATTTGAGATTTGTGTATTGATGACATATTATGATAAAGTGAAAATTATTAAGTATAGAGGATTTCTTGTAATTTGAGTGTTGATATTTGAGGTAATTAGATTAATCATTTGGAGTTAATGATCAATTTTGTGGCTATTTTCTAGTAGGATATTATAGTTGTGATCTATGAACTTTCTTTGCGATAGTATGGGGAGACATTGAAATTTATTGGATTAAGGTTTGCAATAAGGGATGATTTATTTGTTATATGAATAGATAGTAAGTGATGAAATTCAATTGATTATGAGAGATCTTGAATGGTTGTAGTTCGCTTATGCAGATGGTAGAATATGTGACTTGGAGTTTGATATGGTGATAAAGAGATCTTAGTAGTATATTTTTGGTATTATAATATTTGAGAACTAATTTGATTTGAGGTTATGATATTTTAAAACTCTTGAGGACTTAGTGAGAGTTGGTGATATAATTTAAGTTGTTTTGTTTATCTGATGCCCTTAGAGCTTTGCATGAATTTATGTAAAATTTAATAAAAATAATTTGTTAAATCTTTGTCATGTATGAAACATAAACGTTTTACGAATTAAAAATAATTTTAAATATTTTGGGTATTCAAATCATATTTAGATGAAGAGAATTTTTTTTTGTTATTTTGAATTATTTTTCGAAGAGTACGTACATTTGCAAGAATGAAACTCAAAGATATTAGCGACAGCCCGCACCAACGGTAGATCATGTGATTTAATTTGATGCAATGCGAAGAACCTTACCAAGGCTTAACACGATAGCTGACGAATCTTTTATGAGTACATGAATAATAGTGTGGACCTATGGACTTACCAAGCTTGATCGTTACAAATGGCGGCGCTACATTTTAATTTAAGTTTTTGAATAATTATGTAATTTAAATAAAAACTAAAATAAAACTTAATGTAGTTTATTTGAATTCCGAGGACTGAATTATTTTTAAGGGGTGAAAAATGTAATAACCCATTTTTTTATAATTAAATATTAATTGATTTTATCTTATACAATTGTGTTTAAATTGAAAAAGGTAAATGATTTTGTTTCCCTCTTTTCTTCCTTATTTTGATTTGAAAATTAAATTCGTTTAGTAGATAATTAAATAACTGATTAAATGGAAATTAAGGAAGATAATTCCTTTTGTTAAAGTCTTGTGGTAAAATCATTCGGAGCGGGAAGTTACTTAGGAGATGGAGGAGTCTATTCGAGCGGAGTATCCACATCTTTTTGATAATTAGATACTTTCCATTCTTTTGATTCCGGGGACGGAATCTTTTTTAAGGGGTAGGTGATGTAATACCCGGAAAAAAAATTAAATAAATAAATAATTATTTTGTTTTAAAATATATTAATTAGACTTTGTCTTTTATCGGGTCAAACTAGTTATTTAATTTATGTGGGCTAATAAATATTAATAAATGATGGATAAATTAAATTGGTAAAATTGTGCTTTAAACTAAATGGGTCTAATTTATAATTGTGTAATTTTAAAATCCTATTAAAATTTGGAGAGTTAATAAATATACTATATTAATTAATAAAATATTGATAATAAATAACTAAAACACAAACCCTATTGTATACTCAAGCCATTATTCGTCTAAAAGAAAAGAAAAAGGAGAAGCGCAGCCGCATTACAGAGAAGGGAGAAAAAGAAAGAAAACAAACTCAGTTAAGTTAAGGTATGTAATTTTAATTTGTGTATATTAGTGAAAACAATCATTTTGGGCAAAAGGGATCACATCTGTGGCAAAAGTCGGCTGAGATTTGACATTATAGTATTTTTTATATGTCTTTTACTTTATTAAAGGAACTTGATAGTCTAGCTCCTGACAATACAGTTGTCATCCTAATTCACATGTAAAAAAAATCGATTCAATGCTTCGGTTATCAGCACTAAATATAGTTGTTATACTTTTGTAATGTTTAATAGTTTACATTATATACATTATATTTAATATATATATATATATATTAAGGTTCTATTTTGTTAAAAGATAAAAGAATGATTAGAAGATAAAATATAATTTAATTTGGGTCAGATTGTAAAATTAATGTAATTGGAGGAATTAATTTCTTATTGATATAAATTATAATTAGTAAGTAACTTATAATTGTATTATTATTACTTTTTATTAGATCGGACGGAGGGAATTTAAAGAGTTATATTTGGAATATAAATTTTGGAGTATTAATAATTGATAAAAGGCGATGATTAAAGTCATATTAAATAGATTATGAATTATTTTGGAATTATTAGTTTGGATTGTTTTTAATTTGAGGTGAATATGTTTAGGTTGCGAATAATATTTCGTATTTGATATCGTTGGCATTTGAGGGTAAGATTTTGTGGAGTGTGCTATAAATGGTTTGGAAGTATTAGGTACGGATTCCGTACTCTTTCAATGATACTTTTGTTAAATTTGAATTGTTCATTTTGTTCCTCGTTTCGAATTTCTATTATTATGTCACATAATTGTTTCTTGTGAAATTGATATATTTGTTTCATTTTGGAGTTGACACATTAGACTCGTACTTGTACTCTTTGAATCATGTTATCATGTATAGTATTTATTTTGATAATTGTAGAGCGGTACATGTTGCTACCTTCTTTTTGAGACCTTGTGCCTATAATTTGAGTTGGTTCAACATGTACATATAGAACCCTTATGTTGGTATTATGTCGCATGTGTTGTGACATGGTATTTTTGTTAGAATATATCGTAGGGTATACCTGAGCTATAACCACCTGTGAGGGTATGATGATTGGGTAATATACCCATGAATCGGATATACTTGGGCTTAAATTATTGTATTCTCAAGTCATTTAGAAGCGTTTTTACTGTGTTTAGTGTCTATTTCGCAGAATCGGTAAAAAGAGTGGCAATATGGGATTTTCAAGCTAGTAATGGCATAATGGTAATTAATCTGAAGATTAGCACCGGGGCGCTCAAGCTAGTATATTTCCCAAAGACCGGCTATTTGGGCGAGATGTCTCATAAACCAAGACGTAAAAGTTGATCATCCGTTGACTTATTTGTTGGGTGTTAATTGATAATTGTTGAAGTTAATTGGGAAAAGGATAGTGAAGAGATGGAATAGGAGTATAAAAAATGCTAAGTTGCTGAAGTTGGGACTATCGAGGACAATTGGAGCCTAAGCAAGGAATCAAGAACAGATTGAAGATTTTATTTAAAGTTTCTTCTTCTCCATTCTTTCAATTTGTGTAATTCTTTAAGGATGATTTGCAAAAGATTGTTGGTTTTAATTTCTGTCATGAACTAATTTCTTTAATTAAGATTTTAATTGAACCTTTTATGGCTATGAATTAGTTATTCAATTTATTCCAATTATTTGTGTCAAAGTGAATTGTTTATCTTTCCTTGTGTTTATTGATTAATTATTTTGCCAATAATTACCTTGTTACTCTAGAAGGAATTGAAAGAGGAGATCTAGGGTTAGAACTGTGCATGATAACATGTGACTTAGCTATTTGCATAGCGAATAATTAGGTTTGTGAAATGAATGGAAATATTTGTTCACCGCATGTAACATATAAGGAATTGGAATTGAAAGAGTTTAATTCAATTGTTTTACATAGAAATATAGCAAGATTAATCTGGATTAAATAGAAGTCAATTGGTCACTTGGAAAAGGACTTTTGGCATTTGGGAATTCCTGTTAACAATTCAGTAGGCATAATAATTGGGATAATTGGATAATTGATTTATAGTTCATAATTGGGGATATTGAATTCTTAATCTTTATCTATCTGAATTCATTCGTTAAAATCGTAGTTTTATTTATTTGATTTATTTTAGAATAATTTATTTTACTTGCTTCATTTAGTTTTGTTATTTGGAAATCACATTTTATGGTTGTTGAAATAAAATTGGATTGATACAATACTAGTTGTTGGAATTTATTGATTAGAATTCTATGTGGGATCGACACTCTATCTTATCACTTTATTACTTGTTGACTGTGTACACTTGCACGTATTCATTGATTGTGAAATCAAGCAACAAGTTTTTGGAACCGTTGCTGGGGAACTCTTTATTAATTTTAATTCCATATTAGTTATAATCAATTCGGTCTTAATTTAAACGTTATTTATTTTTCTTCTTGTATTTGCAGGAATTCTTTGTGAGTTCATGCACACTAGATCAAGGGCTAAAAAGGAAATTTTTCCTTATACAGACGATATTGAAAGGAAGTTCCAAAAATTGCAGTTAAATAGTGCGGGGTCACCTGTGGAAGAAAATCTGGCAGAACAAGAAATTCCATTGAACATGGTAGGGGACGAACAGAAATCTGTTAGGGATTATGCCATGCCGAATGTCACAAATATACAGTCAAGTATTAAGAAGCCGGCAATCAATGCGAACAGTTTTGAGATAAAACTGGGAACAATTCAGATGCTTCAGAATACATGCCAGTTTGGGGGTAGTTCGATGGATGATCCTAATGAGCACGTCTTGAGTTTCTTGGAAGTTTCTGACACCTTCAAGTTCAATAATGTATCGGAGGATGCTATAAGGTTGAGGATGTTCCCATTTACATTGAAAGATAAAGCGCGGAGTTGGTTACACTCTTTGCCTCCTGGTTCAATCACAGCTTGGGACGACTTAGCCCAAAAATTTCTAGCTAAGTTTTTCCCACCAGCGAAGTCGGCAAAACTACGGAATGATATTCACACTGTGCACAGTTCGACTCAGAATCGTTATATGAGGCGTGGGAAAGATTTAAGGATATGCTCCATAAGTGCCCGCATCACAGAATTCCATAGTGGATGCAGTTGGGGATGTTCTGTGATGGTTTGTACGCATCCACAAGAGCCAGTATTGATGCCGCAGCAGGTGGAGCAATCATGTCTAAGAATTTTGATGAGGCATACCAGCTGTTAGAGACGATGGCCAACAACAACTATCAGTGGCCCATGACTAGGTCGAACCCTCCGAAAACACCAGGAAAGTTTGAAGTGGATCCTATGACAGCATTATCAGCACAAGTGGTCGCAATAGCTAAGAAAATGGAAACATGGAGTCCACCATCCACACAGCAGGTAGTAATGGTCTGTGAATTATGTGTTGGGGGTCATGCTACGGATCAATGTGCCATAAATTCTGAATTAGCTCAGTTTGTAGGGAGCTATAATCGATCTACCCAACCTTACCCGAATCCAAACACATATAATCCGGGTTGAAGAAATCATCCGGGATTTTCATGGAGTAACAATCAAGCTCAAGCTCAAGCATCTAGACAACAAAACACATCCGGATTTCAAAATCAGACTCAACAACAACCAGAAGGGAAACCAGGTTAGGAGGAAGCCATGGAAAAATTCATTAGAGCTACTGACAAAAAGATCAAGGCACAAGACAAGATATTGAATCAAGTAGACATGAATGTGAAAAGTCAAGGTGCATTGATAAAGAATCTGGAAAATCAATTGGGGTAGATAGCACATGTATTGAAAAACCGTCCACATAGAACACTCCCTAGTGATACAGAGATAAATCTGGGAAGAGATGAGCATTGCAAGGCTGTGACTTTACGCAGTGGGAAGGATTTTCAAGTGACAATCGAGGATAAGGAAAAGAGGGACAACGTAATAGATGAAACAAAGGGAGTTGTGGAAACCAGAAACTGTCAAGATGAGACCGTAGGGCAAAAAGCACCGGAACCACCCATGATGATGCCTCCCATACCGTATCCACAGAGATTTCAGAAATCCAAGTTAGATAAGAAGTTTTCTAGATTTTTGGATATTTTCAAAAAATTGCATATCAACATCCCCTTTGCCGAACCCTTGGAACAAATGCCGAGTTATGCTAAGTTTACGAAGGATGTTTTGTCGAGAAAGAGGAAATTGGGTGAGTTTGAGACAATGGCATTGACCGAAGAATGCAGCGCGATCATTCATAATAAGTTACCGCCGAAGCTTAAGGATCCAGGTAGTTTTACTATTCCGTGTGAAATTGGAAATCAGTTTTCAGGGCGAGCACTATATGATTTAGGGGCCAGTATAAACTTGATGCCACTATCCGTCTACAGTCAGTTTGGACTTCAAGCACCAAAACCGATGAATGTCAATTTGCAGTTGGTGAATCGATCCGTTACATATCCACGAGGTATAGTCGAAGACGTGTTAGTAAAAGTGGATAAGTTCATCTTCCCCTCAAATTTCTTTATCTTGGATTGTGAAGTAGATAGAGAAATCCCAATTATTCTTGGGCGACCATTCTTAGCAACAGGGAGAACTTTGATTGATGTTAAAAAAGGTGAATTGACTATACGAGTTGAAGATCAATAGGTCACCTTTAATGTTTTTAAGTCAATGTCTTATCCGAAAGAAAAAGGTGAATGTTTGCGGGTGGACATCATGGATGAATTGGTTAATCACAAGTTCCATGGAAATTATTCAGAGGACTAGCTAGAAACCATTTTGCTCGGGATGGATGAAAATGGTATTGAAGATGACATTGAGTATGTCAAATGGCTTGATACATCATCTTTCTTTCGAAAAAGAAATCAACCATTCGACACCCTTGATAGTCCCGAAACAAAAGGTAAAAAGTGCAAATCCTCGATAAAAGAGCCACCGGTGTTGGAATTAAAACCACTACCATCTCATCTATAGTATGCTTACTTGGGAAAAGATTCTACCCTACCAGTCATTCTTTCGACGGAGATAACTGACACGCAAAAGGAGAAACTTCTACAAGTCTTGCGAGAGTTTAAAACAGCAATTGGAAGGACTATAGCGGATATTAGATGAATCAGTCCATTATTCTGTATGCATAAGATCTTAATGGAAGAGGGGGCAAAACCAACCACTGAGCTGCAAAGAAGGCTAAACCCCATTATGTAGAAAGTGGTGAAAAAGGAAATCATAAAGTGGTTGGATGCCGGCATTATTTACCCAATCTCTTGACAGCCTCATGGGTAAGTCATGTATGCAAGTCACGCATCAAAGAAAAGGGGTATGACAGTGGTGAATAGTGAAGCTAATGAGCTCATCCCTACTAGAACCGTTACAGGATGGAGAGTATGTATGGACTACCGCAAGCTGAATAAAGCCACACGCAAGGATCACTTTCCCTTGTCGTTCGTTGATCAGATGATGGATAGGTTAACAGGACATCAATTCTATTATCTTTTGGATGGATATTCCGGCTATAATCAAATTGCCATAGCCCTGGAGGATCAAGAGAAAACTACATTCACATGCCCATACGGTACGTTTGTGTTCCGGCGTATGTCTTTTGGTTTATGTAATGCACTGGCAACCTTTCAATGGTGCGTGATGGCGATCTTCTCAGATATGGTTAAATAATATTTGGAGGTATTTATGGATGACTTTTCCGTGTTTGGTGATAGTTTCAACTTATGTTTGAAAAATCTGATTTTAGTGTTGAAGCGATGCGTGGAGACTAACCTGGTCCTTAACTGGGAAAAGTGTCACTTTATGGTGAAAGAAGGGATTATTTTGGGGCATAAGGTTTCTGCAGCAGGGTTAGAGGTGGACAAAGCGAAGATTGAGACGATTGAGAAACTACCTCATCCATCATCGGTGAAAGGAATACGGAGCTTTTTGGGACATACGGGTTTCTACAAATGCTTCATTAAAGACTTTTTAAAATATTCGAAACCCTTATGTTCCCTATTGGAGATAGATGTACCATTCAAGATGGACCAGTCATGCGTTGAAGCTTTCAAAGTACTAAAAAAGAAATTGGTGTCAGCTCCAATTATTGTGGCACCTGATTGGTCTTTACCATTTGAATTGATGTGCGACGCCAGTGACTACGCAGTTGAAGCAGTGTTGGGACAACGTCATGACATGATTTTTTGCACAATATACTACTCCAGCAAAATGTTGACAGATGCTCAATTGAACTACACGACCACCGAAAAACAATTACTTGTGGTGGTATTTGCCTTCGACAAGTTCAGAGCATATCTCATAGGGACCAAGGTAATTGTTTACACTGATCATTCTGCCATTAAATACCTGATTGAGAAGAAGGATGCCAAACTACGGTTAATACGGTGGGTACTATTGTTACAAGAATTTGATTTGGAGATCCGGGATAGAAAAGGTATAGAGAATCAGGTGGCGGATCATCTTTCCAAGTTGGAAAATGCAGAAGTTTAGCAAAAAGACAACGCCATAATCAATGAGAAGTTTTCGGACGAACAGCTTCTTCGAGTAGCAATAATATTGCCATGGTATGCGGATTACATAAATTACGTTGTTGCTAAGGTGTTTCCCCCGAATTTGAACTCACAGCAATGAAAGAAGTTCCTCCACGATGTTAAGCAATACTATTGGGATGAACCATTCCTGTTTAAGGCTTGTGCAGATCAAATGATTAGACGTTGTGTGCCACATGAAGAGATGGACAGCATATTAGGTCATTGCCACTCATCAGATTACGGAGGTCATTATATCGGTGATTGGACAGCGGCCAAAGTGTTACAATAAGGATTTTTTTGGCCTTCTTTATTCAAAGATGCTTACCTCTATATGCTGAAGTGTGATCGTTGCCAACGCATAGGTAATATCTCCAAACGCAATGAAATGCCACACAACACAATTTTAGAGGTTGAATTATTCGACGTGTGGGTAATCGACTTTATGGGACCTTTCCCATCCTCTTTCAATAATCAGTACATTATGTTGGCGGTAGATTACGTTTCCAAATGGGTAGAAGCCGTAGCTTTACCTATGAATGATGCCAACGTCGTCCTCTGATTCTTAAAGAAAAGCATCTTCACATGATTTGGAACGCCGAGGGCGATCATAAGTATTGAGGAAACTCATTTCTGTAATAAGCAGTTCACTAAATTGCTTTTAAAGTATGGGGTTCGTCATAAAATTGCAGTTGCATATCACCCCCAAACCAATGGTCAAGCGAAAGTTTCGAATAGGGAGGTAAAGCGAATTCTAGAAAAGGTGGTCAATCCGTCAAGAAAAGACTGGTCTTTGCATCTAGATGATGCCATATGGGCATATCGAACAACTTACAAGAATCCTATAGGCATGTCACCCTACAGGATGGTGTGCGGAAAAACATACCATCTCCCAGTCAAAGTAGAACACAGTGCACACTGGGCCATTAGAAAACTTAATTTCGATCCACAAGTAGCGGGTGGGAAAAGGTTACTACAATTAAATGAGATGGACGAATTCTGGTTCAATGCTTATGAGAGCGCAAAACTTTACAAGGAGAAAGTCAAAGCCTGACATTATAAGAAAATTCTTGATCAGACATTTGAACAGGGCCAACAAGTATTGCTTTTTAACTCACGATTGCATTTATTTCCTGGAAAACTGAAATCTCGATGGTCGGGACCTTTCAAGGTCGTATCTGTTGCACCACACGGAAACATCATAGTCAAAGAACAGAATTCAAAGAGCACATTCAAGGTGAACGGTCACCGACTCAAACACTATTTGAGTGGACCCATCGAACGCCAATCTACGGTCGTGTATCTCTCCTAGCCAGTGCACAATTAAGCAACACAGAAAAGTCGGGCCGATGACTATAAACCAAGCGCTATGGGGAGGCAACCCCGGGAGTTTTTTGTTCATTCGATTTAGCTTTACTTTATTTTCCTTACTTTATTTATTTATTTTTTTTTATTTTTTTATTTTTTTTTAGAATTGAGTTGAATAATATTTTAATAAATTAAGTTCACATTTTTCACATTTGTTACAGGATTGTGTTATAAGGAAATGTTCATAAGCTCAGTGAGAAGCGCCCCGGCGCCCAACATCAGTGTCTGACTAACATCTTCAAATACCGGTGCCCATTAAAATGATAGATCACAAACTTTACCCGCAACCGCAAGTCGATGTCCCAAAGAGTCCGAAATACCTGACGCCGAAAGATATGGTCCATAGCGCCCCGGCGCTAGTCCAAAAATCGACTCAAAGCCCAAAGGTGCCCGGCGCTCTAGAATGACCGCCTACGCCTACCACGCCCAAACCACGCTAAAACCAAACGCCCAAATACCGAGGTCGATAGTGGAATCCTAAACGGTTTTCAAAGCCTGGCTTTTCACAATTCCTTTTGATTAACTGCTTTGCACGTGTAGTGTTTGAACTCTTCCCCTTCCCCCTAATATTACTTCTTTCCCATTCACGTCATAACATACATGCTTTGCTAATTACAACTTTTTTATTTGCATTGGGATCTCTTTCATTGTGATTTTGATTTCTCATTCCATATCCAAGGTATGTATGATGTTATCCTCGATCTATTTCTACCCCTTCTTGCATACACATGACGCTAATGAGTTCAAATTATCATGACTATGTTATTTCCATGGTGAGTGCATATTTGGGGTCTAAAGGGTTAGACAAATTAGAAGTATTTCAAGCAATATATGAACTGCACACACGATGTTTGATAATTTTCCTAACTCAATGTCAGGGTTAAGTACACATAAAGCCATATTTGTCCTTGCATGTTACTTGCTTTCTTGCCATTCTAGAGTCACATGACTACTGTTAAATGGATATATTGCTAGAGTGGGAGGGGGCTAAACTGAATTGATAATTACTTGGGGTCATATCTCTATGGTGCTCTTGTTTTGTCAAACTTGCACATCCATTAACTATGTGATTGTAATTGATAAGAAATTTTTATTCTACATACTTTTATAACCCCCATGCACCGAATGTATACGGTAGATTGCCATAAACTTGTTTCATGTCAAATCTTATGGGCATATCACTCACTTCTTTAACCAAATTTTCTCTGTAGACATAGAATGAGTCTAATTGCTAAAATTTTAACTTTCTTGCTAATATATGTCTCATTATACCCCCAACCATATACGCAAACTGAATTTGTTTTGAAGTTTGAGGGTTATGACATGGGTAGACGTATACATATTCGCATGATGCTAAATTCTAATACATGTGCCTGCGACTTCTTACAGATTTTTATACATGGCATCGAAACATCAACGTGGTAAAGGTTCCAGGTTCGCTTCGGCTCCACCAAAATTTGATAATCGAAGGTTTGTCTCCGCTGAGGCACAGGAACGCTACAACAAGATGGCTACCCGCTCTCTAGTCCCCGAACGCGGTCTAAGGCCTGATCAAGCGAAGGATGGGGACATGGCCATCATGATTGCTGAAAGAAATTGGTTTTCACTCACCGAACAACCCGATCCAGTAGTAGTTGCCATTGTCAAAGAATTCTACGCCAACGTGCCCGAGCACTTCCACTATAGGGTATGTGTGAGGGGAAAAACTGTTGAAATTGGCGAAGAGGACATAAACGGTTGCTACCAACTACCATTGGAGGGACACAATGATGAGTATGCGGGTCTAGTGAGTCAAGGACCAAATTATGAAAAAATTATTCGCGAGCTTTGTCAACCGGACACCACATGGACCATGCATGAATGGGGTAGTATGACATTTCCTTTATCACACCTCATCTTATACGGAAAGGCTTGGTATGCCTTTATATGTGCCAAACTAATGTCGTGCACATATGTGAGCCATGTCACCAAGGAACAGGCGGTCCTGTTATATTCCATAATACAAGGGTTGAAAATTGATGTTGGCCACCTTATTCAGCAATCCATTCTCCGAGCGTCACGACGAGGAACTACAAGAGGATTACCCCATCCGTCTCTTATTTGCGTTATGTGTACTAAGTTTGGGGTAAAATTGAAGTCGAATGAGATGATTCAGATGTCAATGCCCATGTTAGACCATAAGTTGATCAGCAGGTATAAAGTGTGGACAGGTGGGAAGAACCAAGTTGAAGCTCCACAAGCTCCACCTACTTATGGTTCTTCCTCCGCAGCTCACCGTGGTGTAGTTCCTGAAGCGGTCCAGCGTGAAATTGACGGATGGTTTTACAATCTCGAAGCTCAGAATGTCTGCCTTTCGAAAAGCCAGGATGTTATCTATAAGTACTTGGTTGAACAATTTGCAGCCCAGAATGCCATGAACGCCCAACTATTCTCGGGCGTTAATCTTAGCCAGTTCCCTACTGCTCCCATTTTGCCAGTATTTCCCCCTTCCGATCTAGAGATGAGCGAGGATGATGATGCTCCACCCGAGGAATAAGCTCGTCAGGGAAGTCCTCTATTTTTATTGGTTTTATTTTTCGCATGAGGACATTGCTCTAGATAAGTTTGAGGGTAGTTTATTTCTATTTGCATTAGTAGATTGTTAATAGTTTGAGGATAATTTGGATTTTTATTGTTGGTTAAGTGTTGCATGTAAGGATTGCATGTTAATTCCAGCCGTTTGATAGTTACATAAATATTTGGGGCCAAGGATGAAATTAAAATTGCATGAACAAGTCTAGTAAGGATTGTTAAGTTAGTGATATGATTTTCTTGACATGATTTACATCTTTATCTATTTGACACTGTTATTATCAGGATAGCACTTGCAAAATGATCATGTTAGCTAAGAAAGTTTAAATGGATAGATAATAGACTTCTAAAGGATGAATGCTAGTGAAATAAAGGAACAATTTGAATTGCTAGAGATGACTGAATTTAGATATAAACTCAAGTTTCGGGGAAAAAAAGGAACTAAAAATAATAATAATAAACATCGTGGCATGCTTGTCTAGTTTTGTGGCCTTTGTTACTTGAATAAGTAAGCCCGAGGGGATTGTCTCTACACGTAGCGCCCTAAGGTCTTAATAACTTAGGAGTCGTTGGTCGAAAGCTCATTAAGGTAACACTGAAAAGCCTAAGGGAATAAGATAATGCATAGTCATGGGGAAAAAAAAGAGAAAAAAAAGTGATATTATGGCGGGAAAAGTGCAAAAAGCCCCCGTTAATAATAATAAAAAAGCATAAGTATTCCATTTTGACCCTTGAATTTTGATAATTGTTTGATTTCAGCCGAATCAAGTTTATTTGATGAATTCTCTAGTTTTTACTGTATGGTGCCCTCTAAGAAGTCTATTATCTTTCATATTTTTGCTTTTCATTGGTTAGCATGGTTGTTGAACACACACTCACGATATCAGTAATAACAGATTTAGATTTGTTGATTGTTGGGATATTATTGATCTGCTTTAACATGATGTATTAGAATGTTTCTATGATTTTTCTGAGGCCTATGGATATACGGTGTGCTATTTAATTGTTGGAATTACGAACATATAGATAGTTTTAGATGCATTTGCATGTTTGTTTATTTGTTCGTGTTGTTTTGTGTTTTGTTACTTGAGGACAAGCTACGATTTAAGTTTGGTGGTATTTGATGAATGGGTAATATACCCATGAATCGGATATACTTGGACTTAAATTATTGTATTCTCAAGTCATTTAGAAGCGTTTTTACTGTATTTAGTGTCTATTTCGCAGAATCGGGAACAGAAGTGGTAATATGGGATTTTTAAGCTGATAATGGCATAATGGTAATTAATCAAGATCGGCGCTACTGAGCGCTTCAAGTTAGTATATTTCCAAAGCTTGAAGTATGTCATTAAGATGTCTGTTGACCAAGACGTGCGTGTTGATCATCCGTTGACTTATTTGTTGGGTGTTAATTGATAATTGTAGAAGTTGTTTGGGAAAAGGATTATGAAGAGATGGAATAGGAGTATAAAAAATGCTAAGTTGCTGAAGTTGGGACTATCGAAGACAATTGGAGCCTAAGAAAGGAATCAAGAACAGATTGAAGATTTTATTTAAAGTTTCTTCTTCTCTATTCTTTCAATTTGTGTAATTCTTTAAGGATGATTTGCAAAAGATTGTTGGTTTTAATTTCTGTCATGAACTAATTTCTTTAATTAAGATTTTAATTGACCCTTTTATGGCTATGAATTAGTTATTCAATTTATTCCAATTATTTGTGTCAAAGTGAATTGTTTATCTTGCCTTGTATTTATTGATTAATTATTTGGCTAATAATTACCTTGTTACTCTAGAAGGAATTGAAAGAGGAGATCTAGGGTTAGAACTGGGCATGATAACATGTGACTTAGCTATTTGTATGGTGAATAATTAGGTTTGTGAATTGAATGGAAATATCTGTTCACCGCATGTAATACATAAGGAATTGGAATTGAAAGAGTTTAATTCAATTGTTTTGCATAGGAATATAGCAAGATTAATCTGGATTAAATAGAAGTCAATTAATCACTTGGAAAAGGACTTTTGGCATTTGAGAATTCCTGTTAACAATTCAGTAGGCATAATAATTGGGATAATTGGATAATTGATTTATAGTTCATAATTGGGGATATTAAAGTCTTAATCTTTATCTATCTGAATTCATTCGTTAAAATCGTAGTTTTATTTATTTGATTTATTTTAGAATAATTTATTTTACTTGCTTCATTTAGTTTTGTTATTTGGAAATCACATTTTATGGTTGTTTAAATAAAATTGGATTGATACAATATTAGTAGTTGGAATTTATTGATTAGAATTCTATGTGGGATCGACACTCTATCCTATCACTTTATTACTTGTTGATTGTGTACACTTGCACGTATTCATTGATTGTGAAATCAAGTAACAGGGTACCACAGGCATGTCGTCTTGGCATGAGAGGCATGACACTCTCCGTGGCTGTGTGATTAGTCCACGGAGTCTCCATTTGGGCTCTGGAGGAAGTGGGCCATTTGGTGTTTTGTTGTGGGAGGCGTATGGGTGAACCCTAGTTTTTTGTTCTACGGATTGGTGATGTTGTGCCAAACACACCTATCCGATTTGAATACATTTGGATTCGCGGTCTAATGTGTGATTTACCTGTGTGGCATTATTTTGGTTGCCTGTGTGGCATTATTTTGACTTGCCTGTGTGGCATTGTTTTGATGTGCATGTGTGGCATTATTTTGGTTACCTATGTGGCATCATTTGATTTGCCTGTGTGGCATTGGTTTGACTTGCCTGTGTGGCAATGTGTATTTCTGAGCTCATTCGGTATGAAATAACACCCAACCATTTGATTCAGCCTATTATCTCATTGTATTGGTTTTGTTTGTTTCTGTTCAGTTTAATTAATTGAGTTAGTTACTTCAGTTCGTTATTTCTTTACTCTTCTGTTGATTCAGATATATTTTTGTCAGTATTTACACTTGAGGCTTTGTTCAGTATTTTGTCTCAGTTATTTTCGTATATCTTTTGTATATCTGTATCCGTACTAGGCAATTGGCTCATGCTGTGTTTTTCTTCCGGCAGGTTTGCAGGGGTGACTCAAGGCTAGTGTAATGAGAGAGTTGCCTTTGAACATCTAAGTTGTTTCAAATTTTAAGTTTATATTATTTTGACTCTATTTGGAGAATTATATTTAGTACACTATTAATGGATCACCGCTATTAATATTTTGAGGTTATCAGTGGTCTGTTTTCATATTTGGAGGTTTGTTGTGCTTTGCACGTGACCTCCCTTTTCTTTTTGGGAAGGGGGGAGGGGGGGAGGTGTTACAATTGATTTCCTATTATTCAATCCAATAAGATAGCATTTGTGTTATAATCATTTTTGTGTGGTGAAATAATCTATTCCCTCAAAAGAACATGTTATTGATTTATAGTGATCTTATAACAATTTAAACTTTTCAAATTTGGTATCTAGTTAGAGTCTTATTTTATAATGTATTAGAACAAGTTGAATGATATAACTTTATAGTAATTAGATTCATGAATCAGGAAAGTTAATGATCATAATATTAAAATATTTCTTGGTAAGTTCTAAAGTAAAAATTTAAAATACAATGTATGTTATAATATTAATGTATTAGTACATATATTGCATATAAAATTGAGATAAAAGATACATTGCATATATAAATAAATAAAAAATCTTGAACTGAGTTGATAAAAAAAAAATTTGAGGTAACTCGTAACCAATGAAAATAACTCATCTTTAAGAGCATTCACAACAGATTCTCTAATAGACTCTTTATCCCCACATTTGAAGAATAAATCAATAGATCAATATCCAACAGTTTCATTAGCCTTATATAATTCTCTATTTTAATCCCTATATATGATTTGACTCCTTAGGATGAGGGAATCAAAAGAGCGTTCCCTATTTATGTAAAATGACATTTCACACCCTATTTATTGCGATTTTATGTTGGTCAAAGGATCTTTATCTCACTTAATTGTTGATTTGGGTATGCATGCCTATCAAATTCACTCATTTTTATTTTTTAAACAGAGGATTTAGAGAAGAAAGAGAACTATAAAAAAATTAAAAATCGGTCAAATTTTGATTTTGATCATTTTTATAAAAAATATTACTACTAATTATAAATTTTATTATTTATAATTAAAATAATATTATTTTAGTTCTCATAACCACATAAAGATCGTTGCACATTTTGATTTCTAGCAATATTTCTTTTTAAATTAAAATAATTGCAATTTTTAAATTCAAACAACAATTACTTTTAAATAAAAAAATAGTTACAACGTTCAAAACATGATTTGATTGTTGGAACTTTCAAATTTTAACTTTTAAATTTCAAAATTTAATATTTAAGGAATCAATATAAGGAACCTGTTGGGTACATAATGAATAAATTGAATCCCTATCCTACTGAATGACCCAATAGCACTACAGAGTAGGGATAGAAATAAGAAAATTATTGTGAATGCTCTAACTTACTCTCTTCGTCCCTAATTATTTGACGTTTTAGAGTTTTTTATTTGTCCCTAATTATTTGACGTTTGTTCATATTTATTAGGAAGGGAGGGAGTACCAAACCCCTTAGGTCTAGGAAAGGAATTAATTGAGAAGAATTTGGAAAAATAGGCAGGGACCAACCCATAAATATGATAAAATATTCAAGTTAATATTTTATTAAAGATAAGAGGATAAAGAAGTTTCCTTGTTAGATCCATATATTTGGTCACAATACTAATGGCACCAAACCAACTAGCCGCTTAAGTAATGTACTTAGCACCAAAGACGCGTTTACTGTCAGATATATGGGGAATACTTGCCTTCACCAAAATATGAGACAATTATCTTTCAACTGCATAACTACAAAACCCTTTCACAATATAAAATCAATCATATCTCTATCACACAAACACACATGTAAAGCTTATCACAATCTAAAAAGGCTTAAATAAAAGATAGAGCTCAAATTTTATCCAAATTTGACTTTTGGACCTTTAAAATAAGTTTTATATATTTCAGACCCTAAAAATATTTTCTTTTTTAGTTGAATATTCCTTCTAATTTTCTTGAGGTAAACTAGTCAGTAAATGATCATACATACGTCGCATTTGGCCACATACCATATACTAGCAGATCTTATGGCGATAGACTTTTTACTTGAATATCATACTTCAATGTGCTTCAAACAAGTTAGTAAATAGAGAGAGCGTTGCTTTTCATTTGATATTATTGAAACGTCTAACTTCAAATTAATTGCCAGTAAATAGAGACTTACAAGTATATGTAATGAGTTTAACTCAAATTTAACTAATTTGTGATGTTGAGAAGAAATAATTAGTGAGCCCATAGGTTAAATGAGATCTGAATCAGACAGTTCAGACTCAATTCAAAAAAATATGAGCGAGACTCAGATTCGTTAATAATATGATCCAAATTTGAGCATAAAATATAGCTCGAATAAAAATATGAGTAGAATTTGAGCAATGTTATACTCGACTCGTTTAAGATTTAAACTACTCGAATTCTCGATTGTGATCCGATACATACTCGATTGATACAGATTCGATTAGATACTCGATACATTCTCTTATAATATATACAAAATTAAATCAAATTAGGATAATTAATTATTATTATTTTGTTTTGTTTTTAATTTTAATTGTGATTTTATATTTGTAAAATGTAATAGTAAATATATTTTCTCATTTCTAAGTAAATTAACAAATTTAATTTATAATTATATTTATTATAAAATTAGTTATTATGTAGATACTCGAATTTGAGCTTGAATTTGAAGCTCGCAAGTAGTTTGAATATAATTTGATTCAAGTCGGACCAAATTCAAATAATAAATATCCAAGTCGAGTATAATCTGAGTAGAAATTTTTAAATATAATTCGAATTCGAGTCAAATTCAAGTATGAATTTAATATTTCAAGTCGAATTCGAGCACCTCTCTTTCGCTTTGGTTCGACTCTTTTACCCTTAGATCTAATTATGTTGAAGTTGTTGCACCACATACCGTCAATAGCTTTTTTGCTGCATTGGTTATATATAGCAAAAGTTGTATTTTTAAATCTAGTGGTTGGTCTTGTTAGTTCCCAAAGGCACACTAGTATCTAGAAGGGGGGGGGGTTGAATAGATATTTTAAAATTTCTTTTTCAAAATACTTTGTCAGATTTGTTAATCAATTTCAGCGGAATATATGATTTGTTTGTTCCCCTTTAAGATAAACGGAGTTAATAGTTGACTGGCAGTTATAAAAAATTAAGCAGTTAAAGAAAAAATATAAAAGACACAGAGATTTTAAGTGGTTCAGAGCGCTCAAGGCTTATAGTCCACTCTTCTACTCCTCGAGTAGGAAATCCACTAAGGATGTCTTTACAAACTTTGAATCTCACATATTCCTTCAAGACCAGCAGTCTTGGAGCTTCTTAGTTCACTTAGAACTCTTCAAGTCCAGAAGACTTGGAATACACTTGATGAGAGTTGAGTTCTTTGAGTTGTGCTGCTCAGTTGCTGTTAAGCATGTGTTCTAAAGAACTGAGTAGCTAAGCAAGCTTTCTTTCTAGATCGTAAAGTTGAGCGTTGAGTGTTCTTCAACTTTTCGTTATGTGCTCGCTTGATTTGCATCTGCATCTGATTTGTATATATAAGGTGCCTTTGAAATATGTCTATTTGAAGGCATCTGTGATGCCCCCAAAATAGGTATACATCACCTATTCTGAGTTGTCAATACATGGTACAGAAACAACTACAACTTTATTACTACAACAGTAAAACTGTGAGTTTAAATACAAATATTATCTTCTAGACAATATCTATACTCAAATAAATCCTCATCACATTTATTGATACATTATTTTACAAAAATGGTGAGGACTACTAAACAATCCTTTCTAAAACCTTCATTCCATACCCAGACTACGTATCGCTTATATTCTCGCCTCCACGAGAAGAATGGAACAAAAGGAAAAGGTGAGCTCAACTAGCTCAAGAAAAGAATATTATGACTAAGATAATATACAACAAATTATCGTTAGTCTTCAACAGGAAAAAATTTAATAGAATACAATAGACAACAAATTTTAAATCAATATTAGCAATGAAGTAATAATTCATTAGAAGAGTTAAGTAGAGAATGCAAACTACTATCTTCTATGTATGAATTTAAAAGTTCATCGCTCTATCTTTTATCCCCGTAACATCAATCCATAAATGTAAGACCCCACTTTTTATAAATAAAGATGAATTTTCTATAAATATTATTTTGAATATTATGGAATAAATTTGATATAATGTTATAGTTGTGGGTAATATTTATAAATTTTGCAAAGTATGCAAGTTGTTATAAAATATTAGTTTGGTCGGGAATATTCTTTTTTAGGGAATATTCGCATACAATGGCTCAATCATTGGTGGACCCCAAATGTAATTATTGTCGGATTGAGAAAACGACAAAATATTTTATAAAAATAACTACGGAGGTGTTACCGTTAAAAGCTGTTGAACTACCCGGTGGTAAAAATGCGATGTCTGGCGTAGTTGCGTAGTAGCACGGTATTGATTATTGATGCTTACGTGAGAAGTCACTTAGCTATGCTCAATTATTACTACGATAATTCTTGCATCATATCTCTTATATTATTGATTCAATTATTGTCACAATGTCATCATCGTATAATATGTTATAGTATTAAATCAATAATTGAGACGACAAGTTATAAATGATTAATAATTGTTGAAAGATTAAATATGTGTTGATGAAAAAAAATGATTTGTGGTAAGTTTGATTATTTTATGGGGAGCTCATATGTCATCATCTAAGAGTCTCTTCGTCGATAGTAATTACCTTCAATCAATAGTAATTACCCTTGTGAATAGTATTTACCTTCATCAATAGTAATTACCTTCACAATAGTAAGTAATACCCTTGTGAATAGTATTTACCTTCATCAATAGTAATTACCTTCGTCGATAGTAATTACCCTTGTGAATAGTATTTACCTTCGATAGTATTTACCTTCGTTAATAGTAATTACCTTTACCAGACGTCGAACCACTTGTCGTTTTCACATTACAAAGGCGAACCAATTCGTCAAGCCACTTGCCTTTTCACACGGCGGGTGCTAAGCTAGAAATCTTCTATAAATAGAGGCCTAGGGCTTCATTATTTTCACTTAATTCATTCAAGCTATAGAGAGAAAGTATAGAGAGATAAGAGAGAAGAAGAAGAGTATTTTGTTACTACACCTTCTGCGATATTCAATCTCCTACCAAATGTAAGGGGTGTTATTCTTTCTTATTCATGAAGAGAACTGTTGTTATTCCATTGCTTATTATTACATTGGAATAACCTTTGTATAAGTGGTTTACCCTATACTTGGTGACATTCTTCTATTATTCTCGTTGGAACATCCATGCATGTGTTTTACACCGGACCGGGTTCCGTCTTTATTATTATTACATTGGAACATCCTGTCATGTGTTTTACACCCACTGGTTCCGCCTTTTTTATTTCATTGGAATAACTTCGTATAAGTGGTTTACCCTATACTTGGTGACATTCTTCTATTATTCATTGGAACATCACATGCGTGTGTTTTTACAATGGACTGGTTTCCGCTCTTTATTATTATTCTGCTGAACATCACATGCATGTGTTTTACACCTAACTGGTTCCGCCTCTTTATTATTCTGCTGGAACATCCTCGCTGCATGTGTTTTACACCGGACTGGATTCCGCCTTTATTATTCTCATTGGAATATCCTATCTACGTGTGTTTTACACCGGATCTGGTTCCATCTTTATTATTACATTTGGAACATCCATGCTTGCGTGTGAATTTCACGACTTTGTTCCGTTATTTATTATTACATTGGAATAACTTTTATGCATGCGGTTTATATCGCATGCATAGTGATTTCTTTTGTTATTTCATTCTTTATTATACCCAAATAGTTAAAACTTTGACTTCTATACTCCATGAAATTAGTAGAATATCCTTGATATTTGCGTTTCATCCAATATCTTTTCATGGAAATATTCTTCCGATCATTCTTGAATTTTACTCTACAAAACAAAGATTATCATGTTGACAATTTGAACGTTAATAATTCCCGGATAAAATAATTCTTGAACTTGTTTTATTGAATTCTTATATCATTGTCATCATCCTCATGTTTATATTTTTTTGAAAGTCATCATGTGGCACATAGTGCATAGATGGACTTGGTATGATTATGACCGAGACTATTCGGTGTAATCATGGCCGTAATGTTACAAATGATGTGATAAAAATCCTCGATGGTAGTAGTGTGCATTGATGGACGATTGTTGGCATGATCATGACCATTAATGAATACACAAATATTCTTGGCCGTAGTGCATGAATAATTGTGGTCGTGATACTAAAGAATATCCTTGGCCGTAATGCGGGGGTGATTCGATGATGTGAAATATTTATTAAAGTCGAGTCTCAAATATATAAATGATGAAAAAACCTTTTAAAACCTAAAAGATAGTAGACTTTATTTTCTACTTGACTCTTTTAATGGATTGCATATTCATTGCAGATTAAACCGGTTGTCTATTGTATTTTATCGGTTTAACATTATTGAAGACTATTGATAATTTATTACGCATTATCTTAGTCATAATATTTCTTCTTGGGCTAGTTGAGCTCACCCTTTCTTTCACCGTTCTCTTGAAATGATAATATAGCCGGGACGAGTCGGGAAGCGAGTGATGGTCTGAAGATAGCATTAGTAGTCCTCACTATTACGTAAAATAGTGTGATAATAATTGTAATAAGGACTTTTTGTTTGAGTTTGTATAATATCTAGTAGACGATATTTGTATTTAAACTCACAGTTTATGTCGTATTGTACACGACAGTTATGTTAATAAGTTGTTTTTAAATTACGTACCATGTAAGTGTCGACCCAAGATGGGTGATGTATACCTAATTTTGGGGGCGTCACGATTTGGTATCGAGCTTAGGGATATGATCCTGGCTAAGATGTGAGAATAGTACTAGGAGGGGGAGGCAGGGAATACCTTCGCTAGTATGACCTACCTACCTAAGTTTATGTGATATTTTATTGGTTGGTCGTCAATTATAGGGATAATTTGTTACATCCGAGAATGTTGAGAATAGCAATGGAGCGCATGACGATTGTTGATTCACCACATATCAATAATCGAGGATAATGTGCATCGAGAAGGCGATAATCCTCATGCAAACAACAACACCGACCAAATGACGAATGATCAAATGTTGGAGGCTTTATGCAATTTATGCAACAATGAAAGAGAGCGACTCTGTCCAAAAACGTGGGTGGAAACACGAAAAACTCTCGGGCGGTCACCGCTAAACAATTTAAGGAGCTAGGACCACCGGAGTTTAAGGGAGAGCCAAAACCACTTACGGCGGAAGAATGGATAAAGCAGATTACCAAGATATTTGATGTCTTGGGATGCTCAGAGAGCAAAAGTTCCCTTTGCCGCCTTTATGTTGCATTGCGGAGGCGGATTCTTGGTGGGAATCGGTAAAAGCGTACTCAACCAAATTGCTTGAAGATATCTTGGGAGAAGTTCCAGAGTCATTCAACGACAAATACTTTCTGAAAGTATTAGCCACATGAAGGAGGTGGAGTTTATCAAGTTGGAACAAAACAATATGACCAGGTGTCGCGATGATCGAGGCAAAATTTGCGGAGTTATCACGGTTTCGTCCCCACTTGGTGGATAATGAAGAGAGAATGGCGCGAATGTTTTTAAGAGGTTTGAAGCGGGAGATACGTCGACATCTTATTTCTCATAAACCGTGTTTGTATTCGAGATGTTGTAAATAGGGCTCGATTAGTGGAGCGCGATAATGAGTCAACGCAACTACTAAAGAGAGCGGTAAGCAAAAATTATAATACCGGCGAGAATAGTCATCGAGGCGGTGACAACAAGCGTGGAGGAATCAACGGGCGGATATGGTAACCACTTCGGTGGTAATCAGGGCCAAAACAATAAAATGGACATTTCAAGAAAAGGAGATTCAACAATGATGGAAAGACGTCAGCACCAACCACCCATTGTTAAGGAAGGAGAAAGACCACCTATCATATGCTTCAAATGCGGAGGAGAGGGACACATCGTCCAAACTGCGTCATGCCGTCCAAAGCATGTTATAATTGTGGAAGAGAAGGTCACTTAGCTCGATTTTGTCGTTTCTAGAGACAAATTCACTAGGATGGAGCACCAAAGGCCATCCCGAAAAATTCAAAACCATTAGTCTGAGGAGAGCATTTGTTGTGACCTCCCAAAGAGCAAGGAATCCGAATGAGGTCATCACGGGTAAGCTTATCATAAACTCTAATGAAGTCTATACTTTATTTGATACCGGTTCTACCCATTCTTTTATTTCTCCTACTTGCGCTCATCGATTAAATTTGACTCCGGAGAAATTAGACTTTGACTTATCTGTGGAAACTCCGTTGGGAGAAACCTTCATTACATCCATCCGTTTATAAGTCTTGTTTGGTTCAAATCGGTACCCTCACATTACCGGTCGATCTTATTTCATTAAAAATACTTGCATTTGACGTGATTCTGGGATTGATTGGTTAACTACTTATCATGCAAAAATTGATTGTTTTAAATAAGGTTGTTAGCTTTCATATTCCTAATCAACTTATTATCTTAATTCAAACGACCAAACCATTAAAATCAATCACGGTCATCTCAAGCCATAAAGCTATTCATTTATTGAAAAAAGCGGATGTCAAGCTTTCTTAGCTCATATCACGATTTAAATAAAATAAATGCCGGTTTTAAACGATATTCCTATTGTTAATAAATTTCTGACGTATTCCCGAAGAACTTCTGGCCTACCCCGGGCGTGAAATTGAATTTTGTATCGACCTTGAACCCGATACAAAACCTATTTCCAAAGCCCCATATCGAATAGCTCTATTGAACTTGAGGAGTTAAAGACCCAATGCGAGGAATTGTTAGACATTGGCTTTATTCGTCCCTAGTACTTCTCCTTGGGGTGCTCTGTTCTATTCGTGAAGAAGAAAGATGGGAGTATCGACTTTGTATTGATTATCGGGGAGTTGAATCACGTCACCATCAAAAATAGGTATCCATTGCCACGTATTGATGACTGTTTGACCCGATTGCAAGAGCCAAATTCTTTTCAAAGATTGATCTTCGTTAGGATATCACCAATTGAAGATTAGAACCGTGACATTCCAAAG
This sequence comes from Panax quinquefolius, assembly GCA_020205615.1. Classification (NCBI taxonomy): domain Eukaryota; kingdom Viridiplantae; phylum Streptophyta; class Magnoliopsida; order Apiales; family Araliaceae; genus Panax; species Panax quinquefolius. Next base: position 26,389,300 of record CM035168.1, read on the forward strand.
ACGGCTTTGAGAACTCTCGATGCGGGCATTATGAATTCCTAGTCATGTCCTTTGGATTGACTAATGCTCTGCTACCTTCATGGATATGATGAACCGAGTATTCAAGGAATATTTAGATCACTTTGTGGTCGTCTTTATTGATGACATCCTTATTTATTCCAAAAGCCGTGAAGATCATGAGCAACACTTGAGGTGACACTCCAAAAGCTTCGTGAATATAAGCTTTATGCCAAGTTGAAGAAATCTGAGTTACGGCTTGAAGAAGTAGCATTCCTTGGGCACGTGGTATCAAGTCATGGAATATCTGTTGACCCAAAGAAAGATTGAAGCTATTCAAAGTGGGAACAACCTAAATCGATGATAGAAATCGTAGCTTTCTCGATTTAGTGGGTTATTATCGGAGATTCGTGGAAGGATTTTCTCGAATCGCTATTCCATTGACTTCAAATGACTCGGAAAGATACAAAGTTTGGTTGGAGGCGAAGAATGTGAGAAGAGTTTTCAAGAACTCAAGAGAGACTTATTTCAACACTGTTACGACAATACCATCGGCTCGGAGGGATTTGTCATCTCTGATGATGCTTGAGGCAAAGGTTGGGATGTGTTCTCATGCAACATGGAAAAGTAATAGCTTATGCCTCATGACAACTCAAAGAATATGAGAGAAATTATCCTACTCATGATCTAGAGTTAGCATTTGTTATCTTCACACTTAAAATTTGGAGGCATTACTTGTATGGGGAAAGTGGAGATCTTTACGGATCATAAAAGCCTCAAATATTTCTTCACTCAAAAGGAACTCAACATGCGCGACAACGACGTTGGCTTGAACTGCTGAAAAAGATTATGATCATACCATCCAATACCATCCTGGAAAAGCGAGCGTGGTAGGCGGCGCATTGAGTAGAAAATCATATGCAATCTGAGTGCGATATTGTCAATGAAAGGCCCATTTTTGTGTGACTTGCAAAGGATGGAGATAGAATTAAAGACTCGAGGACGCGTGTGATGATAGCGAGTATCTGAGTAGAACCGACTTTAATTGATAAAGTTAAAGGCGCTCGAGCTACTGACACTGGGTGATGCGTATGAGGAAGAAAGTGCAAGAAGGTGCTATCTAGGAAGCAAGAATCGATGAAGAAGGAATACTTGAGTCGACTCCGGACTTTGTGTTCTAACGACCACGATTTAAAGTATAATATCATGATGGAGGCACACAACACACCATTTGCAATCCATCACAGGAGTACCAAAATGTATCATGATATTAAATCATACATTTTGGTGGAGCAATATGAAGAGAGAGATAAGCGCCTTTGTTTATCTCAAGGTGTCTAACTTGTCAACGAGTTAAGCGGAGCATCAAGTACCAAAAGGTCCATTGCAACCACTTGAAATTCCGAATGGAAGTGGGAGCACATTACCATGGATTTCGTTCTGGGGTCTTCCTAAGGTTTCTCAAAACATTGATGCGATTTGGGTCATTGTTGATAGGTTGACCAAGTCTGCTCATTTCTTGCAATCGAGAAACTTATACACTTGAGCGTCTTGCTCGTATGTACATAAACGAGATTTTAAGAGCGCATGGTATCTGGGGTATCCATAGTTTCGATCGAGACCCAAGATTCACTTCACGATTTTGGGTTAGTTTGCAAAAAGCTATGGGCACGGACTTACGATTTAGCTTCGGCATATCATCCTCGGGCGGACGGACAATCGGAGAGGACTATTTAAACTCTTGAAGATCTATTAAGACTCGTGTCCTTGATTTCAAGGGGAGTTGGGACAAGTTCTTACCATTGGTGGAGTTTTCCTACAACAGCGTTATCAAGCAAGTATTGGCATGGCTCCATTCGAGCGTTGTATGGAAGAAAGTGTCGTTCTCCGATTATCTTTGGGATGAGGTGGGTGAAGCAACGTTGTTGGGACCGGAGTTGATACGTATGACTACGGAAAAAGATTTAAACGATCCGAGAACGTATAAAACCTCACAAAATCGACAAAAGAGTTATCTTGATCTTCATCGAAAGGGCGTGGAATTCGATATAGGAGATCATGTGTTTGTTAAGAGTTGCTCCATGGAAAGGAGTTACAAGATTTGGAAAGAGAGGAAAACTTAACCCTCGATTCATCGGTCCATTTTAATCCTCGATCGAGTAGGAACCGTGGCTATATAGACTCGCTTTCTGCCAAATATGTCTCGTGTTCATAACGTTTTTCACATATCTATATTACGTAAATATGTGAAAGACCCGAACCATATTATTGAGTTAGAACCCGGACGAAATAGCGGAAGATTTGGCGTATGAAGAGGTTCTGTTCAAATTTTGGATAAGAAGGAACATATTCTACGCTCCAGGTTATACCTCAAGTCAAAGTTTTGTGGAGGAACCACGATGTTGAGGAAATGACTTGGGAGTTAGAATCAAAATGAAATCAAGGTATCCTTACCTCTTGACATACCGGTATGTACCCTAATTTCGAGGGCAAAATTTCATAAGAAAGGGAGGTTGTAAGACCCGACTTTTATAAATAAAGATGAATTTTTCTATAAATATTATTTTTGAATATTATGGAATAAATTTGATATAATGTTATAGTTGTGGGTAATATTTATAAATTTTGCAAAGTATGCAAGTTGTTATAAAATATTAGTTTGGTGGGGAATATTCTTTTTGTTAGGGAATATTAAATACAATGGCTCAATCATTGGTGGACCCCTAATGAAATTATTGTCGGATTGAGAAAACGACAAAAATATTTTATAAAAATAACGACGGAGGTGTTACCGTTAAAAAGCTGTTGAACTACCGGTGGTAAAAGTGCGATGTCTGGCGTGGTTGCATAGTAGCACACGGTATTGATTATTGATGCTTACGTGAGAAGTCACTTCGGCTATGCTCAATTATTACTACTGATAATTCTTTGCGTCATCATATCTCTTATATTATTGATTCAATTATTGTCACGATATCATCATATAATATGTTATAGTATTAAATCAATAATTGAGGCGACAAGTTATAAATGATTAATAATTGTTGAAAGATTAAATATGTGTTGATGAAAAAAAAATGATTTGTGGTAAGTTTGATTATTTTATGGGGGCTCATATGTCATCATCTAAGAGTCTCTTCGTCATATAGTAATTACCTTCAATCAATAGTAATTACCCTTGTGAATAGTATTTACCTTAAATCGATAGTAATTACCTTCGTCGATAGTAATTACCCTTGTGAATAGTATTTACCTTCGTCGATAGTATTTACCTTCGTTAATAGTAATTACCTTTACCAGACGTCGAACCACTTGTCGTTTCACATTACGGCGTCGAACCACTTCATCAAGCCACTTGCCTTTTCACACGGCGGTGCTAAGCTAGAAATCTTCTATAAATAGAGGCCTGAGGGCTTCATTATTTTCACGAATTCATTCAAGCTATAGAGAGAAAAGTATAGAGAAATAAGAGAAAAGAAGAAGAGTATTTTATTTACTTCTAACTGCTGCGATTATTCAATCTCCTACCAAATGTAAGGGGTGTTATTCTTTCTTATTCATGAAGAGAACTGTTGTTATTCCATTGCTTATTATTACATTGGAATAACTTTGTATAAGTGGTTTACCCTATACTTGGTGACATTCTTCTATTATTACATTGGAACATCACATGCATGTGTTTTACAGGACTGGTTCCGTCTCTTTATTATTATTACATTGGAACATCACATGCATGTGTTTTACATCGGACTGGTTCCGTCTTTATTATTACATTGGAATAACTTTGTATAAGTGGTTTACCCTATACTTGGTGACATTCTTCTATTATTACATTGGAACATCACATGCATGTGTTTTTACAGGACTGGTTCCGTCTTTATTATTATTCATTTTGAACATCACATGCATGTGTTTTTACACTGCACTGTTCCGCTTTTTATTATTACATTGGAACATCACATGCATGTGTTTTACATCTTTCCGCCTTTATTATTCTGGGAATATCCTATCGTGTGTTTTACACCGGATCAGTTCCATCTTTATTATTACATTTGGAACATCACAGTGGTGTGAATTTCACGACACGGTTCCGTTATTTATTATTACATTGGAATAACACATGCATGCGGTTTATCGCATGCATGGTGATTTCTTTTGTTATTCCATTCTTTATTATACCCAGTTGGTTAAAACTTTGACTTCTATACTCCATGAAATTAGTAGAATATCCTTGATATTTGCGTTTCATCGATATCTTTCATGGAAATATTCTTGATCATTCTTGAATTTTACTCTACAAAAGCAATATCATGTTGACAATTTGAACGTTAATAATTCTGGGATAAAATAATTCTTGAACTTGTTTTATTGAATTCTTATATCATTGTCATCATCCTCATGTTTATATTTTTTGAAAGTCATACGTGGCACATAGTGCATAGATGGACTTGGTATGATTATGACCGAGAGACTATTGATTGTAATCATGGCCAGTAATGTTACAAATGATGTGATAAAAATCCTCGATTAGTAGTAGTGCATTGATGGGCCGAGTTGTTGGCATGATCATGACCATTAATGAATACATAAATATTCTTGGCCCGTAGTGCATGAATAATTGTGGTCGTGATACTAAAGAATATCCTTGGCCAGTAGTAGTGCGGGGTGATTCGATGATGTGAAATATTTATTAAAGTTTGAGTCTCGGTATAAACAGATGATGAAAAACCTTTTAAAACCTAAAAGATAGTAGACTTTATTTTCTACTTGACTCTTTTAATGGATTGCATATTCATTGCAGATTAAACCGGTTGTCTATTGTATTTTATCGGTTTAACATTATTGAAGACTATTGATAATTTATTACGCATTATCTTAGTCATAATATTTCTTCTTGGGCTAGTTGAGCTCACCTTTCTTTCCTTTCATTCTCTTGGAAATGATAATATAAGTTGGGGACGAGTCGGGGAAGCGAGTGATGGTCTGAAGATAGCATTAGTAGTCCTCACTATTACAGTAAAATAGTGTGATAATAATTTATAATAAGGACTTTTTGTTTGAGTTTGTATAATATCTAGTAGAGCGATATTTGTATTTAAACTCACGATTTATGTCGTATTGTACACGATGATTATGTTAATAAGTTGTTTTTAAATTACATACCATGTAAGTGTCGACCCAAGATGGGTGATGTATACCTAATTTTGGGGCGTCACAATAAACATCTGAATCAAATATTCATCTTTTACTACTGAGGCCAAAGATATTCATCGATTAGTCATGTTCATTTAAACACTGTTCATCTTTTACACTGACAGCCAAAGATATTAATCGATCGGTCGTATGTTCATCTCAACACTGCTCATCTTTTACTACAAAGCCAAAGATATTCTTGAAATCATTCATCTTTTGCACTACAGCCAAAGATATTCAATAATATCATCATTTAAGACCGAGGATGATGAAAAATATTTTTAAAGAAACGAATCCAAAGGTGAAACAAAATGACAAGGATTAAGGATTAAGGATTCGTACTTTGTTTTATCCATGTTCAAAATACCTCAAAATAATCATAGTGGTGTAAAATTCAAGAATGATCAAAACATGGATACAATCGAGCTAGTATCCGAATAGATGTTTTGACGAAAAGAAGAAATTTTATTTTTCTATGAATAGTCAGTATACGTGAATAATGCCGTATATCGTGAATAGTAACTCTCGACACCAAAAAAGATAGAAATTCCACAAAAACATCTTTCACGCTTCATGAATAGTACTTGTGAATAGTAACTTTCGTGAATAGTAACTCATGAATAGTAACTCGTGAATAGTAACTCATGAATAGTAACCCCAACATGAAAAAGTTCAAAATTTGATAAAAGTTCCAACCAATATTTCAGCATAATGATATTGAAGAAATAATATCATTACGAAAAAATAATATCCCTTACCTCAAAAATTAGTACTTCGAAGGAAAGGCTCGGAAGTGATCTTGAATGAAACTTGTCTTTGACGTAAGAACTCTCAAAGTATCTAAATACTCACAAAATACGCTCAATAATATAGAGAGAGAAGAGAGAAATCTTTGTTTTACGGTGTGATTTTCAATTCTAACTTAGCCCTCTATTTATAGGAAAATGTTAGCCATAAAAGCGGACTTGACCTGCTACTTCGATGGCTTTACACCGCTACTATTGCCACCCACCACATTTGAAATAAAATTCAGCACATTTCTTCACCAACCACAAGTGGGGCCCACTCAATTCTAGAATTTTCCACCAAAATTAATTATAACCCTAATTTCCTAATCAATCACTGTTAAAATTCATAACAAATCATTCGTTCATTTTAACGGTTCAAAATTTGTGGACATATACTCAACTTATGTATGTATAACATATCCAAAAATTACAACGATCCAACTGGTCGGATTAAAAATTATAACTCACGCAATACATCGTAAAATACCGATTTGATTTTTAATACCTCCATTCCGGCAAAAAATTATTGATAAAACACCTCAACATTAAATCATTCAATTATAACCACATAAAATAAATAAATCCATCGTTTATAATATTTTCTTATCATATCAATAATTAATTATTCACAAATAATATTACGTAATCACAATTATGACAACCAAAGCCGCTCCTCAGAAAGAGGGGCTTTCAGATAAGGATTTCTCCTTCTTGGCGCGCGCATTAGGTGACCAAACCTCTCCTTGATGTAACTTTCTAGACATTGCCAATAATGCTATGTAATAATATTATTTAAATAATATGAATTATTGATCCGATAATGGAGATAATGTGCGTTGACAATTATTGAACAACAATAATATAAAATATCAACGCAAAGAATTATTGAATCAATAAAATAAAATATTGAATAAGAATTCACCGTGAAAATTATTGAGTAGTGCCTTCACGTAAGGATCAATAATTCAACAATCAGTAATACCGTCTGGTATGCTCTTTAACCACGCCAGATATCAGTATTTTAACCACCGGGTATTCAACGATCTTAACTGTAAGAACTACGCCGTTATTTTTAACCAACTTATATTTGTCGTTTTCTTCATCCAATCGCTTTCAAGTTATGGGGCCCACATATGGTCTGCTACCATCGCATTTAATATTCCCAAACGATTTTGAATATTCCACGACCAAAACGAATATTCCCCAAGCAACAATGAATATTTTATAACCACTTGCTTATTTTGAAATATTTGCGTATTTAACCCCTAACTATCCACATTAATCAAATCAACCCTTACTATTTCAAAATAATATATAGAGAAAATTAAATTTCATTAATAATAAGTTGGGGTCTTACAACCTCCCCTCCTTATGAAATTTCGTCCTCGAAATTGACGTACGTACCTGGTGTTTCGAAAAGATGAGGATACCTCGCTTTCATTTCCGTTTCCAATTCCCAGGTCATTTCCTCTATAGCATGATTCCTCCACAAAACTTTAACTTGTGGTATGATCTTTGCGCGTAGGACATGCTCCTTCCTATCCAAAATCTTGACAGGTACCTCCTCATACGTTAGGTCTTCGGCTATCTCGTCCGATTCTAACTCTATAATGTGGTTTGGGTCTTTCACATATTTACGAAGTACAGATATGTGAAACACATTGTGAACACGAGACATACTTGGAGGTAACGCAAGTCTATAGGCTACATTTCCTACTCGGTCAAGAATTTGAAATGGACCAATAAATCGTGGATTGAGCTTTCCTCTCTTCCCAAATCTTGTAACTCCCTTCCATGGAGCAACTCGCAACAATACATGATCCCCTACATTAAATTCCACGTCCTTTCGATGAAGATCCGCATAACTCTTTTGTTGATCTTGTGCCGCTTGTATATCGTTGTCGAATCATTTGGATCTTTTCTTTGTAGTCATATCGTACTAACTCGGGTCCCAACAATGTTGCTTCACCCACCTCATCCCAACATATTGAGAACGACATTTTCGTCCATATAATGCTTCAAATGGAGCCACACCTATACTTGCACGATAATCATTGTTGTAAGAGAATTCCACCAATGGTAAATACTTATCCCAACCGCCTTTGAAGTCTAGGACACAGAGTCTTAATAAATCTTCAAGAGTTTGAATAGTCCTCTCGATTGTCCGTCTGTTTGGGGATGGTATGCTTAAACTAAATCGCAAATCCGTGCCCATAGCTTTTTGCAAGCTAACCCAAAATCTTGAAGTGAATCTTGGGTCACGATCCAAACTATGGATACGGTGCATGCCATGCAACCTCACAATCTCATTTACGTACATACTAGCAAGACGTTCAAGTGAATAAGTCTCCGTGACGGCAAGAAATGAAGCGGACTTGGTTAATCTATCAACAATAACCCAAATAGCATTGATGCCTTGAGAAACCGTAGGAAGACCCGTAAATTGAAATCCATGGTAATGTGTTCCCACTTCCATTCAAAAATCTCAAGTGGTTGCAACGGACCCTTAGGTACTAGATGCTCGCTTTTTACACGTTAACAAGTTAAACACATTGAGATAAACTTTGCAATCTCTCTCTTCATATTGTTCCACCAAAATGTATGTCAAGATCACGATACATTTTAGTACTTCCGAGATGGATTGCAAATGGTGTATTGTGTGCCTCCATCATAATCTTGTACTTTAAATCGTAGTCGTTAGGAACACAAAGTCTAGAGTGGACTCAAGTATTCCTTCTTCATCAATTCTCACTTCAAAATAGCTCCTTCTTGTACTTTCTTCTTCATACGCATAAGCTCCGGATTGGGTGGCTTGAGCAACCTTAACTTTTCTATTAAAGTTGGCTCTATCGCGTATATTTGACATCATCGCACTCGTTCCGCATATGATCTTCTACTTAATCGCGCCACCTACCACGTTAAACTTTACCGGGATGGTATTGAATAGTGTGGTCGTAGTCTTTCAATAGCTCGAGCCAACGTCGTTGCCGCATGTTGAGTTCTTTTTGAGTGAAGAAATATTTAAGGCTTTTATGGTCCGAATATATCTCCACTTTCTCCCCATATAGATAGTGCCTCCATATCTTTAAGCGGCAAAACGATCACCGCTAACTCTAGATCATGAGTAGGATAATTCCTCTCATACTCTTTAAGTTGTCATGAGGCATAGACTATGACTTTCCCACGTTGCATGAGAACACATCCTAACCCTTTGCACGAAGCATCATTTGAGATAACAAATCCATCCGAACTAGATGGTATTGTTAGAACAGTCTTAAAATAAGTCTCCTCTTAAGCTCTTGGAAACTCTTCTTGCATTCTTCACTCCAAACGAATTTTGTATCCTTCCGAGTTAAGCCGAAGTTAATGGAGTAGCGATTCGAGAAAACCCTTCCACGAATCTCCGATAATAACCAAATAAGCCCAAAAAAAACTACGTGCTTGATCACCGACTTTTGTTGCTCTAACTTTGTATTGCTTCAATCTTCACCGGATCAACGGATACTCCATGTTTTGACACTTACATACCCAAGAAATGCTACTTCTTCAAGCCGAACTCGCATTTCTTCAATTTGGCATATAGTTGGTTTTCACGAAGCCTTTGGAGTACCAAATTCAAAATGGTGCTCATGATCTTCACGACTTTTGGAATATATAAAGATGTCATCAATAAAGACAACAACGAATGATCCAAATATTCCTTGAATACTCGGTTCATCATATCCATGAAAGCCGCAGGAGCATTAGTTAGTCCGAAAGACATGACTAAGAATTCATAATGCCCATACCGAAGTTCAAGGCGGTCTTTGGAATATCCTCGCTTTTAATCTTCAAATGATGATATCCGAATGAAGATCGATTTTTGAAAAGAATTGTGCCCTTGCAATCGGGTCAAACAAGTCATCAATACGAGGTGAGGATACCTATTCTTGATGGTGACATGGTTCAATTCCCGATAGTCAATACAAAGTCGCATACTCCGTCTTTCTTCTTTACAAATAAAACAGAGCACCCCAAGGAGATGTACTTGGGGCCAGATGAAACCGATGTCCAACAATTCTTGTAGTTGGACCTTTAACTCCCGAAGTTCAATAGGAGCCATTCGATATGGGGTTTTAGAAATGGGCTTTGTACAGTTTCAAGATCAATAAAGAATTCAACTTCACGTTCGGGGTAGACCGGAAGTTCTTCAGAAATACGTCGGGAAAGTCAATAACAACAGAATATTATTCAAATTTGACGTGTCTTTATTCAAATCCATAACATGGGCTAAGAAAGCTTGACATCCGTTTTCAATAAACGAATAGCTTTATGATTAGATATGACGATGATTGATTTTAATGGTTTAGTTGCTTGAATTAAATATAACAGGTTGGTTAGGAATATGAAAACTAACAACCTTACGAAAACAATCAATTTTGGCATGATGAGTAGTTAACCAATCAATCCCTAAAATCACATCAAAAGCAAGTATCTTTAAAGAGATAAGGTCAACGGTAAGGTAATGGTGCCAACTTGAATCAAACAAGATTTATAAACAATGGATGTGATGAAAGTTTCTCTAACGGAGTTTCCACGAGATAGGTCAAAGTCTAATTTCTCCTGAGTCAAGTTTAAACGTTGAGCACATGCGGGAGAGATAAATGAATGGGTAGCACCCAGTATCAAGTAAGGTATAAACTTCGCAAGAATTTATAAATAGCTTACCCGTGATCACCTCGTTTGGGTTCCTCGCATTATGACCAATCACAACAAACGCTCTTCCCAAATCGTTGACTTTGACTTTTCGGGGGATCTTTTGAGTCACCGTCCCCATTGAACTAGGTTTCTCTACCGTCTAATCTCGAAGCGATATGTCCTTCCTTTCCACAACTATAGCATACCTTGAATCTGCTGTGGGCGCTTTGGACTAATATGTCCCTCTTTTCGCATTTATAGCATATGACCGGTGGTCGTTCTCCTCCCTTAGAACCGATTCTTTCGCGCAGACTTTCATCTTCACATGGTCGTTGTTAAATCTCCTCTTTTAAAATCTCCTCCCGACTCGCTTCTTCTATTTTCATGGCCATGATTACCACCAGAGTGGTTACCATTTCGTCGATCTGTTTTCTTTCTCCGCAGTTATCATTATTCATTGGATCGCTATCTCTACGATACGATCCTGGTTGTGGTCCCTCAACCGACCAGTACTCGTTATCTCGCTCTAATAATTGAGCCCTGCTTTTATAACATCCTCTGAATAGAGAGAAAATTTATGAGAAATGAGATATTGACGTATCTTAGGGTTTCAAACCTCTAAGAAACATCCGCGTCATACGCTCCTCATTCTCCACCAAATGAGGTGCAAACTGGATAACTCTGCAAACTTTGCCTCGTCTTTGAGACACCGCATGTTGTTTTGTTCCAATCGATGAACTCCACTTCCTTCATATAGCGAACACTTTCGTGAAAGTATTTGTCATTAAATAGTCTCTCAAACGTTTCCCAAGACATGCTTTGAAAAGCGGTTTGGATGGAGTACGCTTCACGACTCCCCACCAAGATGTCTCTGCCTCGCCATTTTAACATAAGGTGGCGAATGGAACCTTCGTTCCTCCGTGCATCCCAAGACATCGAATATCTTGGTAATTTGTTTGACCCATGTTTCCGCCATGATCGGATCGGCTTTCCCTTAAATTACGGTGGTCCCAACTCTTTGAATCTTGGGTTGTGACAACCCGTGAATTGCTATCATTTCCTCCTATTTTGAACACGAGTCTCCTCGTCGATTTTGCATGAATCTGCAAAAACTTCTAAACATCCCTCGCTTCATCATCGCTTTCAATGGTGTTATTCACAGGAGGAACATTGCCACTGTTGCACGTTCTCCTCGTTGGTGAGTACAAAGGCGTCTCCACGCTCTCATTTCCATTGTTAATATTCTCAATTCGACATTCTCAAATCATCATCATAAAACAAGGGTTAATTAAGGAAATCAATATATCACATAATATCCCTATATATCTTGACCAACTAACAAATAAGCTTAGGTAGGACACACTAGCGAAGGATTTACTCGTCTCTCCCTCCTAGTTCTATTCCCCGATCTCCGCCAGAGATCATATCCCTAAGCTCGATACCAACCGTGGCGCCCCAAAATAGGTATACATCACCCATTCTCGAGTTGTCAATACATGGTATGTAAAACAACTACAACTTTATTACTACAACAAGAAATTGTGAGTTTAAATACAAATATTATCTTCTAGACAATATCTATACTCAAATAAATCCTCATCACATTTATTGATACATTATTTTACAAAATGGTGAGGACTATTAAACAATCCTTTCTAAAACCTTCATTCCATACCCCACTCATACTCGCTTATATTCTCGCCTCCGAGAAGAATGGAACAAAAGGAAAAGGGTGAGCTCAACTAGCTCAAGAAAGAATATTATGACTAAGATAATATACAACAAATTATCGTTAGTCTTCAACGAGGAAAAAATTTAATAGAATACAATAGACAACAAATTTAAAATCAATATTCGCATGAAGTAATAATTCATTAGAAGAGTTAAGTAGAGAATGCAAACTACTATCTTCTATGTATGAATTTAAAAGTTCATCGCTCATCTTTTATCCCCGTAACATCAATCCATAAACACTGAATCAAATATTCATCTTTGCACTCTGAATGCCAAAGATATTCATCGATTAATTCATGTTCATTTAAACACTGCTCATCTTTTGCACTACAGCCAAAGATATTAATCGATCGATCATGTTCATCTCAACACTGCTCATCTTTTGCACTACAGGGCCAAAGATATTCTTCAGAAATCATTCATTTTTTACTACACAGCCAAAGATATTCAATAATATCATCATTTAAGACCGAGGATGATGAAAATATTTTAAAGAAACGAATCCAAAGAAACAAAATGACAAGGATTAAGGATTAAGGATTAGTACTTTGTTTTATCCATGTTCAAAAATACCTCAAAATAATCATAGTGGTGTAAAATTCAAGAATGATCAAAACATGGATACAATCGAGCTAGTATCCGAATAGATGTTTTGGACGAAAAAGAAGAAATTTTATTTTTTGGTGAATAGTCAACAGATATATGCTAGTCTTGGTATCGTGAATACTAACTCCGACACCAAAAGATAGAAATTCCACAAAAAACATCTTCACGCTTACATGAATAGTACTTGTGAATAGTAACTCGTGAAGAGTAACTCATGAATAGTAACTCGTGAATAGTAACTCATGAATAATAACCCCATACATGAAAAAGTTCCAAATTTGATAAAAGTTCCAACTAATATTTCAAAGATAATGATATTGAAGAAATAATATCATTACTGAAAAAATAATATCCCTTACCTCAAAGAATTAGTACTTGGAAGGAAAGGTCTCAAGTGATCTTTGAATGAAACTTGTAATTTGATAAAGAACTCTCAAAGTATCTAAATACTCACAAAATACGCTCAATAATATAGAGAGAAGAGAGAAATCTTTGTTTACGGTGTGATTTTCAATTCTAACTTAGCCCTCTATTTATAGGAAAATGTTAGCCCGTCAAAGCGGACTTGACTGCCTTTACCGATGGCTTTACACGCTACTATTATTGCCACCCACCACATTTGAAATAAAATTCAGCACATTTCTTCACCAACCACAAGTGGGGCCCACTCAATTCTAGAATTTTCCACCAAAATCAATTATAACCCTAATTTCCTAATCGGTCACCTCTTAAAATTCATAACAAATCATTCGTTCATTTTAACGGTTCAAAATTTGTGGACATATACTCAACTTATGTATGTATAACATATCCAAAAATTACAACGATCCAACTATTAGATTAAAATTATAACTCACGCAATACATCGTAAAATACCGATTTGATTTTTAATACCTCCATTCCGACAAAATTACCGATAAAACACCTCAACATTAAATCATTCAATTATAACCACATAAAATAAATAAATCCATCGTTTATAAATATTTTCTTATCATATCAATAATTAATTATTCACAAATAATATTACGTAATCACAATTATGACAACCGCATAGCTCCTCAGAAAGAGGGCTTTCAGATAAGGATTTCTCCTTCTTGGCGCCGCAATTAGGTGACCAAACCTCTCCTTGATGTAACTTTCTAGACATTGCCAATAATGCTATCTAATAATATTATTTAAATAATATGAATTATTGATCCGATAATGGAGATAATGTGCAAAGGACAATTATTGAACAACAATAATATAAAATATCAACGCAAAGAATTATTTAATCAATAAAATAAAATATTGAACGATAACTTCATGTGAAAATTATTGAGTAGTGCCTTCTTACGTAAGGATCAATAATTCAACAATCTTTGTGCAATACCGTGTGCTCTTCGTGCAACCACGCGTAGACATCGTATTTTAACCACCGGGTATTCCAACAGTCTTAATTCAGAATAACTACGCCGTTATTTTTAACCAACTTATATTTGTCGCTTTCTTCATCCAATCGCTTTTATATACGGGCTGGGGCCATACATGGTCGCTACCGTCGTATTTAATATTCCCTAGACAGCATTTAATATTCCACGACCAAACGAATATTCCCCGACAACAATGAATATTTTATAACCACTTGCTTATTTTGAAATATTTGCGTATTTAACCCCTAACTATCCACATTAATCAAATCAACCCTTACTATTTCAAAATAATATATAGAGAAAATTAAATTTCATTAATAATAAGTTGGGGTTTTACAGCATCCGTTGAAGCATTAATTGTATTTGACATTTCTGAGCACTGATGGTGACTTCCTGAAAATCTTCATCCAAATTGCCCAGCCCAATCGACATAGTAGTAGATCGCTATTCGACATAACACCTGAAAAGGTATTTTCAGCTGACATGTAGTACTTTCCATAGCTTCTTCGATACTTTTTTTGTTATACACTAAGGATGAGTGTTGTGTCATTGGGATTCCCAAGAGTTTCAACGTCTATAATCCATTCTACATTTCTTGTAATTTATTCTTAAATAAATGGGCAAAGCTCGATGCTTCTGATGCAGACAGATGATGCACTACGATCATGATCATGGTATCTTGCCATATTCGTGCTTGATCCGGACTGATAGAGGAGAACACTACAATTTCTCTTAAGCACTGGTAGACTACGATCTTTGCTTGCTTGATTTGTAGACTCTACGATTCTGAGAGCAGACTACGATACTTAATTTGGCTCGGCGGGCGTTTGGACCACTCTACGATTCTAGGAGAGGCCCTCCAAAGCAAACAAACTACGATTCTTGATACTCTACGATTCTGCCTTGGCTTCTGTAATCTCTTGGCTGGCTTGACATACTACGATTCTGTTGAAGCCTATCTATTACATCTCAAAAATAGATCAACCTAACAGCTTTAAACTTTTCTTCTATACATTCATTTACAAAATGATAAACATAAAGCACAGATCAACCTAACAATTTTGATATATCATCTAAGTCCTTGTACATATGTTCTTTGAAGGCCTTTTTATATAAGCATGGTTATTTACTTTCAATATCAAATTTAAATATGCAATACCCAATAATCTCCCCCTATATGATGTTGACATAACCAATGAGATTTATATCATAGTCATCAATTTCTAGATGCAGTTGCTAGAAAGTAAATATGACTTAGTATTTCAGTGAGCAGCTAAAATCTCTAGAGAATAAGCATGAATTTATTGATGTATGAGAAGACAGATATTATAATAAAGCATAGTTATATCAATAAGAAATACATTTCAACTTATCTCTATTTCTTCTGCCTTTTGTTTCTTTGAGGATTGGCATACTCTGCAGCTCTCCTTCTTCTTCTAGCTTCATCTCTCCATGCAATGTCTTCCATCTCGCTTTGATTTAGCCTTTCTCCGTGATCATTTCTGTTCATAAATGCAGGATCTCCAACTGGCATGTTTAGGCCAGTAGTGGATACTCCTTGTGAGCTAGGAGATGGCCCTCAACTCCTTAGTGGTTGCTCCATTAGAATCGGTTGGTGCTGCTGTTGTTCAGATTGTGGAGTCTGATAGCGAGGCTATCATGTGGGAGGGCTCCTTGAAGATTGAGCAATGAGTTTCCCTCTATCTTTTCCTTTCTCTCCTTCCCTTTATTCTCCCCTTTATTTCAAAGATCAAGGGTTCAATGTCTTCGATGATTTATTCATGCCTTGGACAAGTTCGTGGAGCTGATTCCTGGATTGAGTAATGTCTTCACGGTTTTCTTTAACCAGAGAGTCAGTTTGAGCATTATGCTTTTGTAGAATGGCCAAGACAGTGTCTGTTTGTTGTATCTGATTCATAGAGTAATCTTTGAATGCCTGAATGGAAGATCGTAGGCATAAGAGGCTTTCCATAACAAGCTTGTTTTGAGTTTCCTGAGTCTTTTGCATAAGGAGAACTACTTCCTTGTGCTTTCGGGTAGACTGAAAGTGAATCTGGTCCCTTTCATTAATGATGTGGATCATTTCCTTGATGATCTCCCTAAGCTTATTTGTTAGCTCAGTACTCAGATTGCTGAGAAGGGTGTTGGCAGCATCTATCAAGTGATTCAGCCTTGTATGCACGATTAGAGAGTGAGTTTCAAGATCTTCTTGAAGATCTGTAGTCACTTTCTGTGATGCATTATGTAAGACCCCAAATTTTATGAAATGAAAGTATTCAATTTTCTTATAATTATTATTTAGTAAATGGTTAAATTGATAAATGTTAAAGTTAAGGGTGATAATTGAAAATTTTGCAAAGTAAGCAAGTTGATATAAAATATTTGTTGTGTCGGGGAATATTCGATTAGTCGGGGAATATTCGTTTTAACAGGAAATATTTGTATGACGTCATAATCATTGGTAGACACCACAACGAAAGTATTGTCGTAGTTAGAAGAAAACGACATAATTATCTTTTTATAAAAATATTGGCGAAAGTGTTACCATTAAAACTGTTGAACTATCCGATAGTAAAAGTACAGTAATACGCGTGGTTGCATAGTAGCACACGGTATTGATTGTTGATGCTTACGTAAGAAATCACTCAGTTATACTCAATTATTGCTACACTAATTGCTGCATCATATCTCTCATATTATTGATTCAATTATTATCACAGTATCATCTACATAATATTTATTATTATTAAATCAATAATTTAGACGACAAAGTTATTCATTTATTATTTGTAATATTGACAATGTCTAGAAGTTCTGTCAAGGAGAGGTTTGGTCACCTAATTGAGCGCCAATAAGGAGAAATCCTTATCGGAAAGCCCCCTCTTTCCTAGGAACGACCTGGTTGTTAAATATTGTGAGTTATAACATTGATGATGAATAAGTTCGTGTTGATTAAAGATGAAATTGATAGTTCCATTGTGTTGGGATTATTAGTGTTAGTGGAAATCGATATTTATTTCGATAATAATTGATGTCTGGAAGTTATACTGACCAATTGTTGCCTCTTTTACAGTCCTAATAAAATAGCTCTAACTCACGCAAGCATACATGCGTCAACAAGTAATACAGAGTAAGTAGAGTATCGATCCCATATAAAAGTTGTTAAATTTAAACTATTATGCATCAATTAACTCACTGTATTTTTATGCTTAAAGTAATAACTAGAATTGTTGAATTGAACTAATTGTACTAACAACTAAAAATAAGAATAATAATGGAATAAATATAAACTGGAAATAATGGGACCCTAACTTCATTTAATAATTCATCTCATCGCCACTATCATGCAAGAAGTGTTCACATATTATAGGAAAATAGCCAAGAGCACGAATATAGTTATAACCATTTTTCAATGCACTATAACCTACTTACACAACATCCACAGATGATAGACTCTATGTAGTTATCAACACAACCAAAATCACTATATGTCTTTGTGAAATTGTAATTATATTGATTTTAAGTACAAGCCCTTACTCTAGCTCATACGGTGAAACAGTATATGTTTATCTGGTTCACAAAATACGCAAGCCATATATAACAGCCCCATATTTGTATGCTATCATGATTACAATCCATACTTGCATGTTCATTGTCAATTCCATACAAATACTGAGATGAATGGTGATCAGGCATTCATACATGTAAAACAATCACGATAGAATTCCCATATAATATGCAAAACAACCTTAGCATTTAAGCGTGCGACCAAACTACATATTAAAATCCGTTAGAATCCCATAATGGAGTTTAGTTCATGTCTGAACCAAAAGCCATTATGGGATCAACGCTAAACATGATCAATAAGCAAATAATTGAAATATTAAAGATAGAATGATCAAACCCAATTACTGAATAAAAACCAATGATCAACGATTAAATCCTCATAGAAATCCAGTAAACAATAATAAAAATCCACAATGACAGAGAATCCCAAGAAGAATTGGAGAAGTAAACGTTTTGGCTTCGTTCTACGTTGGAATCTCTCCCAAGGTGTAAACCCTAGTTATGATGTGTAAAATACGCTAAAAGTATCAATCCTCCTTTCTGACACTTGTCAGAATAGTTTTAAAAACCAATTACAATTCATTTAATTCAAATTAAAATAAAACAAAATCACGACTTGACATCGTTGTGGCCGGCAGCTCCTTCTAGATATGTCCTCACAGTAGCGCGAGACTTGCAGAATGTTTGCCCTGTCCAACCAAGTTTTCGTGCGGCGGTGAGGCGCTCCCCGAGCTCTTTTTGCCACGCTGTGCACAAAGCCTTCATCCTACAAGTTCGGTTACGATTCTCTCATTATTAAATGCTGTCATTGCTACTTACTTGCTCTTTCATGTTTGGTCTCCATGTTTCATTGTACCTCCATGCCATGCACATCACCGCTTGTGCCTCTCCTTCACGCATCCCTTAGCCTCGTGCCCTCTAATATCACCAAAATTAAGCCGATTCCTGCACTTATTAACAAAAAGGAGTTTTATGTAAATGCAATGCAAAATAACATGAAATGCAACTAAAATACAATAAAATGTACTTGAGAAGGATACAATTTGCATGAATTGGTATTCAATAAGTAGGTAAAAATACCACTTATCAAATACCCCCAAACTTGAACTGTTGCTTGCCCTCAAGTAATGCATACTAATGAACAATGAGAATGCAACTACAAAACTATGCAACTACTCTATGATGCAAACTAGTCTCACATAATCCCAAATGCATAATGTAAATTCAAATTTAAATTACCTCAAAGGAATTATCAAGATCCAAGAATACAATTTCTAACCAAGCTATAGGCATAATGGCATACACTCAAATAATTCATATATGCTATAGAGATGTTGTGTGTGTGTGTGTGGTGTTTACCAAAACTTGATCTAAGCAAAGAATACGTATGCTACATTGCTCCAAATAGAAAATTATAGTCTAAATCAAGGCTCATGTATAATCATGCCACATAGACTGTTTCAACATATCAACACAGACTAAGGTTCAGCAATGGGTTTATTGCTTTATTACTACTCACGAGGGCAATTTTCGCACTTTCCCGCGGTGTTTATTGCTATTTTTCTTTTTCTTTTCTGTTTTTCTCTTTTTTCACATAACTGTGCAATGTCTCAATCTATTAGGCACACTGCTACCCCTTAGCGAGCTTTCAACCAATGACTGCCAGACCATGAAAGACCTTAGGGTGCTAGGTGTAGAGACAATCCCCTCGGGCGTACTTACTCAAGTAGCCAGAGCCCCGAATTAAGACTAGCCACGTTATTGCTATTTGATTTTTTTTATACATAGCATACCCATGTTTTCCCAAAATTTTGCATGTCAATGTTTCATACAGTCTAAAAGAACTTTCCACATGTTTCTCTTTTTAAAACTACATGTTCTATCGAGTAATGCAACACACATTTCTTAAACCTACAAGTAATTGTGAACACATTCGTGCAAACCTAAAGGATTTAAACAGCAACATGAATCTCATCGTGTAAAACATTATGTCTCAGCTCATGTTATCCAACATACTCTAAAATCCTTCACAACTCACTATCATCATTGGCTAGGCAAGAATTTCTATAAAGCAAGAATTTGTGTGAGACATGCAACTAAAACATACTAACACAATCAATAAATGATCGGCTTGACCACCCTCCTCGGGTGGTGAATCTGGTGGTGGATATGGCACTGCGGTTCCAAACTGAGGCTAATCTAGCATTGTTCCTTGCTGCGCGAAGGCTTCGGCCAAGGCCCTTGTGAGTCCCGTAGCAAATGTTCCAAAATTATCATACATGGCGTCGACTTTGCGCTCTAACCTTCGGAGCTGGCGATTGCTAGGAACGGTGTGTGCTTGGGTGGATGGGCTTGCTTCATCCGCTTGAGAGGGGCTCAGCGATGGCTCGGGAATGTGGTAGGAGAATAAATCCTCGTCTGTGCGGGTGTTGCTCACCACCTGCCTTGATCCTCAAATTTAGCGATGGTGGCATGGGTGATGTCCTCGGCTTGGATATTGCATTTGTTCGTTGCCCCATTGCACCCCACTGCGCCAAGATGACAGCATGGCTACCAATCAAGCATGTAGAATGCTCCCGGTGGTAGTTCCTTCAAATACTTCACAATATTTTGATGAATCAAATAACCCACATCAATGTACTCGCCGCCAAGAATTATGCCCCACAAGATATGGCCCTTTCACGTGATCTCGTCTTCGCAATGCGATGAAGGCAATAACTTGGCACAAATGAACAGGTTCCACGCCTTGGCGTATCGATTCAGTGTAGCTGCTGGGAATATGTGAGGCTGGGTCGTGCCAACTTTGTAAGTCCACTTTGTGCCTGGTATGCATAACTCTGCAATGACACGCTCCAAGTCTATTTCTTGATGTGCTCCTGTGATCCATTTGGGAGTCCCTCTTGGTGGTGTTGCGGTGATTCTCTGGATGGTTTTGATGGCAAAAGGTCTATAGTCTATCTCGACACTACGAACCATAGAGGTATCGTTCATGGTGATTTTGGCATTGGCGTAAAATTCTTAGACTATGCTCATCGGAATGGGCATGGGAGATGCAGTCAGTCCACCCCAGCCTCGTTCCTAGATCATGACACACAGTTGTCCATCCTGGCCTTCT
The DNA here is from genome assembly GCA_020205615.1 of Panax quinquefolius. Classification (NCBI taxonomy): domain Eukaryota; kingdom Viridiplantae; phylum Streptophyta; class Magnoliopsida; order Apiales; family Araliaceae; genus Panax; species Panax quinquefolius. The sequence goes on from CM035168.1 coordinate 26,410,392, forward strand.
GATTTGAATCCTCTTTCCTTGATGAATGTTTTTGCTACAATTCGGTAGTACTCCTGCTGGGCTTCTAAACATAAAAACTTGGTGTGGTCGATAATGTCCTCCTCGTGACTGCCGGAGGAGGATGAGGAAGATGAAGATGGTCGTGCTCTCTTCGGACCCATTTGTAGATAATTGATTGAGAATGCAGATGAACTTACTGAGAGAGAATGAGAATTTGTGAGTTGATAACCTTCACACTTGTTTCTGCCAACCCAATTGGGAACCCTAGCTTTATAGAGTGGATGAGAGCATGGGTTGAGCTTGGGACGTGGAGAGAATCATGGAGATTTGATGGAGAGATATACGGATTCAATCTATAACTGATAGAGAGATAGAGATGTGAGTTAGGGGGAGTGAGAGAGTTTCACGTCTGTTATTATCGCAAATGAGAGTCCAAATGGTCCACAACTCTATTTTAAAATGTTCAGATCTGCCTTGATTTGGTGTCAGCACTACCGCCGCGAGTGTGTATCTTGGGTCATGCATGCGGTATGAGACTAGCGAGAATGTTGTCGCTTCGATTGACTTGGCCTTGGCAGCGCCATGAGTTCATATTATGCATGGGTCGCACACGCGCTTGACTTTGACATCTCTATGTTAACTTTCCACTCCACTCTAACTATCAGTGATGCTTTCCAATGATGGTTCCTGCATGGACATTAATGCACATTGTTAAGACATAACTTAGTGGCCTCATAGTGCTACCATCTTGTAAATATTCGCACAACAGTTCTTGCTATGCACTTAAGCATGAAAATCTAATAGCCTAGTAAGAAAAATGAATGACATAGAACTAATTACAAGAATTCCAAATGAATAACTAAAAAAAATCAATGGGGGTAGAAATAATGGGTTGCCTCCCATCCAGCGCTAAGTTATAGTCAATTAGCTTGACTATCTCTGAATCTCACGTCACATCAAGAACTGAGGTGCCTTCCTTGTTGTCCACTGCACCCCAGAATTTAGTGACTTCGGCCTTCATCAACGGTACTACCTTCAACTCTGAACTTTTTCCCGTTACACACCTCATCGATTCATAATTCCTCAGTTTCTGTACCTCATCCTTTAGGTCCCGGTCCACAAAGTCAACTAATAAGCATTCTTCTTCGTATGTTGGGAACTTTATTGCCTTAAAGACATTGAACGTGACCTCCTGATCATGTACGCGCATAGTGAGTTCCCCTTTTTGCACATCTATCAAGCCACACACGTATAAGAATGGTCTCCCAGTATGATCGAGTATACTCTTGTCCTCTTCGAAATCTAGGATAATAAAGTCAGCTAAAAAAATGAACGTGTCCACCTTAACCAACACATCTTCAACAATTCCCCGTGGATATGTGATGGATCTGTTAGCTAAACAGAGTGATATGTTCGCTTTACCACTGAAATTGGCAAATCCTAATCGATTGAACACTGACAGGGGCATCAAGTTTATACTTGCCCCCAAATCACATAAACACTTACTAAAGTTAATCTTCCCAATTGTGCACGGAATTATGAAGCTTCCCGGATCTTTCAGCTTTGGAAGTAGTTTGCGTTGGAGCACTGCACTGCATTCTTCGGTCAAGGCTACCATTTCAAACTCATCTAATCTTCTTTTCCTTGACAATATACCTTTCATGAGCTTTGCGTAGCTTGGCATTTGTTCCAATGCCTCGGCAAAAGGTATATTGATCTGCAACTTTTTAAATACCTCCAGAAACTTGCTGAACTGTTTGTCTTCTTTCTACTTAACTAACCTCTTCGGATATGGTACTTGAGGGTGAATTGGTTGTACTGGACTCTTGACCTTCTCTTCTGAATTTTCTTTGTCTTTCTCATCCTCCTGAACCTCAAAATTTTCCAGATTTCCTTCCTCTTCAGTAACCTGCTTTACCTCGCGCGGCCTCCTTAGTACTATCAGGTGCGGGAGCGCGAGTTGCAGTACCTGTCAAATCTTTTCCTGATCTCAATGTGATCGCTTGACACTGCTCCTTCCCATCTCTTCTAGGATTTATCTCTGTGTTACTTGGCAATGAACCTTGGGGTCTATTATTAAGCATGCTTGCTATTTGCCCCATTTGAGTCTCCAAATTCTTAATAGCCACTGCTTGGCTTTTGATCATAACCTCAGTATTTACCATGTATTTCAACATCATTTCCTCCATCTCTAATTTCTTTTCTAGCTGTGGTGCAGCTGGAGTGTGATGTTGTTGTTGATGAGAGAATCTTGGTGGAAACGGTGGTTTTGGTGTAAACTGTGGCTGAGATGACTATGACTGAAATTGATGATTCGGCTGAAACTAGTTCTGCTGTTGTCCTTGATTGTTCGACCAACTAAAATTTGGATGATTTCGGTTGTTGGGGTGGTATGTGTTCTGGAATTGACCATGGTCTTTTCTGTAGTTACTCACATATTATACCGACTCCGACCTGATAGCACATTGATCCGTGGAGTGTGACCCCGAACAAATCTCACAAATGAAGGCAACTGTTTTCATTTTGCTCTCTGCCAAAGTATCTATCTTCTTAGCCATAGCTGCCATCTGTGCCGACAACTGTGTAATCGTATCTACCTCCAACACACCTGCAACCTTGGGCTGTGGCATTCGAACTGTAGGATTCTGATAGTCATTTGCAGCCATAGTCTCCATAAATGTATAAGCCTCATCATAGCTCTTTGCCCATAACGCCCCTCCTGCGGTTGAATCCACAATCGGTCTTGACTGCCATCCCAAACCATTATAGAAGTAGTTGATCACCATCCAATCTGGCATACCGTGAAGCGGACATTTCCTGAGCATCTCTTTGTATCACTCCCATGCTTCATATAAGGACTCACCATGTTGTTGCTCGAACTGATAGATAGCCGTCCTCATCTTTGCAGTCTTAGCCAATGGAAAGAACTTAACTAAGAATTTTTGTGCTAAATCCTCCCATGTAGTGATTGACCCTGACGACAAAGAATGTAGCCAACTTCTAGCCTTATCTCTCAATGAAAATGGAAATAGTTGTAGTCTAATGGCATCCTCTATTACACCATTGTATCTGAATGTATCACAAATCTCGATGAAGCTCAATAAGTGTTCATTCGGATCATTTGTAGCAGCACCCCCAAACTGAACCTAGTTTTGCACCATCTGAATAGTGCCCGGTTTAATCTCAAAGGTATTAGCTTCTATCGCTGGTCTGACTATGCTCGATTGTAGTCCATTTATGTTTGGCATGGAATACTCCCTTAGAGCCCGATGCTCTTCTCTTTGCTCAAGTCTTTGTTCTTCCGCCATTTTGGATGTTGTTCTATCTAACTAAGCTTGCAAATTTCTCTGCACACTCGCTTTCTAACCTCTTCCGTTTATATTATCTTGCGCTAGTGTTAGTTCTGAGTTGGATGATCGCGTGTGCATAAAAATCCACAAGTACCTAAAATGAAGAAAAAAAACGAAACAAAAATAGAAATGAGAAACGATCAGAATTATCTAATTCATACAATATAGCTTTAAACTAATGATAATTATTTAAATTCAACGCCTTTCCCCAGCAACGGCGCCAAAAACTTGTTGCCTCTTTTATAGTCCTAATAAAAGAGCTCTAACTCATGCAATCATACATGCATCAACAAGTAATACAGAGTAAGTAGAGTATCGATCCCACAAAGAAAGTTGTTAAATTTAAACTATTATGCATCAATTAACTCACTGTATTTTTATGCTTAAAGTAATACCTAGAATTGTTGAATTGACCTAATTGTACTAACAACTAAAAATAAGAATAATAATGAAATAAATATAAACCGGATATAATGGGACACTAACTTCATTTAATAATTCATCTCATCGCCACTATCATGCAAGAAGTGTTCACATATCATAGGAAAATAGCCAAGAGCATGAATATAGTTATAACCATTTTTCAATGCACTATAACCTACTTACACAGCATCCACAGATGATAGACTCTATGTAGTCATCAACACAACCAAAATCACTATATGTCTATGTGAAATTGCAATTATATGGATTTTAAGTACAAGCCCTTACTCTAGCTCATACGGTGAAACAATATATGTCTATCAAGTTCACAAAATACGCAAGCCATATATAACAACCCCATATTCGTATGCTATCATGATTACAATCCATATTTGCATGTTCATTGTCAATTCCATACAAATACTGAGATGAATGGTGATCAGGCATTCATATATGTAAAACAATCACGATAGAATTCCTATATAATATGCAAAACAACCCTAGCATTTAAGCGCGCAACCAAACTATATATTAAAATCCGTTAGAATCCCATAATGGAGTTTAGTTCATGTTTGAACCAAAAGCCATTATGGGATCAACGCTAAAAATGATCAATAAACAAACAATTAAAATATGAAAGATATAACGATCAAACCCAATTGCTAAATAAAAATCAATGATCAACGATTAAATCCTCATAGAAATCCAGTAAACAATAATAAAAATCCACAATGACAGAGAATCCCAAGAAGAATTGGAGAAGTAGACGTTTTGGCTTCGTTCTACGTTGGAATCTCTCCCAAGGTGTAAACCCTAGTTATGATGTGTAAAATACGCTAAAAGTATCAATCCTCCTTTCTGACACCCGTCAGAATCGTTTTAAAAACCAATTACAATTCATTTAATTAAAATTAAAATAAAATATAATCACAGCTTCAGCATCACGCGCGGCCGCGCGCTCCTTCGGTGTGTCCCTCACGCGGGCGCGAGACTTGCAGAAAGTTTACCCTGTCCAACTGAGTTCTCGCACGGGCGCGTGCTCCCTAGGCTCTTCTGTCGTGCGGCCTTCAGTCTACAAGTTATGATTCTAATTCTACTGTTGTCATGCTGCTGCTGCTACTACTTGCTCTTTCATGCTTGATCTTCTTCCATGCTTGGTCTCCATGCTTCATTGTACCTCCATGCCATGCACATCACCGCTTGTGGCTCGCCTTCATGCATCCCTTAGCCTCGTGCCCTCTAATATCACCAAAATTAAGCCGATTCCTGCACTTATTCACAAAAAGGAGTTTTAAGTAAATGCAATGCAAAATAACATGAAATGCAACTAAAATACAATAAAATGTACTTGAGAAGGACACAATTCGCATGAATTGGTATTCAATAAGTAGGTTGATAAGTGTATTTTATATACGCGATTTTATATCTAATTCATGCTTATTTGTTGCTATATTCCCAGGGTTAAAATTCTTTCTCTTTGGCAAGTTGCCACTTCCGCTGGCAACTTCGGCCTTACTACCTCCCTCTAACTTGCTCTTGATCTTTCGCTCTTTGTGGTACTGAGACAATGCCTCATCACCACCTTCAGCTATTATCGCCTTTTCCAGAATGGTCCCGTAGGAAGAACTCTGGAAAACTGATATCCTATTATAGAGCCAGGGTTTTAAGCCCTGCTCAAACCTACACGCCATTCTCTCCTCTGTATCCACCTGGTGTGGAGCAAATCTCGCCAATTCGTTAAACTTGGTGGCATACTGGGGAACCGTCATATCCCCCTGCTTATGTTCTAGGAACTTAATTTCCATCCTACCCTGCATGCTAGTAGGACAATAGTTTTCGAAGAAGACCTTCTTAAACTATTCCCACGTAACAGCCTTTGTCCTAGCCCCACCCTGGTGAGCCTCCCACTAGTAGTTAGTTTCCCCCTTCATCATGTAAGTCGCAAAAGAAGTCTTTTGCGCCTCACTTACGTTTGTTATCATAAACGCGTTCTCAATCTCTCTACCCACGCCCTGGCTTCTAACGGCAACTGTGCTTCCTCTCTAACTCGGGAGGACTCACACTTTTAAAGTCCTTAAAGGTAGTTGTTCTTGCTACCCCAGGAGCTACAGGAATCCCACCCCCCACTTGGTTAAATGCAGCCATTAATAAATTAACAAACTCTTGTATAGGGTTATTAGGACCCCCCTGATTCTCATTGTGAGACTCGGCCTCTTGGTTAAGTTGTCTCCTTCTCGACGGCATAATTCTGATTAAATAAATAAAGCTTCGTTATTATCTATTTAACTACTCGGTTATCATTCTCAATTAATAATAACCATTCATACCACAACAAGTACATTTAATAAAAACTTCATTATATAAATATGCTTTCATAGTCAAAACTATTTACATCATGTTCCCTTAGCCAAAAGCTATTACATACTATCCCGCGATTGCCTTCTACAAAAATTGGGATTTACAAAAAGACTACCCTTTAATTATACAAAAGAGAACTTTACGTCACTACCACCATATACAAAAAGATCTAACGATCTACTAACACTGTCGAACGACATTCTCATATTTCTGATTTGCCAGAATCGACACTATATCTCGACTTATGGTATGTCGAGTCTGCCCTGACTCAATAGAATAACAAGAAATTTTTAGCATGAAATCCTCATGAGCGCATTCGTGGATGTATGACATCCTAGCTATCTTCTGGTCTTTCTCAACCAGTTTCTTCTGTAGCTCAAGGACCTCATCCTTATAGTCACAAGCCTTATCAGTCATAAGCACTTTCTCGTCGTGCTCTGACTCAAAGTCTGCCTCTGCAGATTCCTTCGCCTCATAAAGGGCGGTTATCTCTTCAATCTAAGTCTCTACTACTGTGCGCAGATGCACATTCCTATCCAACGCAGATAGATACAATGCTCTCATTGCATCCAGAGGTGTCGGCTCCTGAGTAGGCACCACCGTATTAACCGATGTCACCTCCATTTCCTCCTCCACGTCTAGCATCTCGTTAAGGTATGATGCTAAACCCATAGTCTCCTCAGAGTATTCCTCCTCAGAGATGTACTCCTCAATGTCTGAGTCATCTAGTACAACTATTGGTACCTCCGCCACTGGCATTGGTACTATCTCAACTTGATTCACTGAATCCTCACTTATCATTTCCACATTTCAAAACATCAAGCTATCGGTTGACATCTACAAACACATAACACATTGATTAATACATAATACACAATAGTATAAGCACAAATCACATTTAATATCTTTAAGATTAATTTCCATCTTTTAATCCTTTCGATACAGAGTTATCTCAATACCTTATTAATTCAATAGACTTGAATTTCATTCCTCGGACTTTACCTTCCTTACGAGATTATTAGCCTAAGGTTTTCCCCCCCTTAAGTTTTATAACCTAAGGCTTTGATACTAACCTGTGACACCCCCAAATTCGGGTATCTTTCAACCCGACATATGGTGCTCCACTGTACTAACATCCATACAATCATTCCATTGAAATACAACAAAATGAATGTAATTACTATCTTCTTATTACAATCAAAGTAAAAATCCTTCCAAGGTTCATAAATCGGTTACATCGTTCATTGTTCATAATGTATAATGCATACAAACTTACTAAACTATTACACAATGCCTAAGCATCCATATTAGCTTTGCCCTTATCTCTTTTGGAATTCACAATACATTCATCCTTAACTGCAGTTATATAATTCACGCAAGAAGTGAGCATGACAGCTCAACAAGTTTAATCAATGATGACAGTAATACCACATTCGCGAATTATATAACAATTCTGACATAACTGAACAATAGTTATGAAGTATTATGAATCAATAATACTTTAACAGTTCATAACATCAATTCCTAAAGTATAGAATAGTTTAGGAATTCTGAATTAGTCGATAGACCATGAACAGTAACTTTCAGTTTTCATACTTGAAAAGGAGTCCACAGCACTAAGGTCGTTCATCCGATAACTTACGAGCACTTCTAGGTGATCAGCCTATAGTACTCTATGTTGATCAACACTCATTCATTAAACAAATTTACGTTTAATATTTTTGGCAAACTCGCGTGCCCATCGAATAATCAATGAAAAATACTTTTGTTTGTTCATAGACAAACCTTACCTTCACATCTGTACCAATCACTTGGCATAGGATAGCGTTACCATTTCTATATAGAAAGATATGAATCATAATCAATCTATATATTATGAATAGTCTAGCCGAATTAAAATCTGGCATCAACCCTTTCTTTAAAACAAGTCTTTCAATTCAGTTCAACGAATCACATAAAACTTGGCAAACATGGAAGTTAGACAAGCATTAAGAAAACTTGCCTTTCAGCGTCTTCAAATAATTTAATCGACTGATCACAACCTTTACAGAATCTACATGATATATTCATATAGCACACTATAACTAGCTATCAAACAAATGTTCACATTGTTTCTACAAGCTTCTTTCTCTTCTATGTCTTAGTTAACTTAATATCAATAATAAAGTCAACTCAACTTTTTACCCTTCGTCCTGGCTTATTATCCAACTTACGTTATTAACCGGACACTAACATTGTCGGCGAGGTACCAACGTTGTTTAGCACTTATAACTTATTAACATGCATTCAGCTCCTAAGTTCAATACCATATACCTGGGTATAGGTAGTATAGGAATAGCTTTAATACACTTATGAAGTGTACAAATGAAGTTCAAAACCTAAGTCACTAACAACATTCTTGAACTTATCATGCAAGACTTTACTTTACGTAAGAGATTAGATCAAGGCTATGGCTCCATTAGCACCGACCGGCCTTGGTCCCGGCAATGCGATGTGGAATAAGGTCTTTGCGGCGCCATTTAGCAGTACTCAACTTTAGTGTCGTGACATTGCACAAGATTCATGACGCTGCAGACCTCGATTACAAATTCCAACAAATTTTGAAAAACTTTGTGAAATTCTCGGGGCCATAACTTCTTCGTTATAAGCCCGATTTGGTCCCTTCAAAAGTCTACACATCATAAATAACATAATCTACGCATTCATATAAGAATTCAACACTTTTGAATCCGATAACTCAAAATTCACTATTGAGTTCATTTTTAGACGTTCGTAAACGTTAAAGAGCGTTCAATGCTCGTTTTCTTCATTTTAAGTCAAAATCCGACGACTCTTGAACCCACAACTCTTAATCACCCTATCTCACGTGTTGACATTGAAAACCAACGTATTCAAGTCTCACGGTAACTTTTAACCTCTAATCCGGAATTCAACGTTTTCGACGTTTAACCTCTAATTACGTAAAATTCGCCATAACTTTGTTACTAGGGTTCTCTAAGCCAAATCACATGGAATACTCCATGGATTTCATATCTACATCCTAACTAAACAAGATGCAAATATTAACGTATTGATGGAGTTCAATCGTTTATAAACAATCAATCTCAACAAACAATATTTTCATGGTTCAAAACTCTATTAAACCTTATGATTTTTATAATCTCATGACTTGTAGAGATTGAATCTATGATAAGCCATCATTAATCTCCTATAAAAGACATATACTACCCATCTATGATTCTTCAAGATAAAAGAAAAATCAAAAAGAGATGGAGATGAAAGGTAAGGATTATACCTTAAGAATCCTTGTGAAACTCTCTTGAAAAACTAGAAGATCAAGCTTCCAAAGTGTATGTTTTATAAGTCTAGCTCTCTTTCTCTCTCAAATAATATAGGTTGGCAAATTTCAAAACTCCAAAATGAATCATCCTAGCTTTCTATTTATAGGAAATGAGAATGGAGGGTAATTTGGACAAAGAACCATCACCTCCTTACCATTCACTCTTGGTCACCAAGTAAAATACTTGGTGACCAAGCCTTATGCTTGGCTTTCACTCCAAGTAGCCGGCCCACCACTTGCAAAGTGACATCCCATAGGTTTCCCCATGGGTTTTACCCATTCAGTGACCCACCGGATCGATCCACGGTTCGGTTTAAATGAATTGGGCTTAACTAAATAAACATTGGGCCTTGACTTGTGCTCAACTCATTAATCACCTTGGACTTGGTCATTTAATAATTGGACTAATAGAAATCCAACTCAAACGACTTATTCATTAAGACTTAATCTTAATTCTATAATACGAATCGTATTCCACACGTACAATTCACGTATTCTTTCTGTATACTACACGTACAATAATCGTATTATACTTCGTATTTACTCAGCATATTATACATAGATACTAAATACTGTCATACTTGTATAACACTCGCATTAACCTTAACACAATTCCTTCTACGCATATAATTTCCTTCTCAAAAATCAATATACTCAACCCCTAGGTTTTAAGTCCAGAGTAAAAATCAAGCGTTTGTCATAAATGAAATATTATCAGATATTCCATCTTATCACGATATTCCATCATTACGCGTTTCTCAGAATTTCAAAATAATTTCTCGAACAGAAACGGATGAATAGTGTTTTTACGAAAATTTCTTGGAAACAGTTATTTTTGTCTTGGACATTCCAAACAAATAATTCTAGCACGAAGCCAGAATACTAACCACGTTAGCACATTCTAGGTCATAGAACGACCTTCATAGAGCTTACTCACATAATAATCAATTAAATTCATTTAATTCACATAATCAAATAAAAATTTAATTGTCATAAAAATCCGATTTTCTCGGGCGTTACAATTGAAGAACTGCACTACATGGCATAACGTCTGATCTGCATTAATACATGAAATGGTTCAGAGTTCTGTCTAAATATTATTCTCTTATTCAAAAAGAGAAAGAGAAATTTCAAGAAGAACTGGAAAAAGCTCTTCTAAGTACTAACTCCCTCTCTAAACTTGAAGCTGAGAATAAACTCTTAAGACATACCAATGAACTTAATGCACAAAGAGAGTCAAATCTAACCTCTAAGATTGAGGAACTAGAAAAGACAATCTTAACGTGGAATATATCATCTTCATCCATGGACTCCAAGATCTCCAGTCAGAAAAGTCCATCTGATAGAACAGGTTTAGGTTTTGGGGAATCCTCCTCAGAACCACATGTGGAAAATTCAAAGGAAACTAACATCAGCAGTGCTTCAAACATCAATAAAAGTATTACATTTGTGAAATCCTCACAGAAGGAAGAACCAGTCCATCCCTGCTCTTCTGATCCAATCAATGCTACAAGTCATAACGGATCCCATGTTGACCTAGGGTTCAGAAAAGAGAAGAGTAACTTAGTCACTACTCTCCAACCTCAAACTAACGTAGAGTCGAGTAAAATCAACTCCACGAACCAACCAGGTGGGAATAGTAGAGTTAAGTTACAATATTCACAAATCATGAATCACAAGGACACATTAAAAAAGAAGAATCAGTATAAAGGGAGGACTGCCAGAAATCCACATAAGTTCAAATGGAGAAAAAATCCACACACTCACAAGCATGCATCATGCTAGATGTTTTGTATATGATAAAATTGGTCATAAGGTTGCAGTATGTTACAATAATCCTATGCATATCAAACCCAAAATCAAGCAGATTTGGGTTCCCAAGAGTACTAACAAGATAGGACCCATGCAAGTATAGGTACCAAAATGAGAGCTTAAATCTCAGTGCAGGAACAGAGCTCCATGATTACAACTTGGTACCTGGACAGTGGATGCTCACGACACATAACTGAGAACAAATCCCTCCTATCAAACTTCATAGAGAAAGAGGGTCCAACAGTCATATTTGGAAACAATTGCTCTGGCAAGATAAGAGGTTATGGCTCAACTGGGAATGGTGCAGTGTCCTTCAACAAAGTAGCCTATGTGAAAGGACTAAAGCACATTCTTCTGAGTATAAGCCAGCTCTGTGACAAGGGTCATCAAGTTACCTTTCCCAACAATCAATGTCAAGTCAGAGACCTGAAGACCTCTTCCATAAAGATGACCGGAACAAGAGAAGGAAACGTCTACACTATTAATTTTGGTCAATTATGTTTTGATAAGACAATATTCTTTCTGGCCAAAGCCTATGAAGAAATAAGCTGGCTATGGCATAGAATATTGTTTCATCCCAACTTCAAAAGCATGTCAAAATTGGTCTCCAAGGATCTAATAGCAGGATTGCCCAAGCTCAATTTTGTCAAAGAAAGGTCATGTAATGCCTGTTAACTTGGAAAACAAACTAGAAGTTTATTCAAAAGCAAAACGGTCAACTCAATTGATAAGCCCCTGCAATTACTACACATAGATTTATTTGGGCTAATTCCAACAACAAGGCTTGGAGGGAAGAGATACTCATTGGTCGTATTGGATGACTACACCAGATTTACATGGGTATTCTTTCTAAACTCAAAAGATGAAATAAGTTCCCAACTTATCAAGATGCTCAAGCTGGTGATAAACGAAAAAGGAGAAAAAATTAAGGCTATACGGAGTGATCGTGGTAGAGAATTCGACTTCTCTGAGATGGATCAGTTCTGCTCAGATAACGGCATCAGTCACAACTTCTCAGTTCCACGAACTCCACACCAAAATAGAGTAGCTGAAAGAAAGAACAGAACGTTGATTGAAGCCGAAAGAACCGTACTAGCAGTAGCTCATCTGCCTGAATACTTTTGGGGAGAAGCTGTCAACACTGCATGTTACACTCAGAACATGTCTCTTATGCACTCTACGTTAAAGACGACCCCCTACGAGCTGTGGAGAGGAAGAAAGCCAAATGTCAGCTACTTCCATGTGTTTGGTTCTGCATGCTATATTCTCAACAATTGAAAATAGTATATGACTAAGTTTCAACCCAAGTCAAACGAAGGGATCTTTCTCGGATATGCCACAAATAGTAAGGCTTATAGAGTATTCAACAAGAAGACATTAAGTGTTGAAATTTTGATTCACATCATCTATGATAAAACAAAATTAGACAAATATTTTCCTCAAGACACTACTATAGACAACTCAGACACTACGAACGAGGTAGTCGAGCTCAACACCACGATCGTAGTTCCAGAAGATGAAATCATTGAGCCTGAAGAAGAGATCGTAGAGAGAGCTATGCCAGACAAAGCACCTCCACATCAAGAAGAAAAAGTTGATCTCGAAGAATTCAGACAAGAAGGCATCAGGACAGATGTTCCAATAGGAAACAGATGGGTAAGAGATCACACTCAAGACCTAATCATTGGAGATCCAAATGCAAGAGTCAAGACAAGATTTGCCACCCAGAATGAGTGTTTCTATCTAAGCTTTCTATCACAAATAGAACCTAAGAATATAGAGGATGCTATGAAAGACTCAAGTTGGATAGAAGCCATGCAAGAGGAACTAAATCAGTTTGAAAGAAGCATAGTATGGAGATTGGTTCCAAGACCAAGAAGCCATTGTAAAATCCCAAATTTTACGAATAAAGAATTAAATTTTTTGATTTTTTTTTGAATATTATGGTATGGATTAAATATAATGTTATAGTTGTGGGTAATATTTATAAATTTTGCAAAGTATGCAAGTTGTTATATTATATTCGATTGGTCGGGAAATATTCTTTGTGTCGGGGAATATTCGTACGATGACACAATCATTATTGGACCCCATAACGGAATTATTGTCGGATTAAGAAAACGACAAAAATATTTTTATGAAAATAACGGCGGAAGTTTTATCGTTAATACTGTTGAACTACTCAGTAGTAAAAGTACAGTAATACATGTGGTTGCATAGTACGGTATTGATTATTGATGCTTACGTGAGAAGTCACTCAGTTTTGTTCAATTATTGCTACATTAGTTACTCCATAGTATCTCACGTTATTTGATTTAATTATTGTTGATTGTTATATATATATATATATATATATATATATATATAACTTTTATTTTATTAGTATTATTAATTTAATAAAATAGAAAAGCTTTTTATATAAAACAGAATACTTTTATAAAGTTATTCGTTTTATTAGATTATAAATATAATATATTATATTTTATTAAAAAGATTTTTCTTTAAATCTGGACCGTCCGATTAAAAGGAAATCAATCTGGACCGTTCATGAATTAGTTACTATGCAGTCCATTCTTCTATAAATAGAAGCTCATTCCTTCATTATTTCTTACGAATTCACTGAAACTCTAGAGAGAGAAACTATAGAGAGAAAGAAGAAAAGTATCCGGCTACTTCACTACTTCTATATCAAGTTTCTTCTATAAGGTAAGAGATATTATTTGTTGTACCGTAAGGGGTATTTTTTCTTTGGTATTCATGAAGAGAACTTTTGTTATTCCATTATTTATTATTCTGATTGAATAACTCAGATACGCTGGCCTCACCCTATACTTGGTGAAATTCTTCTATTATTCCATTCTTTATTATTCTGTTGGAATATCCTCGCTTTTCAAGTTTATGCCGGACCGGTTCGCGTCTTTTATTATTCTCGTTGGAATTTCCGTCTGCATGCATTTTACGCCGGACCGGTTCCGTTATTTATTATTCTCGCTGGAATAACCTCGCCTATGCAAAAGTACCGCATGCATGGTGATTTCTGTTGTTATTCCATTCTTTATTATTCTATTGAATATCCTCGTCAAGGTCGTTACGCCGCACTGTTCCGTTATTTATTATTCATTGGAATAACTCTGTCTATGCGGCACCGCATGCGTGGTGATTTCTTTTGTTATTCCATTCTTTATTATACTCGGTTGATTAAAGTTTTGACTTCTATACTCCATGAAATTAGTGGAATATCCTCGATATTTGCGCTTCATCCAAAGATCTTTCATGGAAATATTCTTCCGTGCATTCTTGAATTTTACTCTACAAAAAAAGTATCATGTTGACAATTTGACGTTATTAGTTCCTAAATAATTTAATTCTTGAACTTATTTTATTGAATTCTTATATCATTGTCATCATCCTCATGTTTATATTTTGTTGAAAGTCATATATGGCCTGTAGTGCATAGATGGACTTGGTATGATTATGACCAGGTATTATTTTGTATAATCATGACCGTAATGTTACAAATGATGTGGAAAAAGTCCTCATTGGCCGTAGTGCATTGATGGACAGTTTTTGGTATGATTATGGCTATGGATTCTCTTCGGCTAAGAGAGCAAAGATGAATTATTTTATGGCATGATCAGGACCATTGATGAAAACATGATTATCTTTGGCCCATAGTGCATGGATAATTCGTGGTCGTTATACTAAATAATATCCTTGGCCTGTAGTGCAGGGATGATTTGATGATGTGGATTATTTATTAAGGTGAGTCTCAGCGATAAAAGTGATGAAAAACTTTTTAAATCATAAAAGATAGTAGATTTTATTCTCTACTTGACTCTTTTAATGGATTTCTTGTTCCGCTGTAGTTAAACTTGATGTCTATTGTATTTTATCAGTTTAACATTGTTGAAGACTAATGATAATTTATTCTCGCATTATCTTAGTCATAATATTTCTTCTTGGGCTAGTTGAGCTCACCCTTTCTTTCACCGTTTTCTTCTTCGTGAAATGAGAATATAGCCGGGACGAAGCCTGGGAACGGTTTGATGATCCGGATGATAGCATTAGTAGTCCTCACTATTCTATTAAATAGTGTGACAATAAATGTAATGAGGACTTATTCTGAGAGTGGATATTGTCTAAAAGACAATATTTGTATTAAAACTCACAGCTCTCTTGTTGTATATTAAAGATTGTATTTGTATTCTGTACCATGTATCTGGCGACTCAAGATGGGTGATGTATACCTATTTTTGGGGGCGTCACAGTTAGTATCAAAGCTTAGGGATATGATCCTTGGCTGAGATGTGATACAAGAACTATGAGGGGAGAGACGGGGAATTCCTTCGCTAGTATGACCTACCTAAGTTTATTTGTTATTTAATTAGTCGGTCAGAGTATAGGGATAATATGTGATATGTTATTTAACCCTTGTTTTGTTGTAGTATTTGAAAATGGCATCTGAAAATGTTGAGAATAGCAATGGAGCACAGGAGACCGTCCAGTCTCCACAAATCAATAATCAGGATAATGTGCAACAGGAAGGTGATAATCCTCCTGTAAACAACAACAATGATCAAATGACGAACGATGGTACGTTTAGGAGCTTTTTAGAATACATGCAACACCAAACAAGGGAGACTCCTGTTCATCATTCAGGTGGAAACAATGGCAACCCGCGGTTGGTCACCGCTAAGCAACCCAAGGAGCTTGGACCACCGGAGTTTTTGGGAAAGCTAGACCCACTTAAGGCAAAGACGTGGATTAAGCAGATCATCAAGATATTTGATGTCTTAGAATTCTGAGAGGAGTAAAAAGTTCCATTTGCCACCTTTATGTTGCGTGAAGAAGCAGATCATTGTTGGGAATCTGTAAAACATACCCAGCCTAACGCACTCAAGATGTCTTGGGAGAAGTTCCAAGAGTTGTTCAACGACAAGTACTTTCCTGAAAGTATTCGTCACATGAAGGAGGTGGAGTTCATCAAGCTGGAGCAAAACAATATGACCGTGTCATAGTACGAGGCTAAGTTTGCTGAGTTGTCTCGGTTTGCATCCCATTTGGTCGATAATGAAGAGCGAATGACGCGAATGTTTCTAAGAGGTTTGAAACCCAATATACATCAATACCTCATTTCTCACAAACTTTGTTTATATTCAGATGTTGTGAATAGGGCTCAGTTATTGGAGCGCGATAATGAGACAGCACAACCAAAAGGCAACGACCGACAACACGATAATAATCGTACCAGTGGCAACGGTCATCGGAACAATGATAACCATCGTGGAGGAAATTATCATGCCATGAATGGTAACCACTTCGGTGGTAATCATGGACAAGATAATAAAAGTTGAAATTTCAAGAAGAGAAGGTTCAATAATGATGGAAAGACAACAACACCAGCACCCGTTTTAAAGGAAGAAGAACGACCACCGGTCACCTAGCTCGATTTTGTCGTATGGTGAAGTCAAGTCCAGCTGGGATGGTGATGCCAAAGGATGTCCCAGACAAGCCAAAGCCGGTAGTTTAAGAGAGAGCATTTTTTTTTGTGATGAGGAACCTGAATAAAATTATCACGGATAAGTTAATCATAAACTCTTGCGAAGTCTATACCGTGTTAGATATTGGTTCTACCCACTCTTTCATTCCACTTAGTTTTGTTCAATGTTTGAATTTAATATTGGAAAAGTTAGACTTTGATTTATCTGTTGAAACTCAGTTGGGAGAAACCTTCGTTACCTCCACTATTTATAAATCTTGTTTGATTCAAATCAACACTTTCACGTTACCTGTCGATCTTATCTCTTTGAAAATACTTGCCTTTGATACGATTTTAGGAATCGATTGGTTAACTACTCATCATGCTTTTAATAAGATTGTTAGCTTTCATATTCCTAACCAACCTGTTATGCGAATTCAAGCAACCAAACTACTAAAGTCAATCATTGTCATATCAAGCCATAAATAAAGAGCCCCGATCCTTTCGTTGTTGACTTCCTTGTGTGAAATGCACCGAAGCCAGACTTTCTGTAGGGGACGTTGTGAATAACGATGGCAAGTTGATAGGTATCAATGGGACGTGTTATTCAAGTCTTGGATGAGAGTCACAGTTGTGAATGATATTTCTATTGTTAATAAATTTCTTGACGTGTTTCTGAAGACTTCTTGGCCTACCCCAGAACGTGAAATCGAATTTTGTACTGACCCCAGTACAAAACCCCATTTCTAAAACCCTTAAATATTTCTTCAACTAAAATGAACATATCTTGCACTAAAGACGTTGACTCGAGCTGTTGAAGATTACGATCGTACCATTCAATACAATCGTGGGAAAAGCGAACGTGGTAGCTGACGCGTTGAGTAGAAGATCGTATGTGTTTATGAGTATGAATATACGAACCTACGTGAAGATAACGAATATACGAGTATAATTGACTTTAATCGATAAAGTTAAATCTGCTCAAGCTAAATACTCAGAGCTGATGAATGTGAAAAAGAAGGTTCAAGAGGGCGTTATTCTAGAAGCAAGAATCGATGAAGAGAGGAAATCTCAACCCTCGATTTTATTGACTCATTTGAAATCGTTGATCGAGTAGGAACTGTGGCCTATAGACTCATTTTGCCGCCAAGTATGTCGCGTGTTCATAACATTTTTCGCATATCGATATTACGTAAATATGTGGACGACCCGAACCACATTATTGATTTAGAACCGGACGAGATAGCGAGAATTTAACATATGAAGATGTACCTGTTAAATTCCTGGAATGTATTCAATACTCAAAGGTTATACCTCAAGAGTTAGAATCGGACGAAGTGTCCTCATCTGTTCGGCATACCAGGTACGTACGTAAATTTCGAGGGTAAAATTACTTAAGGAGGGGAGATTGTAAAATCCCAAATTTTACGAATAAAGATTTAAATTTCTCTAATTTTTTTTAATATTATGGTGTGGATTTAATATAATGTTATAGTTGTGGGTAATATTTATAAATTTTGCAAAGTATACAAGTTGTTATATTATATTCGATTGGTCGGGGAATATTCTTTGTGTCGGGGAATATTCGTACAACGGCACAATCATTGTTGGACCCCACAACAGAATTATTGTCGAATTGAGAAAACGACAAAAATATTTTTATGAAAATAACGGCGGAAGTTTTACCGTTAATACTGTTGAATTACTCGGTAGTAAAAGTACAGTAATACGTGTGGTTGCATAGTAGCACACGGTATTGATTATTGATGCTTACGTGAGAAGTCACTCAGTTTTGTTCAATTATTGCTATAGTAGTTACTGCATAGTATCTCACGTTATTTGATTCAATTATTGTTGATTGTTATATATATATATATATATATATATATATATATAAGTTTTATTTTATTAGTATTATTAATTTAATAAAATGTAAAAGCTTTTTATATAAAACAAAATACTTTTATAAAGTTATTTTATAAATAGAATATATTATATTCTATTATGCATAGTATTTTGCACAATAAAAATATTTTATATAAAATGAATACTTTATAAATTATTCTATAAATAGAATATATTATATTTTATTATGCATAGTGTTACATAGTGCCTGCATAGTATTTTGTATAGTAAAATCTTTTTATATAAAACAGAATACTTTTATAAAGTTATTTGTTTTATTAGATTATAAATAGAATATATTATATTTTATTAAAAAGATTTTGTTTTAAATCCTGACCGTTCGATTAAATGTAAATCAATCTGGACCATTCATGAATTAGATACTATGCAGTCCATTCTTCTATAAATAGAAGCTCATTCCTTCAATATTTCTTACGAATTCACTTAAACTCAAGAGAGAGAAACTATAGAGAGAAAGAAGAAAAGTATTCTGCTACTTCACTACTTCTATATCCAGTTTCTTGTATAAGGTAAGGGATATTATTTGTTGTACCGTAAGGGGTATTATTTCTTTTGTATTCATGAAGAGAACTTCTGTTATTCCATTATTTATTATTTTGTTGGAATAACTTTTGATACGCCATTTCACCCTATACTTGGTGAAATTCTTCATTATTCCATTCTTTATTATTCTCGCTGAATATCCTGCTCAGCATTTACGCCGGACCGGTTTTCGCCTTTATTATTCCATTGGAATATCCTATCTCGTGACGCTTTACGCGGGACCGGTTTCGTTATTTATTATTCTCGCTGGAATGACTGCGCTATGCGAAGTACCACATGCATGGTGATTTCATTGTTATTCCATTCTTTATTATTCTGTTGGAACATCATGCCGGTCTTAATTTCACCGACCTCGGTTCTCATTATTTATTATTCGCTGGAATAACCTCACCTATGCAAAGTACCGCATGCATGGTGATTTCATTGTTATTCCATTCTTTTATTATTCATTGGAATATCCTCGCTTGCAAGATTACGCTTTGAATCGGTTCCGTTATTTATTATTCTGTTGGAATAACCTGTCTATGCGAAGTACCGCATGCATGGTGATTTCTTTTGTTATTCTATTCTTTATTATACTCAGTTGATTAAAGTTTTGACATCTATACTCCATGAAATTAGTGGAATATTCTTGATATTTGCGCTTCATCCAGTATCTTTTCATGGAAATATTCTTCTGAGCATTCTTGAATTTTACTCTACAAAGAAGTATCATGTTGACAATTTAGACGTTATTAGTTCCTAAATAATTTAATTCTTGAACTTGTTTTATTGAATTCTTATATCATTGTCATCATCCTCATGTTTATATTTTGTTGAAAGTCATATGTGGCCTGTAGTGCATAGATGTACTTGGTATGATTATGACCAGGGATTATTCGGTATAATCATGACCGTAATGTTACAAATGATGTGGAAAAAGTCCTCATTGGCCGTAGTGCATTGATAGACAGTTTTTGGTATGATTATGGCTATGGATTCTCTTCGGCCAAGAGAGCAAAGATGAATTGTTTTATGGCATGATCAAGACCATTGATGAAAACATGATTATCTTTGGCCCATAGTGCATGGATAATTCGTGGTCGTTATACTAAATAATATCCTTGGCCTGTAGTGCAGGGATGATTTGATGATGTGGATTATTTATTAAGGTGAGTCTCAGCGATAAAAGTGATGAAAAAATTTTTAAATCATAAAATATAGTAGATTTTATTCTCTACTTGACTCTTTTAATGGATGCTTGTTGCGCTGCAGTTTAACTTGATGTCTATTTTATTTTATCAGTTTAACATTGTTGAAGACTAATGATAATTTATTCTGCATTATCTTAGTCATAATATTTCTTACTAGGCTAGTTGAGATCACCCATTCCTTCACTGTTCTCTTCAGGAAATGAGAATATAAATTTGGACGACTAGCCTGGGAACTATTTGATGTATTCAGATGATAGCATTAGTAGTCCTCACTATTCTGTTAAATTGTGTGACAATAAATGTAATGAGGACTTATTCTGAGAGTGGATATTGTCTAGAAGACAATATTTGTATTAAAACCCATAGCTCTCTTGTTGTATATTAAAGATTGTATTTGTATTCTGTACCATGTATCTGGCGACTCAAGATGGGTGATGTATACCTATTTTTGGGGGCGTCACAGCCACACAGTTATTGGCACCAAGTGGGTCTTTTGAAACAAGATGGATGAAGATGGGGTAATAACAAGGAACAAGGCAAGACTAGTAGCCAAAGGGTATTCCCAAGAAGAAAGCATCGACTACGACGAGACCTTTGCACCTGTTGCCAGATTAAAAGCCATCAAAATATTCATTACTTTTACTGCTCACATGAAGTTCAAAGTCTTTGAAATGGATGTCAAAAGTGCATTTTTGAATGGTGAACTTCAGGAAGAAGTATATCCGGAGCAACCTCCAGGTTTCATCAATCCAACTCTCTCTAATTATGTTTATAATTTAGACAAGGCCTTATATGGACTTAAACAGGCACCTAGAGCATGGTATAAAACACTAACTAACTTTTACATTAAAAATGGCTTCACTAGAGGTAGAGTAGATACCATATTATTTCTTAGGAAGCAAAAAAATAAAGTCTTATTAGTTCAGATATATGTAGATGAAATTGTTTTTGGTTTTACTGATGAAAAACTGTGCAAAAGATTTTCCAAGCTTATGCAGAGCAAGTTCGAAATGAGTATGATGGGTGAGTTGAATTTCTTCCTTGAATTACAAGTAAAGAAAACTGATGAAGGTATCTTCATTAACCAAGCCAAGTACATTAAAGACTTACTTAAGAAGTATGGCATGGAATCAGCCTCTCCCATGAAAACACAAATTTCTCCAGCAACCAAACTTGACAAAAATGAGAAAGGTAAAAGTATTGACATTACTCAATACAGAGGTATGATAGGCTCTCTTTTATATGTAACTGGCCATAGACCAGACATAATGTTTGCAACATGTATATATGCTAGATTTCAAGTAAATCCTAGGGAATCACACTTAACTGATGTAAAGAGAATTTTTAGGTATCTCAAAGGCACACCTCACTTAGGACTATGGTATCCCAAGGAGTCCTCCTTTGAATTGACAGGATATACAGATGCTAATTTTGCAGGATGCAAGATCGATAGAAAAAGTATCTACCTCAACAAAATAATTTCACCAAGTATATGCTAGGAAACAGACTTGTGTCTAGGTTTAGCAAGAAACAAGACTCAGTATCTACCTCAACAGTAAAAAATGAATACATTGTTGTTGGCAGTTGTTGTGCTCAAATCTTATGGATGCAAAATCAGCTAGCAGACTATGAGTTTGACTTTAAATCTATACATGTTCGTTGTGATAACACAAGTGCCATAGCAATAACACATAATCCTGTCATGCATTCTAGGACTAAGCATATAGAAATAATATATAATTTTATTAGGGATCATGTCCAAAATGGAACTATATCTTTATAATACATCCCTACTGAAAATCAACTTGCTGATATCTTTACAAAACCTTTTGATGAATCCAGATTTAATAAACTGATAAGTGAGTTAGGTATGCTAAATCTGCAACCATAAACTTTATGCTCTAGTTTGTGCTAACCATGCAGATAAATGGGCTATATTTAAAATCGTAGAGATGAAACCACGATCGTAGAGTAGTCTCAACATAAAGCATCTTGTGATGACATCATTTTTATCCAAGCAACCCCTATGATAAGTGCCTCAGGGACAAACTTGACCCTTAGTTCAGTTTAAGAGGTTGGCCCTTCCTGATCTACCCTAACCCTAAAGGAATGCTAAGTCAGAGCTCATCACAAGAACCAAGACAGACAATGATCATAGAGTATGATCAGTAGTGAACTCAATAATCGTAAAGCAGCCTCGACGATCGTATTCCTCCCAAAGGATACACTAGTTCAGGGGGAGCTAAGGGCAGATCAGTATTTTCCATATTATTTTAAATCATGGAGCCTGGTAGAACTCGACACGTGCCCCACTATGAAGATCGTGTGGAGGGAAGTTACAAATACAGTCTGAAAAGGCATTTTGAAAATTCACCTTAGAATTTGAAAAAGCTCATTCCTTTCTCTCTCTCTATAAACAGAAACCCTAGCTTTCAGAACGATCAACCAACCTCAGTTCAAAAAAATCAATGACTGCTTCCAATGTTATATCTGGTTACCAACTCTACTTCGATGAATTCAAGACAGCTAACCCTTAGTTTCACAAGATTCTCTCTCTTATGAAGAAAGCTGGTCTTGGAGAAGCTCTGAGCACTAGCACAAGGATCTACCCGAGGCTAGTGAAAGAGTTCTACAACAATTGAGTCTTTGAGAATAAAACTATCACTACGAAGGTTAAGGGGGAAAAAATGAAACTCAAAGCTGAAGATATAAATCTAGCCCTAGGTTTCAAATCAAAGGGGCTCGCATCCATGGATGTCATCGACTTCCATGAAAGTCTGAAGAAGATGCACCCCACGAAGTTTTAGAATGTTAAGGGGTACAAGAAGAAAGAGTTTCCCCAGAAGTATGAATTTCTGCCTGACATTGTTGGGAAGTGCATATGCTATAAAAGCTCTGGCCACGACTCTGTAAATGAAGTTCAACTAAAGCTCATGAAAGCAATCTGCTTTAGGATTCAACTCAACTATGGGGCTCTACTTATAGATTGGATCGGAAAGTGGATACTCAGCTCAAAGAAATCAAAGAGCTCTGGGAAAAGGCTCTATGGAAGGTTCATAAGCTTAATCCTACAATCCGCTTTAGGTGACAAAATTGGGGACAACGAAGGGGAATCTATCAACCCCAACAGAAGAATAACCCAGCATCTATTTCAAAACTGAAAAAGAAACCCTGCAGAAAATGTCAGAATGATGTCTGAATCAAGTGAAAGGACTGGTGAAGCGAAAGTATCTGGGCTACCAGAAAACATGTTGCTTGTGAAGGAAGCTGATGAAGAAGAAGAAATTAACCAAGAAGAACCCACTGCATTGATCAGAAAGAGCAAGGGTAAGAAGAAAATGAAAGTTCAAGCAACAGAAGAGCCTCAAGGCTTAACCACTGATGCGCCCCAAGAGAGTTCAGGCACTGAAATTATGAAAGAAATGAAGAGGAAAGAGCAATAGTCTGAAGAGGAAGAAAACAAAGCCACCATCTCTCAGCTGCTTAAGAAGGGAAAACGCAGCCACAAAACAAAGAAGTCTTAACTATCATTGATCGTAGAGTCACTACTAATCGTAAAGTCTAGACCTCCCATCACTTCAGAAGTGGATACTACAGTAGAGTCTCAACCTAAGCCAACCGTTAGAGCTAAAGCTAAAGAAAGCACCGAGGCTGAAGCTCAGCCTAGAAAAATAAAAAGAAAGCTTGTCAAGAAATATGTTCTTGAAAATGAGAAAATCTTGAAGGAGGAAGAAAGGAAAATAGCTACAGAAAAAGAGCTTCCGGAAGTTCCTGCACTAGAAAATGCTCCATCTGAGGGGGAGAAGCCTGTAGAAAAAATGAATGATTAGATTGAGGGGAAGACTCTCGAAGTTTGTGTGCCAGAAAAAGCTACAGCTGAGGGGGAGTTACAAGAGTATAGGGAGATCGAAGGTGTAAAAGCTATAGAGGTAGAAAAAGGTTAAGATCAGAGAAGGTATGAGGAGATGTTTGAAGTAGTGGATGTGACGCCCCCAAAATAGGTATACATCACCCATTCTGAGTCGCCAAATACATGGTACAGAAATAACTACAACTTCATTAATACAATTGTCATGCAAAATACGACAACACATAAACTGTGAGTTTAAATACAAATATTATCTTCTAGATAATATCCATACTCAGATTAAGTCCTCATTACAATTATATATACACTATTTTACAAAATAGTGAGGACTGCTAAACAACTGTCTAGAATCATCATTCTATACCCTGACTATTTCCCGTTATATTCTCACTTCCTGAGAAGAAAAATGGAACAAAAAGGAAAACGGTGAGCTCAACTAGCCAAGTAAAGAATATTATGATTAAGATAATGTAAAACAAATTATCCTTAGTCCTCAACAAGGAAAAATTTGATAGAATATAATAGACAACAAGTTTTAGATCAACAACTGCAGCGGAAACAACAATTAATTAGAAGAGTTAAGTAGAGAATGAAATCTACTATCATATATGAATTTAAAAGTCCATCATTAATATTTTATCCCTGTAACATCAATCAATATACATCTTGCATCAAATATTCATCTTTGCAATACGGGCCAAAGATATTCATTTGTATCACCAGTTGGTCATGTTCATCTCAACACCTGTCCATCTTTGCACTTTGGGCCAAAGATATTCATCAGGTAATCATTTATCTTTACACTACATGCCAAAGATATTCATCAAGTATCACCATTAAAGACTGAGAATGATAAAAAACATTTTAGACAATGAATCTAGTGAGATAAAAGGACAAAGATTAGATATTCGTACTTTAGATAATTCAAGTTTAAAAATACTCTATAATAAACCATAATGGAGTAAAATTCAAGAATGAAGATCAAAACATGGATACAATCAAAGATAGTAACCACAATAGACATCTGGGACAAAGAAGAGAAAATTTTATTTTTCGGTGAATAGTGTCGTATACATGAATAGTAACCCCGACACAAAAAGGTAGAAATTCCACAAGAAAAATCATACTTTGTGAACAGGACTCGTGAATAGTATCGTATTCGCGAATAATATCGTATACGTAAATAGTAACCTCGACATAAAAAGGTAAAAATTTCATAATAAAATTCATACCAATATTTCGGTATAATGATATTGAAAGAAATAACATCATTTACGAAGAAAATAACATCCCTTACCTCAGAAGAATAGTACTTCTGACCGGAATGTCGGATGAAATGTTGAAGGAAACTTGCGCTGAATATCAACTCTCAATGTATCTAAATACTCATAAAAATACGCTTGATAATATAGAGAGAGAAAGCTTATGTTTCTGGTGTAATTTTCAATTCTAACCTAAGCACCTATTTATAGAAAAATGCCAGAACGCCAAAGGAGACTAAATTAATAAAATAATAATATTCCATAACCATTCAAGCACACAACCTTTGAACAAATTTTAGCACACCATAGTGGGGCCCACCCAAAATCAGCAATTCCACACCAACCAAAAGTGGGGTCCACCATGTTTTTAATAAAAATATTTATTTTTCAAAACTTGAATAATTCATAATAAATAGACCTTTTATCAGAAAAATACGAATTTTATATCCATTCCATAGGAAATCGAATTCTCTACAACTTTGTAGCTTTAAGTTTTTCCAAATTCCAAACAGAAAATGTCTGAAATCCACATACGGATGATTTTTAATACATCCATTCCGATAAAATACTGATAAAACACCTCAGCATTAATTCCTTCATTTATATCCACACAAAATAAATCCTATCCATCTATTATGTCCACATAAAATAAATATTACCTTATCATATAAATCAATAATTAATTATTCACAAATAATATTACAAAATCACAATTATGACAACCAGGTCATTCCCAAGAAAGAGGGGGCTTTCCGATAAGAATTTCTCCTTATTGGCGCGCAATTAGGTGACAAAACCCCTTTCCTAGACATAACTTCCTTAGACATTGTCAATAATGCTATCTAATAATATTATTCAAATAATATGATTTATTGATCTGATAATGGGAAATACTATGCATTGACAATTATTGAAACAACAATAATATAAAATATTAATGCAGCAATTATTTAATCAATAAAATAAAATATTGAACAATAATTACTATAACAATTATTGAGTAGTGCCTTCTTACGTAAGAATCAATAATTCAAAAATATTGTGCAATACCGTGTGCTACTGTGGAACCACGCGTATTATTGTATTTTAACCACCAGGTAATCCAACAGTGTTAATGGTAACAATTACGCTGTTATTTATAAAAACATAAACTTGTCGTTTTCTTCATCCGACAGTTATTCCGTTATAGGGTCCACAAATGGCTGCGCCATCGTACGAATATTCCCCGACAGTAAGAATATTCCACGACCAAACGAATATTCCCCGATAAAATGAATATTTTATAACCACTTGCTTATTTTGCAAAATTTACGCATTTACCCATAACCAAAGCATTATATCAAATTAACTCCTTATTATTTCAAGATAATGAATAGAGGAAATTCAATTTTATTTATAATAAGTTGGGGTCTTACAACATCCCCTCCTTATGAAATTTCATCCTCGAAATTGACGTACATACCTGGTGTTTCAAAAAGGTGAGGGTACCTTACTTTTATTTCAGATTCCAACTCTCATGTCATTTCCTCCATAGCATGGTTCCTCCACAAAACCTTAACTTGTGGTATAACATTTATTCATAGGACATGCTCTTTCCAATCCAAGATCTTGACAGGTACCTCCTCGTACATTAAATCGTCAGCTATCTCATCTGGTTCTAACGCAATAATGTGGTTTGGGTCTTTCACATATTTACGAAACATAGATATGTGAAAAACATTATGAAACGAGACATGCTTGGAGGTAATGCGAGTCTATAGGCCACACTTCCTATTCGGTCAAGAATCTCAAATGGACCAACAAATCGTGGATTGAGCTTTCCTCTCTTCCGAATCTTGTAACTCCTTCCATGGAGCAATACGTAACAGTACATGATCTCCAATATTAAATTCCACGTCCTTTCGATGAAGATCAGCATAACTCTTTTATCGATCTTATGAGGTCTTTATACGTTGCCGAATCATTTGAATCTTTTTTGTAGTCATGCGTACTAATTCTGGTCCCAACAACGTTGCTTCACCCACCTCGTCCCAACATACTAGAGAATGACACTTTCGTCCATACAACGCCTCGAATGGAGTCATGCCTATACTTGTTTGATAACTGTTGTTGTAGGAGAATTCCACCAATGGTAAGTACTTATCATAACTCCCTTTGAAATCTAGGACACAGAGTCTTACTAGATCTTCAAGGGTTTAAATAGTCCTTTTTGATTGCCCGTCCGTTTGAGGATGTTATGTCGAACTGAATCATGAAGTGAATCTTGGGTTACGATCTGAAACTATGGATACTGGCATGCCATGCAATCTCACAATCTCATTCGCGTACATACGAGCAAGACGTTCAAGGGAATAAGTCTCACGTATACGTAAGAAATGAGCAGACTTGGTTAATCTATCAATAATAACCCATATTGCATCTATACCTTGAGAAACTTTGGGAAGACCCATATCGAAATCCATAGTAATATGTTCCCACTTCCATTTTGGAATCTCAAGTGGTTGCAATGGACCCTTTGGCACTTGATGCTCCGCCTTTACACGTTAAAAGGTTAAACACCTTGAGATAAACTCCACGATCTCTCTCTTCATATTGCTCCACCAAAATGTATGTCGAAGATTATGATACATTTTGGTACTCCCAGGATGGATTGAAAATGGTGTGTTGTGTGCCTCCATCATGATTCTATGCTTCAAGTCAGAATCATTAGGAATGCAAAGTCTGGAGTTGACTCGAAGTATTCCTTCTTCATTGATTCTTGCTTCTGAAATAATACCTTTTTGTACTTTCTTCTTTATACGTATTATCTCTGGGTATGTGGCTTGAGCATCTTTAACTTTATCGATTAAAGTTGGTTCTACTCGTATGTTTGATATCATCACGTGAGTACTTGGAGCCTTTACCTCTATCTCCATCCTTTGCAAGTCATACAAAATAGGTCTTTGTGTTAACAACATCGCACTCGTACGCATACGATCTTCTACTCACTGCGTCAGCTACAATGTTTGCTTTTCCAGGATGATATTGAATGCTATGGTCATAATCTTTCAACAGATTGAGCCAACGTCATTGCCTCATGTTGAGTTCCTTTTGGCTGAAAAAATATTTGAGGCTTTTATGATCCGTATAAATCTCCACTTTCTCCCCATACAGGTAGTGTCTCCAGATTTTCAACGCAAAAACGACTGCTACCAACTCCAGAACATGAGTGGGATAATTCATCTCATATTCTTTGAGTTATCGCGAGGCATAGGCTATGACTTTCCATTGTTGCATGGGAACACATCCTAACCCTTTGCCTGATGTAACGCCCCAGAAAATCGATCCTTTTGTAAATACTTTTAATAATGAATAAAATAATATTATTTATTATTATTACGTGTTGATAAGATGAATGTCATTGTATAACCTAGAAACATCGAAACGTCATAGTATTTTAACTATGTGAGAGAACTAAAGTGTTTGAATTTCTAAGACGAAAATAAAAGCTTTCTGAGAAATTTTCCGAAAAACACTATTCATCATTTTCTGCTCGGGAATTATTTTTGAACTTTCGAGAAATACTTAATGTTATAATATCAAGGGGAGATGGATTATGTAATAATAATCTAAGTATGGAAAATGCAATATTTCGCATGCGGACTTACTTTGAGAACGTTAGGAATATTAAGCGTTAAGAACATAAAGTATTAATCGTATGATGCGTAGACATTATGCAAGGTATTGAATGCAAGTATGATATGAATTATTATAAAAATAAGTATGGAGAATGGAATAATGTATATTACAATTTAGTATCCGAGCTAGCATACGAGAATTATACGTATAGTATATATGCCAAAGTGTTTAATTAAAGGGAATGGACTTGTAGGATTATTATCATATTGGTAGAAGTCCAATAGAAAGTGATATGCAAGCCCAAGTGTTTGTTAATCATGAGTCCAAACTATTGTAATGTAAGCCCAATAAGAATTAGCTAGATTAATTAAGCAAGCCCAATGGGTTAACCATGATCCATGGAGCAAACTAAGAGTAATATGGGTAGACTTGATGGGCAAGAACTTTATATGATAATCAAGCATAAGATAAGTCTTGTGTTGATCAAGTAATAGAAGTGGCTAGCAAGTAGACTTGGTTGATAAGCAATGAATAGTAAGGAGGTGTATTAAGGAGGTGATTAAAGGAGGTGGAATGTCCAAATGACTAAAGTACCCTCACTTTGCCAAGCCTATAAATAGAGAGCTCTCAATTCATTTGTTGCTTGATAAAATTCCTCCCAACTTTTATCATAGATAAGTGCTTAAGTGTTAGAGAGAATAAGCTCACATAAGTCAAGAATAAACCAAACATCCTTTGATAAATCTTCAAGGAAAAGAAGTAATAGTCTTCAAGGGTAAGACTCTAGTCTAATATATCTTTTATCTCTATCTTTGTAGGGTGATAAGAGAAGTATGATTGTATGCTAAGAACATATAAGAAGTAAGTAATGAATGAACTTAAGCCGAATAAGTTGAATAAGCAACTTGAACTTAAATAAGTTGATAAACTTATGAAGAACGTATCATATGTTTGTCATATGATGTTAATATGTTAGATATGGTATGAGAACATTGATTGAAGGAAATAAGTCCATATTAAGTCATAAGCAAGGAAATTTGTAGTTTATAAGTTAAATAAGTCATTAACTTATGAGAATAAGTCAAAACTTACTTTATTAATAAGTTGGTTTAATAAGTAACTTGAAATGTTCATATGTTGATTAAAATCCATTTAGAATGATTAGTAATGAGGTTTCGCCGAAATTCACACGATTGGAGGATAATCGTCGAATTCGTGAAATTCTCGGAATGGAAGTCACATTTTGTGTTTGAACTCGGAAACGTTGGTTTTCGATAGAGACAATTCATATTTGGCATTATAGAGTTGTGGACTTGAAAATGACCGGATTCCGACTTAGAACAAAGAAACGAGCGTTGAACATTCACGAACATTTATCGTTTTTTTTAAAAATGAACTAATGGGTGAAATTTTAGCAAACGAAGTTCAATAGATAAAATTCTTGCATGAACGCATAGAGTATGTAATTTGTGAACCATAGGCTTTTGAATGAGCCAATTCTGACTTAAGACAAAGAAGTTATACGTACGGGAGTTTTGCAAAATTTTCAAAATCAGAATTATCTCGAGAGTACAGAGAGTCGCGCCGAGGCGACGACTCACGCCTCTTTAAAGCCCGCTACCATGACATGAGGTGAAACCGAGCACATCGCTAATCGACGTCAGCAGAAAGCAACACGAAGAGTAAGGACTCATACCGCAGTCACCGAGTCCCACCTGTGGTATACCGTTAACTCGCGATGTAGTGGGACTTATAGAGCAATGGGTGGTGTCGCAGCGCCAACCCTAGGGTTTTGAACAGTAAAGAATGTTTACAAGTATAGAATGAAAGATAACTCATTAGTAACGAACTAAGGTGTAAATATAACATTGTTAAGGAATTGTTAGACAGTTAATGTATGATGATTAAAGGTTGTTAATCAATTGAAGATGAACATAATGAAACAATGTAATGGAAAGCTGGAACCAATGATAACAAATCTAAGTCAGGATTAGATTGAGATGAAGGGTAAGATGTACTACCTACTTGATTATATATGACCTAATGTGGTACGTTATATGATCATGTATTGTAGAAACTTAGAGACTTAAAATGTACGTGTGATAAACAGTAAGCAGACGCTAAAGGCAAGTATTTTAACCCTTGTTCCAGTTTAGTCTGGACAAGCTTTGTAATTCATGTATCCTTTCGTATGAAGTTTTGTAAGTCAAAGCCAATTCTTTCGGCTAGACTTATGTTTTAATTCTATCAAGCATGTTTAATGTTTACTGAGTTATATTGGTGTGGTTTTCAAACGAAGACTGAGTATGCTAAAATGTTTTTGCCGTTTAACGACAGGCACGTGAGGTTGCCACAACTTAAACGTATACACGTTTAATGAATGTAGTGTTGATCAACATAGAGTACTATAAAATTTGAACACCTAGACGTGCTCGTAAGTAATGTCGACTTTACTTGACTTAGTGTCGGGATGTCCTTTTCAAAAGAACTTATGAAATGCTCAAGGTCTTGGACCGGAATTGATGTTTTACTGAATATTGTTGTTGTAAAACGTTTTGAATGAAATGAAGTGCTATTTTGAATTATCAATAGTACTTCGTAACTATTGTTCAGTTATTGAGGATATACGAGTTCTATGTTTCAAGCATGTTGTTTATTAGAATTGTAGTACTTGTTGAGCTAGTCATGCTCACTCTTGCTTGAACCATATGAACGCAGCTAAGATCGAGCGAACCGAAGGCTCCGGCAAGGATAAGGGCAAGGCGAAGACGAACCCTTACATTACTTATGTAATAGTATAGGTGAATGTTTGTAATATATTGAATATTATGACAAGAACAGATGTATGGGTTATAAAGAACCTGGGGAAATGTAATATTATTTTGAATATATAGAAGACATATCCGTTCTTTTGAGACTTTTCAATTGAATATATGTGTAAATGGTAGTACCGTGTAGCACCATCTGTCGGGTTGGAAGATACCTAGATTTGGGGGCGTCACAGGATGGTATCAAAGCATTAGGTTATAAAACTTAAGGGGGGATTAAAAACCTTAAGTCATAACCTTAAGAGAAGTCAAAAAAAAGTTAAAGAAGAAAATAATCTTATAAAAATGCATTATGATTATGTTATGTGTTTTTATTATTCTACTGACGTGTACTAATCAACTTAATTATTTCGTGTAGATGTCAGGAGTAAATGAAATGCATGTAGATGGGCAGGCTATTAGTGAAGAGTCGGTGAACCAAGTAGAGGTCATACCGAATCTCATAGAGGCAGATCCGGAGATAGTTGTTATTGAGTCTAGAGACTCAGAGGATCCTGACCTCATGTCAGTATTCGATGGTCTTGCCAAGGCAGATTTCGATAATGCCTTAAGACAGATGTAGACTAGTAGTAGCTAGAGTAGTTCAGTATGTAAATATTTTGTAATTAGTAGTGACGTAAAGCCCTCTTTGTATAGTGAAGGGTAGTTTTTGTAAATCCCAATTTTTGGAAAGCAACAGTGGGAAAGTTATGTAATCAACTTAGGCTGTGTAATGTAACCGATGTAGTATTATACTACAAAGAAGGAATATAAGCCTTTTTATGGAAAACAATGAGTAATGGATGTTGAAGTTATTGTTTATTATTAAATAATAACTAATAAAGAAAGGAATAATAACTAAATGTGTTGTTTATTATATCAGCAAAATGCCGCCAAGAAGAGTGCAACGTAACCAAGGAGCTAATATGAATCAACCAGAGGGAGGTCCGGTTAACCCGATGCAGGAGTTTGTTAACCTTGTAACAGCTGCCTTTAATAGAACAGGGGCTAATATCCCCGTAAATCTAGGAGTAGCACGAGCTACCACCTTTAAGGATTTCAAGAGCGTGGGTCCGCCAGAGTTTAAAGGAACTACGGACCCTTTCGAAGCCCAAACGTGGGTGAAGGAAATAGAGAAGGCATTTGTGATAGCAAATGTCGATGAGGCCCAAAAGGTTACCTTTGCAACCTATATGATGAAGGGAGAGGCCAACTTTTGGTGAGAAGCCAATCAGGCTAGGGCAAGGATCGAGAATCTAACGTGGGTGAGGTTCAAGGAGATATTCTTCGAGAACTACTTTCCCACGAGCATGCAGGGAAGGATGGAGATGCGGTTTCTCGAGTTGAAATAAGGGGACATGTCAGTTCCCCAATACACCGCCAAGTTTAATGAATTGGCGAGGTTCGCTCCACACCAAGTGGATACCGAGGTTAGGAAGGCGCGACGGTTCTAGCAGGGCTTGAAACCCTGGCTCTATAACTGTATTTTGGTGTTTCAAAGTACTTCATTTGGAACCATTTTGAGAGAAGGCGATAATCGCCGAAGGTGGTAGTGAGGCTCTGAGTCAATACCACAAGGACAAGAAGAGCAAGGGGAAAGTGGATGGGGGAATAAAGGTTGAAGGAGCCAGCGGTAGTGGCGAGGGACAAAAGAGGAAGGCGTTCAACTCTAGGAATACCAGGGTGTAGCAGGGTGACCCAAAGAGGAGGATGGAGGCCTACAAGACTTGTGGGAAGACTAATTTAGGAGTCTATCTCAAGGGGAAGGCCATTTGTTACAACTGTGGATAGGAGGGGCACATTGCGCCTAACTGTCCAAGTTCAAAAAAGAATCATAGATGCTTTGTATACGGGTCAACTGACCACATACCAAAGAACTGCCTGGAGAAGGGGACGGATGGGAACCGGAGCACTAATGGCGGTATGTTAGCTATTAGTGGTCCAGCACAGCCGGGTAGGCCGATGGGCCGTACCTTTAACATGATAGTCCAAGATATAGTTGCATCAGGGGACATCATCGCATGTATTATTCCGATCAACGACATAAATGCTTACGTACTGTTTGATTCGGGTGCTACTTGATCGTTTATAGCATGCGATTTTCCTAGACGATTAGGATTACTTCCCGAAAAGTTGCCTATACCTTTTGAATATTAAGGTAGCAAACGAAGAAATTATTCATGTTGAAGATGTTCATAGGAGTTATTACGTAGATATACGGGGTTGTAAATTATCGGTAGATTTGATACCGATAAAGTTAGGAAAATTCGACGTGATTCTCGGAATGGACTGGTTAGTTAATCATGGGGCAATTATAGATTGTTAAAAGAAATGTGTGAACATTAAGACGTTAAGACAACCTCAGGTAGTATTTTACAGGAATAGATCGCCGGGACGTTCGTGTTGTCTAACCATGACATAAACTAGGAAATTACTTAGGAAGGGATGTGTAGGTTATCTGTGTCATGTTGTTGATACCCAGAGAGTGGAAGCAACAATGGAACAAATATCTATAGTGAGAGAATTCACCGATGTATTTCCGAGTGAATTGTCGGGTCTTCCGCCAGATAGGGAGACAGAGTTTGTAATAGACATTGTGCTAGGAGCGGTACTAGTTTCCAGGGCACCGTATCGTATGGCGCCAGTGGAGATGAAGGAGTTGATGGTGCAGTTACAAGAACTGTTGGACAGGAAGTACATTCAACCGAGTGTTTCGCTGTGGGGAGCACCGGTACTGTTTGTCAAGAAGAAGGATGGATCATTAAGACTTTGTATCGACTACCGAGAGTTGAACAAGTTAACAATAAAGAATAAATACCCATTGCCCAGGATCGATGATCTCTTTGATTAGTTGAAAGGGGCTAAGTATTTTTCTAAAATAGATTTAAGAATGGTGTATCACCAGTTGAAGGTTAGGAAGGAGGATGTACCAAAGAGAGCATCCAGGACTCGTTATGGTCATTACGAGTTTCTGGTGATGTCTTTTGGATTGACTAATGCACCAGCTGCATTTATGGATATGATGAATAGAGTGTTCAAATAATATTTGGACAAGTTCGTCGTGGTATTTATCGATGATATTCTAATCTATTCTAAGATGCCAGAAGATCATGTTGAACACCTAAGATTAGTGTTGGAGACACTAAGAAATGAGAAGTTGTATGCGAAATTCACTAAGTGTGAATTTTGGTTGGAGAAGGTACAATTTTTAGGTCATGTCATTGACCATGAGGGAATCTCAGTAGATCCAGCAAAGGTGGAAGCCGTGATGAATTGGGAACGACCGAAAACGCCGACTGAGGTACGGAGTTTCCTAAGGTTAGCGAGTTACTATCGGAGATTCATCCAGGATTTTTTGAAGATAACTACTCCATTGGCTAACTTGACAAGGAATACGGTGAAATACGCGTGGACTGATAAGTGTGAGGATAGTTTTCAAGAATCAAGAAGAGATTGAGTGAAGCCCTATTTTGTCATTGCTCACATGACACGTGAAATTTTAGTAGTTTATAGTGATGCTTCGTGATAGAGGACTTGGTTATGCGTCACGCACATCATGGCAAGGTCATTGCATGTATGCATCTCAGCGATTGAAGGATTATGAGAAAGTTTATCCTACTCATGATCCGAACCGCCGCAATAGTTTTTGCTCTAAAGATATGGAGACATTTTCTTTACGGAGAAAAATGTGAGATATACACGGACCACAAGAGTCTAAAATATATTTTCACACAGAAGGAGTTGAATATGAGGTAGAGGAGATGGCTGGAGTTGATAAAGGATTACGACTATGAAATCCTGCATCACCCTGGAAAAGGCAATGTAGTTGTCGACGCCTTAAGTAGGAAGGGTCGGGAAAAGTTGTCTTTGTTAACGGCTCAAATTGAGTTAATAACAGAGATGGCTAGGATGGAATTGGAAGTGAAGTTTCCGAGTGAAGCAGGACCAATACTGTTTGCAACGGAGGTACAATCTACCATCGTAGAAAAAGTTAAGGAAGTGCAGCTCAAGACCGATGAGTGTGATCGGATGAAGGAGTGACTAGCTAATAAAGAAGATACTAAGTACAGTCTTGATAATGAGGAATTATTGAGATTTGAAAGAAGAATTTGGGTTCCGAATGAGACGGAATTAAAGGAGAAGGTGTTACAAAAGGCTCATAGTTCGAGGTTTTTGATTCATCCTGGTAGTAAGATGTATCAAGACCTTCGACAGAGTTTTTGGTGGCCGAACATGAAGAGAGAGATAGGAGAGTACGTAAGTATGTGCTTGAACTGCAGAAAGTTAAGGCCGAACATCAATGACCAAGTGGCTTATTACAGTCATTGGAAATTCCGGAGTGGAAGTGGGAAAATATCACGATAGATTTTGTGGTGGGACTTCCGACTACAACGAAAGGGTATGATGCGATTTGGGTAATAGTGGATCGATTGACGAAGTCAGTTCACTTTTTGCCAATCAGGGTTAAGTATAACTTAGATCAGTTAGCTAGACTCTATGTTAAGGAGATAATTTCCAGACATGGAGTACCAGTATCGATTGTGTCAGATCGTGATCCACGATTCACATCGAACTTTTGGAGAAGTCTACAAGAGCAGATGGGAACGCAGTTGAATTTGAGTACGGCGTGTCATCCACAAACTGATGAACAGAGCGAGAGAACAATTCAAACATTAGAAGATATGATAAGATCTTGCGTCATGGATTTCAAGGGTAGTTGGGATGATCATCTACCATTAATGGAGTTTGCGTATAACAATATTTATCATGCGAGCATAGGAATGCCACCTTACGAAGCCTTGTATGGGAGGAAATTCAGAACACCACTGTATTGGGATGAGGTAGGAGAACGCCGAATGCTAGGACCAGAATTGGTGAAGCAAACAGCGGACATTGTTAAGATGATACAAATGCGTCTTCTAGCAGCTCAAGATAGATAGAAGAAGTTTATGGATTCGCATAGACAGAATAGAGAATTTGAAGTAGGTTTATACGTATTTCTAAAAGTATCTCCCTGGAAAGGAAAGATATATTTTGGAAAGAAGGGAAAGCTGAGTCAATGGTTTATAAGACCTTTTGAGGTATTATAACGGGTGGGTGAGGCAGCTTATATAATAGCATTACCTCCAGACCTAGAACGAATACATAACGTATTTCATGTGTCCATGTTACGTCCTTATAAGCCAGATTATAAACACATAATAGAGTATGAACCTATTCATATCGAGAAGGACTTAATGTATGAAGAGATGCCGATTCAAATCATCGATAGAAAAGAACAAGTTCCGCGGAACAAAATTATATCTTCGGTAAAGGTGTTATGGAAGAACCACGATGTAGAAGAAGCTACGTGGGAACTTGAAGAAAAGATGAAAAAGAATTACCCTCAATTGTTTGTGTAATTTTTTTTTTTTTTCAAGATTCTGGGGACAGAATCCTTATAAGGGGGAGAGAATATAACGCCCCAGAAAATCGAACCTTTTGTAAATACTTTTATTAATGAATAAAATAATATTATTTATTATTATTACGTGTTGATAAGATGAATGTCATTTTATAACCTAGAAACATCGAAACATCGTAGTATTTTAACTATGTGAGAGAAGTAAACTGTTTGAATTTCTAAGACGAAAATAAAAGCTTTCTGAGAAATTTTTCGAAAAACACTATTCATCATTTTCTACTTGGGAATTATTTTTGAACTTCCGAGAAATACATAGCGTTATAATATCAAGGGGAGAAGGATTATGTAATAATAATCTAAGTATGGAAAACGCAATATTTCACATGCGGACTTACTTTGAGAACGTTAGGAATATTAAGCGTTAAGAAGAGAAAGAATTAATCGTATGATGCGTAGACATTATGCAAGGTATTGAATGCAAGTATGATATGAATTATTATAAAAATAAGTATGGAGAATGGAATAATGTATATTACAATTTAGTATCCGAGCTAGCATACGAGAATTATACGTATAGTATATATGCCAAAGTGTTTAATTAAAGGGAATGGACTTGTAGGATTATTATCATATTGGTAGAAGTCCAATAGAAAGTGATATGCAAGCCCAAGTGTTTGTTAATCATGAGTCCAAACTATTGTAATGTAAGCCCAATAAGAATTAGCTAGATTAATTAAGCAAGCCCAATGGGTTAACCATGATCCATGGAGCAAACTAAGAGTAATATGGGTAGACTTGATGGGCAAGAACTTTATATGATAATCAAGCATAAGATAAGTCTTGTGTTGATCAAGTAATAGAAGTGGCTAGCAAGTAGACTTGGTTGATAAGCAATGAATAGTAAGGAGGTGTATTAAGGAGGTGATTAAAGGAGGTGGAATGTCCAAATGACTAAAGTACCCTCACTTTGCCAAGCCTATAAATAGAGAGCTCTCAATTCATTTGTTGCTTGATAAAATTCCTCCCAACTTTTATCATAGATAAGTGCTTAAGTGTTAGAGAGAATAAGCTCACATAAGTCAAGAATAAACCAAACATCCTTTGATAAATCTTCAAGGAAAAGAAGTAATAGTCTTCAAGGGTAAGACTCTGGTCTAATATATCTTTTATCTCTATCTTTGTAGGGTGATAAGAGAAGTATGATTGTATGCTAAGAACATATAAGAAGTAAGTAATGAATGAACTTAAGCCGAATAAGTTGAATAAGCAACTTGAACTTAAATAAGTTGATAAACTTATGAAGAACGTATCATATGTTTGTCATATGATGTTAATATGTTAGATATGGTATGAGAACATTGATTGAAGGAAATAAGTCCATATTAAGTCACAAGCAAGGAAATTTGTAGTTTATAAGTTAAATAAGTCATTAACTTATGAGAATAAGTCAAAACTTACTTTATTAATAAGTTGGTTTAATAAGTAACTTGAAATGTTCATATGTTGATTAAAATCCATTTAGAATGATTAGTAATGAGGTTTCGCCGAAATTCACACGATTGGACGATAATCGTCAAATTCGTGAAATTCTCAGAATGGAAGTCATATTTTGTGTTTGAACTAGGAAATGTTGGTTTTCGATATAGACAAGTCATATTTGGCATTATAGAGTTGTGGACTTGAAAATGACCGGATTCTAACTTAGAACGAAGAACAAGCGTTAAACGTTCACGAACGTTTATCGTTTTTGTTAAAAATGAACTAATAGGTTAAATTTTAGCAAACGAAGTTTAATAGATAAAATTCTTACATGAACGCATAGAGTATGTAATTTATGAACCATAGGCTTTTGAACGAGCCAATTCGGACTTATGACGAAGAAGTTATGCGTCCGGGAGTTTCGCAAAATTTTCAAAATCTGCAAATTATCTGAGGCACAGAGTCCGCGCCGCGGCTCGACTCACAGTCTCGAAGAAGTATAGAATGAAAGATAACTCATTAGTAACGAAATAAGGTATAAATATAACATTGTTAAGGCATTGTTAGACACTTAATGTATGATGATTAAAGGTTGTTAATCAATTAAAGATGAACATAATGAAACAATGTAATGGAAAGCCGGAACAAATGATAACAAATCTAAGTCAGGATTAGATTTAGATGAAGCATAAGATGTACTACATACTTGATTATATATGACCTAATGTGGTATGTTATATGATCATGTATTGTAGAAACTTAGAGACTTAAAGTGTACGTGTGATAAACAGTAAGCAGATGCTAAAGGCAATTATTCTAACCCTTGTTATAGTTCCATCTGGACAAGCTTTGTAATTCATGTATCCTTTCGCATGAAGTTTTGTTTGGGGAAGTCAAAGCCAATTCATTCGGCTAGACTTATGTTATGATTCTATCAAGCATGTTTAATGTTTAACGAGTTATATTGGTGTGGTTTTCAAACGAAGACTGAGTATGCTAAAATGTTTTTGTCGTTTAATGACAGGCACGTGAGGTTGCCACAACTTAAACGTATACACGTTTAATGAATGTAGTGTTGATCAACATAGAGTACTATAGGCTAATCACCTGGACATGCTCGTAAGTAATGTCAGACTTACAGACTTAGTGTCGGGATGTCCTTTTCAAAAGAACTTATGAAATGCTCAAGGTCTTGGACCGGAATTGATGTTTTACTGAATATTATTGTTGTAAAACGTTTTGAATGAAATGAAGTGCTATTTTGAATTATTGATAGTACTTCATAACTATTGTTCAGTTATTGAAGATATACGAGTTCTATGTTTGAAGCATGTTGTTTATTAAAATTGTAGTACTTGCTGAGCTAGTCATGCTCACTCTTACTTGAACCATATGAACACAGCTAAGATCGAGCGGACCGAAGGCTCTGGCAAGGATAAGGGCAAGGCGAAGACGAACTCTTAAATTACTTATGTAATAGTATAGGTGAATGTTTGTAATATATTGAATATTATGACAAGAACAGATGTATGGGTTATAAAGAACCTGGGAAATGTAATATTATTTTGAATATATAGAAGACATATCCGTTCTTTTGAGACTTTTCAATTGAATATATGTCTGACTGGTAGTACCGTGTAGTACCATCTGTCAGGTTGGAAGATACCCGGATTTGGGGGTGTCACACCTGAAGCATCGCTGTAGGTAATAAATCCATCCGAACCAGATGCTATTATTAGAACAGGTGCCGAAATGAGTCTCCTCTTGAGCTCCTGGAAACTCTTCTCGCATTCCTTGCTCCATACGAATTTTATATCTTTCCGAGTCAGCTAAGTTAACGGAGTAGCGATTCGAGAAAATTCTTCCACGAATCTCGGATAATAACCAAATTTAAGCCCGAAAGTTACGTACTTGATCATCGACTTTGGTTGCTCTAACTTTAGATTGCTTCAATCTTCGCCGGGTCAACAGATACTCCATGTTTTGACACCACGTGCCCATGGAATGCTACTTCCTTAAGCCAGAACTAGCATTTCTTCAGCTTGGCATATAGCTTGTTGTCACGAAGCCTTTGAAGTACCAGTTTCAAATGGTGATCATGATCTTCACGGCTTTTGGAATAGATGAGGATGTCATCAATAAAGACAACAATGAACTGATCCAAATATTCCTTGAATACACGGTTCATCATATCCATGAAAGTAGCAGGAGCATTAGTCAATCTAAAAGACATGACTAAGAATTCATAATGCCCGTACCAAATTTTAAAGGCAGTCTTGGGAATATCCTCAGTTTTAATCTTCAGTTGATGATATCCAGAACGAAGATCGATCTTTGAAAAGAATTGTGCTCATTGTAACTGGTCGAACAGGTCATTAATGCGAGGTAGGGGATACCTATTCTTGATGGTGACATGG
Organism: Panax quinquefolius; assembly: GCA_020205615.1. NCBI lineage: Eukaryota > Viridiplantae > Streptophyta > Magnoliopsida > Apiales > Araliaceae > Panax > Panax quinquefolius. The sequence continues at coordinate 26,451,671 of CM035168.1, forward strand.
TTCAATTCTCGATAGTCAATACAAAGTCGCATACTCCCGTCTTTCTTCTTTACGAATAAAATAGGAGCACCCTAATGAGATGTACTAACGGAGTCTCCACAGATAAGTCAAAGCCTAATTTCTCTGGAGTTAAATTTAAATGTTGAGCGCAAGTAGGAGAAATAAAAGAGTGGGTAGAACCGGTATCGAATAAGGTATATACTTTGCTATAGTTTATGATTAGCTTACCCATGATAACTTTATTTGGGTTCCTCATTTATTGGGAAGTCATGACAACCGCTCTCTCTTGAACTACCCGACTTTGACTTGTCTGGGGAAGTATTTGGTGTCATCATTACTGTTGGAATTAACTTTTCTATAGGGCATATTCCACCCTCTACTGCTTCGTCGTACTCCTGATTCATGATCTGAATCATCAATCTTCGATCCATATCGAATTGAGGTTGACCGCTCTGTACAGGGTAATTCAAAACTCAATGTTGGGTTCTCTCAATTGTTGTCCAAAAAGAGAAATACACATCATCCATTTTAGCCTTTTTGGATCGGACATCTCTTTCTACAATATCAACACATCGTGCGGCTTTTACCTATGCATCCTCCAATCTCACTCTTTCAGTTGTTTCTTCTTTCAGCTGATCCTTGACATTTGAATTCTTATATTCCAGCTTTAATATCTTACACTCTGCCGAAGAGTGCTTCTGTTCAAGCATCACATATCGGGTAACACAATTTTGAATTGTTGCATCCCTTTGCTCCACGACCGCCTGTCGTTCTTTAACCTGTTCTTCTAACTCACGAATACGATCTTGCAGTTCTACATTTCGATCAAAAAATTCTTCTAATAAATTCTCCTTAAGTTCTTCTTCTTCTTTACTCTCCGTTGCTACCTCTGCAACTAGCTCGGGTGCAACTATTAATTCTTCACTCACCATATGGATATCTCTAATTTCTTCTTCGCCTGACACCACATTATCCTGGTTGGTGATTAGAGGTGTCTCCACGGTCTCATTCACTCTATTGTTAACATTTTCAGCTGTCATTCTTAAATACTACCACAAAATAAGGGTTAATTAAAGAAAATGGCATACCACATAATACCCCTATATTCTGATCGACCAATAAATAAGCTTAGGTAGGACACGCTAGTGAAGGATTTACTCGTCTCTCCCCTCCTAGTTTTATTCCCCGATCTCCGCTAGAGACCATATCCCTAAGCTCTGATACCAACTGTGACATCCCCAAAATATGTATACCTCACCCATTCTAAGTCGCCAAATACATTGTACAAAAATAACTACAACTTCATTAATACAATTGTCGTGCAAAATACGATAACACATAAACTTTGAGTTTAAATACAAATATTGTCTTCTAGACAATATCCACACTCAGATTAAGTCCTCATTACAATTATTGATACACTATTTTACAAAATAGCGAGGACTGCTAAACAATTATCAAGAACCATCATTCCACACCCCGACTACTTCCCGCTATATTCTCGCTTCCTGAGAAGAAAAATGGAACAAAAAGGAAAAAGGTGAGCTCAACTAGCCCAGTAAAGAATATTATGACTAATGTGAGACCCCGAATTTATGAAATGAAAGTATTGAATTTTCTTATAATTGTTATTCTATTTAGTAAATCGTTAAGTTGATAAAAGGTTAAACTTAAGGATGATATTTGAAAATTTGGTAAAGTAAGCAAGTTGATATAAAATATTCATTGTGTTGGGGAATATTCGATTGGTCAGGGAATATTCATTTTAACATGGAATATTCATACGATGGCACAATCATTGGTGGACCCCACAACGGAAGTATTATCGTAGTTAGAAAATGACAAAAATATCTTTTTATAAAAATAACGGAAAAAGTTTTACCGTTAAACTGTTGAGATACCCGGTGGTAAAAATACAGTAATACGCGTGGTTGCATACTAGCACACGGTATTGATTATTGATGCTTACGTAAGAATCCACTCAGTTTACTCAATTATTGCTACAGTAATTATTGTATAGTATCTCACATTATTTGATTCAATTATTGTCACAGTATCATCTGCATAATATTTTTTATTATTAAATCAATAATTGAGACAATATATTTATTCATATTATTATTTACATTATTGACAATGTTTAGAAAGTTCTGTCGAGAAAAGAGGTTTGGTCACCTAATTGCGTGCCCATAAGGAGAAATCTTTATCGAAAAGCCCCCTCTTACCTGGGAATTATCTGGTTATCGATATTATAAGTTATAATATTAATGATGAATAATTGTTGAAGTATTAAAAATGTGTTTATTGAACATAAGTGAATTACAAAAGTTAGAGGGGAATAATGCAAACTTGGTAAACTTTAGGGGTACTAAAGTGTAATAAGTTAAATCAATCTGGACCATTGGTGGTGGTTTTAATAGTAAACCAATCTGGACCATTGATGGTGGTTTTAATAGTAAACCAATCTGGACCATTGATGGTGGTATTAATAGTTAATCAATCTGGACCATTGATGGTGGTATTAATAGTTAATCAATCTGGACCATTGATGGTGGTTTTAATAGTAAATCAATCTGGACCGTCGGAGGTGGTTTTAATAGTAAATCAATCTAGACCGTTGGTGGTGGTTTTAAAAGTAAATTAATTTGGACTGTCAGTGGTTGTTTTAAAAGTAATCAATCTGGACCGTCGATGGTAGTTTTAAAAGTAAATCAATCTAGACCGTCGGTTGTGGTTTTAATAGTAATCAATCTGGACCGTCCGTTCTAATAGTAAATCAATCTGAACCGTTCATGAATTAGTTACTCTTTAGTTCATTCTCCTATAAATAGAAGCTTAATTCTTCTTTCATTCTCACCAATTCACTGAGATTCACAAGAGAAGTTATAGAGAGAGAAAATATAGATAGAAAGAAGATGAGTATTCTATTACTTCACTATTGCAGTATCCAGTCTTCTACTAAGGTAAGGGATGTTATTTTCATTTGGTAAGGGATATTATTTGTTGTATTCGTAAGGGATATTATTTGTTGTATTCGTAAGGGGTATTATTTTTTTCGTATTCATAAGGAATACTACTTTTCGTATTCATCCTTTAATATGTCAGAATAACCTGTCTACGCGAATTACGTACCGTATGACAGGTGAAAATCCATTTGCAGTCTTGTATGTTATTTCTTTTCATATTCTTAAATCTAAACTTAATATGGTAAGTATTGCTTCTATAATCCTTGAAATTAGTGGAATATTCTTGAGTTTTGCGGTTCATCCAGTATCATTTTATTGGAATATTGATCTGAACTTTATTACTAAATACCAATATTTTCACTCGGGGTATTATTCACGGGTTACTATTCACCCAGTAAATATTCACTATAATATTATTCACTCGGGTATTCGGGGCACTTTTCATGTCGGGGTACTATTCACGAGTTAATATTCACAGGTTACTATTCAACCGATTACTATTCACTTAAATATTATTCACTCAGGTATTCGGGACACTTTTCTTGCCAGAGTACTATTCACGAGTTACTATTCATGAGTTACTATTCACCCAATTACTATTCACTCTAGTATTATTTACTAGGGTATTCAGGGCACTTTTCATGCCGGGGTTACTATTCAAGGGATACTATTCCTGAAGTACTATTCACGGGGTACTATTCACTCGAAAAATTTATTTCTTTTCTGTCCAAATTATTTTGATACATGGACATTATTCTTGAATTTTACTCCACAAAGCAGTATTATGTTGACAATTTGGATATTTTTTAAACTCTAGATAAAATTAAAGTCTTTAATAATTATCCTTGATGTCGTTTGATTAATGCTTGTATCATTGTCATCATCCTCATGCTTATATTGTGATGAAAGACATCTTTGGCTTACGTGCATAAATGGACCGTTGATTGGTATGATTATGACCAGGGATCATTCGGTATAATCATGACTCGTAATATTATAAATGATGTGGTAAAAGACCTCATTGGCCCGTAGTGCATTGATGGACAATTGTTGGTATGATTATGCCCTGGGATTATTCAGTATAATCATGATCATTAGTGAAAACATGAATATACTTGGCCCGTAGTACATAGATAATTTGTGGTCGTGATACTAATGAATATCCGTAGCCGTAGTGAAAGGATGATTCGATTAAGTGGATTATTTATTAAGCTGAGTCTCAGAGATAAACACTATAACAAAAAGGCTTATTTTTGACGGAATATTCCGTCGGCCCTAAGGATATTCCGTCGAGGGTAACCTCATTTCCGACAGAATATTCGGTCGAAAATTCGGTCGTATATAAGCACGTCGAAAATAAGTCCGTCGATTCTTCGGTCGGAAATACTTAGAGTCGACGGACTTATTGTCGACCAAACATTCATTCGAGGTTAATATATCCCCGACTGAAATGTGTCTGTCGAGGATGTTCGATCTATGATAAGCATGCCACGTGGCAGCCTGACAAAAATGGAAAAACACCTTACGCGCGATGGAATTCCGTCGACTATATAACTCGTCCGTCGAGGGAATTCTGTCGAGGATATTAGGTCGAGGATATGTATGCCACGTGGCAGTATGCCGAAAATGGGAAACACCTTAACCTCGATGGTTATCCGTCGAGAATAACATCATTCCGTCAAGGTTTATATTTTTTTTTAAAAAATATTTTATTTATTTTTGCAATATCCAGCGATTTTACCCACATCTTGTACCTGTACCTGTACCTGTTTTCCCAACATCACATACACAAGCTAAATTAAGCTAAATGTCAAAAACATCCCATTACTACTAGCATAACCGCAACAAACCAAAGTAATGAAATGTAAAACCACATTAATCAAAGTAAATTAAACTAAGGTAAATTACAAAAGATCCCATTAATCTAAACTAACTATAACAAACATCCTATTAAGCTAAATTAAGCTAAGTGTCAAACCGCAACAAAACCAAAGTAATTAATGATATGGTTTAAACTACAATATGTACGTTAAAAGTTATGTAGAATTAATACAAAAGAATTTAAACTACAAAAGAATGTAAACTAAGTCAAGCTAGTAGAGCCCCGGTGTGAGGAGGATCATCGGGCGGGCGTCGACGCTGCTCTAGAGTATGAAAATCGTCATCCCTCTCGTCAGTCCGCTCGTCACCCTATTGATACAATATAATATAACTCATTAGTCCATATATATGATTTAGTTAAAGATAACTAAATGAAAATTAAATAACATGCAGAATATATATTTGTATTTAAAACGAAATATACCTGAGCAGTCGAGCGCTTACTCAACATCGGCCCAAATGCGTCCTCGACTAAGGTAACCACCATCTGAACATTCTCGTCGATGCATATCGCCCTTTCGCTCGGAGGGATACCCGCATTTCTATGGCCAGTGGCACTAGTCAGAACGCCCTCAAGGCAAGCTGATGGAGGCGAGAACAGCTGGGCGGGTCCTGAAAATGGAATAGTGGATCGGTCTCAAACATCTCCGACACCGCAGCCATAACACGCTGGAACAAAGCATCATCTAAGCCAGTGCCTGTATGTGATGGTCCCATGGGGGCTCTCTTTTGACGAGATGACGGCTGCTAGAGCCTACAAAAATAAATATAACATGAATAATATTAGAAGTTTACTTTATTCAAAAACACAAAATAAACACAAATATTATACCTCCTGGAAGTGTATAGGCTGGTATCCTCGGTAACCCCAGCACTCGATACCGGCCAGTAGTACTAGTGGGAGTATCCTGAGACGCGACCCAAAGAATCGTCTCCTCGTCATGAGATAAACTAATCTCGGGCGGAGGGACGGTGGAATCTAACATCTCAGCATCATCCCTAGCAGCCTGCAACTCTGCTATATCTATCGGTCATGTGAGCTTCTCAAACCGCTCCTGTAATTTGATATACAAGTGAGTTATCTTGGTATCATCATATAAATTACGTAATATTATCCTAAATAATATCTATTCTAGTAAATGTATTACTCGTATAGCTAGTGCTGCTGGAGATATTGTCGACCCTGAAGTAGACCCCTTCGGCGTATGGACTCTTTCCCAGAACTCGATCATACACATTAAATAAGATCACCTTAATTTACTATAGTTGCAATATAAGATTAAACTAAACTAAAGAGAAAAGTCAATTTCAACGGTAGTGATGACACCAAATGTTGCCCCAGACTAGTCAAAGCTGGATAGTTCATGGGAGAGCAGTTGTCTGATGGTAGTGATGACACCAAATAGTTCAAGGGAGAGCAGTTGTCAACTGTAATGATGACACCAAATATTCGGTGTGATTTTTAATTATAATTAAGCACCCCATTTATAGGAAAATGTTAGAACGCCAAAGCAGACTTAACCTGTAACCTGATGGCTTTACTGCTACTATTCCCACCAACCACTTTTGAAATAAAATTTCAGCACATTTTTCACCAACCAAAAGCGGTGCCCACCAATTCTAGAAATTTCCAAAATGTTTTACCATTTAAGCAATAATCAGAAACTTCAATAATTCATAATAAATAGCTCTTTTATCAGAAAAATACGAATTTTATGACCATTCCATAGGAAATCGAATTCTCTACAACTTTGCAGAAGAAGGTTTTTCTAAATTCCAAACAGAAAATGTCCAAAATCCACATACGGACGATTTTTAATACCTCCATTCCTACAAAATACTGATAAAACATCTCAGATTTAATTCCTTCATTTATAACCACATAAAATAAATAAATATTTCCTTATCATTTATATTCACATAAAATAACTATTTTCTTATCATATAAATCAATAAATAATTATTCATAAATAATATTACAGAATCACAATAATGACAACCAGACAGTTCCTAGGAAAGAGGGGGCTTTCCGATAAGGATTTCTCTCATCGGGCGCCGCAATTAGGTGACCAAACCTCTCCTTGACGTAACTTTCTAGACATTGCCAATAATGCTATCTAATAATATTATTCAAATAATATGAATTATATATATGATAATGGGAAATACTGTGTCGTGACAATTATTGAAACAACAATAATATAAAATATCAACGCAACAATTATCGAATCAATAAAATAAAATATTGAATCATTATTATCGTAATAATTGTTGAGTAGTGCCTTCTTACGTAAGAATTAATAATTCAAATTACTTGTTAATACTGTGTGCTACTATGCAACCACGCGTATTACTGTATTTTAACCACCGGGTATTCCAATAATGTTAACGGTAACAACTACATTGTTATTTATAAAAACTCAAACTTATCATTTTCTTCATCCAACAGTTATTCGTTATGGGGCCCACAAATGGCTGCGCCATCGTACAGATATTCACGACAAAAAGAATATTCCACGACCAAAAGAATATTCCCCGACATCAATGATTATTTTATGACCACTTGCTTATTTTGTAAAATTTGCACATTTCACCCATAACCAAAGCATTATATCAAATTAATTCCTTATTATTTCAAGATAAAGAATATAGGAAATTCAATTTTATTTATAATAAGTTGGGGTCTTACAACCTCCCCTCCTTATGAAATTTTATCCTCGAAATTAACGTACGTACCTGGTGTTTCGAAAAGGTGAGGGTACCTCACTTTCATTTCTGATTCCAACTCCCAGGTCATTTCTTCAATAGATGGTTCCTCCATAAAACCTTGACTTGTGGTATAACCTTTGTTCGTAGGACATGCTCTTTCCTATCCAATATCTTGATAGGTACCTCCTCGTACGTTAAATCTTTGGCTATCTCGTCTGGTTCTAACGCAATAATGTGGTTTGGGTCTTTCACATATTTACGAAGCATAGATATATGAAAAACATTATGAACACGAGACATGCTTGGAGGTAATGCGAGTCTATAGGCCACATTTCCTATTCGGTCAAGAATCTCAAATGGACCAACAAATCGTGGATTAAGCTTTCCTCTCTTCCCAAATCTTGTAACTCCCTTCCATGGAGCAATACATAACAGTACATGATCTCCAATATTAAACTCCACGTCTTTTTGATGAAGATCAACATAACTCTTTTATCGATTTTGTGAGGTCTTTATACGTTGTCGGATCATTTGAATCTTTTCTGTAGTCATGCGTACTAATTCTGGTCCCAACAACATTGCTTCACCAACCTCGTCCCAGCATATTGGAGAACGACACTTTCGTCCATACAACGCCTCGAATGGAGCCATGCCTATACTTGCTTGATAACTGTTGTTGTAGGAGAATTCCACTAGTGGTAAGTACTTATCCCAACTTCCTTTGAAATCTAGAACACAGAGTCTTAATAGATCTTCAAGGGTTTGAATAGTCCTTTCCGATTGCCCGTCCGTTTGAGGATGATATGCCTAACTGAATCATAAATCCGTGACCATAGCTTTCTGCAAGCTAATCCAAAATCGTGAAGTGAATCTTGGGTCACGATCAAAAACTATGGATACTAGCATGTCATGCAATCTCATAATCTCATTTACGTACATACAAGCAAGACGTTCTAGGGAATAAGTCTCACGTATAGGCAAGAAATGAGCAGACTTGGTTAATCTATCAACAATAACCCAAATTGCATCTATGCCTTGAGAAACCTTAGGAAGACCCGTAATGAAATCCATGGTAATGTGTTCCCACTTCCATTTCGAAATCTCAAGTGGTTGTAATGGACCCTTTGGCACTTTCTGCTCCGCCTTTACACGTTGACAAGTAAAACACTTCGAGATAAACTCTGTGATCTCTCTCTTCATATTGCTCCAACAAAATGTATGTCAAAGATCATGATACATTTTGGTACTCCCAGGATGGATTGCAAATGGTGTGTTGTGTGCCTCCATTATGATTCTATGCTTCAAGTCAGAATCGTTAGGAATGCAAAGTCTAGAGTTGACTCGAAGTATTCATTCTTCATCAATTCTTGCTTCTGAAATAGCACCTTCTTGCACTTTCTTCTTCATACGCATCAGCTCCAGGTCTGTAGCTTGAGTAGCTTTAACTTTATCGATTAAAGTCGGTTCTACTCGTATATTTGATATCATCACGTGGGTACTTAGAGTCTTTAACTCTATCTCCATCCTTTATAAGTCGTACAAAATGGGTCTTTATGTTAACAACATTGCACTCGTACCCGCATACGATCTTCTACTCAATGCGTCAACTACAACGTTTACTTTTCCAAGATGATATTGAATGCTATGGTTGTAATCTTTCAACAGATCGAGCCAACGTCGTTGCTGCATATTGAGTTCCTTTTGGGTGAAGAAATATTTGAGGCTTTTATGATACGTATAAATCTCCACTTTCTCCCCATACAGGTAGTGTCTCCAGATTTTCAACGCAAAAACGACTGTTGCCAACTCTAGATCATGAGTAGGATAATTCCTCTCATATTCTTTAAGTTGTTGCGATGCATAGGCTATGACTTTCCCATGTTGCATGAGAACACATCCTAACCCTTTGCACAAGCATCATTTGTAGATAACAAATCCATATGAACCGGATGGTATTGTATCGAAAAGTCAAAAATGAGTCTCCTCTTGAGCTCTTAGAAACTCTTCTTGCATTCTTTACTCCATACGAATTTTGTATCTTTTCGAGTCAGTTGAGTTAACGGAGTAGCGATTCGAGAAAATCCTTCAACGAATCTCCGATAATAACCAGCTAAGCCCAAAAAGCTATGCACTTCGGTTACCGACTTTGGTTGCTCCCAACTTTGTATTGCTTCAATCTTTACCGGGTCAACAGATACTCCACGTTTTGACAACACGTGCCCAAGGAATGCTACTTCCTCAAGCCAGAACTCGCATTTCTTCAGCTTGGCATACAGCTTGTTTTCATGAAGCCTTTAAGTACCAGCTTCAAATGGTGCTCATGATCTTCACGGTTTTTGGAATAGATGAGGATGTCATCAATAAAGACAACAACGAACTGATCCAAATATTCCTTGAATACACGGTTCATCATATCCATGAAAAGCAGCAGGAGCATTAGTCAATCCAAAAGACATGATTGAGAATTCATAATGCCCGTACCGATTTTTGAAGGCAGTCTTCGGAATATCCTCTATTTTAATCTTCAACTAATGATATCCAGAACGAAGATCGATCTTTGAAAAGAATTGTGCTCCTTGCAACTGGTCGAATAGGTCATCAATGCAAGGTAGGGAATACATATTCTTAATGGTGACATGTTTCAATTCCTGGTAGTCCATACAATGTCGTATACTCCCATCTTTCTTCTTTACAAATAAAACAGGAGAATCCCAAGGAGTTGTACTAGGATGAATGAAACCGATGTCTAACAATTCTTGTAGTTGGACTTTTAACTCCTGAAGTTCAATAAGATCCATTCGATATGGAATTTTAAAAATGGGCTTCTTACTCGGTTCAAGATCAATAAAGAATTCAACTCCACGTTCTGGGGGTAGACCAGGAAGTTCTTCAGGTAATACGTCAGGAAATTCACTAACAACAGAAATATTATTCAAATCTGACGTGTTTTTGTTCAAGTCCATAACATGGGCTAAGAAAGCTTGACATCTAATTTTTTTAATAAACGAATGGCTTTATGGCATGATATGATAGTGATTGACTTTAGTGGTTTGGTTGCTTGAATTCGCATAACAGGTTGGTTAGGAATATGAAAACTAACAACCTTACGAAAATAATCAATTTTAGCATGATGAGTGGTTAACCAATCAATCCCTAAAATCACATCAAATGCTAGTATCTTTAAAGAGATAAGATCAACAGGTAATGTGATGGTGCCAACTTGGATCAAGCAAGATTTATAAACTGTAGATGTAACGAAGGTTTCACCCAACGAAGTTTTAACAGATAAGTTAAAGTCCAATTTCTCCTGAGTCAAGTTTAAACGTTGAGCACAAGCAGGAGAGATAAAAGAATAGGTAGAACCAGTATCTAGTAAGGTATAAACTTCGTAAGAGTTCAAGATTAGCTTACCCGTGATCACCTCGTTCGGGTTTCTCACATTTTGGCCAGTCACGACAAACGCTCTCCCTTGAACCACCGACTTTGTTTTTGCCCAGTAGTAGCGCTTTTTGGTGTCATCATCCCAAACTTGACTTATTTCGCTGGGACAAAATTGGGCTATATTGACCGTCTTTTCCATAACTAAAACATACCTTGAAGGTCATGAATAGTTTGGAATTATGTGCCTCTCCTCTCGGCATCTCGTCGTAGATCCGTCTGGGTCGTTGCTCTCCTCCCTAGAATTTGTTGTTGGTCTTTGGTCTTTGGTCTTGATGTCTTCCCGTCATTGTTGAATCTCCTCTTTTGAAATTTCCACTGACTCACCTCTCCTATTGTCACGGCCACGATTACCACCCGAGTGGTTACCGCTTTTGTCCGTATTTTTCCTCCTCATTGGTTATCATCGCTCGATGATCGCCACACCTTAGTATGACCACGTTGTGGTCCCCGGTTGAACATACTCATTATCTCGCTCTAATAGTTGAGCCACTGCTTATAACATCCTCAATACGTGAAAAATTTATGAGAGATAAGGTATTGACGAATCTCGGGTTTTAGACCTCTCAGAAACATCTGCGTCATACGTTCCTCGTTCTCTACCAAATGAGGTGCAAACCTGGATAACTCCACGAACTTTGCCTTGTACTGGGACATGGTCATGTTATTATGTTCCAGTCTAATTAACTCTACCTCCTTCATATGATGAATACTTTCAGGAAAGTACTTGTCATTGAACAGTTTCTGAAATCTTTCCCAATACATGTGGAGTGCGGCTAGCTGGGTATGCTTCACAGATTCCCACCAGTAATCTGCCTCACCACGGAACATAAAGGTGGCGAATGGAACCTTCTGTTCTACCGTGCATCCCAAGACATAGAATAAAATATCTAGGTAATTTGCTTGACCCACGTTTCTGCCTTAATCGGATCTGGCTTTCCCCAAAAATCTGGTGGTCCCAACTCCTTGAACTGCTTGGCTGTGACAAACCGCGCGTTGCTATCATTTCCACTTGTATTTTGCACACAAGTATCCATCTTCTGATTTTGCATGAACTGCAAAAATCTTCTAAACATTCCATCATTCATCGTTTGCTCGGTAGTGTTGTTTATAGGAGGAATATTGCCTTCCTGTTGCACTTTCTCCTGGTTGGTGATTGAAGGTAGTTCCACAGTCTGATACACTCCATTGTTAACGTTCTCAGCTGCCATTCTTAAAAACTACCATAAAACAAGGGTTAATTAAATAAATTAACATATCACATAATATCCCTATATTATGACCGACCAACAAATAAGCTTAGGTAGGACACACTAGCGAAGGATTTACTTGTCTCTCCCCTCCTAGTTTTATTCCCTGATCTCCGTCAGAGACCATATCCCTAAGCTCTGATACCAACTGTGATGCCCCCAAAATAGGTATACATCACCCATTCTGAGTTGACAAATACATGGTATAGAAAACAACTACAACTTTATTATTATAATTGTTGTGCAAAATACGACAACACATACTGTGAGTTTAAATACAAATATTGTCTTCTAGACAATATCCACACTCAAATAAGTCCTCATTACAATTATTGATACACTATTTTACAAAAATAGTGAGGACTGCTAAACTAACTTTCTAGAACCGTCACTCCATACTCCGGCTAGATCCTGCTATATTCTCACCTCCTGAGAAGAAAAATGGAACAAAAAGGAAAATGGTGAGCTCAACTAGCCCAGTAAAGAATATTATGACTAAAATAAAGAACAACAATTTATCGTTAGACTTCAATAAATCAGATAAAATATAATGGACAACTAGTTTTAAATCAATATTCGCAGCGGAAATAACAATTCATTAGAAGAGTTAAGTAGAGAATGAAATCTACTCTCATCTATGAATTTAAAAGTCCATCATCAATATTTATCCCTGTAACATCAATCAATAAACATCTTGCATCAAATATTCATCTTTGCACTACGGGCCAAAGATATTCATCAGATAATCATTCATCTTTGCACTACAGGCCAAAGATATTCATCAAGTATCACCATTAAAGACCAAGGATGATGAAAAATATTTTAGAGAACGATTCCAATAAGATAAAAGGATAAAGATTAGAGATTCATACTTTAGATAATTCAAGTTTAAAAATACTCCATAATAAACCATAATGGAGTAAAATTCAAGCATGAAGATCAAAACATGGATATAATCAAAGATAGTAACCATAATAGACATCTGGGACAAAGAAGGGAAAATTTCATTTTTCGATGAATAGTGTCGTATTTGTGAATAAAGTCAGATATCGTGAATAAAGTATAGTACACGTGAATAAGAACTCCCGACACAAAAAGGTAGAAATTCCACAATAAAATTTATATCAATATTTCAAAGATAATGATATTGAAGAAAATAATATCATTTACAAAGAAAATAACATCCCTTACCTCAAAATACAAGATTTCCGACCTAATATCGGATGTAAAGTCAAGGAAACTTGCAGACCGAATAAAGAACTCTCAAAGTATCTAAATACACACAAAAATATGCTCGATAATATATATATAAAGGGACTCCATCCACAAAGAACCTAGGTTGTTATAGTCTTTGCGCAACAATCCTTTTTTGACGACTTACGACATATGCATAAACATATAAAAAAAAAAAAAAAAATATTTCCAATAGTAAGAGCCTCTATAAACACCACAAAAAAAAAAAAAAAAAAAAAATCCCAATAGTAAGAGCCTCTCATAAAAAAAAAAAAAAAAAAATCCATGTTAGCAAATTTTGTTTTATAAAACAAATGTTTTATTTTGTTATAAAATATAGCAAATGTTTGTTTATTTTATAAAAAATGTTTTATTTTTGTTATAAAATATATTATAAAAACATTTGTTATAAAATATTTGTTTTATAAAACTTTTTTTTTTTTTTTACGTTAGAAAATAAAAAAAAATTTTATAAAAACAATATTTTATAACAATGTTTTATAATATATTTTATAACAAAATAAAAAAACATTTGTTATAAAATATTTGTTTTATAAAACATTTTTTTTATTTTTTACAACTAAAAAAAAAAAAATTTTTTATAAAAACAAATATTTTATAACAAATGTTTTATTTTTTGTTATAAAATATATTATAAAAACATTTGTTATAAAATATTTGTTTTTATAAAACATTTTTTTTTATTTTCTACACAAAATAAAAAAAATGTTTTATAAAACAAATATTTTATAACAAATGTTTTTATAATATATTTTATAACAAAAATAAAACATTTTTATAAAATAAACAAACATTTGCTATATTTTATAACAAAATAAAAACATTTGTTTTATAAAACAAACATTTGCTATGGATTTTTTTTTTTTTTTTTTTTTTTTTTTTTTTTAGAGGCTCTTACTACTGGGATTTTTTTTTTTTTTTTTTTTTGTGTTTTAGAGAGGCTCTTACTTGAATTTTTTTTTTTTTTTTTTTTTTTTTTTTTTTGTAGTTTGTGAGGCTCTTACTACTGGGATTTTTTTTTTTTTTTTTTTTTTTTTTGTTTCTGCAGAGGCTCTTACTTTGAAATTTTTTTTTTTTTTTATACGTTTACATGTCGCACTTGGCCGTCCAAAAAAGGGTTGTTAAGATAAAGACCATGGCCAGGTTCTTTGTGGATGGAGTCCCATATATAAATATATATATATATATATATATATATATATATATATATATATAGAGAGAGAAAAAAAAAACTTATGTCTCCAGTGTGATTTCTAATTCTAACCTAAGCACCTATTTATAAGAAAATGCTAGAACGCCAAAGGAGACTAAATTAATAAAATATTAATTTTTTTTAAAACCAATTCTACGCATGCCCAAAGACTAAGACCAGCATGCCATTTCTAAAAAGTTTTTGCAGTCCACATGTTTTAAAAAAATAAAAGTGGGTCCCACCCATAATTTTAATAAAAATATTTAATTTCCAAAACTTCAACAATTCATAATAAATAGCCCTTTTATCAAAAAAATACAAATTTTATGTCCATTGAATAAGAAATCGAATTCTCTACAACTTTGCAGAAGAAAGTTTTTCCAAATTCTGAACAAAAAATGTCTGAAATCCACATACGGATGATTTTTCATACCTCAATTCCGACAAAATACTGATAAAACACCTCAACATTTATTCCTTCAATTATATCCACATAAAAATAAATATTTCCTTCATTTATACCCACATAAAATAAATATTTCCTTATCATATAAATCAATAAATAATTATTCACAAATAATATTACAGAATCACAATAATGACAACCAGGCCGTTCCCAAGAAAGAGGGGGCTTTTCGATAAGGATTTCTCTCATCACAGCCGCGCAATTAGGTGACCAAACCTCTCCATGATAGAACTTTCTAGACATTTCCAATAATGCTATCTAATAATATTATTCAAATAATATGAATTATTGATTTGATAATGGGAAATATCATGCAAGGACAATTATCAAACAACAATAATATAAAATATCAACGCAAAGAATTATTGAATCAATAAAATAAAATATTGAATAAAGAATTACCGTAAAAATTATTGAGTAGTGCCTTCTTACGTAAGAATCAATAATTCAAAATACAAAGGTAATACCGCAGCGTATTAATGCGAACCACGCCAGTATTATTGTATTTTAACCACTAGGTAATCCAACAGTGTTAACGGCAACAATTACGTCGTTATTTATAAAAACTCAAACTTTTCGTTTTCTTCATCCGACAGTTATTCGATTATGGGGCCCACAAAATGGTCACTACTGTCAGCATTTAAATATTTCCCCGACAAAGAATATTCCCCGACAAAATGAATATTTTATAACCACTTGCTTATTTTCCAAAATTTGCATATTTCACCCATAACCAAAGCATTATATCAAATTAACTCCTTATTATTTCAAGATAATGAATAGAGAAAATTTAATTTTATTTATAATAAGTTGGGGTCTTACAGAAAATACAAGATTTTAAACTTTTGAGGTGACTTTGTATATTCCTAACACTACATAGATATATGTACAATTTTTTGAAATTATGTCCATCTCCTTAATCAATGTTTATACCTTCAATTTGATATACTCTAATAATTAGTTATTAATGTAGTGCATGATTTATCTCTATACCATTTGCACTAAAGAAAACTTAAGTCAAATAATAATTTTTATAACTACACCTCTATTTAGGGGGTGTTTGATAAAAACTAAATGAATCTGAATCTGAATCTGAATTTGAATCTGAATCTGAATGAAAAAAGTTATTTGATAATTAGCATGTCTCAAACATTTGAATGACAAAATTTTATTATTTTACTCCTCTAAAAAAATTCAAACTTAATATAATAGTTAATATTTTTTTAATTTAATTTTTTTTTTTTACTTTATTCAGCCAAAAAAATCTGACTTAGCCATTCAGCTCAATCATCTGACCAATTCTGCTATTCAAACAATTTTTTTCCAAAACAAACGCACTTAATGACTGACCTATTCAGCTATTCAGATGTATTCAGTTCTAAACAAACATTCCCTTAATTATAACCTCCTATAGAAATAAAATTAATTTGGACCCAATATTATGACTAAATAGAGGTTTTTCGGTATATATTTAAGCGAGTATTTATAACAACAATATGCGATTTGAATTTACATAATAATATATGTTAGTATATTCAATATTTAAAAAAAAAACTATATGAAGTTCGATATTTATATATTTTATGTTATCATTTGAAAAAATAAATTTATATATTGAGGTATTGATGTAATACCCTTTAAAAAATATTAAATAAAAAAAAAAATTATTTTGTTTTAAAATATATTAATTGGACTTTGTCTTTTATTGGGTCAAACTAGTTATTTAATTTATGTGGGCTAATAAATATTAATAAATGATGGATAAATTAAATTGGTAAAATTGTGCTTTAAACTAAATCGGTCTAATTTCTAATTGTGTAATTTTAAAATCCTATTAAAATTTGGAGAGTTAATAAATATACTATATTAATTAATAAAATATTGATAATAAATAAATAAAACACAAACCCTATTGTATACTCAAGCCATTATTCGTCTGAAAGAAAAGAAAAGAAAAAGGAGAAGCGCAGCCGCATTACAGAGAAGGGAGAAAAAGAAAGAAAACGAACTTAGTTAAGTTAAGGTATGTAATTTTAATTTGTGTATATTAGTGTAATCAATTATTTTGGGAAAAAGGGTTCACATCTGTGGTAAAAGTCGGCTGAGATTTGACATTATAGTATTTTTTATATGTCTTTTACTTTATTAAAGGAACTTGATAGTCTAGCTCCTGAGAATACAGTTGTCATCCTAATTCACATGTAAAAAAAAATCAATTCAATGCTTTTAAGTATCAAGACTTAATATAGTGTTATACTTTTGTAATGTATAATAGTTTACATTATATTTATATATATATATATATATATTAAGGTTCGATTTGTTAAAAGATAAAAGAATGATTAGAAGATCAAATATAATTTAATTTAGGTTGTATTGTAAAATTAATGTAATTGGAGGAATTAATTTCTTATTGATATAAATTATAATTAGTAAGTAACTTATAATTGTATTATTATTATTATTATTTATTAGATCTGACGGAGGAATTTAAGGAGTTATATTTGGAATATAAATTTTGGAGTATTAATAATTGATAAAAGGCGATGATTAAAGGCATATTAAATAGATTATGAATTATTTTGGAAATATTAGTTTGGATTGTTTTTAATTTGAGGTGAATATGTTTAGGTTGCGAATAACCTTTCGTATTTGATAACGTTGGCATTTGAGGATAAGATTTTGTTGAGTGTGCTATAAATGGTTTGGTAGTATCAGGTACGGATTCCGTACTCTTTCAGCGATACTTTTGTTAAATTTGAATTGTTCATTTTGTTCCTCGTTTTGAATTTCTATTATTATTTCACATAATTGTTTCTTGTGAAATTGATATATTTGTTTCATTTTGGAGTTGACACATTAGACTCGTACTTGTACTCTTGGAATCATGTTATCATGTATAGTATTTATTTTGATAATTGTAGAGCGGTACATGTTGCTACCTTCTTTTTGAGGCCTTGTGACTATAATTTGAGTTGGTTCAACATGTACATATAGAACCCTTATGTTGGTATTATGTCGCATGTGTTGTGACGTGGTATTTTTGTTAGAATATACCGTAGGGTATACCTGAGCTATAACCACCTGTGGGGGTACCACATGCAAGTCATCTTAGCACGAGAGGCATGACACTCTCTGTGGCAGTGTGATTAGTCCACGGCATTTCCGTTTGGGCTCCGGAGGAAGTGAGCCATTTGGTGTTTTGTTGTGGCAGGCGTATGGTTTAACCCTAGTTTTTTGTTCTTCGGATTGGTGATGTTGTACCAAACACACCTATTCGATTTGAATACATTTGGATTCGCGGTCCAATGTGTTATTTGCCTGTGTGGCAATATTTTGGTTGCCTGTGTGGCATTATTTTGACTTGCCTGTGTGGCATTATTTTGGTTGCCTATGTGGCATCATTTAATTTTCCTGTGTGGCATTAGATTTACTTGCCTGTGTGGCAATGTGTATTTCTGAGCTCATTCGGTATGACATAACACCCAACCATTTGATTTAGCCTATTATCTCATTGTACTAGTTTTGTTTGTTTCTGTTCAGTTTAATTCATTGAGTTAGTTACTTCAGTTCGTTATTTCTTTACTCTTCTGTTGATTCAAATATATTCCATTCAGATCTTTGGAGATTATATTTTTGTCAGTATTTATACTTGAGGATTTGTTCAGTATTTTGTCTCAGTTGTTTTCGTATATCAGTTGTATATCTTTTGTATATCCTCAGATCCGTCTTGGGCAATTGGCTCATCTTGTGTTTCTTCCTAAGCAGTTTGCGAGGGTGACTTCGGCTAGTGTGATGAGAGAGTTGCCTTTGACCATCTAGGTTGTTTCAAATTTTAAGTTTTAATTATTTTGACTCTATTTGGAGAATTGTATTTAGTACGCTATTAATGGATCACCACTATTACTATTTTGAGGTTATTAGTGCTCTATTTTCTTATTTTGAGGTTTGTTATGCTTTTTGCACGTGACCTCCCTTTCCTTTTTGGGAAGGGGGTGTTACAGAGATGGTATTAGAGCTTAGGTTCTTTCTTGTAGAAAACCTATTTAAGTTTGACCTGTAAGTTGTGGGTAAACCATTGGGTAAACGTAGGAGTTTGATTCGATTTTGTTCTTTGTTTGGTTGGTCTCTATTTTGACTAACTGTCGATTTCTTTTCGATTTATTGTTGATTTGGGGAAAGTGGAATAATTTATTAAGGTGATTATGTAATGATATTAGTTAAGAATTGTGATTTAATCATTGGGGGTGAATAAAGTTATACTTTGTACAGATAAGGAATGATCTTATATGAGATGCGATTATGATGTGAGTTTTTGTATCGACGAGTATTTGATTTTGGAAAATTATTTGTTAGAGTTGTTTTTTTGTGAGAATTATTTTGATCGTTGAATTGAGGATTTGATTTGAGTTAGGTTTTGATTTATGTTAAGCTTGCGGATAATTTGAGGTTTGTGTATTGATGACATATTATGATAAAGTGAAAATTATTAAGTATAGATGATTTCTTGTAATTTGAGTGTTGATATTTGAGGTAATTAGATTAATCATGGAGTTAATGATCAATTTTGTGGCTATTTTCTAGTAGGATATTAGAGTTTCGATCTATGAACTTTCTTTGCGATAGTATGGGCAGACATTGAAATTTATTGGATTAAGGTTTGCAATAAGG
This sequence comes from Panax quinquefolius, assembly GCA_020205615.1. NCBI lineage: Eukaryota > Viridiplantae > Streptophyta > Magnoliopsida > Apiales > Araliaceae > Panax > Panax quinquefolius. The sequence goes on from CM035168.1 coordinate 26,471,498, forward strand.
GATGATTTATTTGTTATATGATTAGATAGTAAGTGATGAAATTCAATTGATTATGAGAGATCTTGAATGGTTGTAGTTCGCTTATGCAGATGGTAGAATATGTGACTTGGAGTTTGATATGGTGATAAAGAGATCTTAGTAGTATATTTTTGGTATTATAATATTTGAGAACTAATTTGATTTGAGGTTATGATATTTTTGAAACTCTTGACTTAGTGAGAGTTGGTGATATAATTTAAGTTGTTTTGTTTATCTGATGCCCTTAGAGCTTTGCATGAATTTATGTAAAATTTAATAAAAATAATTTGTTAAATCTTTGTCATGTGTGGAACATAAACGTTTTACGAATTAAAAATAATTTTAAATATTTTGGATATTCGAATCATATTTAGATGAAGAGAAATTTTTTTTGTTAATTTGAATTATTTTCCGAAGAGTACGTACATTTGCAAGAATGAAACTCAAAGATATTAGCGACAGCCCGCACCAACGGTGGATCATGTGATTTAATTTGATGCAACGCGAAGAACCTTACCAAGGCTTGACACGATAGCTGACGAATCTTTTACGAGTACATGGATAATTGTGTGGACCTATGAACTTACCAAGCTTGATCGTTACAAATGGCGACGCTACATTTTAATTTAAGTTTTTGAATAATTATGTAATTTAAATAAAAACTAAAATAAAACTTAATGTAGTTTATTTGAATTCAAAGGACAGAATTATTTTTAAGGGGTGAAAAATGTAATAACCCATTTTTTTATAATTAAATATTAATTGATTTTATCTTATACAATTGTGTTTAAATTGAAAAAGGTAAATGATTTTGTTTCCCTCTTTTCTTCCTTGTTTTGATTGGAAAATTAAATTCGTTTAGTAGATAATTAAATAACTGATTAAATGAAAATTGAGGAAGATAATTCCTTTTGTTAAAGTCTTGTGGTAAAATCATTCGGAGCGGGAAGTTACTTAGGAGATGGAGGAGTCTATTCGAGCGGAGTATCCACATCTTTTTGATAATTAGGTACTTTCCATTCTTTTGATTCCGGGGACGGAATCTTTTTTAAGGGGTAGGTGATGTAATAACCGGAAAAAAAATTAAATAAAAAAATAATTATTTTGTTTTAAAATATATTAATTGGACTTTGTCTTTTATTGGGTCAAACTAGTTATTTAATTTATGTGGGCTAATAAATATTAATAAATGATGGATAAATTAAATTGGTAAAATTGTGCTTTAAACTAAATGGGTCTAATTTATAATTGTGTAATTTTAAAATCCTATTAAAATTTGGAGAGTTAATAAATATACTATATTAATTAATAAAATATTGATAATAAATAACTAAAACACAAACACTATTGTATACTCAAGCCATTATTCGTCTGAAAGAAAAGAAAAAGGAGAAGCGCAGCCGCATTACATAGAAGGGAGAAAAAGAAAGAAAACGAACTCAGTTAAGTTAAGGTATGTAATTTTAATTTGTGTATATTAGTGTAAACAATTATTTTGGGCAAAAGGGATCACATCTGTGGCAAAAGTCGGCTGAGATTTGACATTATAGTATTTTTTATATGTCTTTTACTTTATTAAAGGAACTTGATAGTCTAGCTCCTGACAATACAGTTGTCATCCTAATTCACATGTAAAAAAAAATCGATTCAATGCTTTGGTTATCAACACTAAATATAGCTGTTATACTTTTGTAATGTATAATAGTTTACATTATATTTATATATATATATATATATTAAGGTTCTGATTTGTTAAAAGATAAAAGAATGATTAGAAGTTAAAATATAATTTAATTTGGGTTGTATTGTAAAATTAATGTAATTAGAGGAATTAATTTCTTATTAATATAAATTATAATTAGTAAGTAACTTATAATTGTATTATTATTACTTTTTATTAGATCGGACGGAGGGAATTTGAAGAGTTATATTTGGAATATAAATTTTGGAGTATTAATAATTGATAAAAGGCGATGATTAAAGTCATATTAAATAGATTATGAATTATTTTGGAATTATTAGTTTGGATTGTTTTTAATTTGAGGTGAATTTGTTTAGGTTGCGAATAACGTTTCATATTTGATATTGTTGACATTTGAGGGTAAGATTTTGTGGAGTGTGCTATAAATGGTTTGGAAGTATCAGGTACGGATTCCGTACTCTTTCAATGATACTTTTGTTAAATTTTATTTTTTCGTTTTGTTCCTCGTTTCGAATTTCTATTATTATGTAACATAATTGTTTCTTGTGAAATTGATATATTTGTTTCATTTTGGAGTTGACATTAGACTCGTACTTGTACTCTTTGAATCATGTTATCATGTATAGTATTTATTTTGATAATTGTAGAGCGGTACATGTTGCGACCTTCTTTTTGAGACCTTGTGCCTATAATTTGAGTTGGTTCAACATGTACATATAGAACCCTTATGTTGGTATTATGTCGCATATGTTGTAACATGGTATTTTTGTTAGAATATATCGTAGGGTATACCTGAGCTATAACCACCTGTGAGAGTATGATGATTGGGTAATATACCCATGAATCGGATATACTTGGGCTTAAATTATTGTATTCTCAAGTCATTTAGAAGCGTTTTTACTGTGTTTAGTATCTATTTCGCAGAATCGGGAACAGGAATGGCAATATGGGATTTTCAAGCTGGTAATGGCATAATGGTAATTAATCTGAAGATTAGCATCGGGGCGCTCAAGCTAGTATATTTCCCAGCGCCGGGGTGCTGGGCCGGGATGTCTGTTGCCCAAGACGCGCGTGTTGATCATCCGTTGACTTATTTGTTGGGTGCTAATTGATAACTGTTGAAGTTAATTGGGAAAAGGATTGTGAAGAGATGGAATAGGAGTATAAAAACGCTAAGTTGCTGAAGTTAGGACTATCGAAGACAATTGGAGCCTAAGCAAGGAATCAAGAATAGATTGAAGATTTTATTTAAAGTTTCTTCTTCTCCAATCTTTAATTTGTATAATTCTTTAAGGATGATTTGCAAAAGATTGTTGGTTTTAATTTCTATCATGAACTAATTTCTTTAATTAAGATTTTAATTGAACCTTTTATGGCTATGAATTAGTTATTCAATTTATTCCAATTATTTGTGTCAAAGTGAATTGTTTATCTTGCCTTGTGTTTATTGATTAATTATTTGGCCAATAATTACCTTGTTACTCTAGAAGGAATTGAAAGAGGAGATCTAGGGTTAGAACTGGGAATGATAACATGTGACTTAGCTATTTGCATAGCGAATAATTAAGTTTGTGAATTGAATGGAAATATTTGTTTACACCATGTAACACATAAGGAATTGGAATTGAAAGAGTTTAATTCAATTGTTTTGCATAGAAATATAACAAGATTAATCTGGATTAAATAGAAGTCAATTGGTCACTTGGAAAAGGACTTTTGGCATTTGAGAATTCATGTTAACAATTTAGTAGGCATAATAATTGTGATAATTGGATAATTGATTTATAGTTCATAATTGGGGATATTGAATTCTTAATCTTTATCTATCTGAATTCATTCGTTAAAATCGTAGTTTTATTTATTTGATTTATTTTAGAATAATTTATTTTACTTGCTTCATTTAGTTTTGTTATTTGGAAATCACATTTTATGGTTGTTGAAATAAAATTGGATTGATACAATACTAGTAGTTGGAATTTATTAATTAGAATTCTATGTGGGATCGACACTCTATCTTATAACTTTATTACTTGTTGACTATGTACACTTGCACGTATTCATTGATTGTGAAATCAAGCAACAAGTTTTTGGCACCGTTGCCGGGGAACTCTTTATTAATTTTAATTCCATATTAGTTATAATCAATTCGTTCTTAATTTAAACGTTATTTATTTTTCTTCTTGTATTTGCAGGAATTCTTTGCGAGTGCATGCACACTAGATCAAGGGCTAAAAAGGAAATTTTTCCTTATATAGACGATATTGAAAGGAAGTTCCAAAAATTGCAGTTAAATAGTGCGGGGTCACATGTGGAAGAAAATCTGGCAGAACAAGAAATTCCATTTAACATGGTAGGGGACGAACAGAAATCGCTTTGGGATTATGCCATGCCGAATGTCACAAATATACAGTCAAGTATTAAGAAGCCGGCAATCAATGCGAACAGTTTTGAGATAAAACTGGGAACAATTCATATGCTTCAGAATACATGCCAGTTTAGGGGTAGTTCGATGGATGATCCTAATGAGCACATCTTGAGTTTGTTGGAAGTTTCTGACACCTTCAAGTTCACTAATGTATCGGAGGATGCTATAAGGTTGAGGATGTTCCCGTTTACATTGAAAGATAAAGCGCGGAGTTGGTTACACTCTTTGCCTCCTGGTTCAATCACAGCTTGGGATGACTTAGCCCAAAAATTTCTAGCTAAGTTTTTCCCACCAGCGAAGTAGGCAAAACTACGAAACGATATTTACACCTGTGCACAATTCGACTCAGAATCGTTATATGAGGCGTGGGAAAGATTTAAGGATATGCTCCATAAGTGCCCACATCATAGAATTCCATAGTGGATGCAGTTGGGGATATTCTATGATGGTTTGCACGCGTCCACAAGAGCCAGTATTGATGCCGCAGCAGGTGGAGCAATCATGTCTAAGAATTTTGATGAGGCATACCAGCTGTTAGAGATGATGGCCAACAACAACTATCAGTGGCCCATGACTAGGTCGAACCCTCCGAAAACACCAGGAAAGTTTGAAGTGGATCCTATGACAGCATTATAAGCACAAGTGGTCGCAATAGCTAAGAAAATGGAAACATGGAGTCCACCATCCACACAGCAGGTAGTAATGGTCTGTGAATTATGTGTTGGGGGTCATGCTACGGATTAATGTGGCATAAATTCTGAATCAGCTCAGTTCGTAGGGAGCTATAATTGATCTACCCAACATTACCCAAATCCAAACGCATATAATCCGGGTTGAAGAAATCATCTGGGATTTTCATGGAGTAACAATCAAACTCAAGCTCAAGCACCTAGACAACAAAACACATCCGGATTTCAAAATCAGACTCAACAACAACCAGAAGGGAAACCAGGTTGGGAGGAAGCCTTGGAAAAATTCATTAGAGCTACTGACAAAAAGATCGAGGCACAAGACAAGATATTGAATCAAGTAGATATGAATGTGAAAACTCAAGGTGCATTGATAAAGAATCTGGAAAATCAATTGGGGCAGATAGCACATGTATTACACAACTGTCCACATGGAACACTCCCCAGTGATACAGAGATAAATCCGGACAGAGATGAGCATTGCAAGGCTGTGACTTTACGCAGTGGGAAGGATTTGCAAGTGACAATCGAGGATAAGGAAAAGAGGGACAACATAATAGTTGAAACAAAGGGAGTTGTGGAAACCAGAAACTGTCAAGATGAGACCGTAGAGCAAAAAGCACCAGAACCACCCATGACGATGCCTCCCATACCGTATCCACAGAGATTTCAGAAATCCAAGTTAGATAAGCAGTTTTCTAGATTTTTGGATATTTTCAAAAAATTGCATATCAACATCCCCTTTGCCGAAGCCTTGGAAAAAATGTCGAGTTATGCTAAGTTTATGAAGGAGGTTTTGTCGAGAAAGAGGAAATTGGGTGAGTTTGAGATAGTGGCATTGACCGAAGAATGCAGCGCGATCATTCAGAATAAGTTACCGCCGAAGCTTAAGGATCCAGGTAGTTTTACTATTCCGTGTGAAATTGGAAATCAGTTTTCAGGGCGAGCACTATGTGATTTAGGGGCTAGTGTAAACTTGATGCCACTATCCGTCTACAGTCAGTTTGGACTTCAAGCACCAAAACCGATGAATGTCAATTTGCAGTTGGCGAATCAATCCGTTACATATCCACGAGGTATAGTCGAAGACGTGTTAGTAAAAGTGGATAAGTTCATCTTCCCCACAGATTTCTTTATCTTAGATTGTGAAGTAGATAGAGAAATCCCAATTATTCTTGGGCGACCATTCTTAGCAACGGGGAGAACTTTGATTGATGTGCAAAAAGGTGAATTGACTATGCGAGTTGAAGATCAACATGTCACCTTTAATGTTTTTAAGTCAATGTCTTATCCGAAAGAAAAAGGTGAATGTTTGCGGGTGGACATCATGCATGAATTGGTTAATCACAAGTTCCATGGAAATTATTCAGAGGACTTGCTAGAAACCATTTTGCTCGGGATGGATGAAAATGGTATTGAAGATGACATTGAGTATGTCAAATGGCTTGATACATCATCTTTCTTTCGAAAAAGCAATCAACCATTCGACACCCTTGATAGGCCCGAAACGAAAGGTAAATAGTGAAAATCCTCGATAAAAGAGCCACCGGTGTTGGAATTAAAACCGCTACCATCTCATCTATAGTATGCCTACTTGGGAAAAGATGCTACCCTACCAGTCATTGTTTCGACGGAGATAACTGACACGCAAAAGGAGAAACTTCTACGAGTCTTGCGAGAGTTTAAAATAACAATTGGATGGACTATAGCGGATATTAGAGGAATCAGTCCATCATTCTATATGCATAAGATCTTAATGGAAGAGGGGGCAAAACCAACCATTGAGCTGCAAAGAAGGCTAAACCCCATTATGAAGGAAGTGGTGAAAAAGGAAATTATAAAGTGGTTGGATGCCGGCATTATTTACCCAATCTCGGACAATTCATGGGTAAGTCATGTACAGTGTGTACCAAAGAAAGGAGGTATGACAGTGGTGAATAATGAAGCTAATGAGCTCATCCCTACTAGAACCGTTACAGGATGGAGAGTATGTATGGACTACCACAAGCTGAATAAAGCCACACGCAAAGATCACTTTCCCTTGCTGTTCATTGATCAGATGATGGATAGGTTAGCAGGACATCAATTCTATTTTCTTTTGGATGGATATTTCGGGTATAATCAAATTTCCATATCCCCGGAGGATCAAGATAAAACTACATTCACATGCCCATACGGTACGTTTGTGTTCCGGCGTATGTCTTTTGGTTTATGTAATGCACCGGCAACCTTTCAACGATACATGATGGCGATCTTCTCAGATATGGTTGAACAGAATTTGGAGGTATTTATGGATGACTTTTTCGTGTTTGGTGATAGTTTCGACTTATGTTTGAAAAATCTGATTTTAGTGTTGAAGCGATGCGTGGAGACTAACTTGGTCCTTAACTGGGAAAAATGTCACTTTATGGTGAAAGAAGGGATTATTTTGGGGCATAAGGTTTCTGCAGCAGGGTTAGAGGTGGACAAAGCGAAGATTGAGACGATTGAGAAACTACCTCCTCCATCATCAGTGAAAGGAATATGGAGCTTTTTGGGACATGAGGGTTTCTACAGACGCTTCATTAAAGACTTTTTAAAAAATTCGAAACCCTTATGTTCCCTGTTGGAGAAAGATGTATCGTTCAAGATGGATCAGTCATGCGTTGAAGCTTTCAAAGTACTAAAAAAGAAATTGGTGTCAGCTCCAATTATTGTGGCACCTGATTGGTCTTTACCGTTTGAATTGATGTGCGACGCCAGTGACTACGCAGTTGGAGTAGTGTTGGGATGACGTCATGACAATATTTTTCGCACAATATACTACTCCAGCAAAACGTTGACAGATGCTCAATTGAACTACACGACCACCGAAAAAGAATTACTTGCGGTGGTATTTGCCTTCGACAAGTTCAGAGCATATCTCATAGGGACCAAGGTAATTGCTTACACTGATCATTCTGCCATTAAATACCTGATTGATAAGAAGGATGCCAAACCGCGGTTAATACGGTGGGTACTATTATTACAAGAATTTTATTTGGAGATTCGGGATAGAAAAGGTATAGAGAATCAGGTGGTGGATCATCTCTCCCAGTTGGAAAATGCAGAAGTTTAGCAAAAAGACAACGCCATAATCAATGAGAAGTTTTTCGGATAAACAGCTTCTTCGAGTAGCAATAATATTGCCATGGTATGCGGATTACATAAATTACGTGGTTGCTAAGGTGTTACCCCCGGATTTGAACTCACAGCAATGAAAGAAGTTCCTCCACGATGTTAAGCAATACTATTGGGACGAACCATTCCTGTTTAAGGCTTGTGCAGATCAAATGATTAGACGTTGTGTGCCACATGAAGAGATGGACAGCATATTAGGTCATTGCCACTCATCGGATTACGGAGGTCATTATACCGGTGATCGGACAGCGGCCAAAGTGTTACAATCAGGATTTTTTTGGCCTTCTTTATTCAAAGATGCTTACCTCTATATGCTGAAGTGTAATCGGTGCCAACGCATAGGTAATATCTCCAAACGCAATGAAATGCCACTCAACACAATTTTGGAGGTTGAATTATTCGACGTGTGGGTAATCGACTTTATAGGACCTTTCCCATCCTCTTTTAATAATTAGTACATTCTGTTGGCGGTAGATTACGTTTCCAAATGGGTAGAAGCCGTAGCTTTACCTATGAATGATGCCAACGTCGTCCTCCGATTCTTAAAGAAAAGCATCTTCACACGATTTGGAATGCCGAGGGCGATCATAAGTGATGAGGGAACTCATTTCTATAATAAGTTGTTCACTAAATTACTTTTAAATTATGGGGTTCGTCATAAAATTGCAGTCACGTATCACCCCCAAACCAATGGTGAAGCGAAAGTTTCGAATAGGGAGGTAAAGCGAATTCTAGAAAAGGTGGTTAATCCGTCAAGAAAAGACTGGTCTTTGCGTCTAGATGATGCCCTATGGGCATATCGAACAACTTACAAGAATCCTATAGGCATGTCACCCTACAGGATGGTGTACGGAAAAGCATGTCATCTCCCAGTCAAAGTAGAACACAATGCACACTGGGCCATTCGAAAACTTAATTTCGATCCAGAAGTAGCGGGTGAGAAAAGGTTACTGCAATTAAATGAGATGGACGAATTCTGGTTCAATGCTTATGAGAGCGCAAAACTTTACAAGGAGAGAGTCAAAGCCTGACATGATAAGAAAATTCTTGATTGGACATTTGAACAGGGCCAACAAGTATTGCTTTTCAACTCACGATTGCATTTATTTCCTAGAAAACTAAAATCTCGATGGTCGGGACCTTTCAAGGTCGTATCTGTTGCACCACACGAAAACATCAAAGTCAAAGAACAGAATTCAAATTGCACATTCAAGGTGAACGGTCACCGACTCAAACACTATTGGAGTGGACCCATCGAATGCCAATCTACGGCCGTGTATCTCTCCTAGCCAGTGCACAATTAAGCAACACAGAAAAGTCAGGTCGATGACTATAAACTAAGCACTATGGGGAGGCAACCCCAGGAGTTTTTAGTTCATTCGATTTAGCTTTACTTTATTTTCCTTACTTTATTTATTTATTTATTTTTTATTTTATTTTTTTTAGAATTGAGTAGAATAATATTTTAATAAATTAAGTTCACATTTTTCACATTTGTTACAGGATTGTGTTATAAGGAAATGTTCATAAGCTCAATGAGAAGCGCCCCAGCGCCCAACATCAGTGTCTGACTAACATCTTCAGTGCCCCGGTGCCCATTAAAGCATAGATCACAGCGCCCCGGCGCTGCAAGTCAGTGTCCCAAAAAGAGTCCCAGCACCCCGACGCTGAAAATATATGGTCCATAGTGCCCCGGCGCTAGTCCAAAAAATCGACATCTACTCTAGAATGCCAAAGACCGACGCTTAGAATGACTCTCAATCACATCGACCTTAAGCTTAACTCTCCATCCACGCTTAAAACCAGTAGCCCGTGCTAAGGTCGAATAGGGAATCCTAAACGGTTTATAAAGCCAGACTTTTCACAATTCCTTTTGATTAACTACTTTGCACGTGTAGTGTTTGAACTCTTCCCCTTCCCCCTAATATTACTTCTTTCCCATTCACGTTATAACATACATGCTTTGCTAATTACAACTTGTTTATTTGCATTGGGTTCTCTTTCATTGTGATTTTGATTTCTCATTCCATATCCAAGGTAAGTATGATGCTATCCTCGATCTATTTCTACCCCTTCTTGCATACACATAACGCTAATGAGTTCGAATTATCATAACTATGTTATTTCCATGGTGAGTGCATATTTGGGGTCTAAAGGGTTAGACAAATTAGAAGTATTTCAAGCAATATATGAACTGCACACACGGTGTTTGATAATTTGCCTAACTCAATGTCAGGGTTAAGTACACACAAAGCCATATTTGTCCTTGCATGTTACTTACTTTCTTGCCATTGCAGAGTCACATGACTACTGTTAAATGGATATATTGCTAGAGTGGGAGGGGGCTAAACTGTATTGATAATTACTTGGGGTCATATCTCTATGGTGTTCTTGTTTTGTCAAACTTGCACATCCATTAACTATGTGATTGTAATTGATAAGAAATTTTTATTTTACATACTTTTACAACCCCAATGCACCGAATGTATACGGTAGATTGCCATAAACTTGTTTCATGTCAAATCTTATGGGCATATCACTCACTTCTTTGACCAAATTTTCTCTATAGACATAGAATGAGACTAATTGCTAAAATTTTAACTTCCTTGCTAATATATGTCTCATTATACCCCCAACCATATACGCAAAGTGAATTTGTTTTGAAGTTTGAGGGTTATGATATGGGTAGACGTATACATATTCGCATGATGCTAAATTCTAATACATGTGCTTGCGACTTCTTGCAGATTTTTATACATGGCATCGAAGCGTCAATGTGTTGAAGGTTCCAGGTCCGCTTCGGCTCCACCAAAATTTGATAATCGAAGGTTTGTTTCCGCTGAGGCACAGGAACGCTACAACAAGATGGCTACCCACTCTCTAGTCCCCGAACACAGTCTAAGGCCCGATCAAGTGAAGGATGGGGACATGGCCATCATGATTGCTAAAAGAAATTAGTTTTCACTCACCGAACAACCCGATCCAGTAGTAGTTGCCATTGTCAAAGAATTCTACGCCAACGTGCCCGAGCACTTCCACTATGGGGTATATGTGAGGGGCAAAACTGTTAAAATTGGCGAAGAGGACATAAACGGTTGCTACCAACTACCATTGGAGGGACACAATGATGAGTATGCGGGTCTAGTGAGTCAAGGACAAGATTATGAAAAAATTATTCGCGAGCTTTGTCAACCGGGCACCACATGGACCATGCATGAATGGGGTAGTACGACATTTCCTTTATCACACCTTAGCTTATACGGAAAGGCTTGGTATGCCTTTATATGTGCCAAACTAATGTCGTGCACACATGTGAGCCATGTCACCAAGGAACGGACGGTCCTGTTATATTCCATAATACAAGGGTTGAAAATTGATGTCGGCCACCTTATTCAGCAGTCCATTCTCCAAGCGTCACGATGAGGAACTACATGAGGATTACCCCATCTGTCTCTTATTTGTGTTCTGTGTACTAAGTTTGGGGTAAAATGGAAGTCGGATGAGATGATTCAGATGTCAATGCCCGTGTTGGACCACAAGTTGATCAGCAGGTATAAAGTGTGGACAGGTGGGGAGAACCACCCTAGGGGATTGGGTTTTATGATTCCCCAAGTTGAAGCTCCACAAGCTCCACCTACTTATGGTTCTTCCTCCGCAGCTCACCGTGGTGTGGTTCCTGAAGCGGTCCAACGTGAAATTGACGGATGGTTTTACAATCTCGAAGCTCAGAATGTCCGCCTTTCAAAACGCCAGGATGTCATCAATAAGTACTTGGTTGACCAATTTGCAGCCCAGAATGCCATGAACGCCCAACTATTCTCGGGCATTAATCTTAGCCAGTTCCCTACTGCTCCCATTTTGCCAGTATTTCCCCCTTCCGATCTAGAGATGAACGAGGATGATGATACTCCACCCGAGGAATAAGCTCATCAGGGAAGTCCTCTGTTTTATATTGGTTTTATTTTTCGCATGAGGACATTGCTCTAGATAAGTTTGAGGGTAGTTAATTTCTATTTGCATTAGTAGATTGTTAATAGTTTGAGGATAATTTGGATTTTTATTGTTGGTTAAGTGTTGCATGTAAGGATTGCATGTTAATTCCAGTTGTTTGATAGTTACGTAAATATTTGGGGCCAAGGATGAAATTAAAATTGCATGAACAAGTCTAGTAAGGATTGTTAAGTTAGTGATATGATTTTCTTGACATGATTTACATCTTTATTTGATTGACACTGTTATTATCAGGATAACACTTGCAAAATGACCATGTTAGCTAAGAAAGTTTAAATGGATAGATAATAAACTTCTAAAGGATGAATGCTAGTGAAATAAAGGAACAATTTGAATAGCTAGAGATGACTGAATTTAGATATAAACTCAAGTTTGGGGGGAAAATATTTGGAGTATATAAGCTTTAAAAAAAAGAACTAAAAATAATAATAATAATAAACACCGTGGCATCCTTGTCTAGTTTTGTGGCCTTTGTTACTTGAGTAAGTAAGCCCGAGGGGATTGTCTCTACACGTAGCGCCCTAAGGTCTTAATAGCTTGGGAGTCATTGGTCGAAAGCTCATTGAGGTAACACTGAAAAGCCTAAGGGAATAAGACAATGCATAGTCATGAGAAAAAAAAAGAGAAAAAAAAAAGTAATAATATGGCGGGAAAAGTGCAAAAAGCCCCCGTTAATAATAAAAAAAGCATAAGTTTTCCATTTTGACCCTTGAATTTTGGTAATTGTTTGATTTCAGCCGAAACAAGTTTATTTGATGAGTTCTCGAGTTTTTACTGTATGATGCCTTCTAAGAAGTCTATTATCTTTCATATTTTTGCTTTTCATTGGTTAGCATGGTTGTTGAACACACACTCACGATATCAGTAATAACAGATTTAGATTTGTTGATTGTTAGGATATTATTGATCTGCTTTAACATGATGTATTAGAATGTTTCTGTGATTTTTCTGAGGCCTATGAATATACGGTGTGCTATTTAATTGTTGGAATTACGAACATATAGATAGTTTTAGATGCATTTGTATGTTTGTTTATTTGTTCGTGTTGTTTTGTGTTTTGTTACTTGAGGACAAGCAACGATTTATGTTTGGTGGTATTTGATGAATGGGTAATATACCCATGAATCGGATATACTTGGGCTTAAATTATTGTATTCTCAAGTCATTTAGAAGCGTTTTTACTGTATTTAGTGTCTATTTCGCAGAATCGGTAACAGGAGTGGTAATATGGGATTTTCAAGCTGATAATGGCATAATGGTAATTAATCTTGAGATCAGCGTCGAGGCGCTCAAGCTAGTATATTTCCCAGTGCCGAGGCGCTGGGCCAATATGTCTGTTGACCAAGACGTGCGTGTTGATCATCCGTTGACTTATTTGTTGGGTGTTAATTGATAATTGTTGAAGTTGATTGGGAAAAGGATTGTGAAGAGATGGAATATGAGTATAAAAAATGCCAAGTTGCTGAAGTTGGGACTATCGAAGACAATTGGAGCCTAAGAAAGGAATCAAGAACAAATTGAAGATTTTATTTAAAGTTTCTTCTTCTCTATTCTTTCAATTTGTGTAATTCTTTAAGGATGATTTGCAAAAGATTGTTGGTTTTAATTTCTGTCATGAACTAATTTCTTTAATTAAGATTTTAATTGACACTTTTATGGCTATGAATTAGTTATTCAATTTATTCCAATTATTTGTGTCAAAGTGAATTGTTTATCTTGCCTTGTGTTTATTGATTAATTATTTGGCCAATAATTACCTTGTTACTCTAGAAGGAATTGAAAGAGGAGATCTAGGGTTAGAACAGGGAATGATAACATGTGACTTAGCTATTTGTATGGCAAATAATTAGGTTTGTGAATTGAATGGAAATATCTGTTCACCGCATGTAACACATAAGGAATTGGAATTGAAAGAGTTTAATTCAATTGTTTTGCATAGAAATATAGCAAGATTAATCTGGATTAAATAGAAGTCAATTAATCACTTGGAAAAGGACTTTTGGCATTTGAGAATTCCTGTTAACAATTCAGTAGGCGTAATAATTGGGATAATTGGATAATTGATTTATAGTTCATAATTGGGGATATTGAAGTCTTAATCTTTATCTATCTGAATTCATTCGTTAAAATCGTAGTTTTATTTATTTGATTTATTTTAGAATAATTTATTTTACTTGCTTCATTTAGTTTTGTTATTTGGAAATCACATTTTATGGTTGTTTAAATAAAATTGGATTGATACAATACTAGTAGTTGGAATTTATTGATTAGAATTCTATGTGGGATCGACACTCTATCTTATCACTTTATTACTTGTTGATTGTGTACACTTGCACGTATTCATTGATTGTGAAATCAAGCAACAGGGTACCACATGCATGTCGTCTTGGCATGAGAGGCATGACACTCTCCGTGGCGGTGTGATTAGTCCACGGCGTCTCCGTTTGGGCTCTGGAGGAAGTGGGCCATTTGGTATTTTATTGTGGGAGGCGTATGGGTGAACCCTAGTTTTCTGTTCTACGGATTGGTGATGTTGTGTCAAACACACCTATCCGATTTGCATACATTTGGATTCGCAGTCCAATGTGTGATTTGCCTATGTGGCATTATTTTGGTTGCCTATGTGGCATTATTTTGACTTGCCTGTGTGGCATTGTTTTGATGTGCCTGTGTGGCATTGGTTTGACTTGCCTGTGTGGAAATGTGTATTTCTGAGCTCATTCGGTATGAAATAACACCCAACCATTTGATTCAGCCTATTATCTAATTGTATTGGTTTTGTTTGTTTCTGTTCAGTTTAATTAATTGAGTTAGTTACTTCAGTTCGTTATTTCTTTACTCTTCTGTTGATTCAGATATATTTTTGTCAGTATTGACACTTGAGGCTTTGTTCAGTATTTTGTCTCAGTTGTTTTCGTATATCTTTTGTATATCTATATCCGTACTAGGCAATTGGCTCATGCTGTGTTTTTCTTCAGGTAGGTTTGCAGGGGTGACTCAAGGCTAGTGTGATGAGAGAGTTGCCTTTGAACATCTAGGTTGTTTCAAATTTTAAGTTTTGATTATTTTGACTCTATTTGGAGAATTGTATTTAGTACGCTATTAATGGATCACCACTATTAATATTTTGAGGTTATCAATGGTCTGTTTTCTTATTTGGAGGTTTGTTGTGCTTTGCACGTGACCTCCCTTTTCTTTTTGGGAAGGGGGGAGGGGGGGGGGGGGGGTGTTACAATTGATTACCTATTATTCAATCCAATAAGATAGCATTTGTGTTACAATCATTTTTGTGTTGTGAAATAATCTATTCCCTCAAAAGAACATGTTATTGATTTATAGTGATCTTATAACAAAATAAACTTTTCAAATTTGGTATCTAGTTAGAGTCTTATTTTATAATGTATTAGAACAAGTTGAATGATATAACTTTATACTAATTAGATTCATGAATCGGAAAGTTAATGATCATAATATTAAAATATTTCTTGGTAAGTTCTAAAGTAAAAATTTAAAATACAATGTATGTTATAATATTAATGTATTAGTACATATATTGCATATAAAGTTGAGATAAAAGATACATTGCATGTATAAATAAATAAAAAATCTTGAACTGAGTTTATAAAAAAAAATGAGTTAACTCGTAACCAATGAAAATAACTCGTCTTTAAGAGCATTCACAACAGATTCTCTAATAGACTCTTTATCCCCACATTTGAAGAATATATCAATAAATCAATATCCAACAGTTTCATTATTCTTATATAATTCTCTATTTTAATCCCTATATATGATTTGACTCCTTAGGATGAGGGAATCAAAAGAGCGTTCCCTATTTATGTAAAATGACATTTCACACCCTATTTATTGCGATTTTATGTTGGTCAAAGGATCTTTATCTCACTTAATTACTGATTTAGGTATGCATGCCTATCAAATTCACTCATTTTTATTTTTTAAATAGAGGATTTAGAGAAGAAAGAGAACTATAAAAAAAATTAAAAATCGGTCAAATTTTGATTTTGATCATTTTTATAAAAAATATTACAACTAATTATAAATTTTATTATTTTATAATTAAAATAATATTATTTTAGTTCTCATAAACACATAATGATCGTTGCACATTTTGATTTCTAGCAATATTTCTTTTTAAATTAAAATAATTGCAATTTTTAAATTCAAACAATAATTACTTTTAAATAAAAAAATAGTTACAACGTTCAAATCAAGATTTGATTGTTGGAACTTTCAAATTTTAACTTTTAAATTTTAAATTTCAAAATTTAATATTTAAGGAATCAATATAAGGAACCTGTTGGGTACATAATGAATATATTGAATCCCTATCCTACAGAATGACCCAATAGCACTACAAAGTAGGGATAGAAATAAGAAATTTGTTGTGAATGCTCTAACTTACTCTCTTCGTCCCTAATTATTTGACGTTTTAGAGTTTTTCATTTGTCCCTAATTATTTGACGTTTGTTCATATTTATTAGGAAGGGAGGGAGTACCAAACCCCTTGGGTCTAGGAAAGGAATTAATTGAGAAGAATTTGGAAAAGTAGGCAGGGACCAACCCATAAATATGATAAAATATTCAAGTTAATATTTTATTAAAGATAAGAGGATAAAGAAGTTTCCTTGTTAGATCCATATATTTGGTCATAATACTAATGGCACCAAACCAACTAGCCAGTTAAGTAACAGCCTAGCACCAGTACGTTTCTGCGCTGTATATGGGGAATACTAGCCTTCACCAAAATATGAGACAATTATCTTTCAACTGCATAACTACAAAACCCTTTCACAATATAAAATCAATCATATCTCTATCACACAAACACACATATAAAGCTTATCACAATCTAAAAAGGCTTAAATAAAAGATAGATCTCAAATTTTATCCAAATTTGACTTTTGGACCTTTAAAATAAGTTTTATATATTTCAGACCCTAAAAATATTTTCTTTTTTAGTTGAATATTCCTTCTAATTTTACGGGTAAACTAGCTATAAACAGTACATACGTACGTACGGTCACATGCCATATTCTAGCAGATCTTATGGCGGTAGACTTTTTACTTGAATATCATACTTCAATGTGCTTCAAACAAGTTAGTAAATAGAGAGAGCGTTGCTTTTCATTTGATATTATTGAAATGTCTAACTTCAAATTAATTGCCAGTAAATAGAGACTTACAAGTATATGTAATGAGTTTAACTCAAATTTATCTAATTTGTGATGTTGAGAAGAAATAATTAGTGAGCCCATAAGTCAAATGGGATCTGAATCAGACAGTTCAGACTCAATTCAAAAAAATATGAGCGAGACTCAGATTCGTTAATAATATGATCCAAATTTGAGCATAAAATATAGCTCGAATAAAAATATGAGTAGAATTTGAACAATGTTATACTTGACTCGTTTAAGATTTAAACTACTCGAATTCTCGATTGTGATCCGATACATACTCGATTGATACAGATTCGATTAGATACTCGATACATTCTCTTATAATATATACAAAATTAAATCAAATTAGGATAATTAATTATTATTATTTTGTTTTGTTTTTAATTTTAATTGTGATTTTATATTTGTAAAATATAATAGTAAATATATTTTCTCATTTCTATGTAAATTAACAAATTTAATTTATAATTATATTTATTATAAAATTAGTTATTATGTAGATACTCGAATTCGAGCTTGAATTTGAAGCTCGCAAGTAGTTTGAATATAATTTGATTCAAGTCGGACCAAATTCAAATAATAAATATTCAAGTCGAGTATAATCTGAGTAGAAAATTTTAAATATAATTCGAATTCGAGTCGAATTCAAGTATGAATTTAATATTTCAAGTCGAATTCGAGCACCTCTCTGTTCGCTTCGGTTCGACTCTTTTATCCTTAGATCTAATTATGTTGAAGTTGTTGCACCACATACCGTCAATAGCTTTTTTGCTGCATTGGTTATATATAGCAAAAGTTGTATTTTTAAATCTAGTGGTTGGTCTTGTTAGTTCCCAAAGGCACACTAGTTTCTAGAGGAGGGGGGGGGGGGTTGAATAGATATTTTAAAATATCTTTTTCAAAATACTTTGTCAGATTTGTTAATCAATTTTAGCGGAATATTTGATTTGTTTGTTCCCCTTTAAGATAAACGGAGTTAATAGTTGGTATCCGGCGAGCTTATAAAAATTAAGCAGCTTAAAGAAAAATATAAAAGACACAGAGATTTTAAGTGGTTCAGAGCACTCAAGGCTTATAGTCCACTCTTCTACTCCTCGAGTAGGAAATCCACTAAGGATGTCTTTACAAACTTTTAATCTTACATATTCCTTCAAGACCAGCAGTCTTGGAGCTTCTTAGTTCACTTAGAACTCTTCAAGTCCAGCAGACTTGGAATACACTTGATTAGAGTTGAGTTCTTTGAGTTGTGCTGCTCAGTTGCTGTTAAGCATGTGTTCTAAAGAACTGAGTAGCTAAGCAAGCTTTCTTTCTAGATCGTAAAGTTGAGCGTTGAGTGTTCTTCAACTTTTTGTTATGTGCTCGCTTGATTTGCATCTGCATCTGATTTGTATATATAAGGTGCCTTTGAAATATGTCTATTTGAAGGCATCCGTTGAAGCATTAATTGTATTTGACATTTCTGAGCCCTGATGGTGACTTCCTGAAAATCTTCTGTCCAGCCGTCTAGCCCACTGACATAGTAGACTGCTATCTGACATAACACCTGAAAAGGTGTTTTCAGCTGACATGTAGTACTTTCCTTAGGTTCTTCGATACGTTTCTTTGTTATACACTAAGGATGAGTGTTGTGTCATTGGGATTCCCGAGAGTTTTAACGTCTATAATCCATTCTACATTTGTTGTAATTTATTCTTATACAAATGGGCAAAGCTCGATGCTTCTGATGCAGACAGATGATGCAGTACGATCATGATCATGGTATCTTGCCATATTCGTGCTTGATCCGGACTGATAAAAGAGAACACTACAATTTCTCTTAAGCACTGGTAGACTACGATCTTTGCTTGCTTGATTTGTAGACTCTACGATTCTGAGAGCAGACTACGATACTTAATTTGGCTCGACAGGCGTTTGGACCACTCTACGATTCTGGGAGAGGCCCTCCAAAGCAAACAAACTACGATTCTCGATACTCTACGATTCTGCCTTGGCTTCTGCAATCTCTTGGCTGGCTTGACATACTACAATTCTGTTGAAGCCTATCTATTACATCTCAAAAATAGATCAACCTAACAGCTTTAAACTTTTCTTCTATACATTCATTTACAGAATGATAAACTTAAAGCACAGATCAACCTAACAATTTTGATATATCATCTAAGTCCTTGTACATATGTTCTTTGAAGGCCTTTTTATATAAGCATGGTTATTTACTTTCAATATCAAATTTAAATATGCAATACCCAATAATCTCCCCCTATATGATGTTGGCATAACCAATGAGATTTGTATCATAGTCATCAATTTCTAGATGCAGTTGCTAGAAAGTAAATATGACTTAGTATTTCAGTGAGCAGCTAAAATCTCTAGAGAATAAGCATGAATTTATTGATGTATGAGAAGACATATATTACAATAAAGCATAGTTATATCAATAAGAAATACATTTCAACTTATCTCTATTTCTTCTACCTTTTGTTTCTTTGAGGATTGGCATGCTCTGCAGCTCTTCTTCTTCTTTTAGGTTCATCTCACCGTGCAATGTCTTCCATCTCGCTTTGACTTAGCCTTTCTCCGTGATCATTTCTATTCATAAATGCAGGATCTCCAACTGGCATGTTTAGGCCAGTAGTGGATACTTCTTGTGAGCTAGGAGATGGCCCTCAACTCCTTAGTGGTTGCTCCATTAGAATCGGTTGGTGCTGCTGCTGTTCAGATTGTGGAGTCTGATAGCGAGGCTATCTTGTGGGAGGGCTCCTTGAAGATTGAGCAATGAGTTTCCCTCTAGCTTTTCCTTTCTCTCCTTCCCATTTATTCTCCCCCTTTATGTCAGCATCAAGGGTTCGAATGTCTTCAGATAGACGATTCATGCCTTGGACAAGTTCGTGGAGCTGATTCCTGGATTGAGTAATGTCTTCACGATTTTCTTTAACCAGAGAGTCAGTTTGAGCATTGTGCTTTTGTAGAATGGCCAAGACAGTGTCTGTTTGTTGTATCTGATTCATAGAGTTATCTTTGAATTCTTGAATGGAAGATCGTAGGCATAAGAGGCTTTCAATAACAAGCTTGTTTTGAGTTTCCTGAGTCTTTTGCATAAGAAGAACTACTTCCTTGTGCTTTCGGGTAGACAGAAAGTGAATCTGATCCCTTTCATTAATGATGTGGATCATTTCCTTGATGATCTCCCTAAGCTTATTTGTTAGTTCAGTACTCAGATTGCTGAGAAGGGTGTTGGTAGCATCTATCAAGTGATTCAGCCTTGTATGCACGATTAGAGAGTGAGTTACAAGATCTTCTTAAGATCTGTAGTCACTTTCTGTGATGCATTATGTAAGACCCCAAATTTTATGAAATGAAAGTATTCAATTTTCTTATAATTATTATTTAGTAAATGGTTAAATTGATAAAGGTTAAAGTTAAGGGTGATATTTGAAAATTTTGCAAAGTAAACAAGTTGATATAAAATATTCAACGCCTTTCCCCGGCAACGGCGCCAAAAACTTGTTGCCTCTTTTTCAGTCCTAATAAAAGAGCTCTAACTCACGCAAGCATACATGCGTCAACAAGTAATACAGAGTAAGTAGAGTATTGATCCCACAGAGAAAGTTGTTAAATTTAAACTATTATGCATCAATTAACTCACTGTATTTATATGCTTAAAGTAATAACTAGAATTGTTGAATTGAACTAATTGTACTAACAACTAAAAATAAGAATAATAATGGAATAAATATAAACTGGAAATAATGGGACCCTAACTTCATTTAATAATTCATCTCATCGCCACTATCATTTAAGAAGTGTTCACATATCATAGGAAAATAGCCAAGAGCACGAATATAGTTATAACCATTTTTCAATGCACTATAACCTACTTACACAACATCCACAGATGATAGACTCTATGTAGTCATCAACACAACCAAAATCACTATATGTCTATGTGAAATTATATTGATTTTAAGTACAAGCCCTTACTCTAGCTCATACGGTGAAACACTATATGTCTATCTGGTTCACAAAATACGCAAGCCATATATAACAGTCCCATATTCGTATGCTATCATGATTACAATCCATACTTGCATGTTCATTGTCAATTCCATACAAATACTGAGACGAATGGTGATCAGGCATTCATACATGTAAAACAATCACGATAGAATTCCCATATAATATGTAAAACAACCTTAGCATTTAAGCGTGTAACCAAACTACATATTAAAATCCGTTAGAATCCCATAATGGAGTTTAGTTCATGTCTGAACCAAAAGCCATTATGGGATCAACGCTAAACATGATCAATAAGCAAACAATTGAAATATGAAAGATAGAACGATCAAACCCAAATGCTAAATAAAAACCAATGATCAACGATTAAATCCTCATAGAAATCTAGTAAACAATAATAAAAATCCACAATGACAGAGAATCCCAAGAAGAATTGGAGAAGTAGACGTTTTGGCTTCGTTCTACATTGGAATCTCTCCCAAGGTGTAAACCCTAGTTATGATGTGTAAAATACGCTAAAAGTATCAATCCTCCTTTCTGACACTTGTCAGAATCGTTTTAAAAACCAATTACAATTCATTTAATTAAAATTAAAATAAAACAAAATCACACGACTTGATCGCTACCGTGGCCGCCTCCTTGATATGTCCCTCATGCATGCGAGAGACTTGCAGAAAGTTTGCCCTGTCCAACCAAGTTCTCGTGCAGGCGCGCGATCCCTAGGCTCTTTTGTCTCCATGTTTCATTGTACCTCCATGCCATACACATCACCGCTTGTGCCTCTCCTTCACGCATCCCTTAGCCTCGTGCCCTCTAATATCACCAAAATTAAGCCGATTCCTGCACTTATTCACAAAAAGGAGTTTTAAGTAAATGCAATGCAAAATAACATGAAATGCAACTAAAATACAATAAAATGTACTTGAGAAGGATACA
This sequence comes from Panax quinquefolius, assembly GCA_020205615.1. Lineage (NCBI taxonomy): Eukaryota > Viridiplantae > Streptophyta > Magnoliopsida > Apiales > Araliaceae > Panax > Panax quinquefolius. The sequence continues at coordinate 26,493,647 of CM035168.1, forward strand.
ATTCGCATGAATTGGTATTCAATAAGTAGGTAAAAATACCACTTATCAAATACCCCCAAACTTGAACTGTTGCTTGCCCTCAAGCAATGCATACTAATGAACAATGAAAATTCAACTACAAAACTATGCAACTACTCTATGATGCAAACTAGTCTCACATAATCCCAGCCATAACAGAAATTCACCCCAAATTACCTCAGTGAATTATCGAGATCCAAGAATACAATTTCAAACCAAGCTATAGGCATAATGGCATACACTCAAATAATTCATATATGCTATAGAGATGTTGTGTGTGTGTGTGTGGTGTTTACCAAAACTTGATCTAAGCAAAGAATACGTATGCTACATTGCTCCAAACAGAAAATTATAGTCTAAATCAAGGCTCATATATAAACATGCCACATAGACTGTTTCAACATATCAACACAGACTAAGGTTCAACAATGGGTTTATTGCTTTATTTCTACTCACGAGGGCAATTTTCGCACTTTCTTGCGATGTTTATTGCTATTTTTCTTTTCCTTTTCCGTTTTTCTCTTTTTTTTCACATAACTGTGCAATGTCTCAATCCATTAGGCACACTGCTACCCCTTAGCGAGCTTTCAACCAACGACTCCCAGACCATGAAAAACCTTAGGGCGCTAGGTGTAGAAAAAATCCCAGTATGCATTTTCTCAAGTAGTCGTGGGCCCTAATTAAGACTAGCCACGTTATTGCTATTTGATTTTTTTTTATACATAGCATACCCATCTTTTCCAAAATTTTGCATGTTAATGTATCATACAGTCTAAGAGCACTTTCCACATGTTTCTCTTTTTGAAACTACATGTTCTATCGAGCAATGCAACACACATTTCTTAAACCTACAAGTGATTGTGAACACGTTCGTGCAAACCTAAAGCATTTAAACAGCAACATGAATCTCATCGTGTAAAACATTATATCTCAGCTCATGTTATCCAACATACTCTAAAATCCTTCACAACTAACTATCATCATTGGCTAGGCAAGAATTTCTATAAAACAAGAATTTGTGTGAGACATGCAACTAAAACATACTAACACAATCAATAAATGACCGGCTTGACCACCCTCCTCGGGTGGTGAATCTGGTGGTGGATATGGCACTCCAGTTCCAAACTGAGGATACTCTAGCATTGTTCTTTGCTGCGCGAAGGCTTCGGCCAAGGCCCTTGTGTGTCCCGTAGCAAACGTTCCAAAATTGTCATACATGGCATCGACTTTACGCTCTAACCTTCGGAGCTGGCGATCGCTTGGAACGGTGTGTGCTTGGGTGGATGGGCTTGCTTCATCTGTCGGAGGGGGCTGTTGCGATGGCTCTGGGAATGTAGGCCGGAGAATAAATCCTCGTCCGTGCGGGTGTGGCTCACCACCTGCCCAGTCCTCAAATTTAGCGACGGTGGCATGGGTGATGTCCTGGCTTGGATATTGCATTTGTTCATTGCCCCAATTGCACCCCTGACGCGCATATAGCATGGCTACCACTGAAGCATGTGGAATGATCCCAGTGGTAGTTCCCTTCAGATACTTCACAATATTTTAATGAATCAAATAACCCACATCAATGTACTCGCCAGTAATTATGCCCCACAGTATTATGGCCCTTTCCGCCGTGATCTCCTGCTAGTGCGATGAAGGCAATAACTTGGCACAGATAAACAAGTTCCACGCCTTGGCGTATAGATTCAGTGCAGCTGCTGGGAATATGCGAGGCTGGGTCGTGCCAACTTTGTAAGTCCACTTTGTGCCTGGTATGCACAACTCTGCAATGACACACTCAATGTGACGCCCCCAAAATAGGTATACATCACCTATTCTGAGTTGTCAATACATGGTACAGAAACAACTACAACTTTATTATTACAACAGTAAAACTGTGAGTTTGAATACAAATATTATCTTCTAGACAATATCTATACTCAAATAAATCCTCATCACATTTATTGATACATTATTTTACAAAAATGGTGAGGACCACTAAACAATTCTTTCTAAAACCTTCATTCCATACCCAGACTAAGTACTCGCTATATTCTAGCCTCCCGAGAAGAAAAATGGAACAAAAGGAAAAGGGTGAGCTCAACTAGCCCAAGAAAGAATATTATGACTAAGATAATATACAACAAATTACCGTTAGTCTTCAACAGGGAAAAATCTAATAGAATACAATAGACAACAAATTTTAAATCAATATTCGCAATGAAATAATAATTCATTAGAAGAGTTAAGTAGAGAATGCAAACTACTATCTTCTATGTATGAATTTAAAAGTTCATCGCTCTATCTTTTATCCTCAGTAACATCAATCAATATACATCCGGAATCAAATATTCATCTTTGCACTACAGCCAAAGATATTCATCAGCTAGTCATGTTCATCTAAACACTGCTCATCTTTGCACTACTACCAAAGATATTCTTCAAAATCATTCATCTTTGCACTACGTGCCAAAGATATTCAATAATATCATCATTTAAGACCGAGGATGATGAAAATATTTTTAAAGAAACGAATCCAAAGAAACAAAATGACAAGGATTAAGGATTAAGGATTCATACTTTGTTTTATCCATGTTCAAAAATACCTCAAAAATAATCATAGTGGTGTAAAATTCAAGAATGATCAAAACATGGATACAATCAAAGTTAGTATCCGTAATAGATATTTTGGACAAAAGAAGAAATTTTATTTTTCTAATTGAATAGTGTCAGATATCGTGAATAGTGTCGTTATCGTGAATAGTAACTCAGACACCAAAAGATAGAAATTTCCCAAAAAACATCTTCACGCTTCATGAATAGTACTCATGAATAAGAACTCGTGAATAAGAATAACTCATGAATAGTAACTCGTGAATAGTAACTCATGAATAGTAACTCATGAATAGTAACCCCGACATGGAAAAGTTCCAAATTTGATAAAAAGTTTCAACCAATATTTCAGCATAATGATATTGAAGAAATAATATCATTTGAGAAGAAAATAACATCCCTTACCTCGAAAGATTAGTACTTCTAGCTGGAATACCGGGTATAGTGCTGAAGGAAACTTGCACCGTCTAACAATACTCAAAGTATACTCAAAATACTCACAAGAATACGCTCGATAATATAGAGAGAAAACTTCAGTTTCTGGTGTGATTTTTAATTCTAACCTAAGCACCCTATTTATAGAAATCGCTTAGAACACCAAAGCGAAAATTTAATAAATTAATAATATAATTATATAAATTTCCTACGCATGCCTAGAATCTGATTTCAGCCATCAAACACATGCCACATTCTAGAAAAAGTAAGAAAAAACGTTTTTCTAATTTTAAATATTTTAAACTTCCAAAAATCAATTATTTTGAGACTTGAACTTCAATAATTCATAATAAATAGCCCTTTCATCAGAAAATTCAAATCTCGCGAGTTTTTATAGGAAATTCAATTCTCTACAACTTTGCAGAAGAAAGTTTTTCCAAATTCCAAATAAAAATTGACTGAAATCCACAAACGGGAGATTTTACAGGCTATAATCAAATTTCAGTCAATAAATGGGGTCCACCGACATGTTTAACATGTTTTAAACATTTATTGCAACAAAAATACTCTTCCTCCTCGTATACTCATATATCCCACATTCGTTGTAAAAATATCACCATTATTATATTATTAAAATATAATAATATATTTAAATGAATTATTTTATCAGAAAAAGATAAAATTTCAATTTTTAACAATTGTCACATTAAAAATTTTCTCCATCTATATCCACATAAAATCAATATTTTCCTCATCATATGAATCAATAATTAATTATTCACAAATAATATTACGAAATCACAATATTACAACCAGTGCGGTTTCAGAAAGAGGGGCTTTCCAATAAGAATTTCTCCTTCTTGGCATGCAATTAGGTGACCAAACCTCTCCTTAGATGTAACTTTCTAGACATTGCCAATAATGTTATCTAATAATATTATTCGGATAATATGAATTATTGCTTCGATAATGAAAAATACTTGTGTAATGACAATTATCAAACAACAACAATATAAAATATCAACGCAAAGAATTATTAAATCAATAAAATATCGAATAAGAATTATCAGTAACCATTATTGAGTAGTGCCTTCTTACGTAAGAATCAATAATTGGTGCAATACCATGTGCTTCTTGTGTTTTAACCAATCGAGTATTTTAACAAGATAATCTTGGTAATAACTACTACCGTTATTTTTAAACAACTTATATTTGTCGCTTTCTTCATCCAATCGCTTTCGCTATGGGGCCCACACATGGTCAAGGCTGTCAGAGCATTTAATATTCCCGATAATACGAATATTCCACGACCAAACGAATATTCCCCGACAACAATGAATATTTTATAACCACTTGCTTATTTTGAAGTATTTGCGTATTTTACCCTTAACTATCCACATTAATCAAATCAACCCTTACTATTTCAAAATAATAAATAGAGAAAATTAAATTTCATTAATAATAAGTTGGGGTCTTACACTCCAAGTCTGTTTCTTGATGTGCTCCTGTGATCCAATTGGGAGTCCCTCTTGGTGGTGTTGCGGTGATTCTCAGGATGGTTTTGATGGCAAAAGGTCTGTAGTCTATCTCAACACCACGAACCATAGAGGTATCCTTCATGGTGATTTTGGCATCGGTTTAAAATTCTTGGACTACGCTCATCGGAATGGGCGTGGGAGATGCAGTCAGTCCACCCTAGCCTCGTTCCTAGATTATGACACACAGCTATCCATCCTGGCCTTCTGCTTTAAATCTTCTTTCCTTGATGAATGTTTTTGCTACGATTTGGTAGTACTCCTGCTGGGCTTCTAAACATAAAAACTTGGTGTGGTCGACAATGTCCTCCTCGTGATTACCGGAGGAGGATAAGGAAGATGAAGATGGTCGTGCTCTCTTCGGACCCATTTGTAGATAATTGATTGAGAATGCAGATGAACTTACTGAGAGAGAATGAGAATTTGAAAGTTGATAACCTTCGCACTTGTTTCTGCCAACCCAATTGGGAACCCTAGCTTTATAGAGTGGATGAGAGCATGGGTTGAGCTTGGGACGTGGAGAGAATCATGGAGATTTGATGGAGAGATAAACAGCTTCAATCTGTAACTGATAGAGAGATAGAGATGTGAGTTAGGGGGAGTGAGAGAGTTTTACGTCTGTTATTATCGCAAATGAGAGTCCAAATGGTCCACAACTCTATTTTAAAATGTTCAGATCTGCCTTGATTTGGTGTCATGCGGCCATGCCTGAGTGTGTCTTGAAATTTGTGCATGCGAGTGCGAGACTTGCAGAATGTTGTTGTTCTGATTGACTAGCGCGGCAGCGCCGCTGAGTTCAGATATTGCATGGGCAGCATGCCGCAAGTAAGCCTGATATCTGCTATGTTAACGTTCCACTCCACTCTAACTATCAGTGATGCTTTCCAATGATGGTTCCTGCATGGACATTAATGCACATTGTTAAGACATAACTTAGTGGCCTCATAGTTCTACCATCTTGCAAATATTCGCACAGCAGTTCTTGCTATGCACTTAAGCATGAAAATCTAATAGCCTAGTAAGAAAAATGAATGACAAAGAACTAATTACAAGAATTCCAAATGAATAACTAAAAAAAAATCAATGGGGGTAGAAATAATGGGTTGCCTCCCATCCAGCGCTAAGTTATAGTCAATTAGCTTGAATATCTCTGAATCTCACATCACATCAAGAACTGAGGTGCCTTCCTTGTTGTCCATTGCACCCCAGAATTTATTGACTTCGGCCTTCATCAACGGCTCTACCTTCAACTCTGAACTTTTGCCCGTTACACACCTCATCGATTCATAATTCCTCGGTTTCTGTACCTCATCCTTTAGGCCCCGGTCCACCAAGTCAACTAATAAGCATTCTTCTTCATATGTTGGGAACTTTATTGCCTTAAAGACATTGAACGTGACCTCCTGATCATGTACGCGCATAGTGAGTTCCCCTTTTTGCACATCTATCGAAGCCCTACCTGTGGCTAAGAATGGTCTCCCCAGTATGATCGGTATACTCTTGTCCTCTTCAAAATCTAGGATGATAAAGTCAGCTGAAAAAATGAACTTGTCCACCTTAACCAACACATCTTCAACAATTCCCCGTGGATATGTGATGGATCTGTTAGCTAGTCAGTGATATGATATGTTCGCTTACCTTGGAGCCGCAAGCGGTCCCAACTGATTGAACACTGAAAGGGGCATCAAGTTTATACTTTCCCCCAAATCACATAAACACTTACTAAAGTTAATCTTCCCAATTGTGCACGGAATTATGAAGCTGCCCTGATCTTTCAGCTTTGGAGGTAGTTTGCGTTGGACCACTGCACTGCATTCTTCGGTCAAGGCTACCATTTCAAACTCATCTAATCTTCTTTTCCTTGACAATATACCTTTCATGAGCTTTGCGTAGCTTGGCATTTGTTCCAATGCCTCAGTGAAAGGTATATTGATCTGCAGCTTTTTGAATACCTCAAGAAACTTGCTGAATTGTTTGTCTTCTTTCTGCTTAACTAACCTCTGCGGATATTGTACTTGAGGGTGAATTGGTTGTACTGGACTCTTGACCTTCTCTTCTGAATTTGCTTTGTCTTTCTCATCCTGCTGAACCTCGGAATTTTCCAAATTTCCTTCCTCTTGATCACCGCTCTTTCGCCTCTCATGACCTCCTTAAGTATTATCGGTAGCGGTAGCGCGACTTGCGATACTGTCAAATATTTTCCTGATCTCAATGTGATCGCTTGATACTTCTCCTTCCCGTTTCTTCTAGGATTTATCTCTTTGTTACTTGGCAATGAACCTTGGGGTCTATTATTAAGCATGCTTGCCATTTGCCCCATTTGAGTCTCCAAATTCTTAATAGCCACTGCTTGGCTTTTGATCATAACCTCAGTATTTGCCATGTATTTCAACATCATTTCCTCTATCTCTAAATTCTTTTCTGGCTGTGGTGTAGCTGGAGTGTGATGTTTTTGTTGATGAGAGAATCTTGGTGGAAACGGTGGTTTTGGTGTAAACTGTGGCTGATATGACTGTGACTGAAATTGATGATTCGGCTGAAACTAGTTCTGCTATTGTCCTTGATTGTTCGACCAACTAAAATTCGGATGATTTCGGTTATTGGGGTGGTATGTGTTCTGGAATTGACCTTGGTCTTTTCTGTAGTTACTCACATATTGTACCGACTCTGACCTGATAGCACATTGATCCGTGGAGTGTGACCCCGCACAAATCTCACAAATGAAGGCAACTGTTTTCATTTTGCTCTCTGCCAAAGTATTTATCTTCTTAGCCATAGCTGCCATCTATGCCGACAACTGTGTAATCGCATCTACCTCCAACACACCTGCAACCTTGGGTTGTGGCATCCGAAATGTAGGATTCTGATAGTCATTTGCAGCCATAGTCTCCATAAGTGTATAAGCCTCATCATAGCTCTTTGCCCATAACGCCCCTCCTGCGGTTGAATCCACAATCGGTCTCGACTGCCATCCCAAACCATTATAGAAGGAGTTGATCACCATCCAATCTGGCATACCGTTATGCGGACATTTCCTGAGCATCTCTTTGTATCGCTCCCATGCTTCATATAAGGACTTGCCATGTTGTTTCTCGAACTTAGAGATAGCCGTCCTCATCTTTGCAGTCTTAGCCATTGGAAAGAACTTAACTAAGAATTTTTGTGCTAAATCCTCCCATGTAGTGATTGACCCTGACGGCAAATAATGTAGCCAACTTCTAGCCTTATCTCTCAATGAAAATGGAAATAGCCGTAGTCTAATGGCATCCTCTGTTACACCATTGTATCTGAATGTATCACAAATCTCGATGAAGCTCAATAAGTGTTCATTCGGATCATTCGTAGCAGCACCCCCAAACTGAACCGAGTTTTGCACCATCTGAATAGTGCCCAGTTTAATCTCAAAGGTATTAGCTTCTATCGTTGATCTGACTATGCTCGATTATAGTCCATTTATGTTTGGCATGGAGTACTCCCTTAGAGCCCGATGCTCTTCTCTTTGCTCAAGTCTTTGTTCTTCCGCCATTTTGGATGTTGTTCTATCTAACTAAGCTTGCAAATTTCTCTGCACACTCGCTTTCCAACCTCTTCCGTTTATGTTATCTTGCGCTGGTGTTAGTTTTGAGTTGGATGATCGCGTGTGCATAAAAATCCACAAGTACCTGAAATGAAGAAAAAAACGAAACAAAAATAGAAATGAGAAACGATCAGAATTATCTAAGTCATACAATATAGCTTTAAACTAATGATAATTATTTAAATTCAACGCCTTTCCCCGGCAACGGTGCCAAAAACTTGTTGCCTCTTTTATAGTCCTAATAAAAGAGCTCTAACTCATGCAATCATACATGCATCAACAAGTAATACAGAGTAAGTAGAGTATCGATCCCGCAGAGAAAGTTGTTAAATTTAAACTATTATGCATCAATTAACTCACTGTATTTATATGCTTAAAGTAATAACTAGAATTATTGAATTGAACTAATTGTACTAACAACTAAAAATAAGAATAATAATGGAATAAATATAAACCGGAAATAATGGGACCCTAACTTCATTTAATAATTCATCTCATCGCCACTATCATGCAAGAAGTGTTCACATATCATAGGAAAATAGCCAAGAGCACGAATATAGTTATAACCATTTTTCAATGCACTATAACCTACTTACACAGCATCCATAGATGATAGACTCTATGTAGTCATCAATACAATCAAAATCACTATATGTCTATGTGAAATTGCAATTATATTGATTTTAAGTACAAGCCCTTACTCTAGCTCATACGGTGAAACAGTATATGTCTATCAGGTTCACAAAATACGCAAGTCATATATAACAGCCCCATATTCGTATGTTATCATGATTACAATCCATACTTGCATGTTCACTGTCAATTCCATACAAATACTGAGATGACTGGTGATCAGGCATTCATACATGTAAAACAATCACGATAGAATTCCCATATAATATGCAAAACAACCCTAGCATTTAAGCGCGCAACCAAACTACATATTAAAATCCGTTAGAATCCCATAATGGAGTTTAGTTCATGTCTGAACCAAAAGCCATTATGGGATCAACGCTAAACATGATCAATAAGCAAACAATTGAAATATGAAAGATAGAACAATCAAACCCAATTGCTGAATAAAAAAAATGATCAACGATTAAATCCTCATAGAAATCCAGTAAACAATAATAAATCCACAATGACAGATAATCCCAAGAAGAATTGGAGAAGTAGACGTTTTGGCTTCGTTATACGTTGGAATCTCTCCCAAGGTGTAAACCCTAGTTATGATGTGTACAATACGCTAAAAGTATCAATCCTCCTTTCTGACACCCGTCAGAATCATTTTAAAAACCAATTACAATTCATTTAATTAAAATTAAAATTAAATATAATCACAGCCAAAGATCGCATGTGCAACAAGGCTCCTTGATGTGTCCCTTTTACGCGGGCGCGAGACTTGCAGAAAGTTAGACCTGTCCAACTGAGTTCTCGCGCGGGCGCGTGCTCCCTAGGCTATTCTACCGTGTGGCCTCCAGTCTACAAGTTCTGGTTCTGATTCTACTGCTGTCATGCTGCTGCTGCTACTACTTGCTCTTTCATGCTTGATCTTCTTCCATGCTTGGTCTCCATGCTTCATTGTACCTCCATGCCATGCACATCATCGCTTGTGCCTCGCCTTCACGCATCCCTTAGCCTCGTGCCCTCTAATATCACCAAAATTAAGCCGATTCCTGCACTTATTCACAAAAAGGAGTTTTAAGTAAATGCAATGCAAAATAACATGAATTACAACTAAAATACAATAAAATGTACTTGAGAAGGACACAATTCGCATGAATTGGTATTCAATAAGTAGGTTGATAAGTGTATTTTATATACGCGATTTCATATCTAATTCATGCTTATTCGTTGCTATATTCTTGTAATCATGTGCATTTTTACTTGTTCTATGTTATTTTATGTGTAGGTTGGTGGTTGTGGCATTTAACGTACAATTGATGGTATTCAGTACGTTTGGAACTTAAATGGAGCATATTTGGAAGCAACTCAAGATCTTTGGTTGAGTCGATTATAGAGGTACCCCGTGGGCTGAATGAACTTAACAAGATATCTGAACCACGTAGGCTGGGGGTCTTTCAAATTAGTTAACAGAACACAAGCCCTCCAGGGCGGGCATTATTAAGCTACACACCCGCGCCGTGGGGGGGGTCTTCATTCGAGAAAACAGGAGGCAAGCCCGCTAGGGCGGGCATCTATAGTGTACAAACCCCCATCGGGGCGGGGGTGAAAGAAATCCTGAGTGTCCTGTTTCAGTTATAATTCCTTTAGAGTACGAATTTTAGCTTTTTGCATGTCACTATAACTCTAATGGATAGAGATTGCGGCTGGAATTGGAGGCTAGATATCTAGGACTCTATCAAACACATCAAGGGAGATTACAGAAGACAGTTTACGAAGAAAAAAGCTAAGTTTTAGAGAACAAGTGTGGAGGGGTATTTCGAGGAGTTTTTCAAGACAATTGCAACTCTAGTCTACGTGAAGGGTGTTTTCTAATATTCTTTGTGTTAGATTATTATTTGTAATTGAGAGAATGATTTCTATGATTTATTAAGCGTTTATTTCATTTATTATGAACTAATTCACTTTTTAGGCTTGTGATGGATCCTTGAGTGAATCGATGATTTTGTAAACTTTGATTTCCAATTTAATAACCTATCTCCAGTTTATCTATATTAATTTGTGCTTGAATCTATGAATTGCCTGATCAACAATTCTTTGTGGAGTTGGGTGGAATCGAGAGAGGATATTCAAATATAGACCTAGTTAATATAGCATGTGTTCAGGATTTTGTTAGTAGCTTAAACTTGATGTGTGTTAAGGTAGAGATATGCTTGACGCCGCATGTAATCGGATAGAGAACGTATTCTTCAACCTTCTTTAATTGTAATTCACATAGAGATATAGTGGGTTAGTTGATTAAGGTGTTTAACGAATTTCTATCTTAATTGTGGATTGAAGTTAATATGGTATTAGTGCATTGAGAGGTGGTTAACTACGTTCGTGTTCTTGATTAATAAACTAGGATAGTGCGTTGAATTGGAATAAAGGTGCTAAAATCAAAGTAAAGCTTAGGGTGAAATCATAAGTCTAATTCTCCATTAAATGTTTAAAATTCAGATTTTGATATTCGTGGTTGTTTTGTGCTAATTTAATTATTCTTAATTTTAGTTTTGATAATTTAAATTATTGATTTGGTTTGTTTAATAAAATTAGGGTTAATAAAAGATTGGTAATTGTAAGTTAAGGTATTTGCTAATTTATCTCTGTGGGAACAATACATGACTTATTATTGTATTACTTGTTGACCACGTATACTTGCGTGTTGTGCGTAATTAGATTTTACCCAACATAGGTAAAAATACCACTTATCACTAATCTAGTAATTAATCGGATAAATAAGAAATTAATTGCTATTAATTCACATGTTTATAACTATTTGTTCACATATGTGTACTATTGATTCACATGTATGTACTATTAGGGGAGGTGGTGCAAGATTGATAATACTTGCATGACTAAATTAAAAATGAAGGTATAGATGAAGGTACTATACTGTAATTATTTTTTTCACATGCTTATAAATATTGAGTCACATGATTTACTATTAATTCACATGATTTACTATTAGGGGAGGTGGTGCAAGTTTGATAATACTTGCAGGAGTAAATTAAAAATGAAGAAAAAGAGGAAGGTATTATATTGTAATATTTCGAGCCCCAAAATGTGCAATTATTGAAACTATATTTTTCTATAAATAGAAGCTCATTCTTCCTTCATTTCTCACCAATTCACTAAGTCTCACAAGAGCAATTATTATAGAAAGAAATTATAGAGAGAAAGAAGAAGAGAAGTCTGCTACCTCACTATTCCAGTATCCAGTTTTCTTCTAAGGTAAGGGCTATTATTTATTTCATATTCTGAAGAGATATTATTTTTTCGTATTCGTATGAATATTATTTTCGTTCAATATTCGTAAGGAATATCATCTTCATTCAATATTCGTAGGAATATTATTTTCGTTCAACAGTCATAAGGGGTATTATTTCTTCGTAAATGATATATTTCTTTCAATATAATTATGCCGGAATATTGGTACAAATTTTATAGTGGAATTTCTACCCTTTTTCTGTCGGGGTTATTATTTAACTCTAGTATTATTCACTCGGGTATTCGGGGCACTTTTCGTGTCGGGGTGCTATTCACGGGTTACTATTCACCTGAATACTATCCACTCTAGTATTATTCACTCGGGTATTCGGGGTACTTTTTGTGCCAGAGTACTATTCACAAGTTACTATTCACGGGTTACTATTCACCCAGTTACTATTCATGTGGGCAGCAAAAGCATAGAATATTCTGATGGCTTCTAATCTGACAACAGGTGCGAAGGTCTCGTCGTAGTCGATGCCTTCTTCTTGGGAATACCATTTGGCTACTAGTCTTGCCTTGTTCCTTGTTATTACCCCATCTTCATCCATCTTATATCTTAAGACCCACTTGGTGCCAATAACTAGGTGGCTTCTTGGTCTTGGAACCAATCTCCATACTCTGCTTCATTCAAACTAATTTAGTTCCTCTTGCATGGCTTCTATCCAACTTGAGTCTTCCATAGCATCTTCTATCTTTTTGGGTTCCATTTATAACAGAAAGCTTATATAGAAACACTCATTCTGGGTGGCAGATCTTGTCTTGACTCTTGCATTTGTATCTCCAATGATTAGGTCTTGAGTGTGATCTCTTGCCCATCTGGTTCCTGTTAGAACATCTGTCCTGATGCCTTATTATCTGAATTCTTCAAGATCAACTTCTGCTTCTTGATGTGGAGGTTCGTTGTCTGGCATAGCTCTCTCTATGATCTCTTCTTCAGGCTCGATGATTTCATCTTCTGGAACTACGATCGTGGTGTTGAGCTCGACTACCTCATTCATAGTGTCTGAGTTGTCTATAGTAGTGTCTTGAGGCACATATTTGTCTAAGTCTGTTTCGTCAAAGATGATGTGAATCGAATTTCAACACTTAACATCTTCTTGTTGAATACTCTATAAGCCTTACTGTCTGTGGCATATCCGAGAAAAATTCCTTCGTCTGACTTGGGTTGAAACTGTAAGACCCCAACTTTTATGAATAAAGAATAATTTTCTCGAAATATATTTTTGAATATTATGGTGTGGATTTGATATAATGTTATAGTTGTGGGTAATATTTATAAATTTTGCAAACTAAGCAAGTGGTTATATAATATTCGATTGGTCAGGGAATATTCGTTTTAATAGGGAATATTCGTACGATGACAAAATCATTGGTGGACCCCACAACGGAAGTATTGCCATAGTTAGAAAACTACATAATTATCTTTTTATAAAAATAACGGTGGAAGTTTTACCGTTAAACTATTGAACTACCCGGTAGTAAAAGTACAGTAATACGCGTGGTTGCATAGTAGCACACGGTATTGATTATTGATGCTTATGTGAGAAGTCACTCAGTTATACTCAATTATTGCTATAATAACTGCTGCATCATATCTCTCATATTATTGATTCGATTATTGTCATAGTATCATCTGCAAAATATGATATATTATTAAATCAATAATTGAGACGACAAAGTTATTCATATTATTAAATTAAAATATTTACAATGTCTAGAAGTTCTGTCAAGGAGAGGTTTTGTCATCTAATTGCGCGCCAATAAGGAGAAATCCTTATCGGAAAGCCCCCTCTTTCCTTGGAATGACCTGGTTGGTAAATATTGTGAGTTATAATATTAATGATGAATAAGTTCGTGTTGATTAAAGATAAAATTGATACCTCCATTGTGTTGGAATTATTAGTGTTAGTGGAAATCGACATTTATTTTGATATTAATTGATGTCTGGAAGTTATACTGACTAGTCGGATAATTAACCGGATAAATGAGAAATTAATTGCTATTAATTCACATGATTATAACTATTTGTTCACATATGTGTATTATTGATTCACATTCTTGTACTATTAGGAGAGTTGGTGCAAGTTTGATAATACTTGCATGACTAAGTTAAAAATAGAGGTATAGATGGAGGTACTATACTGTAATTCATATTTTCACATGATTGTAACTTTTGATTCACATGATTGAACTATTGATTCACATTATTTACTATTAGGGGAGGTGGTGCAAGTTTGATAATACTTGCAGGACTAAATTAAAAATGAAAGAAAAGTTGAAGATATTGTACTGTAATATTTTGAGCCCCAAAACGTGCAATTATCGAAACTATATTTTCCTATAAATAGAAGCTCATTCTTCCTTCATTTCTCACCAATTCACTAAAGATATAGAGCGATTATTATAGAGAGAAATTATAGAGAGAAAGAAGAAGAGAAGTCTTCTACCTCTCTACTCCAGTATCCAGTTTCTTTCTAAGGTAAGGGGTATTATTTCTTTCGTATTCATGAAGAGAGCTTCAGTTATTCCATTCTTTATTATTATGTTTGAATAACCTATCTATGCGAAGTACCGCATACATGGTGAAATTCTTCTGTTATTCCATTCTTTATTATTCTGTTGGAATATCATGTCTGTGTAGATTATGTTCGACCTGGTTCCATTCTTTAATATTTTGTTGGAATAACCTGTCTGTGCGGTCTATCGCAAGCATGGTGAATTCTTTATTATTCCATTCTCATATTATTCATTAGAATATCACATGCATGCGGATTACGCTGAACTGGTTCCATTCATTATTATTACATTGGAATAACTTTACCTATGCGATTTATCGCATGCATGGTGAATTCTTCTCATTATCCATTCTTTATTATTACTCATTAGAATATCACATGCATGCGGATTACGCGATGACACGATTCTATTCTTTATTATTACATTGGAATAACTCGTCTATATGGATTATCACATGCATGGTGAATGATCCTTCATATTCATTCCTTATTAAATTATGGAAATGATCTCATGCTCACGTGGATTACTGCATGGCGGTGAAAATCCATTTGCGGTTTCATATATTCTATGATACTCATTTGGTTAAAGTTTTGGCTTCTATACTCCATGAAATTAGTAGAATATCTTGGATATTTGCGCTTCATCCGGTATCTTTTCATGGAAATATTCTTCTGAGCATTCTTGAATTTACTCCACAAAGCAGTATCACGTTGACAATTTGAACGTGATTGATTTCAAGATAAATTAACTTGTAAATCTTTAAAATTTATTCTTGAACTTGTTTTATTGAATTATTATGTCATTGTCATCATCTTAATGCTTATATTGTGATGAAAGTCATCTGTGGCTTACGTTCATAGATGGACTTGGTATGATTATGACCAGTGATTATTCGGTATAATCATGACCTGTAATGTTATAAATGATATCGTAAAAGTCCTCAGTAGCCTGTAGTGCATTGATGGATAGTTTTGGTATTATTATGACCAAGGATTATTCGGTATAGTTATGACCATTGATGATTTAATGAATATCCTTGGCCCGTAGTGCAGGGATGACTCAATGATGTGATTTATTTATTAAGCTGAGTCTCAGCGATAAAAATTGATGAAAATATTTTAAATCATAGAAGATAGTAGATATCATGCTCTACTTGACTCTTCTAATGGATCGCTTATTCCGCTGCAATTAAACTTGATGTCTATTGTATTTTATCAGTTTAACGTTGTTGAAGACTAATGATAATTTATTCTGCATTATCTTAGTCATAATATTTCTAACTGGGCTAGTTGAGCTCACCCTTTCTTTCACTGTTCTCTTCAGGAATTGAGAACGTAGCCGGGACTAGTCGGGGAACGGAGTGATGGTCCAAATGATAGCATTAGTAGTCCTCACTATTCTGTTAAATAGTGTGACAATAAATGTAATGAGGACTCCATTTAGTGTGGATATTGTCTAGATGACAATATTCTTATTAAAACTCTTAGATTATGTTTTGTCGTATTTTACACAACTGTTTTATAATTAAGTTGTATTTAAATTTTGTACCATGTATTTGGCGACTCAAGATGGGTGATGTATACCTATTTTGAGGGCGTCACATAAACTTAGTCAGATATTGTTTTACATTGTTGAGAATGTAACATGCACAACCAAACACATAGAAGTAGCTGACATTTGGCTTTCTTCCTCTCCACAGCTCATAGGGGGTCTTCTTTAATGTAAAGTGCACAAGAGACCTGTTCTAAATGTAGCATGCAAGGTGTTGGCTACGCTTGAGTATATTCAGCAGGTAAGTCTTCGCTAGTAGGGTTCTTCCGACTTCAATCAACGTTCTGTTCTTTCTTTCAGCTACTCCATTTTATTGTGGAGTTCGTGGAGCTGAGAAGTTATGACTGATGCCGTTGTCTGGGCAGAACTGATCCATCTCAGAGAAGTCGAATTCTCTACCATGATCACTCCTTATAGCCTTGATTTTCTCTCCTTTTTTATTCATCACCATCTTGAACATCTTGATAAGTTGGGAACTTATTTCATCTTTTGAGTTTAAAAAGAACACCCATGTAAATCTGGTGTAGTTATCTACTACAACCAATGAATATCTCTTCCCTCCGAGGCTTGTTGTTGGAATTGGTCCAAATAAATTCATGTGTAGTAACTGCATGGGCTTATAAATTGAGTTGACAATTGTACTTTTGAATGAGCTTCTAGTTTGTTTTCCAAGTTGACAGGTGTTGCATAGCCTTTCTTTGACAAAACTGAGTTTGGGTAATCCTGCTACTAGATCCTTGGAGACCAATTTTGACATGCTTTTGAAGTTAAGATGAGACAGTCTTCTATGCCATAGCCAGCTTATTTCTTCAGAGGCTTTGGCTAGAAAGCATATTGTCTCGTCAGAACTTAATTGACCAAGATTAATAGTATAGACGTTTCCTTCTCTTGTTCCGGTTAGCTTTATGGAAGAGGTCTTCAGGTCTCTGACTTGACATTGATTGTTGAGAAAGGTAACTTGGTGACCCTTGTCACAGAGCTGGCTTATACTCAGAAGATTGTGCTTTAGTCCTTCCACATAGGCTACTTTGCTGAAGGACATTGCACCATTCCCAACTGAGCCATAACCTCTTGTTTTTCTAGAGCCATTATCTCCAAAGATGACTGTTGGACCCTCTTTCTCTATGAAGTTAGACAGGAGGGCTTTGTTCCCAGTCATGTGTCGTGAGCATCCACTGTTTAGGTACCAAGTTGTAATCATGGAGCTCTGTTCCTACAATGAGATTTAAGCTCTCATTTTGGTATCCTATCTTGTTAGTACCCTTGGTAACCCAAATCTGCTTGATTTTGGGTTTGATATGTGACGCTCCCAAAATAGGTATACATCACCCATCTTGGGTCGCCAAATACTTGGTACTGAATACAAATACAAACTTAATTATACAACATGAGCTGAGAGTTTTTACACGAATATTGTCTTCTAGACAATATCCAAACTCAAATGGAGTCCTCATTACAATTATTATCACACAATTTCACAGAATAGTGAGGACTACTAATACACCATCTCGGACCATCACTCCGTTCCCCGACTAGTCCAAGCTATATATTCTCATTTCCTGAAAAGAATAGTGAAAGAAAAGGGTTAGCTCAACTAGCCCAGTAAGAAATACTATGACTAAGATAATGCAGAATAAGTTATCATTAGCCTTCAACAATGTTAAACTGATAGAATATAATAGACAACAAGTTTAATAGCAGCGGAACAAGTAATCCATTAAAAGAGTCAAGTAGAGCATGATATCAACTATCTTCTATGATTTAAAAAGTTTATCATTAATTTTATTACTGGGACTTATCTTAACAAATAAATCACACCATCGAATCATCTCTGCACTACGGGCCAAGGATATTCATTAGTATCATGTCCACAAATTATTCTTGCACTACGGGCCAAGAATATTCGTGTAATCATCAATGGTCATGATCATACCAAATTATCCATGGTCATAATCATACCAATCAACAGTCCATCTATGCACGTAAGCCAAAGATGACTTTCATCACAATATAAGCATGAGGATGATGACAATGATATAAGAATTAAATTAAAAGAAAGCAAAGGATAAATTTTTAAAGATTTATAACTTAATTTATCTAGAATTCAATAATTTCCAAATTGTCTATATGATACTGCTTTGTGGAGTAAAATTCAAGAATAATATCCATATATCAAAAATAATTTGGACAAAAAAGAAATAAATTTTTCGGTGAATAGTACCTTATGAATAGTACTTCAGGAATAGTACCCTATGAATAGTACCCTGACATAAAAAGTTCCCCGAATAACCGAGTAAACAATATTTGAGTGAATAGTAATCGGGTGAATAGTAACCCATGAATAGTAACTCGTGAATAATAACCTGGCATGAAAAGTGCCATGAATACTCGAGTTAATAATATTATAGTGAATAGTAACCCGTGAATAGTACCCCAGGTGAAAATATTGATATTTAATAAGAAAGTTTAGATCAATATTTCAATGAAACGATACTAGATGAAGCACAAAACTCAAGGATATTCCACTAATTTCAAGGATTATAGAAGAAATACTTACCATAGTAAGTTTAGATTTAAGAATACGAAAAGAAATAACATACGAAACTGCAAATGGATTTTCACCTGTTATACGGTACGTAATCGGCATAGACAGGTTATTTCGACATATTAAAGGATGAATTGGAAAAGTAGTATTCCTTATAAATACGAAAGAAATAATACCTCTTACGAATACAACAAATAATATCCCTTACGAATACAACAAATAATATCCCTTACCAAATGAAAATAACATCCCTTACCTTAGTAGAAGGCTGGATACTGCAATAGTGAAGTAGCAGAATACTCTTCTTCTTTCTATCTATAGTTTCTCTCTCTATAACTTCTCTTGTGAATCTTAGTGAATTGGTTATAATGAAAGAAGAATTAAGCTTCTATTTATAGGAGAATGGACTAAATAGTAATTAATTCACGAACGGTCCAGATTGATTCACTATTAGAACAGACGGTCCATATTGATTACTATTAAAACCATAACCGACAGTTCAAATTGATTTACTTTTAAAACCACCATCGACGGTCCAGATTGATTTACTTTTAAAACCACCACTGACGGTCCAGATTGATTTACTTTTGAAAACCACCACCGACAGTCCAGATTGATTTACTATTAAAACCACCATCGATGGTCCAGATTGATTTACTATAAAAACCACCATCGACGGTCCAGATTGATTTACTATTAAAACCACCACCAATGGTCCAGATTGATTTAACTTATTACACTTTAGTACCACTAAAGTTTTCCAAGTTTGTATTATTCCCCTCTAACTTTTGTAATTCACTTATCTTTAATAAACACATTCTTAATACTTCAACAATTATTCATCATTAATATTATAACTCACAATATTTAACAACCAAATCATTCCAAGGAAAGAGGAGGCTTTCCGATAAGGATTTCTCCCTATTGGCGTGCAATTAGGTGACCAAACCTCTCCTCGACAGAACTTTCTAGACATCGTCAATATTGCAAATAATAATATGAATAACTTTGTTGTCTCAATTATTGATTTAATAATACAAAATATTATGTAGATGATACTGTGATAATAATTGAATCAAAAAATGTGAGATACTATGCAGCATTACTGTAGTAATAATTGAGTATAACTGAGTGACTTCTCACGTAAGCATCACTAATCAGTATCGTGTGCTACTATGCAACCACACTTATTACTGTACTTTTACCATCGGGTAGTTCAACAGTTTAACGGTAAAACTTTTGCTGTTATTTTTATAAAAAGATATTTCTTTCGGTTTCTAAGTACGACAATACTTCCGTTGTGGGGTCCACCAATGATTGTGTCATTGAACGAATATTCCCCGACACAACGAATATTTTATATCAAATTGCTTATTTTGCAAAAAAAATTCACATATCACCCTTAACTTTAACATTTTATCAATTAAACCATTTATTAAATAGAATAATAATTATAAAAAAATCAAATACTTTCATTTCATAAAATTTGGGGTCTTATAATCTCCCCTCCTTATGAAATTTTGCCATCAAAATTTACGTACGTACCTGGTATGTTGAAGAGATGAGGATACCTCGTTAGATTCTAACTCTTGAGGTATAACCTTTGAGCGTAGAATATGTTCCTTCTTATCCAAGATTTTAACAGGTACCTCTTCATACGTTAAATCTTCCGCTATCTCGTCCGGTTCTAATTCAATAATGTGGTTAGTGTTGTCCACATATTTACGTAACATTGATACGTGAAAAACGTTATGAGAACGTGACATACTTGGCAGTAAAGAAAGTCTATAGGCCACAGTTCCTACTCGATCAAGGATTTCAAATGGGCCAATAAAATCGAGGGTTAAGATTTCCTCTCTTCGTCAATTCTTGCTTTTATAATAACGCCTTCTTGCACCTTCTTCTTCACATTCATCAGCTCTGAGTCTGTAGCTTGAGCAGCTTTAACTTTATCGATTAAAGTCTGTTCTACTCGTATATTTGCCATCATCACATGGGTCCCTGGAGTCTTTAACTCTATCTCTATCTTTTGTAAGTTGTACGAATTGAGTCTTTATGTTAACAATGTCACAATCGTAAGTGCATACGATCTTCTACTCAACTCGTCAGCTACCATGTTCGCTCTTCCACGATGATATATAATGGTATGGTCGTAATCTTCAATAGTCGAGCCAACGTATTCGGCGCATGTTATGTTCGTTTTAGGAGGAGAAATATTTGAGGTTTTTGTATCGGGTTCAAGGTCGATACAAAATTCGATTTCATGCTCTGAGGGTAGGCCATGAAGTTCTTCGGGAAATACGTCAGGAAATTTATTAACAATATAAATATCATTCAGATCTGACGTATTTTTTGTTTAAATCTGTGACATGGCTAAAAAAGCTTGACATCCGTTTTTCAATAAACGAATAGCTTTATGGCTTGAAATGACAGTGATTGACTTTAATGGTTTGGTTGCTTGAATTCGCATAATAGGTTGGTTAGGAATATGAAAGCTAACAACCTTACAAAAACAAACAATTTTAGCATGATGAGTGGTTAACCAATCAATCCCTAAAATCACATCGAATGCAAGTATTTTCAAAGAGATAATATCGACAGGTAACGTGCGGTTGCCGATTTGAATCAAACAAGACTTATAAATAGTAGATGTAATGAAGGTTTCTCATAACGGAGTTTCAACCAATAAGTTAAAGTCTAATTTCTTCGGAGTTAAATTTAAACGTTGAGCGCAAGTAAGAGAAATAAAAGAATGGGTAGAACCGGTATCTAATAAGGTATAGACTTCGAAAGAATTTATAATTAACTAACTCGTGCTAACTTTGTTCAGGTTACTCACTTTTTAAGAAGTCACGAAAAACGTTCTTCCTTAAATCGCCGACTTTGTTTTGTCTGTATCCGCCTTTGGTGCCACCGTCCCAGCTGGACTTGATTTCGCTACAGGACAAAATCGAGCTATGTGACCATCTTTTCCACAACTATAACATACCTTGGAAGGCTGTGGACAATTTGAACTTATACGTTCTCATCCCCTAGAATTTGTTGCTGGTGCCGACGTCTTCCCGTCATCGTTAAATCTTCTCTTCTTGAAATTTCAACTTGAATCATTTCTTCTATTATCTTGGCCATGATTACCACTGAAGTGGTTACCATTTCTAGCATGTTGATTCGCTCCATGTTTGTTGTCACCGCTTCGATGACTGCTACCATTGGTATTATCGACTTGCCGACTATTCTCTCTTTGTTGGGTTGACTAATTATCGCGCTCCAATAACTGAGCCCTATTTACAACATCTGAATACAAGAAAAGTTAGTAAGAAATGAGGTATTGACGTATTTCAGGTTTTAAACCTCGTAGAAACATTCGCGTCATTCTCTCCTCATTATCAACCAAATGGGATGTGAACCATGACAACTCGACAAACTTAGCCTCGTCCTGCGACTCGGTCATATTGTTTTGCTACAATTTGATAATCTCCACCTCTTTCATGTGACGAATACTTTCGCGAAAGTACTTATCGTTGAACAGTTCTTGGAACTTTTTGCAAGACATTTTGAGTGCGGCAGGCTGAGTACGTTTTACTGATTCCCTCCAATAATTTGCCTCTCCTCTCAACATGAAGGTGGCAAAGGTCCTTGGAGCATCCCAAGATATCAAATATCATGGTGATATTCTTTATCCACGTCTCCACCTTAAGTGGCTTTGGTTCTCCCAAAAACTCTAGTGGTCCCAGCTCCTTGAACTGCTTAGCAGTGACCATCCGAGAGTTACTAGTGTTTCCACCTGCATTTTGAACAGGAACCGTTCTTGTCTGATGTTGCATGAATTGCATAAAGCCTTTGAACACCCCATCGTTCATTATTTGATTGGTGTTGTTCTTTACTTGAGGATTATTGTCTTCCTATTGCACATTATACTGGATATTGATCATTGGTGACTCAACGGTCTCATGTGCTTCATTGCTTATCTCGATATTTTTAGATGCCATTTTCTAACATTGCCACAAAACAAGGGTTAATTGTCATGCCACATAATATCCATATACCCTGACCGACCAATTAAATACCAAATAAACTTAGGTAGGTCATACTAGAGAAGGAATTCTCCGTCTCTCCCCTCCTAGTTCTTGTCTCACATCTCAGCCAGGGATCATATCCCTAAGCTTTGATACCAACTGTGACGCCCCCAAAATAGGTATACATCACCCATCTTGGGTCGCCAAATACGTGGTACTGAATATAAATACAAACTTAATTATACAACATGAGCTGAGAGTTTTTACACGAATATTGTCTTCTAGGCAATATCCAAACTCAAATGAAGTCCTCATTATAATTATTATCACACTATTTCACAGAATAGTGAGGACTACTAATGCACCATCTCGGACCATCACTCCGTTCTCCGACTAGTCCCAGCTATATATTCTCATTTCCTGAAGAGAACAGTGAAATAAAAGGGTGAGCTCAACTAGCCCAGTAAGAAATGCTATGACTAAGATAATGCATAATAAGTTATCATTAGCCTTCAACAATGTTAAACTGATAGAATATAATAGACAACAAGTTTAATAGCAGCGGAACAAGTAATCCATTAAAAGAATCAAGTAGAGCATGATATCAACTATCTTCTATGATTTAAAAAGTTTATCATTAATTTTATTGTCGGGACTCAGCTTAACAAATAAATCACATCATCGAATCATCCCTGCACTACGGGCCAAGGATATTCATTAGTATCATGACCACAAATTATTCTTGCACTACGGGCCAAGAATATTCGTGTAATAATCAATGGTCATGATCATACCAAATTATCCCTGGTCATAATCATACCAATCAACAATCCATCTATGCACGTAAGCCAGAGATGACTTTCATCACAATATAAGCATGATGATGATGACAATGATATAAGAATTCAATTAAAAGAAAGCAAAGGATAAATTTTCACTACAAAAAAATCAATCATTGTCGACGGGCTATGCCGTCGCCAATGACCCACATGTCGTCGGCAATGAGGTCATTCGCGACGGGACATGCCGCCGCCCCTGCCGTTGCCCCTCAGGTCGTCGCCTCTGGCTCCCATCCCTCGCCGTCGGGAACTATGTCATTGCTGACGACATCATTGCCAATGGCAGGCCGTTGGGACTGTGTCATTAGCAACGGCACCAACGACGGATAGACCGTCGGTAATAACCATTCTTTAATTTTAATAATGCAGTTATTTCTGACGGCACTGCCGTCGCCAATGGGTGTATCCCCGTCGCGAATGACCTCTATTTAATGTAAATCTGGAACCGTCGTTGTAGGTCATTGGCGACGGCCCACTTTCAAAATTTTTTTTATTAAAATTGCCAAATTCCCCTGTTCATTTACATATACATTGTACCTGTTATAAACTAAGGAAAAACAAATAATGACAATGTACGCATATCAATAACAATCATATCTTTTACTATCAACAATCAATATAATTAGATACCAAACTCAAGTCTGTACAACTCAAAAGCTAAATACATACATGAAAGTCAAAATATAAATATAAACTAACTACTGCCCAAGATCAGGAATCTCTATGTCATCACCTCCTATCCTATCACCGGTCCCACCTCCGGTCCCATCACCAGTCCCACCTCCGATCCCATCGCTGGTCTCATCCTCCATAGTCTCATCAGCATCAGCCCGGCGATCATCACCATCTCCTCCACGGGCATCGCTTGTGCCACAATCTCCACCCCCACGAGTCTCATCAACAAGACCCTACAGAATTAAAATATTAATAACAAAGTCCAAAATAGAGCCTATTTAAATTATTTTAGTTTGTGTTCTACAAGTGTTGGTGAGTTTTGCAAACTGGGTGATAACTCGGTCTCCGTATGTTGGAATCGAGTCCCGTAAGTTGTAACGCGTGTCTAATACCTGCGCAGTCCTATGTGTGTGTTTGTGTGGCGTTCGGGCGGACGATGTGGGTTTTGGGCTCTATTTCGGCTTTTTGCCTAAGTGTTAATGAGTTTTGCAAACTGGGCGATAACTCGGTCTCCATACATCGGAATCAAGTCCCGTAAGTTGTAACACGTGTCTAATACCTACGCGGTGCTATGTGTGTGTTTGTGTGGCATTCGGATGGACGATACGGGTTTTGGGATCTTTTTTGACTTTTTTCCTAAGTGTTGTTGAGTTGTGCAAACTAGGCGATAACTCGATCTCTGTATGTCAGAATTGAGTCCTGTAAGTTATAACGCGTGTCTAATACCTATGCGGTTCTATGTGTGTGTTTACGTGCCGTTCAGATGGACGATGCGGGTTTTGGGCTCTTTTTCGACTTTTTCCCTAAGTGTTGGCAAGTTTTGCAAACTAGGCAATAACTAGGACTCCATACGTCGGAATCAAGTCCCGTAAGTTGTAACACGTGTCTAATACCTACGCGGTGCTATGTGTGTGTTTGCATGGTGTTCGAACGAACGATGCTGGTTTTGGGCTCTTTTTCGGCTTTTTACCTAAGTATTGGCGAGTTTTACAAACTAGGCGATAACTCAGTCTCCGTAGGTCAGAATCAAGTCCTGTAAGTTGTAACACGTGTCTAATACCTACGCGGTGCTATGTGTGTGTTTGTGTGGCATTCGGACAGACGATGCGGGTTTTGGGCTCTTTTTCATCTTTTTGCCTAAGTGTTGGGGAGTTTTCAAACTGGGCGATAACTCGGTCTCCGTATGTTGAAGTCGAGTCCCATAAGTTGTAACACATGTATAATACCTATGCGGTGCTATGTGTGTGTTTGTGTGGCATTCGGTCGGACAATGCGGGTTTTGGGCTCTTTTTCGGCTTTTTGCGTAATTGTTGGCGAGTTTTACATACTGGGCTATAACTCGGTCTCCATACATCATAATCGAGTCCCGTAAGTTGTAACACATGTCTAATACCTACGTAGTGCTATGTGTGTGTTTGTGTGGCGTTCGGACAGACGATACGGGTTTTGGGCTCTTTTTCAGCTTTTTACCTAAGTGTTTGCGAGTTTTGCAAACTGGGCGATAACTCTGTCTCTGTATGTCAGAATCAAGTCTCGTAAGTTGTAACGCGTGTCTAATACCTATGCGGTGCTATGTGTGTTTGTGTGGCATTCGGACAGACGATGCGGGTTTTGGTTTTTTTTCGACTTTTTACCTAAGTGTTGGCGAGTTTTGCAAACTGGGCGATAACTCGGTCTCCGTTTGTCGAAATTGAGTCCTGTAAGTTGTAACGCGTGTCTAATACCTACGTGGTGCTATGTGTGTGTTTGCGTAGCATTCGAACGGATGATGCGTGTTTTGGGCTCTTTTTCGGTTGTTTGCCTAAGTGTTGACGAGTTTTGTAAACTGGGCGATAACTCGGTCTTTGTATGTCGAAATCGAGTCCCGTAAGTTGTAATGTGTGTCTAATACCTACGTGGTGCTATGTGTGTGTTTGCGTGTCATTTGGACGGACGATGCAGGTTTTGGGCTCTTTTTCGGCTTTTTGCCTAAGCGTTGGCGAGTTTTACAAACTGGGCGATAACTCGGTCTCTGTATGTCAGAATCGAGTCCTGTAAGTTATAACGCGTGTCAAATACCAACGCAGTGCTATGTGTGTGTTTGCATGGAGTTTGGATGGACGGTGCGAGTTTTGGGCTCTTTTTCAGCTGTTTACCTAAATGTTGACGAGTTTTGTAAACTGAGCGATAACTCGGTCTCCGTATGTTGGAATCGAGTCCCGTAAGTTGTAACACGTGTCTAATACCTACGCAGTGCTATATGTGTGTTTGTGTGGCATTGGACGACGATCTGAGGGTTTTGGCTCTTTTTGGTTTGTTTGCCTAAGTGTTGTGGGTTTTGTAAAACGGACGATAACTTTCGATTCGTAGTATGTAGAATTGAGTCCCGTAAGTTGTAACGCATGTCTAATACCTACGCGGTTCTATGTGTGTGTTTGCATGGTGTTTGGATGGACGATGCAGGTTTTGGGCTCTTTTTTGACTGTTTGCCTAAGTGTTGGCGAGTTTTATAAACTGGGCGATAACTCGGTCTCCGTTTGTCAGAATTGAGTCCCGTAAGTTGTAACGCGTGTCTAATACCTACGCGGTGCTATGTATGTGGAACAAGTGCATGGAAGTTAGGGTTTTATCTTTAGTTTATCTAAGCAATTCAATTACAAATTACATAAATTAAATAAGGAAATACATAATTTAATTGTTTTTACCTGTCGAATATGTGGTGGGAAGATATTGGCCAAGACAACTGCACACACGCGGATGGCCTCCTCCCGTACTACACCAATGAGGTCATCAACGGAAGCTGTAGGATCGATAGAGCCGTGGACAACCTCCTGAGCCAGCTGATAGATCCGCTCGCGTGATGGTGCGCCTGACTGCACAACACTACTCGCCATGCACCCCTCTATGATCCGCCGGAAGAAGTCGTCGGATAATGAAGGGTCGGCGCCCGATCTACTCGCACCACTACCTCCGCAGGGTGGGCGTCGTCGGGATCTCGCAGCAGGGACTAAGGTGTAAGCTGGGACATGGGGAATGCCCACAACTCTACCCTTCTTCGGTCCCCTTGTAGCCTGCAGCCAGTCCTCTATCTCCTCGTCTCGCATCGTGGGCTCGCCTCTTTGGAGTGTCACCTCTCTGGCTGCTCCGGGCCACTGCAAGATCCTCGAACCGTCGCTAAAAAAAACACATTAATAGATGATACGCAAAGTATAAAATGAAATAATACAAAAGAATATCTAATCTTTAAATACATACTAAATAAGAGAATTAAATAACTTATAGCAATGCATTCTGCCTCAAGTGAGATATAACCATCGTCACCTTTCTTTTGGTGGGTGTGCCACCAAAACGCCAAACGAGAGGGTGCATGCTTTAAACTCACCTCGAGTCTCTCCGTAAATCGTCACGATTTGAGACCCATTCTTGATGTGGGAGATGACTCATTGTTGGGCGGTGAATTATTTGTACTAACATCTTCTTGAAGGCCTCGCCATCCCAAATGCTGCACATTTGGTCCCACACCGCAGCAAATATGAAATCTAGTCGGATACCCTTAAGTGTCTGTCCATTAGCCATCTTCGTCTGGGCCTTCTTCATCTAGTCGTAGACCCACTTGTGCCAATTCATCTCTAGGTATATGTGCAGAACAGTCATGCCATGGGCTTCCTGCCCGTCCTCAAAATGATAATATCTCTGCACATTACACATTAAGAAGCTTAGTAGACAACATAAATCAAAGAGGTAACAGTATATTCAAATGGAATATAAAACTAGCATATGAATGATTGACATCCTACCCTAAACTTAGCAATAATAAACTGACGTGTGCGGACATCGACATCCGCCCACCTCATCCATAGGCTTGAGAATCGGTTGCGGACGATCCCAAGCAACGTGTTCCTTGGCGTGGCGTCAAGGATACTACAATTGAAATTAATACATTGAAAATTACAAAGAATATATAAAAACTAAATACTTATATTATAGTAATACTATATAGGATTATGAAATTACCTATGAGTCCCAACACGACATATAAGCGGCGCCTGGGGGGATTCCCTAGCAAGCCACGTGCTAGTCCCCGCGGAGGCCTACGTCGATCACCTATGTAGTGAAATACATCAATATTTATATAAACGAATATAATGTCAATACAATATAAAATAAAAAATAATAAGATGTATCCCAATAAAATATGTAATTATACCTAACGATCCGACCTGATCATCACGCGTAGAATCGCCACGGCC
Source organism: Panax quinquefolius (assembly GCA_020205615.1). Classification (NCBI taxonomy): domain Eukaryota; kingdom Viridiplantae; phylum Streptophyta; class Magnoliopsida; order Apiales; family Araliaceae; genus Panax; species Panax quinquefolius. The sequence goes on from CM035168.1 coordinate 26,522,118, forward strand.
CCCACGACCTGCACGCCCACCACGATCGCCATGTGGTGTGTGCGCCATATGTATGTATACTGTCAAATCATAAAAAAAATACTATATTGATACAACTAAAAGAATGCAATATACAGTAAAAGAGGGATAACATAGCGGATAACATACAGATACAAATAAAGGAGGATAACATATACTGTCAAATCATATGTATGTATACATACATAAATACTTTATTTTTGAACAATAACAAAGATGATAACATACATATACAATTAAAAGAATGCAACATAAATTGTAACCTAAAAGGATACAGCATAAATAGTAACCTAAAACAACTAACACCTTATTTAGTAGATTAATATAAGTTGAAGATAATGATTGCACTACTACAAACTATTACATTTGAATACAACTAAAAGGACACACAGAGTACATACTTCTAATCATTTATATCGTCAAAGCCATCAATATCAGAATTGCCATCTTTGAGCAGTAGATCTTCACTATCGTTGTCATCACCATCTTTGTCGTCCTCAACGATTTCTTCAATTATATCTTCCTCCTCAACAACATCGTCTTCACTTTCGACAGCGAAAACATCATCCTCTTCTTCACTAGACTCACTAATAATTGTTACATCAGCAGGTGTGAGACTAGTAGACTTGACTTGTAAAGGTTCATCGTCTGGACGAGGAGTTATGCATTGAAAACCACGGGCTTTAGCGGTTATAACAGCATGTCATGGGCTTGCAGGAGTCTTAACACTCCACGCGTAGTACACCTGTGTTGCTTGACTTGCTAAAATAAAAGGCTCGTCCATACCACTCATCAGTCTTAGTTTTGACTTAACGTTAATAGTCACCCGTCCTGATTTTTTATCTACTTTAACTACATTCTCTACATCAAACCAATGACAATTGAAGCAAACTAATTCTTTATGACCCCAATATTTGAGAACAACAACTTCTAGCAATCATCCATACCAGTCATCCCAAATGTTATCGTAGCAGTAACCTTTCACCACAACACCAGAATCAGCAGAAGCGACTTCCCCAATATCGCAACACTTAAATCAGTGTGGCAGTTGACAATGCAAAGATGTATAAGTATCTACAGATCTTTCAAGGCCGTCGGCTATAAGCTTTAGCCGATTGTCAGCTAACTCATCTGTGAGGACCTAATGTACATTAACACAACATATTCTAAAGTTAATTACGCCATAAGAATAAATCTATGATGGTAGATTCATTGAACTTGTAAAGATTAGACTTACATGATCTTTAAACCATTGCACAAATTGTTCATTTCTCAAATTTTGCAAATCCCCGTCCGATATACTCGGATATGCTTCACATACTTCACCATCATATTGACTGCAGCACAGTTATATACTTAATGTGTTTGTAAAGGAACTTGACACAGTTACACCAGACATATATAGTTATAACTACTTACTTAATGTATGGTGCTACTTCATTCATGTTGACAAGTGCATATAATGTGGCAGCTGTATACTCACTATCGGTCAAGAATCGCCTATTTTTATCGCTGAATGGGCGTAAAGGATGACTAAAGGCCGTTAATTCTCCATTTTCCTCGTGCACAACAGCCTGATTCTGACGTAAGCGATTGTGCTTCGTCTGAACATTCGGCTCAAAGTAAAACGAACAGAAATTAACAAGTTCCTCCATAACATAACTTTCAGCAATCGACCCCTCTACACGGGCTTTATTCTTCACCTTTTGCTTTAGACGTCGCATATACCTATGTGATATATAGATTAGCAAAAAAAATGAACATTTTACCGTATTAAAAGCATTAATGTCATTACCTCTCGAATGGATACATCTATCTATATTATACAGGACTGCCAAACTTAGCTTCGTATGGCAAGTGAATAGGCAAATGCTCCATTGAATCAAAAAATGATAGAGGGAAGATCATTTCTAACTTGCACATTATTTCCACTATCTGCATCTCTATTTTATCTCTGTCTTTGACCTGAAGCTCCGTTAAGCATAGATCTCTGAAGAAATTAGAAAGCTCTGTCAGTGCTTCAACCACACATTTCGGTAACAAGTTGATAAATGCCATAGGGATCAACTTCTGCATGAATACGTGACAATCATAACTTTTGAGACCCCGAAACTTCAGCTCTTCGACTTTACAACACCTTGCTATATTTGAAGAATATCCATCTGGGAGCTTCAGTCCACTGATCCAATTACATATCAATATCAACTGTTCCCTGGTCAAAGTATATTTACCTTTAGGCGTTACCGTCTTACTACCCTCCTGATACAGCCACAGATTTTCCCTAATGTTCATTTCTACCAAATCAAACCTCGACTTGTTGTTGTCCTTTGTTCTACTAGTGGCATCTAGGACTATATAAAAAATGTTATCAAATACGTTCTTCCCAGCATGCATCGGATCTAAACAATAACGGATGCAGAGTGTAGCCCAATAAGGCAGATCAAAGAACATGGATCTGTGTGTCCAGTTGTGAACCTTGTCGTAACCATAAGCTCGCTCTAATCTGTGATTCTTTCCTAGAGGTGGAAACATCAAATGACTAATCCAACTCAACACTGCTGACCCAGAAAGACGGTCGGGTACTTGATGTTTCTCTATTTTCGATTGAATTATCTACTCATTCATCGATAATAATGTTCAATTGGCAAAAACTGTCTGGATGTTGCAAAGAAACTCATTCCCCCCCCCCCCCCCGTGTTTGAGCCGCACAGCTTTAAATGACCCCATGCACACGGGACATGACAAGCCCCCGTGAGTCGACCATCCACTGATCATTCCTAACGCCGAGAAGTCATTTATTGTCCACAATAAAGCTTCCCTCATGTCAAAGTTCTGCTTAAGAGATACATCATAAGTTTAAACCCCTTTTTCCCACAACATCTTCAACTCATCAACTAACGGCCTGAAGTATACATTGATGTCTTTACTCGGACTCTTATCACCAAGAATCAGTAAAGGCATGAACATGTAGGGATCTTTCATGCACATCGAAGGCGGGAGGTTATACACCACAATAATCACCGGCCAAGTTGAGTAGGGCTTTGTGTAAGGCCCGTTAAACGGATTAAACCCATCCGTATTAAGTCCAAGCCTAACATTGCGAACCTCTTCAGCAAACGAGGGGTGCTTGTTGTCAAAATTTTTCCACTCAAGCCCATCTGCCGGGTGCATCACTTGACCTTCGACTATATCCCGTGTAGAGTGCCACCTCATATCCTCGGCGGTATATGTTGACATGAACAACCACTGAAGCCTCGAGGCAATGGGAAAGTAACGTAAGATCTTTCTCGGCATGTCTTTTCCATTCTTCTTACGTTGTTCACAGTATCTACTTGTACCACAAATATCATATGACCTCTTATCTTTATTGACATCACCGTAATACAACATATAGTCATTCTCCCAAGCATCAATCTTCTCATACCCTAGATTGAGCCTTTTGACAATTTTCTTCACATCATAGTACGAATCCGGTAACTTATTGCCTGCAGGTAAGCACTCCTTCACAATGCTTAACAGTTCATTAAAACCTCTCTCACTACAGTCATGCTCGTTCTTGAAGTATAAAAACTTAGTCACGGCAGATAAGACGGTGTGCTTTTCGTGCCCGTCATACAGTGGCGTTGCTGCTTCATGCAATAACTCATAGAAAACCTTAGCCCCGTCATTCGGCTCTTGCTCGACGCTACTGTCATCCTTATTTGTATTCCACTGGAAGTATGAACCAAAGAACTTCGACTATCATGTTAAAATACGATCAAAGGTTTCACACCTCTAGATTCTCGTTCGATTCATATTAATCTAACCAGGTTTCCCCATGATAGATCCATGTCGTATAACCCTGCTTAAACCCATATGCAAATAAGCCGCACATGACATCACTCCTTTCCTTCCACACTTCATTCACACACCTCTTACAAGGACATCTGATCTCATCGCCGTTGACTTTCTCAAACACGAAGTTGAGAAACTATTCAACCCCACTACGATACTCAAAGCTAAGCCCACTCTTATCAGTGGCTACCCTACGTTCCATCCAACTTCGATCAACAAACATCTCGGACAACTATCTGCTATATATATGAAAAGTCAGACAAACACAATCAAGTCTCCAATTTATTGTATATGCAAGCTTATGAGTTTCTTAACTTCATCTTCACCTCTAACGGGTCAGGCTTCTATCCCATTCCCGGATGTGTCGCCTAACTGATGCCAACAGCTTGAACATATCTTTAAATTTTTCAGAAATTTCGGCAACACCTCCCCATGGTCTTCAAGTACATGAAATAGACTAACACATCGTAGTCTAAATATGCACTCGAAGAACATCAAGAGATATATACTGACCAAAAATTCCAAAAATATAAAGATGTGCTCAAGTCATTAACACCGACCTAAGTGAGATCGAAACATACAAGAACAGTTCCAAAATAGGGACTATTTGAGATTCACTCGTACTAAGTGAATCTCAAACGAGTTTCTAAGCTTCCTAAACTATATGAAAATATATGTGCATGTTAAAGTAAGGATTATTCTATATAACTACACATTCACCTTTCAAACCATTAATGCCAACAATGTGAAGAAAAATAAGTTTCACTATGTTAGTAATGTAGAGGGTGTGAGAGATTACAAAAACTCCATCTATTTTCTTTCTTTTTCTGTTCATTAAAAAATATAAATAGCAACACTATTCAAATATTATCTCCTTCATTTTGTTTATCTGGTAAAAATCTCTAAACCCAACAGTGCTAAATGTCTGCAGAACATAACCGACCTATCAAAACCTAAAATCTTTCAACAAATCAAAACACATATGTATGAGCATATGTATTATCATTAAATACTAAAAAAAGATAAGGAAAAAAATACATTCAGCAAAGGTAAATCAACATGGGATATAAATTAAAACGTGTTGACTTCTACTTTTGTTCCTATGTTAAGACAAGCAAACACACAATGTAGGAAAGATATATATCAAAAGAATAGAAACCTGAAATTAAAGCAAGTCCAAATGCTCAAAGATCAAATTTTGTACAAAAGAGTTACCTCTTTCTACTTCTGCAAGAAGCATATTAATTTACTGTCAACTATGATGGCTTCATCACGTCCAAGATACAATAGCATGATCAAGTCGTTATAAAGAATTGTGGATTTGAATCCATAAATTATGATTGAGAGATTGTTTATGATTTAGAGAGAAAACTTGAAGGAACATAAGTGGTGCTTGCCCTCGGGAAAGATGGTGTACAATATAAAACTATATATTCAACTAGCATTACATTTACAGCAGAGCTCATGACATCTTACCTGAAGAATATAACACATACTATATGTGAGAGATTTGAATTAAGTAAACATCCCTTGGCTACCAAATTGGCAAATTCTGAACGACTTCTTCATAGAATGACTTTCACAAAGTCATTTTTTCATATAACAACCCTATGTAGTGTTTTTAATACCAGGTTCTTAAATTGAAAGTCGTATTTGCATGTCCATAGTCACAACTAACAAATCCAATGTCCCTTAGTTTAGGTTTAAGTTCTGTTTAAGTAGTTTGTTCAGTAATTCATCCAAGATAACCTACGGAAATATATTAACCAAATTGTGTATGATTAAAGAATTAGAATAATAATTCTCCAAGTATCGCACCAGATAATAATAATTAGAATAATATCATAACTTGAACTGAATTCCTCTTGCAACAAAAGTCTTTACCTAAACACAAAGTAAGTTTTAAAACTATGAGCATCTTCAAAACCAGATAAAATCCATATAAAAATATACAAACTTTAATTCTACTCAACAATTTGGTTATACTAAGATATATTATGACAAAAAAAGGAATTAAAGTTTGTCTACCATGTAAAGAACTGGAACTAACTAGCTTATGAGAATGTTACCAAAGTCATTAAGAGACATAACAATTTCATAAAGGCAACGACAAAATCATTGTCATCAGTTAACGTCAAAATCTACACCAATCCTAGTCCCAAGTTGTCCCGACCACTTAATGCTAAACAAGACAGACACCCAGCCAACCCCACCCCCTTAACAACTCCCTAACTCAGTGGATAAATAATCAACAAAACATTTGATTGCAGGGCTTGAATTTGAAACAAATGATAAACACAAAGCAACTCAACATAAGCAAATATAGCAACTAAATACATACAGAGACCAAATTTTATACCTCGAAAGGCAACGATATTGAGAGTGGCGACTGGGAAATGGCAACAATAGAGAGATGGAGGAAGGGTACCTCTAGAAGCTCAGCAATATGCCTCTCCGCACACACATACAGTGGGAACAAAGATGATGAAATGGCAAGCGAGAAGTGGGCAATCAATTGCAGCGGCCGGAAAATGAAATGGGCGAGATGATGAAGGTGAAATGATGATGGATGGGGTGACAATCAATTTGGAAAATTAATTGAAAGTTATGTTAATCTAGGCTAATAATCAATGGCAAGAAGTGGGGAGAAACTGAGAGCGAAAAATCAAAAAATAGAGAGGGAACAAAGTTAGAGTCGTTGCCGTCGTGGGTAGGGCTAAAAATAGAATGTCATTCTCGACGGCAATTCTGTCGCCATTAACCCCGTCGATAATGATTCATTGGTGATGGCAACCCCGTCACCATTCATTCTAGTCCCCGTCACCAGTGACTTTGAGAGCAACTCGTTTGTCCTTCTTTCTTTCTTCAGATAGATTTTCTACTCATTGAGTCAGCTCCAGTTCATAGGTGAAAAGGTTGCCATAGAGTTGTTGAGCAGTCATTTCATAGAAATTCTTTGATTCTCTGATGGCAGTGGTTTTGGCATCCCACTTGCTTGGTAAGGCTCTTATGAACTTTATGATCAGATCATTATTTGGATAGATTTTTCCAAAAGCTCAATAAGAGTTGAGTAGAACATTGAATCTTTCATACGTGGAAGTGACATTTTCCCCTGAAACATGGGCAAACATTTCATATTTTTGAGTCAGAAGAGATTGTTTGTTTTCTCTGACTTCTTCAGTTCCTTTGTGCATAATGAGCAATGCTTCCCATACATCCATGGAAATTTTGTTGTTGACCACATTCTTGAACAGGTGATCTTCTAAATACTGGAACAAAATGTTCTTGGCCTTTTTGTCTAGTTGGACAACTTTCTTTTTGTTGTCAGTCCATTCAGCTTTAACCTTGATTTAGACTCTGTTTGGATCTTCTGGAGTTGGTGCGAGCTTTGTTGGAATGTAGGGCCCATTCATGACAGCTTCAAATAGCTCTTCATCTATTGAGTCCATGTATGCTTGCATGAGAACTTTCTAGTTGACAAATTTATCTTTGTTGCACATTGGTGGTTTGCTGCCTCCTCAAGTCTTTGATTCATTTATCAGATGTGCCATTTTATCTATTCAAGCTTTATAGGCTGATTGAGAGAACCTGCTCTGATACCAATTGTTAGTTCCCAGAGGCCCAATAGTATTGTTGGTCAGAAAACCGATCACTAAACACGCGCAAGTATACGTGGTTTAACAAGTAATACAGTGATAAGGAAAGTGTCGAACCCACGAGGAACCATCACTAATATTTACCAAGTACCGACTTTGTATCACTAAAGTCTTATTCGAATAGCAATAAATGGAAGTGTGATTAGTCTAGTTATAACTAATTATCAAAGCAAGTAAATGGATAACGAATGTTAATCGATGGAATTACAAGCTAAGGTTACAACTTCACCCCACACAGGCATTATGTCGAACACCTAGCGTGCTATGCTTCATCAAACTTCCTACCCTTCTCTCTTTGGTCTTAATGGTCACGACAATTTATCGACCGAGAACACACAGGTGCTCATACACCTCTGTCGAGGTATGCACAAACATATCCTTTCCAGATCCACCCGATAGGGAATAGAATAGAAAAGAACATCCAAGCTAGATACAATCCTACACATGTCTATGTGAATTAATCATAACAAGGATTTAAGCATAAGTTCTCAAATAGGTCGCACGTGCAACACATATATGTCTATTCTACGCACAACTTATGTAGTTGAAACCCATAATCACATGCTAATATATTACGGTGTAAATATACAATCCTTCTTTCAATATCATGCAAATTACCAAAATCATTACTAATGTCTTAGCGAGAATCATTAAGCATAAATATATAAAACCAAATCATATGGTGCCAACCAAAGAGATAAGACAGTCGATTTAAATAACAAAGGGTTCTATTATAACCTTAGAGAAAATACTCAGTTTATAGCTATTGAACAAAATATAAGTAGCAATAAAGACAATATTAATGGATTACAAAATTAGAGGAAATAAATGGATAAGAGGAAACTCTGTTAAAGCCCTTCAGTCTCCAAGCATTCCGCTCAAATCAAGCTTTCCAATCAAACCGTAGCTCTCATCGCTCTTGTCGCCCTCGAGGAAATCCCAAACTTCTCCCAAATCTATATTTACAGACAATAACTAAGAACTAGAGAGAGAAGGTACAAAAGAAGAGAGAGAACTAAGCTATTCTATCCTAAGCTATATTATGATGTCTAATGTTTGATATCTGGTATCTGCAGAGGCTTCCTTTATTTATATCTCTGTTTCCTTCTTTAGCTAGGTCAAACCAAGCCCTTCTCTGCCTGGGCACTGGAGCTCACACTGTAGCACGGGTAAAAAGGCTTAGGGTGGCGCTGCGATGCCAGGTCATCCACAAAAAGATTGAAGGTCGTATTTGCAATACGAATCCATGAAGGAGCAGTGTATACATACCACATGATGACATCAGCAAGGATAAGGGGCTCATGTGCATGACGAGATCTTATTTGGCATTAGCATTCTTGGCGCGCGATGTATGGAATTTGTCCATTTTGTCCCCTTAAAGCTAGAAAAGTCCTATAAAGCCCTGTAATACATCGGTTAAGCACAATAGCACTATAATCATATAAAAGTATATAAAATCTACGAAATCAGGCAACTATTTAAGTCATAAAGTGTCTAATTCGCGGGTATAAATCCCACTCGTCAAATAACTTGATCTAGAAGAGGGGGTTGAATAGATATTTTAAAATTTATTTTTTGAAATACTTTATCAGATTTGTTAATCAATTTTAGATGAATATATGATTTCTTTGTTCCCCTTTAAGATAAACGGAGTTAATAGTTGACTGGCAGTTATAACAAATAAAGCAGTTTAAGCAAGAATATAAAAGACAAAGATTTTAAGTGGTTAAGAACACTCAAGGCTCCTAGTCCACTCTTCTACTCCTTGAGTATGAAATCCACTAAGGATGTCTTTACAAACTTTGAATCTCACAGATTCCTTCAAGACCAGCAGTCTTGGAGCTTCATAGTTCACTTAGAACTCTTCAAGTCCAGCAGACTTGGAATACACTTGATGAGAGTTGAGTTCTTTGAGTTGTGCTGCTCAGTTGCTGTTAAGCATGTGTTCTAAAGAATTGAGTAGCTAAGCAAGCTTTCTTTCTAGATCGTAGAGTTGAGTGTTCTTCAGCTTTTCGTTATGTGCTCGCTTGAAGGCATCCGTTGAAGCATTAATTGTATTTGACATTTTTGAGCATTGATGGTGACTTCTTGAAAATCTTCTGTCCAGTCGTCTGGCCCACTGACATAGCAGTCTGCTATCTCACCTAACACCTGAAAAGGTGTTTTCAGCTGACATGTAGTAATTTCTTTAGCTTCTTTGATACGTTTCTTTGTTATATACTAGGGATGAGTGCTGTGTCATTGGGATTCCCAAGAATTTAAACGTCTATAATCCATTCCATATTTGTTGTAATTTATTCTTAAACAAATGGACAAAGCTCGATGCTTATGATGCAGAAAGATGATGCACTACGATCATGATCGTGGTATCTTGCCATATTCGTGCTTGATCCGGACTGATAGAGGAGAACACTACGATTTTTCTTAAGCACTGGTAGACTACGATATTTGCTTGCCTGATTTTCAGACTCTACGATTCCGAGAGCAGACTGCGATACTTGATTTGGCTCGGCAGGCATTTGGACCACTCTACGATTCTGGGAGTGGCCCTCCAAAGCAAATAGACTACGATTCTTGATGCTCTACGATTCTGCCTTGGCTTCTACAATCTCTTAGCTTGCTTGATAGATTACGATTCTGTTGAAGCCTATCTATTACATCTCAAAAATAGATCAACCTAAAAGCTTTGATATTTTCTTCTATACATTCATTTACAGAATGATAAACATAAAACATAAATCAATCTAACAATTTTGATCTATCATCTAAGTCCTTGTATATATGTTCTTTGAAAGACTTTTCATATAAGCATGACTATTTACTTTCAAGATTAAATTTAAATATGCATTACCTAACAGGTCTGTTTGTGGGTTACCATAAATGCAACATTTGTTGTAACTAATTAATGTAATCAAAACTTATATAACTTATCAATATGTTGTGTTACAACTTCACCCTAATCGAATCGGGTTATATGAATAGTGAACCCTACTCTGATGCAAATTGAAGCATCCAACTTAACATCAAATGACAATAATCAATGGGTTTTGATCATGTTAAATTTAATCAGAGTGGGGCTTTAACCCTATAAACAAAATTAAGGTAAAGATTTAATTAAGGTTTTGTGTGATAAAAATGAATGTTAAGATCTGAATAGTTTAGACACCTAAATAATATAGAGCATTTGTCTAAAATTGTATCTGAATGAAGAAATAGTGTTTGATAATTAATTTTTATAAAATGTTTTAATAACACTATTTTATTATTTTAACCCTCCACCCACTATATTCAATTTCAGCAAAAAAAAACTCTTCTCTATCTTCTTCCCTTTATTCTCTCTCTCTTTGCTCTGAGTTTCTTCAATTCCAGAATTCACAAATAATTCGATCAATCCCAGGATTCACAATCAATCGATATTAATTAATTATAACTCCCTCCATTCCTTAGACACCATAATCAAGTTGCACCAAGCTAATCTTCCCCAAAATTCGATAGTCTCCATCTCACTCTAATAGAAGGAACAAAGGAACCATGGAGTTAAAAAATCCAAATCAAAAAAGAAAAAACAAGGAATTCATAGATGTCTAAGGGACGACATTAGATCTACCCACTCGAGTCCCCTCTCTTTATAATCACAGCTCCTAAATATTTTAAATAAAATTGATAATAAATATTATAATTATTGCATTTCCGCGATGAAGACGATGAGCCATTGATGGACCTGGACGACGAATTTCAATCCGATTAGAAACCGCAAGCAGACAGTCATTTACTTGATGATGAAGATGACAACGATTGGCATCAGTGTGAATGATCTCCGACGCCGGTATTCAACGAGTTCGATTCTAAATCCATCGTCGTCGAGTTGAAGATGATGATGGTAATGGTGATATGTTGATGGTGCCGTAGTGGTGGTCTGGCTATGGAAGTCGAAGAGGGAGAGGAGGAAAAGGTTATGATCGATTTGGAAATCTGCAAATTGAAGAGGCAGAGGGATATAATAGGAATTTTATAATATTGAAGAGGTTTTTTTTGTTCAAAAATAGTCAATTTCGTTCAGATTCACTTTTGAATAGTATAAATTTATATTTGTTCCTTACCGATTAAGAGGCAAATTTTTTTTTATCAAACATGTTTAGCCTCTGACCGAATCAGATGCACTTCTATTAAGAGGCAATAAAAAGGTAATCAAACACAACCTAAAAACACTCCATCCATTCCAAAATATATAACCAAAATAATATGCAAAATGTAAAAGCGAATGGTCTTACATTTTTAAAGGGATATAGTATTAATTGAAATACTGAGGGTTCAATTTATACTGAAACAAAGTTTAAGGTCTAAAAACTTAAAAGCGAAAAACTTGATTTATGTGGCAAGAGATAGATATAAAGAGAAAGAAGCTTTAATATACATGATTATGCTTTAATAAACGTACACATATTAGCATTATACAATCATTCTAAACAAAACAATGAAGTCTTTCTTAATTTCTCAGTTACATTACATGGGAGTAATACAAAGCAGTAGATTCAGTATACAATTAATACAATCTTTAATACTCGTATAGTTCATTCATTTTTTTTTGTCTGATGAAAGTATAATCTATGACTTTGATCCACGTACGAAAAAAAATATACATAAAAAAAGAAAAGAATATGGCAAGATCAATCTTCATCAATGAACCCTAGTAGAGAATATTTCTCTCATTGTTCTTGAGTGCATTAAACCTTCATTATCCATTTTCTTACTTCTCGACGAACCAATTATTTTCGACCAAAACCCACCCTTTTTCTTCCCATCATCAACCATAATCTCTTGATCTCGCCTTGGAGGATAAAATTCCATTGATCTACTCTTTGTAAGAACAACACTATTTCTGCCACTTACCTTCAAGAAAGAGACGTACCCTTTTGCCTCCAAACCCTTACGATAATTATTCATCCGATGACGCATAGGGGACGAGCAAGAAGAAGCATTAGAAGATGAATCATGTGACGACAACGAAGACAAAGATGAAGATGAAGAAGAAACTGATACTATGGTATTTTTACTACGTGAAGAAGAAGGAATTGACGCCGATGACAATTGAGACAGTTTTTCTCCTAGACAAATCGAACAAACCCCCGGCGATTGCTGGTGTTTCGGGTGCTTCTTGCACCTCATTTGATGAGTCTTTGGTCTCCTGTTTTTTTCCATGGTTGAACCTTGAGATTTTGTGTGGGTGTGGGTGTGGGTATGTTTGTGTGTGTTTTTATAGATAGGGGTGTGTGTGTATGTGTTTTTCCATGAGGGTTCATAGGGGGTTCGGCGTAGGTTCATAAAATGACTTTTTTTGACGGTTTAAAATTGAGATTTGAAAAGTATGAAAAGGGCTAATGAGATTGAAGTGGGGCCTTCTAAAAGGGTTTGAGTGGGTGGTTGTGATGTTTGTTTAATTGTTTGTCTAATGTCTACCAAGGGCAAGGAACTTTGTGGGGGCAAGGAACTTTGTGGGGGCGTGGAATTAGCCAACATTTTCTTTTCTCTTTCTTTTTTCTTTTCCAAGTTGCAACACCATGCGTGGTCATATTGGAATTTTGGCAAGTATTTGCGGTCTAATCACGAAAACTATTTTAATATTAGGGAGTAAATGGGCGGGCAATGACGGTGCTATAATGTTCTACATTTTATTTTGACCAGTTTAAAGGATTATATTGAAATTTTAATATATATATATATATATATATATAGGGGGAATAATCGCCCGGAAGCTGTGTCACAATTTTACTTTAACTATTAATTCTCTCTCTACCTCTCACTCTTTATCCCTTAAATCTCTCATTTATTCTTTCACCTATACTTTTGTAACTTTTATTTAAATATTTATTTTTGTCTTAATTGCATACACATAGTATGTAGCATAAATATTACTTCATCCATCCCAGAATAAAAGTTACTCTCTTAATTTCATAATAATTGTCTTTTTAATTTCATGTACATGAATTAAGAAAGTCATTTAATACTATCATTTAAGAATTAAAATTTATATGAAATTCTATCACTACCCATTTATGGAAAGTTAAAAACTATTAATGCAAGCGAGATAATTTATTGGGAGAATGAGAGAAGTTAGGAGTAATATAGAAAAATAAATAATTTATTCTCCTAGAAAGTTGTACACGACAAATAAATTGGAACAAATTTTTTCTTCTAAAAAGACAGTTATTATAGAACCGACGGAGTATATATTGTAAGACCCCAACTTTTTTGAATAAAGAATAATTTTTCTCGAAATATATTTTTGAATATTATGGTGTGGATATGATATAATGTTATAGTTGTGAGTAATATTTGAAAATTTTGCAAAGTAAGCATGTAAGACCCTAACTTTTATGAATAAAAATAAATTTTCTATAAATATCATTTTTGAATATTATGGAATAAATTTGATATAATGTTATAGTTGTGGGTAATATTTATAAATTTTGCAAAGTACACAAGTTACATAATATTCGATTGGTTGGGGAATATTCGTTTTAACAGGAAATATTCGTACGACGGCACAATCATTGGTGGACCTGAAAGTAGTATGCACACAAGCCAATCATGTTTGATGATAAAGCATATACTTTGTAACAATCTTATTCATTTATTAATAAAAAATATTAATTTATTAAAGGCTTTTAATTATCTACATGATGCTGTTTTATAATATATGATAAACCCATAGTTTTAAGCAATGCTTTTAGAATAATGATGATGATCATTCTAATGAGATCTAAATTCTTAAAAAGCTTAAAACTAAAATAGTTCCCAATCATTGGATTACTAAATTGGGGATTAGTGAATCCTGATAGATTGGTACATACGTTCTTTTTCATTGGATGAGGATGATTGATCTCACGATCATTTGTGTGGAGACACTAAAGCAAGTATGTAGGTGCTTATTAGAGAATAAGTTCACCGAACGTGGCTCGCTAAGGAATACCTAATGGAGTTTTACTTGCTTTTGTCAATAGGAATTCATGTAGTGATAGTAATCTAAGTGATCCTTGGACTTGAGATCATCATAGTATCTTGTGTATGATGAGTTATACTTTGACTTATTCCTTAAGACCCTTAGGGTATATCAAAGGGTATGCTTGGGTATAATAAGTTGTACATGGAGATAATGTATGATCAATAAAGAATCTACCACTTATTAAAAGAAAAGAAATGTCCTATGTGATTCGATAAATGACAACCCAAAGTAGTCCTTGGCGGCGAATGAAATTAGAAAGGAGTTTCTAATTTGCATTATTTGAGTTGTGCATTTAAGAGTCGAAATACATATAATTAAATAAAATAAGACTTGACATAATTCCATGTCTTATATTTAATTGGGACATTGTATGGTGGGAGGATTGAATTGTGCGGTAACTATTTACTCAAAGGTTCTTTTATGATTAATGTTGAAATCTATATTATCCGAAAAGTCGTTGATCGCTAGGAGGCTTATCCTATTGTAGAATAAATATTATTTATTTAAATAAATTAATTATTTAATTTATTTATTTAAATAAGATTAAATTATTCTAATTGATTTATTCACAACCGGTTTAATATGGAGAACCTAAAGGGTCACACCATAAAAGGAAGAATAATTATTTAAGAAGTTAATGGCATAATCATAATAATATGTTATGTATATTTATTTTAATCTATGGTGATAGAATAAATTAAATAGCTTAATATTTATTATTTAATATTTTAGAAATATTAAATATAAATTAATAAGAAGAGTCTTATTAATATTATTACAATTATTATTATTATTTTAATTTCTAAAAGAGTTTAGGAATTAATTTAATATAAGTACTCTCATTTATTCCTAATTGGATTAGGAAGGAAAATTAGTTAAAGGAGTTTAATTAATTATCCCTAATAAGATTAGGGAGCCCCTTTAATTAAAAGGGTTTAATTAAATAATACCTTATTTTAATAGGGTTACTTGATATCTTTATAAGAGGAGTCTTATATCAGATATTGAGACGACGTTATAATTCCAATGGTTGGAGAGTACGCTCTTTTTCTATAGAGATAGAAAAACTAGGGTTTAGCCAAACACCCATCTTCTTGAATCCTTCTTCTTCCTTGGTGGATCACCTCTAGAAGCCAAACACATGAGTGGCTAACGTTGATCAAAGGAAGGAACCAAACCCGGTGGATTCAAGTTGAACGCGAAAAGGATTGGAGGTGAACTTGTACCTGAGGAAGCTCGATCTTCAAGGGTATAATTCTTATTCGTTATCTTTTAAGTTTAATTAATAATTTTGCATAAAGGGTGATCCGGGTATATGGTTTGTAAAATTTTAAACTCTGATTTTTACACGTTTCCGCTTATTTTTGCAATTTGATTGCGTTCTTGAATATTATCAAACCTAACAGGACCCCACAACAGAATTATTGTCGGATTGAGAAAACGACAAAAATATTTTATTACCGTTGATACTGTTGAACTACTCGGTAGTAAAAGTACAATAATACGCATGGTTGCATAGTAGCACACGGTATTGATTATTGATGCTTACGTGAGAAGTCATTCAGTTTTATTCAATTATTATCGATATTTTATATATTATTAATCAATAATTGAAATGACGGAGTTATTAATATTATAATTTGCAATATTAACGATGTCTAGAAGTTCTGCCAATGAGAGGCTTGGTCACCTAATTGCGCGCCAATAGGGAGAAATCCTTATTGGAAAGCCTCCTCTTTCCTGAGAACGACCTGGTCGATTAATATTGTGAATTATAATAATGATGATAAATGTTGTTCAAAAAAATATTGAGGAGTTTTTATGAAGTATTTGTTGTATTTTTTAGACCCCCCATTTATCCATTTTTTTAAAATAATCGGTAGAAAGTTATTTAAATATTATAAAAGTGGGCCCATATGTGGAGCCCATATGTGGAAAATTGATTGCTGGGAGGTTGTTGTTTTCAAATGGAATGTCACGGGTGGGTGGGAGAAAAAGGTTAGGAGGGAGTTATTATTATTATTATTATTATTATTATTATTATTATTATTATTATTATTATTATTATTATTATTATTATTATTATATATATATATATGTTTATATATTTTATGATATAACTTTGTTGACAATTGAGGCAAGAACGAGAATCGGACCGTGAATTTTTTTAGCACATGCTATATATATATATTTAATATATATATAATATATATTATATTTTATTTAAAAGATTTTGTTTTTTATTAAATCAATCTGGACCGTTCATGAATTAGTTACTATTCAATCCATTCTTCTATAAATAGAAGCTCATTCCTTCATTATTTCTTACGAATTCATTGAAACTCTAGAGAAAGAAACTATAGAGAGAAAGAAGAAAAGTATTCTGCTACTTAACTACTCCGATATCAAGTTTCTTTTACGGTAAGGGGTATTTTTTTTTCATATTCATGAAGAGAACTTCTATTATTCCATTCTTTATTATTACATTGGAATAACTTTTGATACTGCCAGAGCTACCTATACTTGGTGAAATTCTTACATTATTCCATTCTTTATTATTACATTGAAATATCCTCTCTACAAGGCGTTTTTACAGGACTGGTTCCGTCTTTATTATTCAGGTTGGAACATCCTGTTGAATGCGAATTTACCGACCGGTTCCGTTATTTATTATTCATTGGAATAACTTTTGTCTGTCAAGAACCGCATGCATGGTGATTTCTTTTGTTATTTCATTATTTATTATACTCAATTTGGTTAAAGTTTTGACTTCTATACTCCACTTTAAATTAGTGGAATATCCTTGATATTTGTGCTTCATCCAAAGATCTTTTCATGGAAATATTCTTTTGAGCATTCTTGAATTTTACTCTACAAAGAAGTATCATGTTGGCAATTTGGACGTTATTAGTTCCTGAATAAATTAATTCTTGAACTTGTTTTATTGAATTCTTATATCATTGTCATCATCCTCATGTTTATATTTTTTAAAAGTCATCTGGCACAGAAAGCATAGATGGACTTGGTATGATTATGATCAGGGATTATTCGGTGTAATCATTACTGTAATATTACAAATGATATGGTAAAAGTCCACATTGGCCTGTAGTGCATTGATGAACAGTTGTTGGCATGATCATGACCATTGATGAATACACAAATATCCTTAGCCCGTAGTGCATGGATAATTTGTAGTTGTGATACTAATAAATATCCTTGACCGTAGTGAAGGGATGATGTGGATTATTTATTAAGCTGAGTCCCAGCGATAAAAGTGATAAAAAAAAACCTTTTAAATCATAAAAGATTGTAGATTTTATTATCTACTTGACTCGTTTAATGAATTGCATGTTCCGCTGCAGTTAAACTTGATGTCTATTGTATTTTATCAGTTTAACACTGTTGAAGACTAATGATAATTTATTCTGCATTATCTTAGTCATAATATTTCTTACTTTGGGCTAGTTGAGCTCACCCTTTCTTTCACCGTTTCTTTGAGAATTGAGAACGTAGCCGGGACTAGTCGGGGAACGGAGTGACGGTCCAGATGATAGTATTAGTAGTTCTCACTATTCTGTTAAATAGTGTGACAATAATGTAATAAGGACTTATTCTGAGAGTCGATATTGTCTAGAAGATAATATTTGTATTAAAACTTATAGCTATCTTGTTGTATATTAAAGATTGTATTTTTATTCTGTACCATGTATTTGGCGACTTAGAATAGGTGATGTATACCTATTTTTGGGGGCGTCACAAAGCAAGTTGATATAAAATATTCGTTGTGTCGGGGAATATTCGATTGGTCGGGGAATATTCGTTTTAACATGGAATATTCGTACGACAGCACAATCATTGGTGGAATGCACAACAGAAGTATTGCCGTAGTTAAAAAACGACAGAAATATCTTTTTATAAAAATAACGGCGATAGTTTTACCGTTAAACTGTTGAACTACCCGGTGGTAAAAGTACAGTAAACGCGTGGTTGCATAGTAGCACACAGTATTGATTATTATGCTTACGTGAAAAGTCACTCAGTTATACTCAATTATTGCTACAGTAATTGTTGCATAGTAGCACACGGTATTGATTATTGATGCTTACGTGAAAAGTCACTCAGTTATACTCAATTATTGCTACAGTAATCGTTGCATAGTATCTCACGATATTTGATTCAATTATTGTCACATTATCATCTGCATAATATTTTATATTATTCAATCAATAATTGAGACAACAAAGTTATTCATATTATTATTTGCAATATTGATAATGTCTAAAAAGTTCTGTCGATGAGAGGTTTGGTCACCTAATTGCGCGTAAATAGGGAGAAATCCTTATTGAAAAGCCCTCTCTTTCTTGGGAACGATCTGGTTGTTAAATATTGTGAGTTATAATATTAATGATGATAATTGTTAATGTATTAAGAATGTGTTTATTGAAGATAAGTGAATTACAAAAGTTAGAGGGGAATAATAAAAACTTGGAAAACTTTAGGGGTACTAAAGTGTAATAAGTTAAATCAATCTGGACCATTGGTGGTGGTTTTAATAGTAAATCAATCTGAACCATTGATGGTGGTTTTAAAAGTAAATCAATCTGGACTGTCGGTCGTGATTTTAAAAGTAAATCAATCTGGACCGTCGATGGTGGTTTTAAAAGTAAATCAATCTGGACCGTCGGTTGGGGTTTTAATAGTAATCAATATGGACCGTTCGTTCTAATAGTGAATCAATCTGGACCGTTCATGAATTAATTACTATTTAATCCATTCTTCTATAAATAGAAGCTTAATTCTTCTTTCATTCTCACCAATTCACTGAGATTCACAAGGGACACTATATAGAGAGAAACTATAGAGAGCAAGAAGAAGAGTATTCTGCTACTTCACTTTTGCAGTATCCAACTTTCTACTAAGGTACGCGGTATTATTTCTTTCGTATTCATAATGAATAATATTTTTCATATTCATCCTTTAATATGTCGGAATAATCATGCTCACGCGGATTACGTCTTAGTATGACGGTGAAAATCTATTTACTGATTTTAGATGTATGTTATTTCTTTTCATATTCTTAAATCCAAACTTACTATGGTAAGTATTGCTTCTATAATCCTTGAAATTAGTGGAATATCCTTGAGTTTTGCGCTTCATCCAGTATAATTTTATTAGAATATTGATCTGAACTTTCTTATTAAATATCAATATTTTCACCCGGGGTGTCAGGAATAAACATGTGAATGATATTCTTATTTATATATGATTTGATTATGATATATATGAATGAATATGCAAATATACTTGCATTAAGAAAAGCTGTAAAGTCCTTTGATAGATTATAAAAACATATGTACAAGGACTTAAAATGAATTGATCAAATATGTTAGGTTGATCCTACATAAGCAAAATAGCTTTGTAAAGTCCTTAAAAAGAAATGATGTACAAGGACTATAAATATAGAAAGATGAAGCATGTTAGGTTGATCTTATAGATAGGCTTGTCTAGTCGTCGAGCACTGCACCAGAAATCGTAGTTTGCCAGGAGAGTCAAGGAAAACTCGAGAGCTATCAAGGCAGAATCGTAGTCTGCAAGATAGTAGATCTCGGAGTTCGTAGACTGCCAGGAGAGACGAGAAAGGATCGTAATGTATCGAGGAGAACTTCCTCGGAATCATAGTCTGCTGAGGAAGTCATGTTCAGAATCGTAGAGACAGCCTGCCTACGAGCCGACCGAGTATCTACAAAAGCCAAGTTAAGAATCGTAGACTACACTCAGAGTCGTAGAGTCTACTAATCATACCAGAGGTAGAGATCGTAGTCGAACAAGATCAGATGAAGACAACAAGCACAACGACAGAAATCATAGAGTGTCAAGATCTGATCTTAAAGTCGTAGTGTCTGCACAGCCAAAGCTGAATCGTAGAGTGTATAACTAAGATCTCAACAGATGTGCTCACAATGCCAGGAAAGAATCATAGAGCAAATACGATTCTCAATGAATGAGCACTCCCAGAATATCCAAAGGAATGAAGCCTCTGGTTGGCACTGCATAGATACGTCCCACCTGAAGGAAACCAGAGAGCACTCAACGAATGACATGCAAGCTAACAGAAGATCTAAGCACCAACCCAATCAGCATTAAGAATGAGTTGTGAAGCCATTCGAGATGGAGTCTCCCACAAGGAGATCAGAAGAAGACTTTTGTAACTGACTAACGAAAGTTAGCAAGTGCAGTAGCTGTCAAGCAGACAGAAGACAACGATCTTTGAAGTTACCTGGATCGTAGTATTTGCCAAACAAAGAAAGAACTGATGAAGTGCATACAGAGATACTGGACAGCTTCTGAAGAACAAGGCTAAAGTGATTAAGCATCGGGTCAGTCTATTGATGATAAGTGAACGGGAGATCACAAGGAGAAAGTGAGCTGGACACGCCACAAATCTGAAGTGTCTTGCTATTCAGAAGGAGCCAGAACAAAGAAGTCAAGCCATCAGTATCTGAGAGATGCTGAGGCAAACAGAAGTGTTGAAGCACTGAACAAGAGAAGGAAGAGGTGTTCTACATTGAAGATCCAATCAACACTCTTCAAGATTGTAGTGTTTTCTCTACCCGTTAACAAGACACTACGATCAGGTCCATCAAGACATGCATCAGAATTGTAGAGTTCGAATAGCTGAAGACTGAAGCATTGGCAACGGTTCAATCTGAACGGTAATATTCAGACAAGAGCTTATTAAGAGCATCGATGCTAAAGGACAACCTCTGATCGAGAAATCAGAAGGAGGAAATAAAGTCTTCGACCTACCCAAGACATTAAAGTGACATCTCTGTCGGGGTAGGTGAAACAGTAGACTGCAGTGTCAAAAAAGTATGACATGTCACATCTGCAGTCTACCTCAGTCAACTCGAGATCTGTGAAGATATCTGAATAGCTTTCAACGGCTATTTTCCAACGGAAGGATTGGGAAGGAGTATAAATTAGCAAGAGCTTCAAAGATTGAGGGTTGCTGGAGTTGCTGAGTTTGGAGAAATGGTGGACTGATCTAACCAACGTAAAAAATTAAGTGACCAATGAAGGTCCGAAGGCTCATTCTACGATCCACCAAGAACACTTAGAGACAAACAAAGAAAGAAGTAGAAGTGAGAGTTCTACAATGTAGAAGTGAGAGTTCTACTACAATGTAGAAGTGAGAGTTCTATAATGAGAACATAGCCGGAACTAGTCGGGGAACGGAGTGATGGCCCGAGATGGTGTTATAGTAGTCCTCACTATTCTATAAAATAGTGTGACAATAAATGTAATGAGGACTCCATTTGAGTTTGGATATTGTCTAGAAGACAATATTCATATAAAAACTCTCAGCTCATGTTGTATAATTAAGTTTGTATTTGTATTCAGTACAATGTATTTTGTTACCCAAGATGGGTGATGGATACCTATTTTTGGGGCGTCACAGTTGGTATCAAAGCTTAGAGATATGATCCCTAACTAAGATTTGAAACAAGAAATAGGAGGGGAGAGACGGGGAATTCCTTCGCTAGTATGATCTACCTAAGTTTATTTGGTATTTAATTGGTCGGTCAGAGTATAGGGATAATATGTGGCATGTCAATTAACCCTTGTTTTGTGGAAGTGTTTAAAAATGGCATCTGAAAATGACGAGATAAGCAATGAAGCACATGAGACGGTTGAGTCACCAACGATTAATATCCAAGATAATGTGCAACAGGAAGACAATAATCCTCAGGTAAACAACAACTCCGATCAAATGATGAACGATGGGATGTTCAGAGGCTTCATGAAATTCATGCAACATCAGGCGAGAGCGGCTCTTGTTCAAAATGCAGGTGGAAACACTGGCAACTCTCGGATGGTCACTGCTAAGCAGTTCAAGGAGTTGGGACCATCGGAATTTTTGGTAGAGCCAAAACCACTTAAGGAGGAGACGTGGATAAAGCAGATCACCAAGATATTTGATGTCTTGGGATGCTTCGAGGAGCAAAAGGTTCCCTTTGCCACCTTCATGTTGAGAGGAGGGGAAGATTAATGGTGGGAATCAGTAACATGTACTTAGCCTGCCGCACTCAAAATGTCTTGGGAGAAGTTCCAAGAGTTGTTCAACGACAAGTACTTTCCCGAAAGTATTCATCACATGAAGGAGGTGGAGTTTATCAAGTTGGAGCAAAACAATATGTCCGTATTGCAGTACGAGGCTAAGTTTGCCGAGTTGTCCCAGTTCGCATCCCATTTGGTTGATAATGAGGAGAGAATGACGCGAATGTTTCTACGAGATTTGAGACCCGAAATACGTCAATACCTCATTTCTCATAAACTGTGTCTGTATTCAGATGTTGTAAATAGGGCTCAGTTATTGAAGCGCGATAATGAGTCAACCCAACCAAGAGAGAGCAGTCGGCAAGTCGATAATACCAGTGGTAGCAATCATTGAAGCGGTGACAACAAACATGGAGGGAATCAAAATGCCAGAAATGGTAACCACTTCAGTGGTAATCATGGCCAAGATAATAAAAGTGGAAATTTCAAGAAGAGGAGATTCAATAATGATGGAAAGACGTCAGCACCAACACCTGTTATTAAGGAAGGAGAACGACCACCTGTCGTATGTTACAAATGCGGAGGAGAGGGACACATCAGTCCAAACTGTACGCACCAGTCCAAAGCATGTTATAATTATGGAAGAGAAGGTCACCTAGCCCGATTTTTTCGTGCACCAAAGTCAAGTCCAGCTAGGATGGAGGCATCAAAGGCCGTCCCAGATAAGACAAAACCGGTAGTGCAAGGGAGAGCGTTTGTTGTAACCTCCCAAAAAGCAAGAAATCCGAACGAGGTGATCACGGGTAAGCTAATCATAAACTCTAGCGAAGTATATATCTTATTTGATACCTGTTCTACCCATTCTTTTATTTCTCCTACTTGCACTCAACGTTTAAATTTGACTCTGGAGAAATTAGGCTTTGATTTATCTGTTAAAACTTCATTGGGAGGAACCTTCATTACATCCACTATTTATAAGTCTTGTTTGATTCAAATCGGTAACCGCACGTTACCTGTCAATCTTATTTCTTTAAAAATACTTGCATTCGATGTGATTTTAGGAATTAATTGGTTGACTACTCATCATGCTAAAATTGATTATTTTCGTAAGGTTTTTAGCTTTCAAATTCCTAACTAACTTATTATGCGAATTCAAGCAACCAAACCATTAAAGTCAATCACTGTCATCTCAAACCATAAAGCTATTCATTTATTAAAAAATGGATGTCAAGCTTTCTTAGCTCATGTCACAGATTTAACCAAAAATACGTTAGTCTTGAATGAAATTTCTATTATTAATAAATTTCCTGATGTATTCCCTGAAGAACTTCCTAGCCTACCCCTAGAGAATGAAATTAAATTTTGTATCGACCTTGAATCTGGTAGAAAATCCATTTCCAAATCTCCATATCGAATGGCTCCTATTGAACTTCAGGAGTTAAAAACCCTACTACAAGAATTGTTAGACATCGATTTCATTCGTCCTAGTACGTCTCCTTGGGGTGCTCCTGTTCTATTCGTGAAGAAGAAAAATGGAAGTATGCGACTTTGTATTGATTATCGGGAGTTGAACCATGTCAACATCAAAATAGGTACCCGTCACCTCGTATTGATGATCTGTTTGACCAGTTGCAAGGCGCCAAATTTTTTCAAAGATCGATCTTCGTTCCGGATATCATCAGTTAAAGATTAAAAATGATGACATCCCAAAGACTGCTTTCAGAACTTAGTACGGGCATTACGAATTCCTAGTCATGTCTTTTGGATTGACTAATGCTCCTACTGCCTTTATGGATATGATGAACCGATTATTCAAGGAATATTTGGATCACTTTGTGGTCATCTTTATTGATGACATCCTTATTTACTCCAAAAGCCGTGAAGATCATGAACAACACTTGAGGCTAATACTCCAAAAGCAACGTGAGAACAAGTTATATGCCAAGTTGAAGAAATGTGAGTTTTGGATTGAGGAAGTAGCATTCCTTGGACACGTAATATCAAATCATAGAATATCTGTTAACCCGGCAAAGATTAAAGCAATTCAAAGGTGGGAGCAACCTAAGTCAGTGACCGAAGTACGTAGCTTTCTCGGCTTAGCTGGTTATTATCGGAGATTCGTAGAAGGTTTTTCTTGAATCGCTACTCCATTAACTCAGCTGACTCGAAAAGATACAAAATTCGGTTGGAGCGAGGAATGTGAGAAGAGTTTTCAAGAACTCAAGAGAAGACTTATTTCAGCACCTGTTCTGACAATACCATTTGGTTCGGAGGGATTTGTCATCTACAGTGATGCTTCAGGCAAAGGTTTAGGATTTATTCTCATGCAACATGGGAAAGTCATAGCCTATGCCTCATGATAACTCAAAGAATATGAGAGAAAGTATCCTACTCATGATCTAGAGTTAGCAGCTGTCATTTTTGCACTTAAGATTTGGAGGCATTACCTGTATGGAGAGAAGGTGGAGATCTATACTGATCATAAAAGCCTCAAATATTTCTTCACTCAAAAGGAACTCAACATGCGGCAATGACGATGGCTTGAGCTGTTGAAAGATTATGATCATACCATTTAATACCATCTTGGAAAAGTAAACGTAGTAGCTGACGCATTGAGTAGAAGATCATATGCGGGTACGAGTGCGATATTGTCAACGCAAAGGCCCATTTTGTATGACTTACAAAGGATGGAGATAGAGGTAAAGACTCCAGGGACCCATGTGATGATGGCGAATATACTAGTAGAACCGACTTTAATCGATAAAGTTAAAGCTACTCAAGCTACAGGCCTGGAGCTAATGTGTATGAAGAAGAAAGTGCAAGAAGGTGCTATTCTGGAAGCATGAATCGATGAAGAAGGAATACTTCGAGTCAACTCCAGACTTTGTGTTCCTAACGATTCTGACTTGAAGTATAAAATCATAATGGAGGCGCACAACACACCGTTTGCAATCCATCTTGGGAGTACCAAAATGTATTGTGATCATTGACATACAGTTTAGTGGAGCAATATAAAGAGAGCGATAGCGGGGTTTATCTCAAGGTGTCTAACTTGTCAACGAGTCAAGGCGGAACATCAAGTGCCAAAAGGTCCATTGCAACCACTTGAAATTTCAGAATGGAAGTGGGAACACATTACCATGGATTTTGTTACTGGTCTTCCCAAGGTTTCTCAAGGCATAGATGCAATTTGGGTCATTGTTGATAGATTAACTAAGTCTTCTCATTTCTTACTGATAAAAGAAACTTATACACTTGAACGTCTTGCTCGTATGTACATAAACGAGATTGTTAGATTGCATGGTATGCCAGTTGTGACGCCCCCAAAACAGGTATACATCACCCATCTTGAGTCACCAGATACATGGTACATAACTCAACTACAAACTTAATTATACAATTTTCGTGTAAAATACGACAAAACATAGCTGAGAGTTTAAACATGAATATTGCCTTCTAGACAATATCCACACTCAATAGAGTCCTTATTAAAATTATTATCACACTATTTTATAAAAATAGTGAGGACTACTATAGCCACCATCTTGGACCGTCAATCCATTCCCTGACCAGTCCCAGCTATATTCTCATTTCCTGAAGAGAACGTTGAAAGAAAAGGGTGAGCTCAACTAGCCCAGTAAGAATTATTATGACTAAGATAATGTAAAATAAATTATGCTTAGCCTTCAACAATATAACAACTGATGGAATATAATAGACAATAAATTTTAGATCAACAACTGCAGCGGAATAAACAATCCATTAGAAGAGTCAAGTAGAACATAATGTCTACTATCTCTTCTAGATTAATAGTCCATCGTTAATATTTCATTCCTGTAATACTCAACAATAGTTCTTTGTTATACCCAAGACAAAAAGAACTATCATCACCTGTCTTCACCTAAACCACCAAAGATTATAGTTAAATCCAAAATTCATATTTATAATCATATAACTCAACAGTTTATCCTTGCCACAAAGGCTTAATAGAACGTTTACTTAATATCCTTACCCCAAAGGCTAAAGGTATTCAAATGTAATAACAATGATCATACCAATCAGTCGTCTATCTTTGCACTACGGGCCAAAGATATTCAACTATAAAACCAATAGTCATGATCATACCAATCAATTGTCTGTCAGCGCACTACGACCAAAGACATTCAACTGTTAACTAATGGTCATGATCCTGCTAATCACATCATCGAATTATCCATGCACTACGGGCCAAGGATATTCGTTATTATCCCAAGTGGTTATGATCATGTCATACACCTGTCCATCTTTGCACGTAAGCCAAAGATATACAACTATAAAACAAATAATCAACAGTCCATCTTTGCACGTAAGCCAAAAAATATACAACTGTAAAACCAATAATCAATAGTCCATTTATGCACGTAAGCCAAAGATGTCTTTCATCACAATATAAGCATGAGGATGATGACAATGATACAAGCATTAATCAAACGACATCAAGGATAATTATTAAAGACTTTAATTTTATTTAGAGTTAAAAAATATCCAAATTGTCAACATGATACTGCTTTGTGGAGTAAAATTCAAGAATAATATTCATGTACCAAAAATAATTTGGACAGAAAAGAAATATATTTTTCGGGTAAATAGTACCTTGTGAATAGTAACTCGTGAATAGTAACTCGTGAATAGTAACTCATGAATAGTAACTCGTGAATAGTAACTCATGAATAGTAACTCATGAATAGTACTCTATATTTGTACATAGTACCATATACATAAATAATGTCATATACACAAATAGTGCCATATACATGAATAGTGCCGTATACGTGAATAGTGTCGTATACGTGAATAGTAACTTTGGCACAAAAAGATAAAGGTTCACAATAAAATCCATATCAATATTTATAACACCTTAATCCAAATGTTATAAATCACTTAATAATCTCATAATCTAATATTATTAATATTACCACAATATTTTAATCATTTCTTAAACTTATAAATAATTTATTTTAATTATTTACACTTTACTAATTTATGCATTTAATCATCCTAAAATGACAAACTCATAATATTTCATCACCAATAACCAAAACTCTCATAAAAAATCTGGATATACCTTATATAGGATTCTCAAGCCATAAAATCCTATTTTCCAATTTTCTTACTTCACATAACATATTTAATTCATTTACTCATAAGTAGTCTATTTTCATTAAAAATACCAAATCAGTACAAATAAATTTTCTTTTCTGGGATTTAGTAAAATATAGTCCCATATTGAACATATATTTTTCTCAGAATTTTTAAAATTCATTTACTATTTTTCATATGACTAAAACTGCCGAATATTTAGACATTTATCAAAAATTATACTTTTTTCCAAAAATTCCAAAATTTACAGGGTATACTGCTATTATATAGATGTACTCCCAATAAAAATTTCACCAATTTTGGAGTTAACCACAAGGAGTTATAAAGGTTTACTTTTAAAATAGTCTTTTCCCATAAAATTCATAACTCCTAATCTATACATCCAAAAATCGCCATTTTTGGACACAATCTAGAAAACTCATCAAATTATCATTTCAGAATTTTTGAGGGTCAGAAAAATTACAAAACTGCCCCTGACATAAACCCCTTACTTACAACAGTTGAACAAAAATAATATTCCTTACGAATATTGAACGAAAATAATATTCCTTATGAATATTAAACGAATATAATGAATATTGAACGATAATAATATTCATACGAATACAAAAAATAATATCTCTTACCTTAGAATAAGACTGGATATTGGAGTAGTGAAGTAGCAGACTACTCTTCTTCTTTCTCTCTATAGCTTCTCTCTCTATAGCTTCTATCTCTATAATTGCTCTTGTGAGACTTAGTGAATTGGTGAGAAATGAAGGAAGAATGAGCTTCTATTTATAGGAAAATATAGTTTCGATAATTGCATGTTTTGGGGCTTGAAATATTACAGTACAATACCTTCAACTTTTCTTTCATTTTTAATTTAGTCCTGCAAGTATTATCAAACTTGCAGCACCTCCCCTAATAGTAAATCATGTGAATCAATAGTAAATCATGTGACTCAATAGTTCTAAACATGTGAAAAAAAACTAATTACAGTATAGTACCTTTAACTATACCTCCATTTTTAATTTAGTCATACAAGTATTATCAATCTTGCACCAACTCTCCTAATAGTAAATCATGTGAATCAATAGTACACAATGTGAACAAATAGTTATAATCATGTGAATTAATAGCAATTAATTACTCATTTATCCGGTGAATTACCCATTTGGTCAATATAACTTCCAGACATCAATTATTATCGAAATAAATGACGATTTCCACTAACACTAATAATCCCAACACAATGGAACTATCAATTTCATCTTTAATCAACACGAACTTATTCATCATTAATATTATAACTCACAATATTTAACAACCAAATCATTCCCAGGAAAGAGGGGGCTTTTTGATAAGGATTTCTCCTTATTGGCGCGCAATTAGGTGACCAAACCTCTCCTTGACAGAACTTCTAGACATTGTCAATTTTGCAAATAACAATATGAATAACTTTGTCGTCTCAATTATTGATTTAATAATATAAAATATTGTGACAATAATTGAATAAAATTGAGTGATTTCTCACGTAAGCATCAATAATCAATACCGTGTGCTACTATGCAACCACGCGTATTACTATAATTTTATCACCGATTATTTTATGACAACTTGTTTACTTTGAAAATTTTTCACATATCACCCTTAACTTTAACCTTTTATCAATTTAACCATTTCCTAAATAGAATAATTATAAGAAAATTGAATACTTTCATTTCAAAAAATTCAGGGTCTCACACCAGTATCCATAGTTTCTGATCGAGACCTAAGATTCACTTCAAGATTTTGGGTTAGTTTACAAAAAGCTATGGGCACAGATTTACGATTTATTTTGACGTATCATCCTCAAACGGATGGACAATCAGAGAGGACTATCCAAACTCTTGAGGATTTATTAAGACTCTATGTCCTTGACTTCAAAGGAAGTTGGGACAAGTTCTTACCATTGGTGGAGTTTTCCTACAACAACAGTTATCAAACAAGTATTGACATGGCTCCATTTGAGGCGTTGTATGAAAGAAAGTGTCGTTCTCTAGTATGCTGGGATGAGGTAGGTGAAGCAACGTTGTTGGGACCGGAGTTGGTACGTATGACTACAGAAAAGATTCAAACGATTCGACAACGTATAAAAACCTCACAAGATCGACAAAAGAGTTATGCTGATCTTCATCGAAAGGACGTGAAATTCAATATTGGAGATCATGTGTTGTTACATGTTGCTCCATGGAAAGGAATTACGAGAATTGGAAAGAGAGAAAAGCTCAATCCTCAATTCATTGGCCCATTTGTAATCCTTGATCGAGTAGGAACTGTGGCCTATAGACTCGTCTTACCGCCAAGTATGTCTCGTGTTCATAATATTTTTCAAATATTTATGTTACGTAAATATGTGAAAGACCCGAACCACATTATTGAATTAGAACCGGATAAGATAGCGAAAGATTTAACGTATGAGGAGGTTCCTGTTAAAATCTTGGATAAGAAGGATCATATTCTACGCTCCAAGGTTATACCTCAAGTCAATGTTTTATGGAGAAACCACGATGTGGAGGTAATGACCTGGGAGTTAGAATCTAAAATGAAATCAAGGTATCCTCACCTCTTCGACATATCAGGTACGTACCCTAATTTTGAGGATAAAATTTCATAAGAAGGGGAGGTTATAAGACCCTAACTTTTTTGAATAAAGAATATTTTTTCTCGAAATATATTTTTGAATATTATGGTGTGGATATGATATAATGTTATAGTTGTGGGTAATATTTGAAACTTTTGCAAAGTAAGCAAGTTGATATAAAATATTCGTTGTGTCGGGGAATATTCGATTGGTCGGG
The DNA here is from genome assembly GCA_020205615.1 of Panax quinquefolius. Classification (NCBI taxonomy): domain Eukaryota; kingdom Viridiplantae; phylum Streptophyta; class Magnoliopsida; order Apiales; family Araliaceae; genus Panax; species Panax quinquefolius. Next base: position 26,552,648 of record CM035168.1, read on the forward strand.
GAATATTCGTTTTAACAGGGAATATTCGTACGACGACACAATCATTAGTGGAACCCACAACGAAAGTATTGTCGTAGTTAGAAAATGACAGAAATATCTTTTTATAAAAATAACGGAGAAAGTTTTACCATTAAACTGTTGAACTACCCGGTGGTAAAAGTACAATAATACGCGTGGTTGTATAGTAGCACATGGTATTGATTATTGATGCTTATGTGAGAAGTCACTCAGTTATACTCAATTATTGCTACAGTAATTGTTTCATAGTATCTCACATTATGTGATTCAATTATTATCACATTATCATCTGTATAATATTTTATATTATTAAATCAATAATTGAGACAACAAAGTTATTCATATTATTTTTGCAATATTGACAATGTCTAGAAAGTTCTTGTCGAGGAGAGGTTTGGTCACCTAATCATGCTACCAATAGGGAGAAATCCTTATTGGGAAGCCCCCTCTTTCTTGGGAATGATCTGGTTGTTAAATATTGTGAGTTATAATATTAATGATGAATAATTGTTGAAGTATTAAGAATGTGTTTATTGAAGAAAAGTGAATTACAAAAGTTAGAGGAAAATAATGCAAACTTGGAAAAATTTAGGGGTACTAAATTGTAATAAGTTAAATTAATCTGGACCATTGGTGGTGGTTTTAATAGTAAATCAATCTGGACCATTGATGGTGGTTTTAATAGTAAATCAATCTGGACCATTGATGCTGGTTTTAATAGTAAATCAATTTGGACCATTGATGGTGGTTTTAAAAGTAAATCAATCTAGACCGTCGGTCGTGGTTTTAAAAGTAAATTAATGTGGACCGTTGGTGGTGGTTTTAAAAGTAAATCAATTTGGACCGTCGGTTGTGGTTTTAATAGTAATCAATATGGATCGTTCGTTCTAATAGTAAATCAGGACCGTTCGTGAATTAATTACTATTTAGTCCATTCTCCTATAAATAGAAGCTTAATTCTTCTTTCATTCTCACCAATTCATTGAGATTCACAAGAGACACTATAGAGAGAAAAATTATAGAGAGCAAGAAGAAGAGTATTTTGCTACTTCACTTTTGCAGTATCCAGCTTTCTACTAAGGTAAGGGGTATTATTTCTTTCATATTCATAATGAATACCATTTTTCGTATTCATCTTTTAATATGTCGGAATAACCTATCTACGAGGATTACGTACCATATGATAGGTGAAAATCCATTTGCAGTTTCATATGTTATTTCTTTTCATATTTTTAAATCCAAACTTACTATGGTAAGTATTGCTTCTATAATCCTTGAAATTAGTGGAATATCCTTGAGTTTTGCGCTTCATCCAATATAATTTTATTGGAATATTGATCTGAACTTTCTTATTAAATATCAATATTTTCACTCGGGGTACTATTCATGGGTTACTATTCACTATAATATTATTCACTTGAATATTCGGGGCACTTTTCATGTCGGGGTACTATTCATGAGTTACTATTCACGGGTTACTATTCACCCGGTTACTCTTCACTCAAATATTGTTCACTCGAGTATTTGGAGCACTTTTCATGTCGGGGTACTATTCACGGGGTACTATTCACCGAAAAATTTATTTCTTTTCTGTCCAAATTATTTTTGATACATGGATATTATACTTGAATTTTACTCCACAAAGCTGTAGCATGTTGACAATTTGGACATTATTGAATTTTAGATAAATTAAGTTATAAATCTTTAAAAAATTATCCTTTGCTTTCTTTTAATTGAATTCTTATATCATTGTCATCATCCTCATGCTTATATTGTGATGAAAGTCATATTTGGCTTACGTGCATAGATGGACTGTTAATTGGTAAGATTATAACTAGGGATAATTCGGTATGATCATGACCATTGATGATTAAACGAATATTCTTGGCCCGTAGTGCAAGAATAATTTATGGATGTAATACTAATGAATATCATTGGCCCGTAGTGCAGGGATGATTAGATGATGTGATTTATTTATTAAGCTGAGTCCCAGCGATAAATTTAATGATAAACTTTTTAAATCATAGAAGATAATAGATATCATGCTCTACTTGACTCTTTTAATGGATTGCTTGTTCCGCTGCAGTTAAACTTGTTGTCTATTATATTCTATCAGTTTAACATTGTTGAAGGCTAATGATAACTTATTCTGCATTATCTTAGTCATAATATTTCTTACTGGGCTAGTTAAGCTCACCCTTTTACTTCCATTGTTCTCTTCAGGAAATGAGAACGTAGCCGAAACTAGTCGGGGAATGGGGTGATGGCTCGAGATGGTGTTATAGTAGTCCTCATTATTCTATAAAATAGTGTGACAATAAATTTAATGAGGACTCCATTTGAGTTTGGATATTGTCTAGAAGACAATATTCGTATAAAAACTCTCAGCTCATGTTGTATAATTAAGTTTTTATTTGTATTCAGTACTATGTATTTGGCGACCCAAGATGGGTGATGTATACCTATTTTGGGGGCGTCACATATATAGTTGATTTTTTTTTTGCAAATAAAGAAAGAGTATAAAATGACAAAATTATTCATATTTAAAAATCTCATTTAATTACATAGTTTTCTACACATAACTAGTGATGCTCTATAAATATGCATAGAGAATAGAAATATGACGATTAATACTAAAGGTATTATAGGCAAATTATTATTAAAAATAAATTATTTAAGGTAAGTAAGCATTTAACTTGAGATTACTTAAAATAGTAATAAGAACTTTTATCCTAAGACAGATGGATTAATATATACTCCTTCCGCTCCTTAATATAAGTCGTTTTAGAGTTGTGCACAAGTATTAAAGAAATGATTGTAAAGCATTAAATATAATATCAATTATCTATATTGCCCTTATATTGGAAAAAGAGAGTGTTATTTATTGGGCAAAAAATAATGAGAGAACCAAAGTTATATTTATTACTTGGGGTAATATTGGAAACTAAGCAATTAATGCTTACTTGAAATTCTCAAATGACTTATATTAAGGAACAAAAATAATTCTCTAAAACGATTTATATTAAGGAACGGAGGGAGTATGATGCTAGAAAGAATTCAAATGACGTTCTTTCAAATAAACACTACCTTCATTCTTTTATATTTGTCGTTTTAGAGTTGAGCACATATATTAAGAAACCTAAATACTGCTAATTAAATATGCTATTAAATGCCCAAAACACCCTTTCATTTGTCTATATATTCATCTACTTTCTCTCTCCTCATCTTTAACCGATATATAGTTATCGCATAAACTCAATTTCTCATGTACCTAATTTTTCTCACTCACTCCCTCGATTTACGTCATCTCACTCCTCTTTTCTTCTCTTTTATTTTTATTTTATTTTTTTATTACTTGCTGCTTAAAATTTTTGTTAGCTCTCTTTTTTTCGGTTTCCACCATTTTTCTTTATAATTAAAAAGTTGTTCCATGAAGTATTTAGATTACAAATGTTCTTATAAAATAGAACAAACTAAACTATATTAACCATATATACAACTAATTAAATAAATAAATTTAAATATTTTACAATTAAAAATACACAAAATTACTTCTACTTTTTTGTGTAGAGAAAACAGAATTATATTAAAAAGAGTGATTGCAAGAGAGAGTCATATAGGAAGAAGAGAGAAGAAAAAGAAAAAGGAGAGAGTGGAAGAGACAGAAGAAAAAGAAGAGATAAAGAAGATGGTATGTGGATTACACGTTTATACATATATAAACAAGAAAAAAGAGTATTAATAATTGTAATCAATTCTCTTAAAATCTTATAACGACCCATATTTAAGAACAAAAAAATTATCTAAGCCGTCAAATATTAAAAAATGGAGAGAGTAATAGATTTCTCCTCTCTGTTATAAAATAATAGATAAAACAAGATGTATATCAAACAAAATGTATATTGATAATATCTTGTATTCAAGTGGTCATCCACAATTCATTTGGTATTTACAAAGATAGTGTGTTTCTCACTATTCTCTCTATACTCTTGGTTGCCACTTCTCCTTATTCTCCTCATATACTTCTTCTATCTGATGTGAATATATATAGGCATGGGGGGAGAGAGGAAAAGGTAAACATAACCTTTTCATCTTCCAATAACTGATGAGGGAACTTTTCATTTTCCAAACTTTTCACTTTCCACATTCCACTCCTTTATTTCTAACACTCCCCCTTAGATGACCACTTTCAAAGAATATGCCTCGTTAAAAACCTTACCAAAGAAAAACCTTGTGGGAAAAAAATTTGGCTAAGAAAAAGAGTACAATATTCTTGAATAACTTCTAGTGCCTCAGGATTGCCTCATTAAAACCTTGCAAAGGAAAACCCAGTGGGAAAAAAACCTTAGCGAAGGAAAAAGAGTACAATCAGCACATATCCTTTTTACTCCCACTCATGAGAGCATAGAATTTCCATTATTCATGATAAAAATATCCTTAAGTCAACATATGACAATATTGTGCACCATCTTCTTAAAAATCTCAGTTGTTAATGGCTTAGTGAACATATCATTCAAATTATCACATGATCATATCTGTTTGACATCAATATCACCACTCTTTTGGAGCTCATGTGTATAAAAGAATTTTGGTGCAATATGTTTGGTTCTATCACCCATGATATAGCCTCCTCTAATTTGACTGATACAAGCGACATTATCTTCATATAATATCGTTGGACTATTTATGATTGATGATAATTCACAGTTTTCACGAATATGTTGAATTATTGATCTCAACCAAACACATTCATGACTTACTTCATGAATTGTGATAATCTCTGCATCAGCAGATCCAACTAACTGCGGTTTTGATCCATATTGCTAATAAGTTAACTGCAAATACTATATTAGGTCATGAGAAATTTTGCAATATATGTAACGAATAAATTTTTCGAGTTGTGATTCTTGGGACCAAATCCTTTTAAGGAGGGAAGGATGTAACGATCGAGAAATTTGTAATCTAATTTAAATATTTATTGAATTAAATAAATATTTTAAATAATTTATTTATTAAGGAAATAAATAATTGATGAATTATGGTGAATTAATTTAGTAACTAAATTGATTAATGTTAATTAAATTGAGTAATGATAATTTTATCTCAAGGATTTAATTTAAGGACATAATTAAATTAAATCAATTGCTTAATATTTAAGAAAATAATTAAATTAAATGAATTGTTTAATTTAAAGGAAATAAATAAATTAAAGAAAGTGATGTTTCTAATTTATTAATTAAATTAGATATATAATTATTTATTAATGATAAGTGTAATGATAATAAGATTTTTATTATTATTATAAGTTATTTAAATTAACTAAACTTAAATTATTTAAATTAAGTAAATTAAGGTGTGACACATGTAACTATATAATATAAATATTATTAAAATAATCTAATAAGGGGTTTAAGTGGTAGCCAAACAAGGCCTTGTGGCCTTTGGCTTATTCCAACTGACGCAGACGTATTATTTTCTTTAACGGAAGAATACGTGGGTGAATGGCCATTTTATATTATCTCCGCGTCTTATTTCTTTGCCTAACGCTAAACTAAGATCAGAGAGTTGGTGAGAGAGGGGAAAAACACAGAGATTTTGAGAAGGAAGAATCATAGTGGTTTTGAGAGAGGGTCATCATCTTTTGCTAGCCAACAATCAAAGAATAAGGTATAACCAATTCTAATTTTTAACTCTTGTTTTCTTGAAATTTCTATTGATAGTGGTGTTAGATTGATACACATATATTTATCTATGGTTTATAATCTGTTATTTATCATATGTAAGTAGTATTTGATGATTAAAGGCGTGAAATTGGGTTGTAGTAGAAAGATTTCATATAAAAGTGTTTTTACATGAAAATTGGCCTTAGAAAGCACCAAATTTTGTGCACTATATGTGTTGTAATATGAAAATTTTAGTTGGATTGTGTTAATATATGAAGAAACGAAAGCGGCGTAGTTCGAATCATGTCAATTAGTTAAGAAATGAATTCGTGGCTATCGAATTCGCTAAATATATAAAATGATGAAATTTGGAAAAAAAAGGGATTTTGATCCTTCAAAATGGTATATATAGAGGGTTTATGTTGTTATTATGTGGTATTGCATGTTTATAGATGTTATCACAAGGTTTTAGGTGTTAGGTTTTGTGAATGTTGTAGTGTTTGGGTTGATTTGGGTGACTGGTGCAATAATAGAGCTGCTACAGTTTTTGTATGCATGCACTTTGCAACATTGCTAGATACCATAGTCGAAAGCAAGTAGCAATTGCTTACTTCAGGTTTTTCAGAAGTCGAGCACCAAATAGCAATACTGCTTGCAAGTTATGAGCAAGGAACATCCAACCCTGCAGTGCCTTGAGCCCATGCAGTGACTTCTGCCTATTTGCAGGTGATGATTTATGGACTTATATTGGCTAAGCATGCATGTTAATGATGTTAAGACATAATATAAACTATAATAACAGATTGTAATGTGTTGTAATGCATAGTGTAAAGATTTTAGATAATTATTTAAAATAAGTTATAAAATGAAACCAAATGTGATGTTTTCAAAAGTTGTAGATAAACGATAAGGTTTATGTTGGTTAATGTTTGATTTCAGAGGCGTTAAGGATGTTAACCAACATGGTTAGGTTCTACGTTAGGTTTATGACCTAAATGATGGTTTAAACCCCTAAAGCTAATATTCATACAACTAATTGTGGTTGCGTTTTCAATGATATATGTAGGGTAATTGGCGAATATTATACTTGTGTAGCTTACATACAAGGCAAGTTTTTAATCCTTACTCTTTACAGTGTGCAAGCTTTCTAACTTCATTCTTTTATTAATGAATACAAGTTCCTAAATTTTTATTGAGCAAGAATATTGATTTTATACTTATGTACGATTGAATAAGCTCTTGTCACCTAATTCGTTACCTCGAGCGAGTTTTACTTTTTTAAACCTTGATATTATTATTCACAGCATATATTGTTGTAATACATCGATTCAAATGAGATTGTTCTAACTCTTTTATATATAGCACTTTGCATGTATATCATGTTTATTCAATTATATATTGTTGATATCCGATCTTTTACTTTGATAGCCTTGTTCAGTTATACATTATTGTATTAAACCTTCAAGTAGTAAGAAAACCTTTATTGATGGAATTAATCTTTAATTGAATAGTGTTCTAAAATTCTAAAAACACTGATAAGCTAGTTCCAAACTAAAATTTCTTTAGTGCGAAAGTTTTAAATCCAAACTGAGACGAACAACCCTAACATAGGGGATTTTGTACGTGTAATGTTTAGATGTTTGTGCACAATACATGGTACAAAGGGCTGATCCCCCTAAGTACATTAAGAAGGGTCTGTATAGTCTAAATGACTGTTAAGATTGAGGTAATAATACCTAAATACCAGAGACATAGTTCGTGGTCTTAAGACCCTCAGATATTAAATTCGAACTTGTTTTCTATTTTGATTCGTAGAACAATTTCATTATTGTTCAGTATTCGTTGTTCATTATCATGTTGTTATCATTACTACTTTCTGTTGGAAGAATGTATATTGTGATTTGATGTTTAATATAAATGCTCATGATTATGTGTAAAGTCCTTCCAGGAATATATGTATAAGGACTTAGTGATAGATCAAAATTGTTAGGTTGATCTTAGCCTTTAATGTTCACTTGTATAGAGAAAGAGATCAAAAATGTTAGGTTGATCTACGACTAGAAAGAAATAGATAGGCCTTGAAGAGAATCGTAGTCTATCCGGCTGATCAACAAAATGCAGAAGCTAAGGCAGGATCGTAGTGCTGAGATGATCGTTGTATATTTGCCTTGAAGGGCCTCTCCAGTGATCGTAGAGTGGGCCAGACGTTTGCCGAAGCTAACTCCGAGATTGTAGTGTGCTCTCGGAAGCATAGAGACTGCAAAACGAGCAAGTGAAGATCGTAGTATGCAAAACTATTGAAAGAAATCGTAGTGTTCTATTCAGACCAAGCACAAATATGACAAGACACCACGATATATATCGTAGAGTATCATTTGTCTTGTGTCAGAAGCGTCGAGCCTTATCTCTTGTTTAGAAACAAATTCTGATAAATGTGGAATGGGTTTTGAACGTTAAAGCTCTCACCAGTCCCAACGGTACAAAAGATATCCTTAGTATTGATCAAAAGAAACGTATTCAAGAAGCTAAAAAAAGGACCATTGAGCAGAGGAAAACACCTTTTCAGGTGTTAGGTGAGAAAGCAGTCTGTTGTGTTAATGAGCCAGATTGCAATTCAGAAGATATGCAAAAAAGTCTCAATCAAAGCTCAAAAATATCAAACGCATTTAATGGCTCATCAGATGACTTCAAAGGATAGATTTAAAGAGATCACATATATACAGAACAAAGACAGATGAGAAAGTAAGCAAGCATTTGAACAAAAATGTACAAGGACACTCAACGCTCAACTCTACGATCTGATAAAAAGAGAAAGCTTGCTCAGCTACTCAGTTCTTTCAAAGAAGTGCTTAATAGCAACTGAGTAGCACCAATCACGATCTCAACAAACAACCAATCAATTAAAGTGAGAGTTCCAAGTCTGAAGGACTTGAAGAGTTCTAAGTGAACTGTGAAGAACCAAGTCTGCTGGACTTGAAGAGTTAAAGAGTGAACTAAGAAGTGCCTAGACTGCTGGTCTAGAAAAAATCTGTGAGATTCAAGAAGTGTAACAGACATCCTTAGTGGATTTCCTACTCAAGGAGTAGAAGAGTAGATTAGGAGCTTTAAGTGCTCTGAACCACTTAAAACTACTGTGTCCATTATAACTACTATAACTGCTATAATTTCTATAACTGTCATAACTGCCTCACTCTCATTAATTCAAGATATCTAAAAGAAGGTTTATCATATACTCATTTCATTGTGCATTAATCACAATCATACTAACTAGTTTATAAGAAAAGTTTTTAATTATCTATTCAACCCCCCCTTCTAGATATCTATTGTGCCTTTGGGAACTAACACTTTCTATATCAGTGAGCAATTGTTTGCTCACTCTTGCATTTAACACTGCAACTAAAGTTGAGAAAGTCGATGAGCCATCTACTAGCAAAGGAAAGGGAAAAATGTCCAAGTGTTGAAGACTTATGAGAAATTTATTTAAATGTTTTATGTTACCAAACTTGTTTTATTTTATGATGTATTCCGCAAACTGATGTAATAAATTTAAGGTTAGATTACCTAGGATTGTTTTTGAGATGATGTAACCCTTTAATGGGAAAGACTATTGTTTAAGTTATTTAAATTATGTCTTTATCCTTTATGATGGGTAGTTAGATGTAATGGTTTTGGATAGTGAGCACCAAATTCTATGGGAATGGAGTACCCAAATTTGGGGGTGTCACAGGTTGGTATCAAAGCCATAGGTTATGAACCATAGGTGGGGAAACCTTAGGAAGTAACCTTTAAGGAAACATAAAACATAGAGGTGTCCAACTCTTATCGAGTTTTAAGGAATGGATTAAGGCATCCATCGAAGTTAAACAATAAAAGACATTATGTGCTATGTGTTAATAACTTATGTGCTCGTGAGTATCGAAAATGTTAAGTAAAACTTAAAATATTTTGTTGTCAAGATGTCTAACAAAGGAGTATACATTCCATCTAGGGAAGTGATACCTCAGGTACCTAGAGATAATGAACCCCGGGATATTCATGTAGTGCGGGAGTAGTTAATCCAGGAGGATAAGCCTATGACCGATCTCGAGGAGGATAGTTCTGAGGAGATAGAGGATGAGGAGGAAGAGGATCCTATGGAGTTTCCACCAAACTCCATATCAGCTGAGATGTATGACGCTCTGTATGATCGTAACATAGAACTACATGATAAGGATGAGGAGCTGAAAGAGTTGATTGAGATGCATCACGCTAAGATGGAGCAGAAGGATGTAGAGATTCAGGAACTCGACTCACGACTTAGAAACACAGAGTGGGACCTAGTTCATACCAAGGGTCAGCATGAAGACCTGTTAGCAGTAAATGAGAAGATTAAGACTGACATGAAGAAATTAAAAGATGACTTCAAATAGGAATCAGCTAAGCGTGAAAGAGCAGAGGATGCTTGGATGAAGGCGACTCAACGTGCAGACTGTGCTGAGGCTAAGGTCCAAGTGAAGAAAGTCAAGATGAACGAGATGGATTATGCTTTTAATTCTGCGATTGATAGGGCCCAGGATCGAGTGTTTTATTATCCATCTCAGTTTGAGAATTCATCGTGGTTCATGATGGATCGTAGAAAGACGTATCATATCATGGAAGAAGAGTGTCGAGAAGCCTTACGACGTCTTAATATGCCTAGATAGAATAAGAGTGATAATAATATGTGGTTAATTATGTGAATAAATAAACTGTGAATCCCTTATTTTGAGATAAATAAAGGGATAGTATGAGTATGTAATCCTAAAACTTGTTTAGTTCAGGAAAGTGGATGTTAATAGCAGTTTTGCTATCTTTAACATGTTTTAAAACGTTATGAATGAATAAAATATCAAATTTGATTTGAAATGTTATGTGTTATAGCTTTAATCTTGGAATGTTTAAGTTAAGCTTCAAATAATCAAGAAGTTGAGTAAAGAACTAATAAGCGTATATTTTAACAGAAAATGCCTCCTAGAAGAAGACAACCACATCAACAAGCACCTCCTGAGGGGTCTACTAATAATAATAACAATGAGGCCAACGCTAATCTGGTTCAGCAGTTGGTAACTATGTTGATGGGTGCACTTGCAAATCAACCGCAAACTCAAGTCACGACCTTTAAAGAATTCAAAGCGGTTTGACCGCCAGAGCTTCAAGGGTCTATGAATCCAGTGGAAGAGCAAACCTAGATCATGGAAATGGAGAAGGAGTTCGACGTTGCTAGAGTTAATGAAGATCAGAAGACTGCGTTCGCAATATTCATGCTGAAGTCTAAAGCTAGCTACTGGTGGCAGGCAAATAAGGTTCGTGGAGGACAAGGAGTGATAGCGTGGGATAGATTTAAGGAGTTATTTTTCAAAATGTACTTTCCAGCGAGTTCTCAGAATTAGTTGGAAGTATAATTTCTGGAGCTGAAGCAAGGAATAATGACGGTGCCATAATTTGCTGCGAAGTTTAACTAGTTGGCAAGGTTTGCAACATATCAAGTCAATACCGACGAGCGTAAAGCGAGAAGGTTCGAACAATATTTGAAACCCTGGCTTTATAGCAAGGTTTCAATGTTTTAGCTGAATACATTTGCAGCTGTATTGGAAAAGGCAATTATCACGAAAAATGGAAGCGATGCCTTGACCAAGTACAACCAAGAACAGAAGAAGAGGAAGAATGAGAATGAGAATAAGGCTGGTGGTAGTAATGTTGGAAGTAACAGTCAGAAGAGGAAGTGGAGCGATAATTCGATTGCGGGAGGACAGTAGGGAAATCAGCAGAAGAAAAAGTTTGAAGCTTGTGCGACGTGTGGAAAGAACCATACTGGGGTATGTTTGAAAGGAAAGCGAGTGTGTTTCAACTGTGGTCAGGAGGGACACATTGCACCAAACTGTTTTAGTCCAAAGAAAGGAGCATGCTTTACCTACGGTTCAAAGGATCACATGGCTCTTGATTGCCCCAAGAAGCCTGCGGGAAGCGCAAGTGGTGTAAAAGGAAACAACAACGGTGGTGGTGCATTTACTATTACTGGAACAACATAGTCAAGCCAACCTACTGCGAGGACTTTCAATATGACCGTGCAGGATGTTGTACAGTCTAAGGATGTGGTGTCAGGTATCATTCCGATTAATGGTATTAATGCTTATGTACTATTTGATTCGGGTGCTACTTGTTCATTTATATCTGATGAATTTGCTCAAAACATAGAATTGCCTCAGGAAGAATTAGAATTTCCCTTAAGTATGGAGATTATGAATAGGGATGTGATTCCTGTTAAATTCATATATATGAATTGTATAGTGGTTATAAAAGGTCACAAGATGATGGTAGATTTGATAGCAATTAGACTTGGTGAATTCGATGTTATACTAGGAATAGATTGGTTATTAAATTACGGAGCAGTAATTGATTGCCAAAGGAAATGTGTTAACCTTATGACTCCGTCAAAGGTTGTGTTCTTTGGCAGCAAGTCACCTCGATAAGCAAGTTGTCTGATGGTGATGCAAGCTAAGAAGTTGTTGAGACAAGGATGTATAAGATACTTAGCCTACATAGTCGATACACAGAAGAAGTGTGCGAAGCTAGAAGAGATACTGATTATAAGAGATTTTGAAGACGTATTTCCAGATGATTTGCCGGGTCTTCCGCCGGATCGACAAATCTAGTTCCTGATTTACTTACTACCAGGAACGACCCCGATATCTAAAGCACCATACATAATGGCCCCGATAGAGATGAAAGAGTTGATGGTGCAATTGCAAGAATTGCTTGACAAGAAGTATATTCAGCCGAGTGTGTCACCATGGGGAGTACCGATTTTATTTGTTAAGAAGAAAGATGGATCGATGTGGCTCTGCATTGATTACCGAGAATTGAATAAGGTCACGATTAAAATTAAGTATCCATTACCTAGAATCGATGATCTGTTCAATTAGTTGAAGGGAGCGAGGTATTTTTCAAAGATAGACTTGAGAAGTGGTTATTATCAGTTGAAGGTGAGGCCAGAGGATGTACCGAAGACATCGTTTAGAACTCAGTATGGTCATTACGAGTTTCTGGTTATGTCATTTGGTTTAACCAACACACTTGCAGCGTTCATGGATTTGATGAACAGGGTGTTTAAACCATTCTAAGACAAATTTGTGTTGGTGTTTATTGATGATATATTGGTATATTCCAAAACCAAGGAAGAGCATGTGGAACACTTAAAAGTGATGTTGGAGACATTGAGAAAAGAGAAGTTGTATGCTAAGTTCTCAAAATGTGAATTTTGGTTGGAACGTGTACAGTTTCTTAGACACATTATTGATAAGGATGGAATTTTGGTAGATCCATCAAAGGTTGAAGTTGTTATAAACTGGGATCAGCCGAAGACTCCGTCAGAAGTAAGGAGTTTCTTAGGATTGGCAGGTTACTATAGGCATTTTATTCAAGACTTTTCCAAGATCTCGACTCCGTTGACGAATTTAACTAGGAAAGCGGTTAAGTTTGTTTGGACAGAGAAGTGTGAGGAAAGTTTTCAAGAATTGAAGAAGAGGTTGAGTTCACCACCTGTGTTGTCATTGCCTGATGATACGTGAAATTTTGTGGTGTATAGTGACGCATCGCATAAAGGACTAGGCTGTGTGCTTATGCAGAATGGCAGAGTTATTGCGTATGCATCACGACAGTTGAAAGATTACGAGAAAGGGTATCCGACTCATGACTTAGAGTTGGCGGCGGTGGTGTTTTGTAAAATCACAAATTTTACGAATAAGGATTTAATTTTCTCGAAATATTTTTTTTCAAAATTATGGTGTGGATTTGAGATAATGTTATAGTTGTGGGTAATATTAATAAATTTTACAAAGTATGCAAGTTGTTGTATTATATTCAATTGGTCGGAGAATATTATTTTTATCGGGGAATATCCTTACGACAGCACAATCATTGGTGGACCCCACAACAAAATTATTATCAGAATGAGAAAACGACAGAAATATCTTTTTATGAAAATAACGGGGGAAGTTTTACCGTTAATACTGTTGAACTACCCGGTAGTAAAAGTACAGTAATACGTGTGGTTGCATAGTAGCAGCACAAGGTATTTATTATTGATGCTTACGTGAGAAGTCACTCAGTTTTGTTTAATTATTGCTACAGTAATTGTTGCATAGTATCTCACGTTATTTGATTCAATTATTTTCGATATTTTTATATATTATTAAATAAATAATTGAGATGACAGAGTTATTAATAATATTATTTGCAATATTAACAATGTCTAGAAGTTCTGTCAAGGAGAGGTTTGGTCACCTAATTGCGCGCCAATAGGGAGAAATCCTTTTTTGGAAAGCCCCCTCTTTCCTGGGAACGACCTGGTCGATTAATATTGCGAATTATAATAATGATGATAAATGTTGTTAAAAATATTGAGAGGATTTTTTTTGAAGTAATTGTTGTAAGTTTGCTTATTATTTGGATCCCCATTTATCCATTTTTCAAAATAATCGGTAGAAAATTATTTTAAGGTGGGGCCCATATGTGTTGAAAACTGATTTTGGAAATGGGGGTGGGAGGGAGTATACGTAAAGGGGAGGGATTTTATATATATAAGTATGTGATGTGTTTATATATATATATATATATATATATATATATATATATATATATATGTGTGTATATATATAATGTGAGTGTGAGTGGAAAATGGTGGAAAAGTGATAGTATGAAAGTGATGGGTGTAAGATATGTGTGTGTGTGATAGTGAAAGGTGTGAGGTGTGTGTGTGTGTGATAGTGAAATGTGTAAGAGAATAGTGAAAGTGATGTGTGGGTGGGAAAGTGAAAATTGTGTGTGAATATATACATATAATTGGTGTATGTGTGTGGTTAGAAGAAAAGAAATAGGGGTGGGGGAAGATTACTTGGATGGAAGGGAATTGATATATAGATATGATGATGAAATTGACTTATGGGTGTGGTAAGTGATGAATATGGTGGGTGTGGTTATATTATATATGTATTATGGAAGTTGCCAAAAAGGGGTGGGGGAAAGAGAAATGGAATGGTTGGGAGGGAGTTGTATATAATATATATATATATATATATATATATATATATATATATAGCATGACATAATATATATATATATATATATATATATATATATATATATATATATGATTAGGAGGAAGTACTTTTATATATATATAATTGGTGATAGTGGACTTTGATGGAGAAAAAAAGAGAAGAAGTTGATAATTTGGCATGGGAAGGAGTACTAGTATATTATATATATATATATATATATATATATATATATATATATATATATATATATATTTCACGGGTTTGAAATTTTGGCGGAGAGGTGATCACGGGAATGCATCCCGTGAATTTATAATGAGCATGTGTATATATATAATATATATATAATATATATTTTATTTTATTTTTATATATTTTATTGCATAGTATCATTTCTATTTTCCTATAAATAGGATGCTTAGTTAGAATTGAAATCACACCAGAAATCCAGAGAATTTTATTCTATAATCTTGAGCGTATTTCTTTAGAGTTTTAAGAAGCTTTGAACGTAGTGCAAGTTTTCTTCAAGAATATCCTCACCCTACCAGTTGGAATACTCTTCTTTTACGGTAAGGGATATTATTTGTTGTACTTGTAAGGGGTATTATTTCTTTCTTTCGTCTTCATGAAGAGAACTTCTGTTATTCCATTCTTTATTAGTATGTTGGAATAACCCGTCTATGCAAAGTACCGCATACATGGTGAAATTCTTCTATTATTCCATTATTTATTATTCTGTTGGAACATCTTGTCTGTGTGTTTTATGCCAGACCTGGTTCCATCTTTATTATTCTGTTCAAACATCATATACATGCATTTCACGCCGCACAGTTCCGCTCTTTATTATTATGTTGAAACATCCTTGCATCATGCGTTTTTACTGGCGGACATGGTTCCGCCTTTATTATTACTCGTTGGAATATCCTCATCTCGCATGCATTTCTACGGACCGGTTCCGTCTTTATTATTCTTGGAACATCCCGCTTGGTCGTAATTACGCTTTGACCGGTTCCGTTATTTATTATTCTGTTGAATAACATGTACATCATGAGGTACTGCATTTATGCATGGTGATTTCATTTGTTATTCCATTCTTTATTATACTTAGTTGGCTAAAGTTTTGACTTTTATACTCCATGAAATTAGTGGAATATTCTTGAACTTGTTTTTATTGAATTCTTATATCATTGTCATCATCCTCATATTTATATTATGTTGAAAGTCATCTGTGGCTTGTAGTGCATAGATGGACTTGGTATGATTATGACCAGGGATTATTCGGTATAATTATGATCGTAATGTTACAAATGATGTGGTAAAAGTCCTCATTGGCCCGTAGTGCATTGATGGACAGTTGTTGACATGATCATGACCATTGATGAATACACGAATATCCTCGGCCCGTGAGTGCATGGATAATTTGTGGTTGTGATATTAATGAATATCCTTGGCCAGTAGTCAAGGATGATGTGAATTATTTATTGTTTGAGTCCCAATGATAAAAGTGATGAAAAACCTTTTAAATCATAAAAGATAGTAGATTTTATTCTCTACTTGACTCTTCTAATGGATTGCATGTTCATTGCAGCTTAAACTTGATGTCTATTGTATTTTATCGGTTTAACACTATTGAAGACTAATGATAATTTATTCGCATTATCTTAGTCATAATATTTCTTCTTCGGGCTTGTTGAGCTCACCCTTTCTTTCACTGTTCTCTTCAGGAAATGAGAACATAAACGGGACTAGTGGGGAACAGAGTGACGGTCCGAGATGATAGTATTAGCAGTCCTCACTATTTTGTTAAATAGTGTGATAATAAATGTAATGAGGACTTATTCTGAGAGTTGATATTGTCCAGAAGATAATAATTGTATTAAAACTCATAACTTTCTTGTTGTATATTAAAGATTATATTTGTATTCAGTACCATGTATTTGGCGACTCGTAATAGGTGATGTATACCTATTTTATGCGGCGTCACGCTTGGTATCAAAGCTTAGGATATGATCCTGGCCGAGATGTGAGACAAGAACTAGGAGGGAGAGACGGGAATTCTTTTGCTAGTATGACCTACCTAAGTTTATTTATTATTTAATTGGTCGGTCAGAGTATAGGAATATTATATGGCATGTCAATTTCTTTAATTAACCCTTGTTTTGTGGTAGTGTTTGAAAATGGCAGTTGAAAATGTTAGCAATGGAGTGAATGAGATCGTTGAGACACCTTTAATCACTAACCAGGTTAATGTGACGTCAGACAAAGAAGAAATTAGAGATATCTACGTGGTGAGTGAAGAACTAATAGTTGCTCCCGAGCTAGTTGCAGAGGTAGAAGCTGAGAGTGAGGAAGAAAGAGGAACCTGAGGAAGAAGAGGAACCTGAGGAGAATTTATTAGAAGAAATTTTTGATCAAAATGTAGAACTGCAAGATCGTATTCGTGAGTTAGAAGAACAGGCTGAAGAACGGTAAGCGGTCGTGGAACAAAGGGATGCAACAATTCAAAATTGTGATATGTGATGCTTGAACAGAAGCACTCTTTGGCAGAGTGTAAAATATTAAAGTTGGAATCTGAGAATTCAAATATCAAGGGTCAGCTGAAAGAAGAAACAACTGAATGAGTGGGAATGAAGGATGCATGTGTAAAAGCCGCACGATGTGTTGATATTGCAGAAAGAGACGTCCAATCCAAAAAGGCTAAAATGGATGATGTGTATTTCTCTTTTTGGACAAAAATTGGGAGAACCCAACATCGAGTTTTGAATTACCCTGTACAAAGAGGTCAACCTCAATTCGATATGGATCAAAGATTGATGATTCAGATCATGAATCAGGAGTACGACGAAGCAGTTGAGGGTGGAGTATGTCTTATAGAAAAGTTAATTCCAACGGTAGTGATGACACCAAATGCTGCCCCAGGCGAGTCAAAGCCGGATAGTTCAAGGGAGAGCGGTTGTCATGACTTCCCAACAAGTGAAGAACCCAAATAAAGTTATCACGGGTAAGCTAATCATAAACTCTTGCGAAGTTTATACCTTATTCAATACCAGTTCTACCTACTCTTGTATTTCACCTACTTGTGTTCAACATTTGAACTTGGCTTTTGAGAAATTAGACTTCAACTTATTTGTTAAAACTTTGATAGGAGAAACCTTCATTACATCCACTGTTTATAAATCTTGTTTAATTCAAATCGACACTTTCACGTTACCTGTCGATCTTATCTCTTTGAAAATACTCGTCTTTGATGTGATTTTTTTTTAGAAATCAATTGGTTAACTACTCATCATGCTTTTTGTAAGGTTGTAGCTTCCATATTCCTAACCAACCTATTATGCGAATTTAAGTAACCAAACCACTAAAGTCAATCATTGTCATATCAAGCCATAAGTAAATAGCCCCGAGCCTTATCTGGTGACTTCCTTGTATTGAATACACCGAAGCCAGACTTTCTGTAAGGCGATGTCGTGAATGACGATGACAAGTTGATAGGTATCAATGTGACGTGTTATCCAAGTCCTGGATGAGAGTCACAGTTTTGAATGATATTTCTATTGTTAATAAATTTCCTGGCGTATTCTTAAAGACTTCTTAGCCTACCCCCAGAGCGTGAAATAGAATTTGGTATTGACCCCAGTACAAAACCCATTTCTAAAACCCTTAAATATTTCTTCAACTAAAATGAACGTAACATGCACCAAAGACGTTGGCTCGAGCTGTTGAAGATTACGATCGTACCATTCAATACCATTGTAGAAAAGCGAACGTGGTAGCTGACGCGTTGAGTAGAAGATCGTATGCGTTTATGAGTGCGAATATACGAACATACGTGAAGATAATGAATATATGATTAGAACCGACTTTAGTCAATAAAATTAAAGCAGCTTAAGCTACAGACCCGGAGCTGATGAACACAAAAAAGAAGGTTCAAGAGGACATTATTCTAGAAGCAAGAGTCGATGAAGTGAGGAAATCTCAACCCTCAATTTTATTGGCCCATTTGAAATCTTCGATCGAGTAGGAACTGTGGCTTATAGACTCGTTTTACTGCCAAATATGTTGCGTGTTCATAACATTTTTCACGTATCGATGTTACATAAATATGTGGATGACCCGAACCACATTATTAAATTGTAACTATACGAGATAGTAGAAGATTTAACGTATAATGAGATACGTGTTAAAATCATGGATAAGAAGAATCGTATTCAACACTCAAAGGTTATACCTCAAGAGTTAAAATCTGATGAAGTGTCTTCATTTGTTCGGCATACAGGTACATACGTAAATTTTGAGGGTGAAATTTCATAAGGAAGGGAGATTGTAAAATCCCAAATTTTACGAATAAAGATTTAATTTTCTCGAAATATTTTTTTCAAAATTATGGTGTGAATTTGAGATAATGTTATAGTTGTGGGTAATATTTATAAATTTTACAAAGTATGCAAGTTGTTGTATTCTATTCGATTGGTCGGGGAATATCCGTACGACGGCACAATCATTAGTGGACCCCACACCAGAATTATTGTCAGGATGAGAAAACGACAGAAATATCTTTTTATGAAAATAACGGCGAAAGTTTTACCGTTATCTTTGTTGAACTACCCTAGTAGTAAAAGAAATGCGATGTCTGGCGTGGTTGCATAGTAGCACACGCTATTGATTATTGATGCTTACGTGAGAAGTCACTCGGTTTTGTTCAATTATTGCTACGATGGTTGTTGCATAGTATCTCACGTTATTTGATTCAATTATTATCGATATTTTTATATATTATTAAATCAATAATTGAGATGACAGAGTTATTAATATTATTGTTTGCAATATTAACGATGTCTAGAAGTTCTGTCAAGGAGAGGTTTGGTCACCTAATTACGCGCCAATAGGGAGAAATCCTTATTGGAAAGCTTCCTCTTTCGTGGGAACGACTTGGTCGATTAATATTGCGAATTATAATAATGATGATAAATGTTGTTAAAAATATTAAGAGGATTTTTTTTGAAGTAATTGTTGTAAGTTTGCTTATTATTTGGATTCTCATTTACCCATTTTTCAAAATAATCGGCAGAAAATTATTTTAAGGTGGGGCCCATATGTGTTGAAAACTGATTTTGGAAATGGGGATGGGAGGGAGTATACGTAAAGGGGAGGGATTTTATATATATAAGTATGTGATGTGTTTATATATATATGTATGTGTGTATATATATAATGTGAGTGTGAGTGGAAAATAGTGGAAAAGTGATAGTATGAAAGTGATGGGTGTAAGATATGTGTGTGTGTGATAGTTCAAGGTGTGAGGTGTGTGTGTGTGATAGTGAAATGTGTAAGAGCATAGTGAAAGTGAAAATTGTGTGTGAATATATATATACATAATTGGTGTATGTGTGTGGTGAGAAGAAAAGAAATAGGGGGTGGGGGAAGATTACTTGGATAGAAGGGAATTGTTATATAGATATGATGATGAAAGTGACTTATGGGTTTGGTAAGTGATGAATATGGTGGGTGTGGTTATATTATATATGTATTATGGAAGTTGCCAAAAAGGGGTGGGGGGAAAGAGAAATGGAATGGTCGGGAGGGAGTTGTATATAATATACATATATATATATATATATATATATATATATAGAAGAGGTTGATAATTTGGCACGGGAAGGAGTACTAGTATATTATATATATATATATATATATATATATATATATATATATTTGCAGGTTTGAAATTTTGGCAGAGAGGTGATCACGGGAATGCATCCCGTGAATTTATAATGAGCATGTGTATATATATAATATATATTTTATTCTATTTTTATATATTTTATTGCACCTTTCTATTTTCCTATAAATATGATGCTTAGTTAGAATTGAAATTACACTAGAAATCCAGAGAATTCTATTCTATAATCTTGAGTGTATTTTTTTAGAGTTTTAAGAAGCTTTGAACGTAGTGCAAGTTTTCTTCAAGAATATCCTCTCCCTACCAGTTGGAATACTCTTCTTTTACGGTAAGGGATATTATTTGTTGTACTCGTAAGGGGTATTATTTCATTCTTTCGTCTTCATGAAGAGAACTTCTGTTATTCGATTCTTTATTATTATGTTGGAATAACCTGTCTATGTGCAAAGTACCGCATACATGGTGAAATTCTTACATTATTCCATTATTTATTATTCATTGGAACATCACATGCATGCGTTTTTACGGCACTGGTTCCGTCTTTATTATTACTGTTGGAACATTCATGCATCATGCGTTTCTACGTTTAACTGGTTCCGCTTTTATTATTCTGTTGGAACATCCATCATGCGTTTTTTTCTGGCGGACTGGTTCCGCCTTTATTATTATGTTGGAATATCCATGCCGATTGCATTTTACGTTGGACTGGTTCTCTGTTGTTATTATTACATTGGAACATCCATGCTTGGTGCGAATTACGCTTTGACTGGTTTCGTTATTTATTATTCTGTTGGAATAATATGTCTATATGAGGTACCGCATGCATGGTGATTTCTTTTGTTATTACATTCTTTATTATACTTAGTTGGTTAAAGTTTAGACTTTTATACTCCATGAAATTAGTGGAATATCCTTGATATTTGCGCTTCATCCGGTATCTTTTCATGGAAATGTTCTTCTGAGCATTCTTGAGTTTTACCCCACAAAGCAATATCATGTTGACAATTTGGACGTTATTGGTTCCTGGATAAATTAATTCTTGAACTTGTTTTATTGAATTCTTATATCATTGTCATCATCCTCATGTTTATATTATGTTGAAAGTCATCTGTGGCCTGTAGTGTATAGATGGACTTGGTATGATTATGACCAGGGATTATTCGGCATAATCATGACCGTAATGTTACAAATGATGTGGTAAAAGTCCTCATTGTCCCATAGTGCATTGATGGACAGTTGTTGGCATGATCATGACCATTAATGAATACACGAATATCCTTGGCCTATAGTGCATGAATAATTTATGGTTGTGATACTAATGAATATCCTTGGCCGTAATGCAGGGATGATGTGGATTATTTATTAAGCTGAGTCCCAACAATAAAAGTGATGAAAAACCTTTTTAAATCATAAAAGATAGAAGATTTTATTCTCTACTTGACTCTTTTAATGGATTGCATGTTCATTGCAGCTTAAACTTGATGTCTATTGTATTTTATCGCTTTAACAATTTGTTGAAGACTAATGATAATTTATTACGCATTATCGTAGTCATAATATTTCTTCTTGGGCTAGTTGAGCTCACCTTTCTTTCACTTTTTCTCTTGTGAAATGAGAACATAGCAGGGACTAGTCGGGGAACAGAGTGACAGTCCTAGATGATAGTATTAGTAGTCCTCACTATTCTGTTAAATAGTGTGACAATAAATGTAATGAGGACTTATTCTGAGAGTGGATATTGTCTAGAAGAAAATAATTGTATTAAAACTCACAACTCTCTTGTTGTATATTAAAGATTGTATTTGTATTCTGTACCATGTATTTGGCGACTCAGAATAGGTGATGTATACCTATTTTGGGGGCGTCATATGTATGCCCTAAAAATTTGGAGACATTATCTTTATGGAGGGAGGTGTGAGATATATACGGATCATAAAAGTCTGAAGTATATCTTTACACAAAAAGATTTGAACATGCGACAAAGAAGATGGTTGGAGCAGATCAAAGACTATGACTGCGAGATTTTCTATCATCCTGGAAAGGCGATTGTTGTTGCTGATGCTTTAAGTAGGAAAGGACGTGAGAAGTTAATGTTGTTAACTGCTAAGGAGAAGCTAGTGTCAAAAATGGCTAAGATGGAGTTGGAAATTAAATATCTGACAAAATCCAATGAAAAGTTATTCCAGATAGGTAACAGTTCAACGTTGGTGGATAAGGTAAAAAATGCACAACTTCAGGATGAAGACTACGAAAAGATAAAATAGAAAATATCTAAAGGTGAGGAAAATAAATTCAAAATAGATTCAGAAGGGTTACTTCGATGCGAAGGGAGAATTTGGGTTCCACCAGTATCAGAGGTTAAAGAGGAAATTCTGAGTGAAACTCATAACTCAAGATATTCAATTCACCCTGGGAGTACAAAGATGTAACAGGATCTTAGACATCATTTTTGGTCGCCGAATATGAAGAAGGATGTGGCTGAGTGCGTGGAGAAATGCTTAACGTGTCAGAAAGTTAAAGTTGAACACCAAAGGCCAAGCGGATTATTACAATCGTTGGAGATACAAGAATTGAAATGGGAGCATAGCACAACGGATTTTGTGGTAGGTCTTCCAATGACCCAACAAGGTTACGATGTCATTTGGGTAATTGTCGATCGACTGACGAAGTCGGCACACTTTTTGCCAATCAAGATTCGATTTACCCTAGATCGGTTAGCAAAACTTTACGTGAAGGAAATTATGTCAAGACACGGTGTACCTGTGTCCATTGTATCGGAAAGAGATCCGTGTTTCACATCTAATTTCTGAAAACGATTACAAGAATGGTTGGGAACACAGCTGAGAATGAGCACAACGTACCATCCTCAGATCGACGGACAGAGTGAGAGAACCATCCAAACACTAGAAGATATGCCCAGAGCATGTATCTTGGATTTCAAGGGAAATTGGGATGACCATCTACCATTGGTAGAATTTGCCTATAATAATAGTTATTACATGAGTATTGGCATGTCGCCTTACGAAGCGTTATACAGCAGGAAATGCAGAACTCCGTTATGCTGGGATGAGGTAGGTGAACGTCGGCTATTGGGTCCAGAATTAGTCCAACAAACTATCGAGATCATCAAGGTTATTCGAGCGAGATTGATAGCTGCACAAGATAGACAGAAGAATTATGCCGATCAACATCGACAAAATAAAGAATTCGATGTCGGTAGTTATGTTTTCTTGAAAGTGTCTCCTTGGAAGGGAAAATTCGATTTGGCAAGAAGGAGAAATTGAGCCCTAGATTTATAGGACCTTTTGAAGTGCTTCGACGAGTTGGTGAAGTGGCGTACGAGGTAGCTTTACCTCCGGAGTTGGAGCATATTCATAATATTTTCCATGTATCGGTATTGAGACCATATAAGCCTTACTATAAACATGTTATAGAATATGAGACCTTACAGTTTGAGAAAGATTTGTCATATGAGGAAGTCCCTGTTCAAATTGTTGACAGAAAAGAGAAAATACTGAGGAATAAGGTGATACCTTCTGTTAAGGTAATCTGGAGGAACCATAATGCTGAAGAAGCTTCATGGGAAATTGATATTGTTATGATGAAGAATTATCCTCAGTTATTTGTTTGATCTTGTATAGCGATTCTGGGGACAGAATCTTGTTAAGGAGGGAAGAATGTAACAAATAAATTTTTCGAGTTGTGATTCTGGGGACATAATCCTTTTAAGAAGGGAAATATGTAATGATCGAGAAATTTATAATCTAATTTAAATATTTATTGAATTAATTAAATATTTTAAATAATTTATTTATTGAGGAAATAAATAATTGATGAATTATGGTGATTTAATTTAGTAACTAAATTGATTAATGTTAATTAAATTTAGTAATGATAATTTTATCTCAAGGATTTAATTTAAGGACATAATTAAATTAAATCAATTGCTTAATATTTAAGAAAATAATTAAATTAAATGAATTGTTTAATTTAAAGGAAATAAATAAATTAAATAAAGTGATGTTTCTAATTTATTAATTAAATTAGATATATAATTATTTATTAATGATAAGTGTAATGATAATAAGATTTTTATTATTATTATAAGTTATTTAAATTAACAAAACTAAAGTTATTTAAATTAACTAAATTAAGGTGTAACACATGTAACTATATAATATAAATTTTATTAAAATAATCTAGTTAGGGGTTTAAGTGGTAGCCAAACAAGGCCTTCTGGTCTTTGGCTTATTCTAACTGACGCAGACGTATTATTTTCTTTAACGGAAGAATACGTGGGTGAATGGCCAGTTTATATTATCTTCGCATCTTATTTCTTTGCCTAAGACTAAACTAAGATCAGAAAGTTGGTGAGAAAGGGGAAAAACACAGAGATTTTGAGAAGGAAGAATCACAGTGGTTTTGAGAGAGGGTCATCATCTTTTGCTAGCCAACAATCAAAGAATAAGGTATAACCAATTCTACTTTTTAACTCTTGTTTTCTTGAAATTTCTATTGATAGTGGTATTAGATTGATACACATATATGTATCTATGGTTTATAATCTGTTATTTATCATATGTAAGTATTATTTGATGATTAAATGCATAAAATTGGGTTGTAGTAGAAAGATTTCATATAATAGTGTTTTTACATGAAAATTGGCCTTAGAAAGTACCAAATTTTGTGCTCTATATGTGTTGTAATTTGCAAATTGAAGTTAGATTGTGTTAATATGTGAAGAAACGAAAGTGGCGTAGTTTGAATCATCTAAATTGGTTAAGAAACGAATTTGTGACGATCGAATTCGCTAAATATGTAAAATGATGAAATTTGGAAAAAATAAGGATTTTGATCCTTAAAATTGGTATATATAGAGGGTTTATGTTGTTATTATGTGGTATTGCATGTTTATAGATGTTATCACAAGGTTTTAGGTGTTAGGATTTGTGAATGTTGTAGTGTTTTGGTTAATTTGGGTAACTGGTGCAATAATGAGTCTGCTAGCTGTTTATACATGCATGGCAATTGCTACTAAGCATAATAACGATCGAAAGCTTAAGCATAAATGCTATATTCGGTTTTCTATGATCGAGCACCACCGGTAGCAATTTATCTTAAGTATAAAAGGCAAGGGACAAAGTCTGGCTAAGTGTCTTAATCGAGCCCGTGTAGTGACTTCACCTATTTGTAGGTGATGATTTATGGACTTATTTTGGCTAAGCTTGCATGTTAATGATGTTAAGACATAATATAAACTATAATAACAAATTGTAATGTTTTGTAATGCAAAGTGTAAAGATTTTAGATAATTATTTAAAATAAGTTATAAAATGAAACCAAATGTGATATTTTCAAAAGTTGTAGATAAACAATAAGGTTTATGTTGGTTAATGTGTGATTTCAGAGGCGTTAAGGATGTTAACCAACATGGTTAGGTGCTAATTTAGGGTTATGACCTAAATGATGGTTTAACCTCTAAAGCTAATATTCATACAACTAATTGTGGTTGCGTTTTCAATGATATATGTAGGGTAATTGGCGAATATTATACTTGTGTAGCTTACATACAAAGCAAGTTTCTAAACCTTACTCTTTACATTGTGCAAGCTTTCTAACTTCATTCTTTTATTAATGAATGCAAGTTCCTAATTTTTTATTGAGCAAGATTATTGATTCTATCCTTATGTACGATTGAATAAGCTCTTGTAACCTAATTCGTTACCTCGAGCGATTTTTACTTTTTTAAAGCTTGATATTATTATTCACAACATATATTGTTCTAATACATCGATTCAAATGAGATTGTTCTAACTCTTTTGGATATAACACTTTGCATGTATATCATGTTTATTCAATTATATATTGTTGATATCCGATCTTTGACTTTGATAGCCTTGTTCAGTTATACATTATTGTATTAAAACTTTGAGTAGTAAGCAAACCTTTATTGATGGAATTAATCTATAATGGAATAGTGTTCTAAAATTCTAGAAACACTGATAAGCTAGTTCCAAACTAAACTTTCTTTATTGTGGTAGTTCTAAATTCAAACTGAGACGAACAACCCTAACATAGGGAATTTTGTACGTGTAACGTTTAGATGTTTGTGCACAATACATGATACAAAGGGTTGATCCCCCTAAGTACGTGAAGAAGGGTCTGTATAGTCTAAATGACTATTAAGGTTGAGGTAATAATAGCTAAATACCGGAGACATAGTTCGTGGTCTTAAGACCCTCAGATATTAAATTCGAACTTGTTTTCTATTTTGATTCGTAGAACAATTTCATTATTGTTCAGCATTCGTTGTTCATTCTCAAGTTGTTATCATTACTACTTTCTATATTAGTGAGCAATTGTTTGCTCACTCATGCATTTAACACTGCAGCTAAAGTTGAGAAAGTCGATGAGCCATCTACTAGCGAAGAAAAGGGCAAAATGTCCAAGTGTTGAAGACTTCTGAGAAATTTATTTAAATGTTTTATGTTACCAGATTTATTTTATTTTATGATGTATTCCGCAAACTGATGTAATAAATTTAAGGTTATATTACCTGAGATTGTTTTTGAGATGATGTAACCCTTTAATGGGAAAGACTATTGTTTAAGTTATTTAAATTATGTCTTTATCCTTTATGATGGGTAGTTAGATGTAATGGTTTTGGATAGTGAGCACCAAATTCTGTTGGAATGGAGTACCCATATTTGGGGGTGTCACAATATACATCAAAGCGCCAATTGTACAAAGATATGGTACTTCAGGACCAAGAGTTTCTTCATTATTTTCTTGTGGTCAAAACGGATCTTTCTTGATATCAAGTGACCAATCTATCATTGGAGTACTTTAATTCTGCTTAAATCGCCTCTTTCCACATTGGCCAAACATTTTTACATTCATCAACGATTTATGGTTTATATTCATGATTATTACTTCTGGTAATATCAAGAACAATTTATATGAAAATATGTTGTCGACAATAATTTTATTTCTATCCAATATATCCGTCTCCTGTGTATATATAATGTATCGAGATCTCGTTATTTTCAGGTACCTGATCCTCTTCAGGAGAGATAACTCTTCAA
Source organism: Panax quinquefolius (assembly GCA_020205615.1). Classification (NCBI taxonomy): domain Eukaryota; kingdom Viridiplantae; phylum Streptophyta; class Magnoliopsida; order Apiales; family Araliaceae; genus Panax; species Panax quinquefolius. Next base: position 26,580,168 of record CM035168.1, read on the forward strand.
GAGTTTTATTTACAACAGATTTTTGTTCATAAGTTTTGGATAGATCGATAAATTTTGTAGCCTGTTTCATGGGTATAACCTCTTTATAGGATGCAACTTATTTTTCTTATACTTTCTTCTTCTGGGGAATTTTATATTTAACACCGATCATTCTTTCACGTTTCAGGTGTGACTTTGATTCACTTTACTGTTGTATTAACTGATTGTCCTATAGGGACTTCAATACCTGCTAGAGTATTAGTAATTAGAATGTGAGATATCACTATTTTCTTATTATCGGTGAATAATTCTGGTAATTGATTTGCAATTCATTGCAAATGAATAATCCTTTAAACTTTTTGTTCATATCGATTTGTATGAGGTTCACGATTAAATAACGTTAAAACATTTCAATTAATCTTCCGTCGTACTTCAGGCAACAATATAACGTCATGCTTCAGGCAACGACTTTTCTCCCCCTAATGGTTGGAAGACTGTTTCATTAACAAGGACAATCCTCGAAACGTGCTTTTTTAAAAAAACAATCACATGTTAAGGTTATGATGCATCATGTAAAATAGCATGACCCTAAGCATAATGTTGATCGATTTTGCAATCAATGAATATGTGCAAGTATACATGGTCAACAAGTAATAAAGTGATAAGAAAAGTATCGTTCCCACGAGGAATTATTTAATAAAAATTACCAAGTACTAACTCTTAACCAAATCAATTTTATTTAAACAATTGATTTAAGATTTTAGAATTAAAATAATTAATACAACTAATTCCTAATTACCACTAGTTTAGAATCAGATTGTGGAGATTTAAGATCACAACTTCACTTATTGTTTCACTTACATTAAAATACTTCTTATTAATTATGCTCACTATTCTGGATTGTTATTAAGGAACTTATTAGTATTTATAACCACCTTCCGATGCATCACAAACATATTAATCCAAATCCACAATTGATATAATTGAATCAAACACCCTAATCAACAAATTCACTATATTTCTATGTGAATTACAATTAAAAAGGAGTTAAAGCACATGTTCCCTATCAGATTACATGTGGCGTAAATGCATATCCCTATCCTAAATACAAATATGAATTCCAATACCCTACAGAAAACACAATCACATGCTACTATGATCATATCTAAATCTAATAATTAAAACCAACCTTCTAATTGTTGAATTCATATACATTATCACGGTAATTGTTAACTAGACAATTAAACAATTAAAAGCAATCATAATAAACAATCCATAGAATAGATGACAATAATTAAGAAGCATACTAAAATAAGCTATGTAATAAGATCCATTATAATCTTAAACAAAAGATTTAGTTCATGATTAATGAATTAAAACCAAGAATCCATAACTGAATAGACATTAAAAGATAAAAGTATGATAAGAGAAGAGAATAAAATCTATTGTTAGAAAATCTAATGCTCCCCTCTTGCTCCTGCTTTTGATCTTCAATGATTTCCAAGTTGCTTTAGTCTCCAACAATCTAATATAAAATAGGGTTTATATTCTAATCTATTGGAGTGTTTTTTCTAATCTAATCTATCTCATCTCTCTTATTCTATGCCTCACATCATGTATTTATAGGTTATAAGTCTAATTTTTAGCTTAGGATAAAACCCAATCCAATTTGGAGTCAAAAAGTGTCAAAATTCGCCCCAAAACGCGTCCAAGCTTGACCAGGGTTCCGAGCCCAAGATCGGCAATCTGCCATTGAACACTACTCTCCTCCTAGCGCCCGCCAACCGGGGTCTTTTCAAGAATTTTTTGCTCTGACATCCTTTGAGAAAATGGCCATTACGTCTTCATCCGAACTCCAATTTCAATGATTCAAGATTTTCCAGAAATAGGAGATATAGACCTACAACTTTCATTCTTTGAAGTTTTCAAAATAAGGGCTGGAGGAATGCTGAAATGGGCTTTGAAGTGGCTGCAATGTAAATGGCAAGCCAAAAATGCGAATCTAGCCACCCCAAACGTCGATCCAAGTAACGTTTGTCCCAATTCCTATAAAACAACATAAAACATGCATAAATAGACACAAACACTTAAAAACTATTTTAAAAGACTTGAGAACAACAATAAATTACGCCAGATGTATCCAATTCATGGGTATATTATCTATTCATCAAATACCCCCAAACTTAAACCGTTGCTTGTCCTCAAACAAAAACACAAAAGAACTAACTCAACTACATGAATGCATATGCATGTGAAAGTAATATGCACACAAGCCAACCATGTTTGATGATAAAGCATATACTTTGTAACAATCTTATTTATTTATTAATAAAAAGTATTAATTTATTAAAGGCTTTTAATTATCTACATGATGCTATTTTATAATATGTGATAAACCCATAGTTTTAAGCAATGCTTTTAGAATAATGATGATGATCATTCTAATGAGATCTAAATTCTTAGAAAGCTTAAAACTAAAATAGTTCCCAATCATTGGATTACTAAATTAGGGATTAGTGAATCCGGATAGATTGGTACGTTGCTTGCTCATTGGATGAGGATGATTGATCTCATGATCATTTGTGTGGAGACACTAAAGCAAGTATGTAGGTGCTTATTAGAGAATAAGTTCACCGAACGCGTTGGCTCGCTAAGGAATACCTAATGGAGTTTTATTTGCTGTCGTCATAGGATTTCTGTAGTGATAGTAAGTACAAGTAATCCTTGGACTTGAGATCATCATAGTATCTTGTGTATGATGAGTTATACTTTGACTTATTCCTTAAGACCCTTAGGGTATATCAAAGGGTATGCTTGGGTATAATAAGTTGTACATGGAGATAATGTATGATCAATAAAGAATCTACCACTTCTAATAAAAGAAGAGAAATGTCCTATGTGATTCGATAAATGACAACCCAAAGAGTCCTTGGCTAAAGCGTAATGAAATTAGAAAGGAGTTTCTAATTTGCATTATTTGAGTTGTGCATTTAAGGATCGAAATACATATAATTAAATAAAATAAGACTTGACAAGAATTCCATGTCTTATATTTAATTGGGACATTGTATGGTGGAAGGATTGAATTGTACGGTAACTATTTACTCAAAGGTTCTTTTATGATTAATGTTGAAATCTATATTATCCGGAAAGTCGTTGATCGCTAGGGAGGCTTATCCTATTGTAGAATAAATATTATTTATTTAAATAAATTAATTGTTTAATTTATTTATTTAAATAAGATTAGAATTGTTCTAATTGATTTATTCACAACCGGTTTAATATGGAGAACCTAAAGGGTCACACCATAAAAGGAAGAATAATTATTTAAGAAGTTAATGGCATAATCGTAATAATATATTTATGTATATTTAATTTAATCTATGGTGATAGAATAAATTAAATAGCTTAATATTTATTATTTAATATTTTAGAAATATTAAATATAAATTAATAAAAGCGATCTTATTAATATTATTACAATTATTATTATTTTAATTTCTAAAAGAGTTTAGGAATTAATTTAATATAAGTACTCTCATTTATTCCTAATAGGATTAGGAGGGAAAATTAGTTAAAGGAGTTTAATTAATTATCCCTAATAAGATTAGGGAGCTTAATTAATTAAAAGAATTTAATTAATTAAATAAAACCCAATTCCTTAATTGTTAAGATGGGTTGCCCACATCTATAAATAAAAGGAGTCTTATTATGGGTGGTGGGTGTTGTTGATTTTTCAACATACGACATAATTCCAATTGTTGGGAGAGTACACCTTTTCTATAGAGATAGAAAAACTAGGGTTTAGCCAACCACCCCTTCTTCTTGAATTTTCTTCTTCCTTGGTGGATCACCTCTGAGGCCAAAACATTTGGGTGGCTAACGTTGATCGAAGGAAGGAACCAAACCCTAGAGATTCAAGTTGAACGAAAAGGATTTGGAGGTGAACTTGTACCGAGGAAGCTCGATCTTCAAGGGTATGATTTTATTCTTTATCTTTTCGTTTAATTAATAATTGTGCATAAAGGGTGATCCGGTATATGGTTTGTAAATTTTAAACTCGATTTTTACACGCTCGCACTTTTTTTTGCAATTTGATTGCGTGATGAATATTACAAACCCTAATAAAGGGCATCGAGCCAAACCTTTATGCGAATTATTAATTGTTCGATTTGATATGTATATTGATATGTGTTAAGAACAATTTAATTGGGTATAATTACATTATATAAAATTTATTAAAAAAATAAAATAAAATAAAAATAAAAAGCGAATTATTTGCCGATTAGTCGATTAACGTGGGCTGCTAGTTTTTTTTAATGCAACGCATACGGAAAACAAGCAAGTCGATGGAATTTCTTTGAAATCGAGGGCACTTGCCAAGGCCAAATTGTATTATATATATATATGATATATAGGCACGGAAATAAAAGGGAGCAAATATTATATATATATAAATCAGATATATATATATATATAATATAGATATCTTGTACTATATATATATATATAATATTATTCATAATTATTATATAATTAAAATAAAAGTTTATTTTAATTTTAAAATAAAAGGTTTATTTTAATATTTAAATATAAAGTTTTATTTTAATCTTAATTATTCTAATATTAAAATAAAAGAGTTTATTTTAATTTTAAAATTAGAATTTCATACTAACTAATTAGAGTTGGAATTGGATTTCAAGATAACTAATTAGAGTTGAAATTGAATTCTATTTTCCTTAAATAAAGGAGTTTATTTAAATATGAAATAAGATTTCATATTATTCAAAATAAAGGAGTTTATTTGTGAATAGGAAAGAGAATCATAATTTCCTTAAATAAAGGAGTTTATTTAAATATGGAATAAGATTTCATATTATTCAAAATAAAAGAGTTTATTTGTGAATAGGAAAGAAAATTCTAATTTCCTTAAATAAAGGAGTTTATTTAGATATGAAATAAGATTTCATATTATTCAAAATAAAAGAGTTTATTTGTGAATAGGAAAGAATAATCCGTGTTTCCTTTAATAAAGATTTTTTTTATGGAATTGATTCCATAATTAATTAAAATAAAAGAGTTTATTTTAATTAAAGATTTTTTTATTACATGGAATTGGATTCCATAATTAATTAAAATAAAAGAGTTTATTTTGATTAAATTATTTTGATTAAAATAAAGTAGTTTATTTTATTCAAAATTGGATAAATTAAAATAAAATAGTTTTATTTTGATTTAAATTTGGATTAAAATAAAGGAGTTTATTTTGATTCAAAAATAGATTTTATACTAACTAAATTTGCCCATTAAATGATATCAATATATATATTAAATGTTTATTATTCATGAGATTGAATGTTATTTATTGATGCATATGGTGATGTGTATGATAATAAAAATGGATTGACTATGGACTATTGACCAATGCGATTGGATTTTATTTTAGTTGGATGCATGAATGTATGAATTTTATTAATCGGGTCTCACAGACCTTCGTCTTCTCTAATTTTTCTTAATGTAAATTCTATCTCCTCCTATGTACTTCCCTCGATCACGCGATCAAGGTTTCTATTTATTTTAAAATAGTATTGTAATAGGAATAGTTAGAATTAATTTTGAAAAATTGGAGATCAAGGGCAAGGAGCGCTGAAGACCCGTTTGTAATGGAGCCCGGGTTTAAATGTAATAGTTATATTTAAATATCATTTCTTGCACCCCTAGGGTTTGACCTTTTGTTCACTTGGTGGCTCTAGTGAACCAAACTAGAATAAAAGTCCATAATCAATCCGGGTAGAATATAGTATTCTATATGTGCATGCTTATACTATATATATATTATATATTATGCAAACATGCTTCGCATGTTAATTAATATAACGCGTATTTTATATATATATATATATGCGTGCATGCATAAACAAGATGAGACAAATTTAATAATAAATCCTCAATTTTTTTATATTAAGTCCTAAGCGTTCTCAAAGATATTTGGAATATCGAACGTCAGCCTTCTAGCATGATAAAATTAATAGAGTATTAAATATTTAATATGAGTTTGTTGTGTCACCACAAGGCAAGTATTAAGTATTTAAGATGTTAATTATCACATTTGATGCTTATAAAGAAAATTGAACAATATTGTTTTGTTGTGTCACCACAAGGATGATATTTTTCTTTTTGAATATATGGAGTGCTTAGGTGGGACTCAACTTAGATAATTTTGATTCGGATGTGCCACCACTGATCAAAATAATCTAAGAGGCAAAATACAAGGAGTTGCATAGTTGATGTAATTGACAAAAGTTGTCTACCTATTTATTTATATATAGTTTGTTGTGTCACCACAAGGCTATATACATTTGAAATGGGATCCTTATTCTCACTAGCAAATCTTTAATTAGATTTTGCCGAACTATATAAGTGAGGGTAATATAGTTTGAAGAAAATAGTGGGAGATACCAATTTAAAACAAGACCTAATTTATTTTGGTAATTAATAAAAGAATGTATGTTAAAATGTTGTTAATTACAAATTCATTTACAGAATTTTACAATGTCTAAATTACTATCACTGTGAAACATATTAGATGTTATTTAATCGGACCGAAATAAACGGATTGGTTAAGGAATTTGAGAATAGTTCTCATAGCTGAAAAACTATCTTATGTCCTTAATACGCCTATACCTGCAATGGTTACAAACAATGCCTCTGAGGAAGAGATTGCTACTTTTTAAAAGTGGCAAAATGATGCACAGTTGGCTCAATGCATCATGCTCGCATCTATGAGTAACGAGCTTCAGCGTCAGCATGATACTATGGATGCTTCTACTATATTCCTGCACATCAAGTAGTTGATGGTGAGGAAAGTAGGACTGATAGATATCAGATATCTAAGGAGCTCTTCCGATCTAGAATGACCAATGGCACTATAGTACAGACAAAAAGTTCTTAACATAATCAATTTGATTGATCAATTAAGATAACTGGTTTTGTCATGGATGGAGAGTTGAGCCAAGATTTGATCTTGCACTCACTCCCGGACTCTTTTCACAATTGTTGTGAATTTTTCATATAAACAAGCTAAATATCGACTTCACCATTTGCTTAACATGTTGAAAAATGTTGAGAGTCACTTTCCAACCAAGAAAGATCAAGTCTTCTTGGTAGGGGCCAAAGGATCTTCCGAAAAGAAGTACGATTCAAAGAAGGTAAAATGAAAGGCGTAAACAAAAGATAATAAGAACAAAAGCGATCACGGATAGCAAAGGAGTTTACTTCCACGCAATAAGCTTCGGACATTTGGAAAGAAACTGCAAGAAGCACCTTGCACGTTGGCTAACCAAAGAAGCTTAATGAAGTTTCTTGCTACAAATAAAATTTTGTTCAAGATTTAAAATAAATTTTCTTTAAGTCGAGGTTCTACTTGGGTATTGGATACCAGACTTTGGTTATCATAAATATAGATTTATGAAGGGACCAAGCGTAAGTAGAAAGTTAAACAAAGATAAGTAATCCTATGTGTGGAAAATGAATCAAAGGTTGTTGCGATTAGCTATAGAAACTTATAGTTTAAGATCGCCTACTGAGCAAATCTATTAAGTCAATAAATTGTTATTGTATTCCAGCCTCTTGTTAAAAATATTATTTCCATTTTATTGTTGGACAATGAAAACTTTGGTATTATAATTAAGAACAATTGTTGTTCTCGCTTATAATAATAATGTTTTGTATAGAAAATCGAATATTACTTAATGGATTTTATATACTGACTTACGTGAAAATAATTTTACAAATTGAACAAACTAGTATAAGAAAAGGAGATGATCATTCAAAGAGTTGAATGTGTGTATTTGCTTTGATACAAGTGTGAATTATTTGAAAGGTTCAAAGAATTCAGAAATGAAACAAATTGACAAAGTATTAAGATTCTTTGATTAGATTAAGGAATAAATACTTGTGCAATAAGTTTCTAGATCATCTCAAATGGTTTTCTCATAATGGACACCTCTTGATACATAATAATTGATTGATGTATCTGAAAGGAAAAATCGTACCTTGTTGGACATGGTGTGGTCCATAATGATTTTACCGACATTCCAGTATCTCTCAAGGGTCAACGTCCTAAAAATGGCTGCATATCTACGAAAAGGTAACCTCAAAATCCAGCCCCAAGACTCCATAAAAGTTATGGACAGGGAGGATTCCTAATCTTAAGTATGTTAAGATAAGGGGTTGTCCAACTTATGTGAAAAAGGTTTCGAAGGATAAGCTTGGGACAAGATTTGACAAGTGTCGATTTGTGGGACATCCTAAAGTAAGTTTAGGGTATATGTTCTATAATCCTACTTAGCGAAAGGTGTTTATTGCGAAACACGCTTCCTTCTAAGATAAAGGTGTTTATCATTGAAGAGGCTAGTGGGAGGATAATTGATCTTGAAGAGTTCAAGAACCACAAAACACTATAAGTCAAATAAGAGGAACCTGTAGATAGACCTATTGTACCACAACCGAATCGTAAATCTGGAATAGTACCAAAGATACCTAGGAGGTATGGATTCATCATGGATGATGATGATGAGGTACACATCATAGAAGATGATGATCCAGTTACATATGATGAGGTAAGTGTTGTAGACACTCAGAGAAATGGATTGAAGCAAGTTTCTCAAATATGGAACATTCGTTTTGATGAGGCAATCAAAAGAGTTTGATTTTATCAAAAATAAGAATGAACCTAGTGTGTATAAAAGGGTCAGTGGGAGCATCGTGACATTCCTAGTACTATATGTTGATATACTACGGATAAGGAATGACATACCAATGTTACAATCAGTAATGATAAAGTTGTCTAAACATTCCTCCATGAATGGTTTGGGAAGAGTATCTTAATTGGGGATAAAATCTATATAGATAGATACAAGAGGATGCTCGACTTAACCCAAGGAACGTATATTCATTTGATGCTAAAGTCGTTTAGCATGGCAAACTCCAAGAGATGTCTCATGTTGATGAGCTATGGAGTGTATCTCTCTTAATAGTCCCCATAGACTCCAAAAAGAGAGGTCGCATGAGTGACAATCATGTATGCAATGAAATGTACGAGACCTGATGTTGATCAGTCATATTATGGAGAAGTTCATTGTAAGACAGTGAAAAACATCTTAAAGTGCTTAACCGGCACTAAGGATGTGATCATATTCATGGTGGGTCTAAATTAAAACTAGAGGGCTTAACAGACTCAAGTTTTTCAGACAGACCAAGATGACAGAAAAATCCACTTTAAGGTAAAGGGTTACCTTGAACGGTGGTGCAGTGAATTGGAAAGGTTCCAAACAAAGAAAGATTTCTTTGGTTTAGTGATAAAGACAAAGTATATAGCTATAAATGAAGTCATAAGTTGATTGTTTGGATAAAGTTCATTACGAGAACTAGGAATAGTTCCTAAGTCTCATCTTGGATCTAAACATGTGTTGTGGCACTTTCATTTGATTATTAGAATCATTGAAAGATGGGAAATCACTATAGAGATAGTGGACTCTCATGAACAACATTACATATCCATTAACTAAAGCTTATCCAATGCACAGGGATAATCGTCACTTAGAGAAGAAGAGTATAAGATACCATGGCGATTGGCTTTAGTGCAAGTGGGAGATTGAAAGTAATATGCACAAGCCAATCATGTTTGATGATAAAGCATATACTTTGTAACAATCTTATTTATTTATTAATAAAAAGTATTAATTTATTAAAGCCTTTTAATTATCTACATGATCTTTGTTTTTATAATATGTGATAAACCCATAGTTTTAAGCAATGCTTTTAGAATAATGATGATGATCATTCTAATGAGATCTAAATTCTTAGAAAGCTTAAAACTAAAATAGTTCCCAATCATTGGATTACTAAATTGGGGATTAGTGAATCCGGGATAGATTGGTACATACGTTGCTTGCTCATTGGATGAGGATGATTGATCTCATGATCATTTGTGTGGAGACACTAAAGCAAGTATGTAGGTGCTTATTAGAGAATAAGTTCATTTGAGCGTGGCTCGCTAAGGAATACCTAATGGAGTTTTATTTGCTTTTGTCAATAGGAATTCTCAGTAGTGATAGTAGTCTGAAGTAATCCTTGGACTTGAGATCATCATAGTATCTTGTGTATGATGAATTATACTTTGACTTATTCCTTAAGACCCTTAGGGTATATCAAAGGGTATGCTTGGGTATAATAAGTTGTATACATGGAGATAATGTATGATCAATAAAGAATCTACCACTTCTAATAAAAGAAGAGAAATGTCCTATGTGATTCGATAAATGACAACCCAAAGAGTCCTTGGCGGCGGGCGTAATGAAATTAGAAAGGAGTTTCTAATTTGCATTATTTGGAGTTGTGCATTTAAGGATCGAAATACATATAATTAAATAAAATAAGACTTGACAATAATTCCATGTCTTATATTTAATTGGGACATTGTATGGTGGAAGGATTGAATTGTCAAAGAACTATTTACTCAAAGGTTCTTTTATGATTAATGTTGAAATCTATATAATACTGGAAAGTCGTTGATCGCTGTAGGAGGCTTATCCTATTGTAGAATAAATATTATTTATTTAAATAAATTAATTGTTTAATTTATTTATTTAAATAAGATTAGAATTATTCTAATTGATTTATTCACAACCGGGGTTTAATATGGAGAACCTAAAGGGTCACACCATAAAAGGAAGAATAATTATTTAAGAAGTTAATGGCATAATCGTAATAATATGTTATGTATATTTAATTTAATCTATGGTGATAGAATAAATTAAATAGCTTAATATTATTATTTAATATTTTAGAAATATTAAATATAAATTAATAAGAGCGATCTTATTAATATTATTACAATTATTATTATTTTAATTTCTAAAAGAGTTTAGGAATTAATTTAATATAAGTACTCTCATTTATTCCTAATAGGATTAGGAGGGAAAAATAGTTAAAGGAGTTTAATTAATTATCCCTAATAAGATTAGGGAGCTTAATTAATTAAAAGAATTTAATTAATTAAATAAAACTCAATTCCTTAATTGTTAAGATGGGTTGCCCACATCTATAAATAAGAGGAGTCTTATTATGGGTGGTGGGTGTTGTTGATTTTTCAACATACGTCATAATTCCAATTGTTGGGAGAGTACACCTTTTCTATAGAGATAGAAAAACTAGGGTTTAGCCAACCACCCCTTCTTCTTGAATTTTCTTCTTCCTTGGTGGATCACCTCTAGAGGCCAAACATTTGGGTGGCTAACGTTGATCAAAGGAAGGAACCAAACCCGGTAGATTCAAGTTGAACGCGAAAGGATTTGGAGGTGAACTTGTACCTGAGGAAGCTCGATCTTCAAGGGTATGATTTTATTCTTTATCTTTTCATTTAATTAATAATTGTGCATAAAGGGTGATCCGGGTATATGGTTTGTAAATTTTTAAACTCTGATTTTTACACGCTTCCGCACTTTTTTGCAATTTGATTGCGTTATGAATATTACAAACCTAACAGCATGATCTACTTCCTAATATACCTACGAACCCAGTAATAAATCAGTATGATATATAGCAACAGGCCTCAAAGATACCAATGATACTCAAACAATATATTCAATCAAATCAAAGTCCATAACTTTAACCAGTTAGTCAATCCAAACCTGTCATCACCCATGTTGTGTGTGTGTGCTTGATAACCATTCTAACCAACCAAAGTTCAAGATAAGCACATAACAAACTTCTTAGAAGGAAAATTTCAGTTCCAATTTAATTACTTTTGTGAACATGATAACTCTGGTTAAAACTAAACAATTACCAAGTTTAAGGGTAAATACAAGATTTATTTCTACTTGTATTCAATCACGAGGTCATTTTTGCTCTTTCTCGTGTTTTATTCATTTTTTTTATTTTTCTCATGGTTGTGCAATGTCTTATTCCCTTAGGCTTTTCAGTGCTACCTTAACGAGCTTTCGACGAACGAGTCCCAAGCCATTAAGTCCTTAGGGCGCTAGGTGTAAAGACAATCCCCTCGGGCTTACTTACTCAAGTAACAAAGGCCACAAAACTAGACAAGCATGCCACACGGTGTTTATTCATTTTTTTTTTCTTTTTCTGGATTTTCTATTTCTTTTTTTTTCATCATTTCTTTTTTTTTCTTATTTTTATATATACCCCATATATTCCCCCAAACTCATGCTTTTACATCATTCTAACCTTTACTGCCAGTTCACAAATTTCCTTAAATTTTAATCAAGATTTTCCCTCAAAAAATAAATTATGAAACCCTTGAACCAAGTAGATTAAAACAGTTAAACTTTAAGTGCTAACCGGTTACATAAGTTTCAGACATGGTCGAATTTTCTTCATGTTCAAAATTAGAACTCATCATCAATTATCAACATTGTTTAAGTTAACATGAAAAACCAATCATATCATAGGCCGAGCTAAGACCACACCAACCTATCGAACAAATTCATGCAAAAAAATGCAATTATACTACAAGAACACATACTAATGCAACACATATAGGAATATACAATTAACTACCATGTATTATATGCAAACTAAAAAGAAATAATGTTAACATATAAAAATAACAAAGTACAATATAAATAACTAACTATATGCAATACGACACTAAAATGCCCCCAAGGTTAAACTAGACATTGTCCTCAATGGCTGAAATAGGAAAAAGTAAAGCAAAGAACTTCCCTAAATATATAGCAATCTTCTACTTTGTCCACTAAGTTTGTAGAATATGCTAGGAAAATGGAACAAATTGGGCCCCTCACTTGAATTTGACTTAAATAACCTGTAACACCGTGATAGAAACAATTTTATTAAATCCTAAGTAAATTCAAACTCAAAGCTACTAATATAAAACCTAATAAAAACTAAAAATAAAAATTAAACTTGGGTTGCCTCCCAATAAGCGCTTGTTTTATAGTCTCAGCCTGACTTCTTCAATTCTCTATCCAATTCCCCTTTGAAAATTTAGGAATCCTCCATCCATTAGTAGCAATGTCTCTTTTGGGAGGTTCCCATTTGTAATGGCCTTTGAATTTAAGTCACCTAGCATGATCTTTTTAGATAGGATCCCTATTAATTACGACAAACCACTAGGTGCTTTCCCCGTTATGTTTACGATCAAATTGTGGCATGAAAGCTTGTCAAATTGTGATCAAATTGTGGTCTTTTTCTATCTTCCATTTCTCATCCCACCATGGCTTTAAAGTTTTGCTAGCTCTCATGTCACAAAGAGCATTGCCGATGACATGACTGCCAATTAGACATGGTTTTGTAAAACTGCCCAGATTCTTGAATTTTGGTGGAGAAGGTACATGGGTCACTATCAAAATCGGGTCATCTTCATTGGTACTCAAAGTTAGATCTTTGCCGATCTCCTTTTCTTGGTCCCCAAGTGTCTCCTCTCTTTCAACATTTATATCATTTGGCACATCTGGTTGCAAATTTGGTTCGGGCTCACCATAAGTCTAGAAATCCATGTCATAGGGCCAAGTGTATTGAGGACAAATGTTTGAGATATTAAGAAGCTGTATCATCTGGTTTGCAAAATTTTGACTCTATATCTCTTGATTAATCCTCCTCTCCTCACTTGAAGCTATGAACTTGGACAGAATTTCCTCCAAATTTAAATGTTCTTCCTGTTGCACTAGAGGTGGACATGAGAACTCCGGTGGGTATGTTGGATTTGGAACATAAAATTGAAATTGATACGTATATGTGATGCTCCCAAAATAGGTATACATCACCTATTCTGAGTCGCCAAATACATGGTACAGAATACAAATATAATCTTAAACATACAACATGAGCTGTGAGTTTTACTACAAATATTGTCTTCTAGGCAGTATTCAAACTCAAAATAAGTCCTCAATACATTTATTAACACACTATTTCATAGAATAGTGAGGACTACTAATGCTATCCTCTGGACCGTCACTCCGTTCCCCGACTAGTCCCTGCTACGTTCTCATTTCCTGAAGAGAACAATGAAAGCAAAAGGGTGACCTCAACTAGCCTAGTAAGAAATATTATGACTAAGATAATGCAGAATAATTTATCATTAGCCTTCAACAGTGTTAAATTGATAAAATATAACAAACATCAAGTTTAACTTCAGCGGAACAAGCAATCCATTAAAAGAGTCAAGTAGAGAATAAAATCTACTATCTTTTATGATTTAAAAGGTTTTTCATCACTTTTATTGATGGGACTCAGCTTAATAAATAATCCACATCATCCCTGCACTACGACCAAGGATATTCATTAGTATCACAACCACAAATTATCCATGCACTACAGGACAAGGATATTCGTGTATTTATCAATGGTCATGATCATGCCAACAACTGTCCATCAATGCACTACGGGCCAATGAGGACTTTTACCACATCATTTGTAACATTACGGTCATGATTATACCGAATAATCCCTGGTCATAATCATACCAAGTCCATCTATGCACTACAGGCCACAGATGACTTTCAACATAATATAAACATGAGGATGATGACAATGATATAAGAATTCAATAAAGCAAGTTCAAGAATTAATTTATTCAAGAACCAATAATATCCAAATTGTCAACATGATATTGCTTTGTGGGGTAAAACTTAAGAATGCTCAGAAGAATATTTTCATGAAAAGATACTGGATGAAGCGCAAATATCAAGGATATTCCACTAATTTCATGGAGTATAAAAGTCAAAACTTTAGCCAACTAAGTATAATAAAGAATGGAATAACAAAAGAAATCACCATGCATGCGGTACCTCGCATAGACATGTTATTCCAACAGAATAATAAATAACGGAACCAGGTCAGGCATAATTCGCACCGACAGGATGTTCCAACAGAATAATAAAGACGGAACCAGGTCCAGCGTAAAATGCATAGACAGGATATTCCAACAGAATGATAAATAATGGAACCAGGTTATGCGTAAAGCACAAACAGGATGTTCCAACAGAATAATAAAGAATGGAATAACAGAAGAATTTCACTAAGTATAGGGTAGCTGGCAGCAGTATCTGAGTTATTCCAATGTAATAATAAAGAATGGAATAACAGAAGTTCTCTTCATGAATACGAAAGAAATAATACCCCTTACCTCAGAAGAAACTGGATATAGGAGTAGTGAAGTAGCAGAATACTTTTTTTTCTTTCTCTCTATAGTTTCTCTCTCTAGAGTTTTAGTGAATTCGTAAGAAATAATGAAGGAATGGGCTTCTATTTATAGGAGAATGGAAAGATACTATTTGAAAAATAAATCACGGACGCAACAAAATGTCAGACGAATAATTTATAAATTCATGGGCTTCAGACGTATCAGTACACTAATTAACACTTTGAACCAATAAGGGAGTACCCTTTAAAATAATTCCCAGGTTGCTGAAACAAAAGCTTTCAACAAAAGTTATACCAACCAATCAGAAGCTACCTCCATCTAAAGGGAATGCAAATTTCAAAGTGTTAACCAATGAGGGAACACCCTCCTTTATAAAGTATTGAATATGAAGCATACTTGGAATATTTGGCCAACATTTGATCATAATTTTCCCCATTTCACATGCCATCACAGTATATAATACTAATACTTTACTCCACCACTTTCACTTTTCCACCAAAAATTCCACTCACATAATCCACCCATAATATTCCACTCACTTCATTCCTACGGCACATAAACACACACCCATAATTCCCTTCCTCACAAGACATCTTCCCCCCACCCCCCTTTTTCTCCCACCCCAAACATATATACATGTCAAATATATATATATATATATATATATATATATATATATACATATATATATATATATATATATATATATATATATATATATACTTTATAACTTCCTTCCATTATTTGAAAAATGGGTAAATGGGGGTTCATAAAATAAAATCTACATCAAATACTTCATAAAAATTTCTTCAATATTTTTAACAACATTTATCATCATTATTATAATTCACAATATTAATCGACCGTGTCGTTCCCGGAAAGAGGGGCTTTCCAATAAGGATTTCTCCCTATTGGCGCAAATTAGGTGACCAAACCTCTCCTCGGCGTAACTTCTGACATCGTTAATATTGCAAATAATAATATTAATAACTTTGTTATCTCAATTATTGATTTAATAATATATAAAATATCGACAATAATTGAATCAAATAACATGAGATACTATGCAACAATTACTATAGCAATAATTGAAAAAAAGCCGGTGACTTCTCACGTAAGCATCAATAATCAATATCGTATTGCTCTTATGCAACCACAGCGTATTCTTCGTACTTTTAACACCAGGTGTTTCAACAGTTAACAGTAAAACTTCCGCCGTTTTTTTCATAAAATACTTTTGTCATTTTTTCAATCCGACAATAATTCCATTGCGGGGTCCACCAATGATTGTGTCGTTGTACGAATATTCTCTGTTAAAACGAATATTCCCCAACCAATCGAATATTATATAACAACTTGCATATTTTGCAAAATTTATAAATATTACCCACAACTATAACATTATATCAAATTCATTCCATAATATTCAAAAATGATATTTATAAAAAATTCATTTTTTTTCATAAAAGTTGGGGTCTTACAATATGGCTCCATGAAAAATTCGGGTGATACCCAAATCCTGATAATAATTGTTGGGATAAACATAATTGTTGGGGTAATCACCACCATACGGTACCGGCTCAAAACTGGTGGTGCATTGATGACTATGATGATTTCCAGCACAATAATCACAAGTAACCGCTACACTTTGACGACGTTGTGCTACAAAAGCATCCATCCTCCTCGAAAGTGTCTCAATCTGTGCTGACAATGTAGAAAGTGTCGCGAGTCTATCAATCTCCGCTCCCTCAATGAAGTCATTCTAGATATCTGACCATTGATAATTAAATTCATTTAATGGTACACGAAAAAAGAAAGAAAAAAAATAGAAAGAGAATTAAAAAAAATAAAAAAAAACATTTAAATTAAAACTAATTTGATAAAAATTAATATTGGCAAAATTATTAAACTAATTCCTCAGCAACGGCGAAAAAAACTTATTGATCGATTTCGCAATCAATGAATACGTGCAACTATACATGGTCACCAAGTAATAAAGTGATAAGAAAAGTATTGTTCCCACGAGGAATTATTTAATAAAAATTACCAAGTACTAACTCCTAACAAAATAAATTTTATTTAAACAATTAATTTAAGATTTTAGAATTAAAATAATTAATACAACTAATTCCTAATTACCACCAGTTTAGAATTAGATTATGGAGATTTAAGATCACAACTTCACTTATTGTTTCACTTATATTAAAATACTTCTTATTAATTATGCTCACTATTCTGGATTGTTAATCAGGAACTTATTAGTATTTATAACAACCTTCCAATGCATCACAAACATATTAATCCAAATCCACAGTTGATAGAATTGAAACAAACACCCTAATTAACTAATTCACTATATTCCTATGTGAATTAAAATTAAAAAGGATTTAAATCACAGGTTCACTATCAGATTACATGTGGCGTAAAGGCATATCCCTATCCTAAACACAAATTATGAATTCCAACGCCATGCAGAAAACGTAATCATATGCTACTATGATCAGATCTAAATCTATATTTTATCTCCCGAATTCATATAAATTATCATGGTAATTGTTAGCTAGACAATTAAATAATTAAAAGCAATCATAATAGACAATCCATAGAATAGATCACAATAATTAAGAAGCATACTAAAATAAGCTATGCAATAAGATCCATTGTAATCTTAAGCAAAAGATTTAGTTCATGATTAATGAATTAAAACTAAGAATCCACAACTTAATAGACATTAAAAGATAAAAGTATGATAAGAGAAAAGAATAGAATCTCTTGTCAGCAAATTTGGTGCTCCCCTCTTGCTCCTGCTCTTGATCGTCAATGATCTCCAAGTTGCTTTAATCTCCAACAATCCAATATAAACTAGGGTTTATATTCTAATCTATTGGAGTGTTTTTTATAATCTAATCTATCTCATCTCTCTTATTATATGCCTCCCATCATGTATTTATAGGTTACAAGTCCAATTTTTAGCTTAGGATGAAACTCAATCCAATTTGGAGTCAAAAAAGTGTCAAAATTCGCCCCAAAACGCGTCTAAGCTTGACCTGTAAGCCAAGTCCAAATACCGGAATCGCCACAATACTGTTAACGCCGCCTCCCTAACACCCCTTGCCAGCAGAAATGGCCTTGGTTTGGGCTCCCCGGCGCTGGGGTCTTTTTAAGAATTTTCTACTCTGACGTCCTTTGAGAAAATGGTCATAACTTCTTCTTCCGAACTCCAATTTTGATGATACAAGATGTTACGTAAAGAGGAGACATAGATATCCAACTTTTATTCTTTGAGGTTTTCGAAATAAGGACTGGAGCAATGCTGAAATTGGCTTTGAAGTGTCTGATATGTAAATGGCAAGCCGAAAACGCGAATCTAGCCACCCCAAACGTCGATCCAAGTAATGTGTGTCACAATTCCTATAAAACAACATAAAACATGCATGAATAGACACAAACACTTAAAAACTATTCTAAAAGACTTGAGAACAACAATAAATTACGCCCATATGTATCCAATTCATGGGTATATTACCCATTCATCACATAAATAGGTAATTTTGATTTCATAATCAAAGGATAAGTGATTCAACTATACCATTTTGAGTATGTGTATATGCAACATGATGTTTAACATACATATAACCATCTGGTTAATGCATCAAGTAAAAACATAAAGTACTTGAATATACCACAATGTGGGTGTATTGGTCCACATATATCACTCTGAATTCTTTCTTGGAAAGATGAACATTAAATAATTATAATTAAATGTGATAGTTTGATTATTAATTTACTTTGATATAATTAACATGTAAAGGAATCTTCTGGTTATTTAAGGGATATTCATGGGAGTTTTCAATAATTCAATGCATCATTATAGATCCTAGGTGATCATGCCAAATCATAAAAACATTTGGATCCGAACACTTCTGGTGTATTGCACATTTTTGGTGTATTACAACATTTGTTTCAACTATTCTCATTTTAGTATAATATAACCCAGAAGAGAAAATATACAATTTTTCTAATATGAGCTTCTGGCCCGATAGTATTGAAGTGATATAAAGAAATTCTTCACTGCCTTCGTTATTGATTTCAATATAATAACCATTATAACGTATATCCTTAAAGCTGAACAAATTTCTACTTGCCTCAGAAGAATATAAAGAATCATCAATTGAAAGTTTTGTGCCCTTTGACAACATTATAATCGCTCTTCCAGAGACTTTAATTAAGTTTGATGAATAATCACTCTTCAAGAGTCTTCAATTATGTTTGATGAATAATCCATCTTCTAGAGCCTTTAATTAAGTTTGATGAGCTTCTGGCCCATACAACTTCGTATATGCAAAACATAAATTTAACTTTATTACTTGAAATATAAATAAAACATATAATAAAAATACTTATTATAATGTCATAATATAATGAAATAAAAATAATTAATTGGTATGAACATTTCTATCAACATATCATCAAGGAAACCATAGATATCAAAACTAGTTATATCCACTCTATTTGAAAAGTCAAAATAATTCATAGGATCTTCAGGATCATTATGATCAATAAAATTTATTTCAATTCCATTTCCTTTTCTTTTATGGAGTCTTGGTATAAATCTACCAAATATTTAGGAGTACGACAGATACATTCCCTTTTCTATATTGATTGTTCTTTTCACGTCCACTACCACAACCACAACCAGAACCATAATTTCCTTTATGATTATCAAATGAGGTTCCATTCACTTCAGGGAATGTAATAGAATCGGTCGAACGATATTGTTGGTTTTTCAGTAAAAACTCATTATTTTGTACAACCACTAGAAAACATAATATCACTTCTGGGAACATAGTTTCCTTTATCGCTTCTGGTAATATTTTGTGAACTTCCACTCTCGATATTTCTGCTGCAAGAGCATATTCGATGCATGAAATATAATAAATATTTTTCTAACATGTCTTCATCAGTGTTTTTTTTACATAATTTTAATAGTGAGATTATTTTCTAAAAAAACGTAGGATTGTTCTCATTCAACACTTTTAAAATCTTGCAACTTCAGGCGCAACCAATTATAATGAGCTTTCGGGAGAATTACAAATTTTTGATTCTCATATCTTTCCTTTAAAATCATTTCATAAGACAAGTGAGTCTTTTACTGTAATGTACTCATATTTTAATTTTTCATGGAGATGATAACGAATAAAAATCATTAATTTTGCATGATCCTGCAGGGATGCATGATTGCCAACTTTAATTATATCTTCAAGAATCTTTGCCTTTATATGAATCTCAACATCAAGATTCCATTACAAACAATTCTTACTCGATATAAATCAAGGGCAACAAATTCAAATTTATAAGATTTGAATATTAAATAACTAAACATATTCCCCATCAAATTAAATAATTATATATGTTCAAATTTAATTGTAATGAAATAATTTATAAAAATGCTGTAAAACACGAAACTAAATTTGTCCACTAAAACTAAATAACAAATCAACACTACTAAGTATATTTGTCATCGTAACTTCATACAAAAATATATCAAAAAGATCATTAGAAATATATCAAATATGCTACCATGCCAAAAAGAAATATATCAAAAGATCATTAGAAATATATTGATATAGAAAGCAATAATAAAACTAAAGACTATAACCATCCATGTGGCTTTTGCTGAATAATTGTGAGTCCTGACTAGCAATGATAATAGCTATAGATAAAATAATAGAAACATATGTCTTCAGTGGTTTGAATTTAATGACTACCTATCTACTCTTGTAACTTGTGTATGTGAAACATGCATTATTAATCTACGACCATATTACACTACTATATCACACACACACACACACACACACACACACACACACACACACACACACATATATATATATATATATATATATGATTAAATTTAATTGTAATGAAATAATACTTACATTGAGTTGAGAGAACTCCTTTTCCAAAATTGGGTAGAACTTCGTACTGATAACGTGTTATAAAATAATATATAAAACAAGATGTATATCAAACAAAATGTATATTGATAATATCTTGTATTCAAGTGGTCATCCACAATTCATTTGGTATTTACAAAGATAATGTGTTTCTCATTATTCTCTCTATACTCTTGGTTGCTACTTCTCTTATTCTCCTCATATACTTCTTCTATTTGATGCGAATATATATAGACAAGGGGGAGAGAGGAAAAGATAAACATAACATTTTCATCTTTCAATAACTGATGAGGGAACTTTTCATTTTCCAAACTTTCCACTTTCCACTTTCCACTTTCCACATTCCACTCTTTTATTTCTAACACTCTCTTCTTTTTTCTCTTTAGTTCTCTTTAACAAAACACCCCAACGGTTCTAAGTAATTTTTTTAAAAGATTTGGGAAGGATTTTTCTTCTGGAAGACTCTCTCCTATATATATATATAATTCTTATTTGATATAATTGATTTAGCGTTTTGATAGATACATATTATTGCATTTTATTATCCCTTAATTTTATTAATTAATTTATTTATTTTATTAAATTAATATATTTTATTTTATTTAGTAGAATTTATTATTTACTAATTTTGATGAGCAAGTAAAAGATAATATTACAAATTTTAGTGGAGAAAAATGACTACAAGTTTCCTATGTAGAAGTTGAAGTTAAGAAGGTAAGAAAATTAAAAGAGAAGTAAAAGAGACTAAGTTAATGAGAGAAGTAAAAGAGACTAAGTTCATTAAATTTAGATTAGGGCACAAATAATTTTTTTGTATAAATAGGTATCGTATGTTGGAGAGAGGGGGTATTTTTTTATTCTTATTTTTCTTCCTGTCGTTCGCATCCGGTTAGAAGAGAGAGTTAGGTAGTGTTTTATAAAACTGGGTAATTAAAATTTGAATGGTTTGTATATCTTAATTCATTAATTAGATAATCTGAGTGAAATAACATCTGAACTTAAAAAGTTATTTGTTATCTAAAAAGTATAAAACATTTGAATGACTTTTAAATTTAAAAATATCAATTTTAAATTTAAAATATATCAAAATAACTTTTCAAAAATCAATAATTATTTTAAAATTTGGAATGGAAGGAGTACAATATTTATAGATGCTCTATAGATTTAAATTTTTCATTAAGAGACAACTCTTAATTATTTGGATTTATATCATTCTCTCATCAATTAAGAAATAATATAGGTAAACAAAATCAAATAAATTTACATTCTTACCAAATCAAATTTAAAATTATTAATAGATATTAATTAAGAGATAAACAAACACCACCTTATTAAGGTTTCTTTTCTTTTTCCTACCATCTATCCCGATAGTAGACTAAGGGTGTGTTTGATTAGCTCTTAACGCCTCTTAATCGGAGTGCCTCTGATTCGGTCAGAGGCAAAACATGTTTGGTAAAAAAAATTTGCCTCTTAATACCTCTTAATCGGTTAGACACAAAATTAAAACTTAACTATTTAGAGGCACATCTGAATGAGTTTATATTTTTTTAGACAAAAATACCCTCTTCAATATTATTAATTTCCTTTTGTATCCATTTTAACCTTCTTTATCTGTCTCTTCATTAAGATCCATCACAATCTACTTCCTGATCATACCCTTCACAATAATCAGTTCATCATTCAAGAAATTCATGCTCCATAGATCCTGAAAATGGATTCATGTTGGGTAAAATCTAATTATGCATGGCACGCAAGTATACGTGATCAACAAGTAATAAAGTGAAAGTAGAGTATCGTTCCCACAAGAAATTATTAATACAAATTACCAAATCTTAACTCTTAACCAAACTAATTTTATTTAAACAATTCAATTTAATATTATGGATTAAATTATTTAATTAAACTAATTCTAATTACCACTAGTTAAAAAGCAGATTATGGAGATTTAAGATCACAACTTCACTTATTGTTTCACTTCAATTAATACACTTCTTATCAATTATGCTCACTATTCTGAATTGTTAACCAAGAACACATAAGTAAATATGACCATCTCTCAATGCATCATATTTAAATCAACTTAAATCTACAATTGATAGAATTAAGAAGAACACCCTAATTAACTAATTCACTATATCTCTATGTGAATTACAATTAAAAAGGATTTTAAGCACAAGTTCTTTTTCAGATTACATGTGATGTATATGTATATCTCTATCCTATACATAAATTATGAATTCCAATGCCATGAAGAAAACATAATCACATGCTACTATGATCAGATCTAAATCTATACTTCATCTCTCAGAGATCATATAGATTATCACGGTAATTGTTAGCTAGGCAATTAAGCAATTCATCACAAATCATAATAGACAATTCAAGAATAATCACAATAATTAATAGAGAAGCATACTAAAATAAACTACGCAATACGATCCATTGTAATCTTAAACAAAAGATTTAGTTCATGATTAATGAATTAAAGCCAAGAATCCACAATTGAATAAATCTATTGTCAGCAAATCTCTACTTCCTCGAGCTCCTGCTCTTGATCTTCAATGGTCTCCAAGTTGCTTCAATCTCCAAAACTAATAAGAACTAGGGTTTTGGTCCTAATCTACTTTTATCTTTTCTCATGGAATCATCTCTTCAGGCTCTGTAATAGCTAATAAATAGAGGCCCAATATAGTCCCAATCCATGCCAAAGTCTTACATCCATGCAGCTGTAGAATTCTAATCAAAATAATAGACTTTCTCTCCCTCACTTACATACCCAACGAGGTTTTTGTCTTGATGAGGCTTCGCCTTACCAGACTCCCCAAACAGTATACATCACCCATCTTGGGTCGCCAGATACATGGTACATAAATCAAATAAAAACTTAATTATACAACTGTCGGGTAATATACGAGAAAATATAATATTATCATCTAGACAATATCCACACTCAATGGAGTCCTCATTACATTTATTGTCAAACTATTTAATAGAATAGTGAGGACTACTAATGCTATCATCTGGACCGTCACTCCGTTTCCCGACTAGTCCCAAATTCGCTCTCATTTCAAGAGAACAATGAAAGCAAAAGGTGAGCTCAACTAGCCCAAGAAGAAATATTATGACAATTATAATGCGTAATAAATTATCATTAGCCTCACAACAAAGTTAAGCGTCTACATATAACAAACATCAAGTTTAATCTGCAAGCTGAATAAGCAATCCATTAGAAGAGTCAAGTAGAGAATAAAATCTACTTTCTTCTATGATTTAAAAGGTTTTTCATCACTTTTATCGGCGAGACTCGACAATAAATAATCCATATCATCCACGCACTTTTCTGACCAAGGATATTCATTAGTATCATGACCACAAATTATTCATGCACTACGGACCAAGGATATTCGTGTTTTCATCAATGATCATGATTATACCGAATAATTCCTGGTCATAATAATACCAACAACTGTCCACCAATGAACTACAGGCCAATGAGGACTTTTACCACATCATTCGTTACATTACGGTCATGATTATATAAAATAATTCCTGGTCATAATCATACCAAGTCCATCTCTGCACGTAAGCCAAAGATGACTTTCATCACAATATAAGCATGAGGATGATGACAATAATATAAGCATTAATCAAACGAAAACTAGGATAAATATTAAAGACTTTAAACTTATCCAAATATTATCCATCACTTAAATAACTCATAATCTAATATTGTTAATATTATAACAATATTTTAATCACTTCTTAAACTTATAAACAATTTAATTTAATTGTTTACACTTTACCAAATAATGCATTTAATCATTCAAATATGTCATACTCATAAGATTTCATCACCAATGATCAAATCACTCATCAAAAATCTGCATATACCTTATATAGGATTTTCAAGCCCTAAAATCCTACTTACCAATTCTTCAACTTCACATAACATATTTAACTCATATGTTTGTAACTAAACCATTTTTATGAAAAATTACCTAATCAACTTATTATTTTCTATCCTTTGTCCAAACATATATACATATATTTCATACACAACAAGTATTTTTTTTATAATTTTTCAACTCCCTTAAGTATTTTTCAAAAATCAATTTCTAATTAATTCCTTAAGAAATTAGCTACCTCAAGTTTAACTCCAGAAATTCCCAAATCTTAGCAGGATCTTACACATGTTAACGTGAGCTTCCAGTTTAAATTTCATGGTCATCGGAGTTATAGAACTCCGGTTATAGCATTTTTCGTCGAAAAAATCTAAATATTGAAATAGTCATAACTTGTTCATTTTAAGTCGGAATGAGCTCATTTTTGGACAGGAGGTACTTTATACCATATATTTCCATTTCCCAAAAGGCCAAAATTTTTCTCACAAATTAAGTGGCCAAAACAGACCTTACAAAATTGTGGGCAGTAGTTTTTTCTCTTTTTTTCACTTTTTCATGCTTTGTTAAAAATAGTCCATACAAAAATCTTCAACTCCTCTTTCAGTGATTCCACTTGAAGATGTTAGAAAACTTATAATAATATCCTCCCAAATTTTTCCAGAATTTTTGAATATCCAAAAAATCACAAAACTGTAAATGGATTTTAACCTGCCATGCGGTAATCCACGTAAACAAATCATTTTCACAATTTAATAAGGAATGAATATGAAGGATCATTCACCATGCATGTGGTAATCCACATAGACAGGTTATTCCAATAGAATAATAAATAATGGAACCAGGTCAGGCGTAAACACATAGATAGGATATTCCAACAGAATAATAAATAATAGAACCAGGTCATGCGTAATCTGCACAGACAGGATATTCCAATAGAATAATAAAGAATGGAATAAGAGAAGAATTTCACCATGTATGCAATACTTCGCATAGACAGGTTATTCCAACAGAATAATAAATAATAGAATAACAAAAGAATTCACCATACATGCGATAGACCGTACATACATGTTATTTTAACAGAATAATAAAGAATGGAACCAGGTCTAGCGTAATCCATTGCATGCATGTGATATTCCAATGTAATAATAAAGAATGGAATAACAGAAGAATTCACCATGCATGCGATAGACCGCAAAGACAGGTTATTCCAACAGAATAATAAAGAATGGAATAACAGAATCTCTCTTCATGAATACGAAAGAAATAATACCCCTTACCTTAGAATAAAGTCGATAATTGGAATGAGAGGTAATGTACTTCTTTCTTTCTCTCTATAGTAATTGCTCTATAGCTTTAGTGAATTGGTGAGAAATGAAGGAAAAATGAGCTTCTATTTATAGAAAAATATAGTTTCGATAATTGCACATTTTGGGGCTCAAAAAATTACAGTACAATACCTCCAACTTTTCTTTCATTTTTAATTTAGTCCTGCAAGTATTATCAAACTTGCACCACCTCCCCTAATAGTAAATAATATGAATCAATAGTTCAATCATGTGAATCAATAGTTATAATCATTTGAAAATATGAATTACAGTATAGTACCTCCATCTTTAACTTAGTCATGCAAGTATTATCAATCTTGCACCAACTCCCCTAATAGTACATGAATGTGAATCAATAGTACAAACATGTGAGCAAATAGTTATATAAGCATGTGAATTAGTAGCAATTAATTGCTCATTTATTCGATTAATTACCCGATTTATCAATATAACCCCGAGACATCAATTATCATCGGAATAGATGTCAATTTTCACTAACACTAATAATTCCAACACAATGGAACTATCAATTTCATCTTTAATCAACACGAACTTATTCATCATTAATATTATAACTCACATTATTTAACAACCAGGTCGTTCCCAGGAAAGAGGGAGCTTTTCGATAAGGATTTCTCCTTATTGGTGCGTAATTAGATGACCAAACCATTCATTGACAGAACTTCTAAACATTATAAATATTGCAATTTAATAATATGAATAACTTTGTCGTCTCAATTATGGATTTAATAATATATCATATTATACAGATGATACTGTGATAATAATCGAATCAATAATATGAGAGATATGATGCATCAATTACTGTAGCAATAATTGAGTATAACTGAGTGACTTCTTACGTAAGCATCAATAATCAATACCGTGTGCTACTATGCAACCACGTGTATTACTGTACTTTTACTACCAGGTAGTTCAACAGTTTAACGGTAAAACTTCCGCCCTTATTTTTATAAAAAGATAATTCTGTTGTTTTCTAACTACGACAATACTTTCGTTGTGGGGTCCACCAATGATTGTGCTGTCGTACGGATATTCCCCGACGAAAAAATATTCCCTGACCAATCGAATATTATATAACAACTTGCATACTTTGCAAAACTATAATATTATATCAAATCCACACCATAATATTCAAAAAAAAATATTTCGAGAAATTTAAATCTTTATTCATAAAATTTGGGGTCTCACACTGGCGGGGGGTGCTTATGTTCTTGGTCTTGTACCCCCACCCTGGCGGGGGTTTCCTTTGCATATATGTCCGCCCTGGCGGGGGGTGAGGTTTCTGTAGATGACTTTCTTGCCTTTTGCATGCGAAGTACTGCCACAATGTTGTTATTATACCACCATGCCACGTATTGAACTCCTAAACATAAAACAAACACAAAACAAGTAAAAATGAACATAAATAGACAGGATCAACACTGTTTAAGCTCGAAGTAGATGCCAATTTGTAGGTATAAAACCCACTCATCAAACTCCCCCAAACTTAAACCATGCTAGCCCTCAAGCATAAAACAAAACAAAAATGCAATGCAATGCAACTAATCTACAAGCCTACAAATCCAGCAGTAATAATAGAGACAAGTCTATTCAACCGACCTCAGAGAAATCAAATAAACATGATAATACATCATATCAAAACAAATCAATAATTTTACAATCAATCATCAAATCTTAAACTGTTATCACTGATATAATGCGTGTGTACTCAACAACCATGCTAACTAATATAAAATCAAATTTAACACATAATAGACTTCTTAGAAGGCATCATACAATGTAAACTTAAGAAATCCAAAAACAAGCTAGATCTGATTAACATCAAACAGTTACCGGTATCGAGGGTCAACATGGGATACTTATGCTTTATTTTTTAATTACGGGGGCTTTTTGATCTTTTTTCCATTTTATTCTATTTTTCTTTCTCTTTTTTATTTTTTTAATACACATGGCTATGCAATGTCTTATTCCCTTAGGCTTTTCAATGCTACCTTAACGAGCTTTCGACTAACGACTCCCAGACCATTAAGACATTAGGGCGATAGGTGTAAAGACAATCCCCTCGGGCTTACTTACTTAAGTAACAAAGGCCACAAAACTAGATAGGCATGCCACGATGTTTATTCTTTTTTTATATATATATTTTTTATATAGCTTATATACCCCAAAATTTTCCCCAAACTTAGGTTCTTGTCTAACTTTAGTCATCACTACCTATTCATGTCATTCTTTTATTCAAACTAGCATTATTCTTTAGATTTCCATTATGTGTCAATTTGAATTTATTCAGTCAACAAAGTTGTTTTTACTTTGCTAACCTTTTTATACCGGTTTCAAACCGAAAAAGATTCAATTTATAATAGGAAATTACATCAAACCCTTAATATTTAATACTATACTTGTCTACTCAATTCCAATCTCATTATTGGCAAAAATAGACTATAACTATCTAATAGTTGGAATCATGCAAAATGAACTAAATGCAACAAACACAATAAACTAACTACTATTTTTATGATTTTTTCAATTTTTCAAATTTTTTTTAACAAGAAACTAAATGCAAAAACTAATTGTAAATAACCCGTAAACATAACGAACTACAATGTAAATAACTAACTATATGCAATACGATACTAAAATACCCCCAAACTTAAACTAGACATTATCCTCAGTTGCTGAAATAAGAAAAAGTAAAGTAGAGGACTTCCCTGAAAATATAGCAATCTTCCACCTAATCTGCTAAGTTTGGAGAATAGGCTAGACACATTAGAATGAATCGGGCACCACACACTTTAATAGGACTTGACTAACATGTGAACACAATAGAAAAAGTTTTATTAAATCCTAAATAAATGAAAATTCAAAAACTAAAAATTAAACGTGGGTTGCCTCCCAAGAAGAGTTTGTTTTAAAGTCGTCAGCCCGACTTCTTTAACTCTCTATCCAATTCCTCTTTGAAAATTGAGGAACCCTCCATCCATCAGAAATAATGTAACTTTTGGTAGGTTCCCATTCGTGATGGCTATCGAATTAAAGTCACCTAGCATACTTTGTTTAGATAAGTGCCTAATTGAGAATGTTGAATAACTAGGTGCTTTTTTGTTTGTTGAGTCTATGATTAGATTGGGGCTTTGAGGCTTGGCAAGCACAACGGGCTCTTCTTCTATCTTCTTCTCCTCATCCCACTATGGCTTCACATTTGTACTAGCTCTCATGTCATAAAGAGCCTTGCCAACTACATAACTACCAAGCGGGCACGATTTTGAAAATCTAACTAGACCCTTGATCTTTGGCGGAGAAGGCACTTGCGTCACTAATAACATCAGCTCATCCTCGTTCGTACTCATAGTTGGTTATTCACCAACCTTATTTTCATTATCCCCACTTGTCTCCTCTTTTTCAACATCTTGTGCCTCATCCAATTATAGATTTGGTTCGGGCACTTCATCAATCTCGGAATCCATGTCTTAACACCAATTATATTGAGGACAATTTTTCAAGGCTTTAAACATTTGATCTATCTTATTCTGAAGATTTTGAATTGACCGCTATTAATTAATCCTCCTCTCCTCAATTGATGCTATGAACTTGGAAAATAATTCCTCTAACCCTGAATTATCTGCCTTAGTTTTGGAATCCAGGTATTGAGGATCATAGGTTGACGTGGTGATGAGTTGTTCCATCTGGTTCTGAAAATTTTGGCCTGATATTTCTTGACTCATCATCCTTTCCTCTTGGTTTGCTATGACCTTTGACATGAATTCTTCCAAATTTGACTTTTCTTCTTGCAATGGAGGTGGACAGAAGAATTGTAATGTGTATGTTGGATTTGGAGTATAGTATTGGTCTTCATAATTTTAGCTCCATGAAGAATCAGGGTGATACCCCCAAACTTGATGATAATTAATATATGCATACTGGTTGAGGTAATTACCACCATACTGTACAGGCCCAAGACTGATGGTGCATTGATGACTCAGATGATTACCAGCACAATATTTATAAACTAACTCTATCCTCCGAATACGTTGGGTTGTAACAACATCCAACTTCCTCGAAAGTGTCTCAAGTTGTGCTGATAATGTAGAAATTTCATTAAGTCCATCAATCCTTGTGTCTCTTGGTTGAGTCATACTTGAATAAGGCAATTGATAATTGCATCCAGCCATGGTACTTGGAAAGAGAGAAAATTAAATAAAAAGAAAAAATGTTTAAATTAAGACTAATTTGATTAAAGCTAATATTGGCAAAAATTATTAAACTAATTCCCTGAAAACGGCGCCAAAAATTTGTTGGTCGAAATCTAATTATGCATAGAATGCAAGTATACATAGTCAACAAGTAATAAAGTGAAAGTAGAGTATCGTTCCCACGAGAAATTATTAATACAAATTACCAAATATTAACTCTTAACCAAACTAATTTTATTTAAACAATTCAATTTAATATTATGAATTAAATTATTTAATTAAACTAATTCTAATTACCACTAGTTAAAAAGAAGATTATGGAGATTTAAGATCATAACTTCACTTATTGTTTAACTTAAATTAATACACTTCTTATCAATTATGCTCACTATTCTGAATTGTTAACCAAGAACACATAAGTAAATATGACCATCTCTCAATGCATCATATTCAAATCAACTTAAATCCACAATTGATAGAATTAAGAAGAACATCCTAATTAATTAATTCACTAAATTTATATGAGAATTACAATTAAAAAGAATTTTAAGCACAAGTTCTTTTTCAGATTACATGCGATGTATAATTATATCTCTATCCTATACATAAATTATGAATTCCAACACCATGTAGAAAACATAATCACATGCTGCTATGATCAGATCTAAATCTATACTTCATTTATCGAGTTCATATAGATTATCACGGTAATTGTTAGCTAGTCAATTAAGCAATTCATCACAAATCATAATAGACAATCTAAGAATAATTACAATAATTAATAGAGAAGCGTACTAAAATAAACTACGCAATACGATCCATTGTAATCTTAAACAAAAGATTTAGTTCATGATTAATGAATTAAAGCTAAGAATCTATAATTGAAATAACATCAAAAGACAAAAATAAGAGTAGAGTGAAGAATAAAACTATTTTTAGTGAATCTCTATCTTCCTCAAGCTACTGCTCTTGATCTTCAATGGTCTCCAAGTTGCTTCAATCTCCAAAACTAATAAGAACTATGGTTTTGGTCCTAATATACTTTTATCTAATCTCATGGAATCTTCTCTTCAGGCTCTGTAATAGCTAATAAATAGATGCCCAATCCATGCCAAAGTCTTTCATCCAAGCAGCTATAGAATTTTAATCAAAACAAAAGACTTTCTCTCTCCCCGTACCCCCACCCCAGTGGGGGTTTTTGTACTAATGAGGCCCTCCCCAACGGGGGGTCCTTCTATTCTTGGTCTCATACCCTCGCCCGGGCGGGGGTTTCCTTTGCATATATGTCCACCCCGGCGGGGGGTGGGGTTTCTGCAGATGACTTTCTTGCCTTTTGCATGCCAAGTACCGCCATAATGCTGCTATTATACCACCATGCCACGTATTGCACTCCTAAACATAAAACAAACACAAAACAAGTAAAAACAAACATAAATAAACAGGATCAACACTGTTTAAGCTCGAATTAGAAGCCGATTCGTAGGTATAAAATCCACTCATTAATTCATAACCTTCCCAATTAAGAAGGTTTTTAGTCGACGCCGCACGAATATGATTTGATTAAAACCCAAAATCAGATTCCTAAATAATAAGAAATCAATTGACCCAACAAAGGATCAAAACCTCAAATCAGAAAGAAACCCATGCCCGAAAATTTCCCTAAAACATTTCTCCTTTCTCCTCTATTTGTTGTGAAATCCACTTTCTGCAAACACCATAACCTTCACCACAAACTCTATCTCAAGATCTAGTCGTTACCGCTGCAACAATGGTCCTAATGATCACAACCAATTTGATGTTTGGCTCGTCACCTGTAATAGATCTTAAACATGAAGGGGCCAAGTAATTTTTTCTTTTGATATTCAAAACAATATGATGGATCTCTTTGAACGAAATATAAGGATGATGATAATGAAGAAAGATAAAAAGAGTTTTTTTTTTATTTCTTTTGTTTAGAGGGTTAAAATGGTAAAATATTGTTATTTAGACATTTTGAAAAAAAAATTATCAAACAACATTTTTTTATTCAGATACAATTATATTCAGATGCTCTATAATATTCAGACGTCTAAATTGTTCAGGTCTTAACACTTAGTTTTATCAAACACCACTTAACTTGAATATTCAAGGAGTATTGTAACCAATTGCTACATTATTTATTAATTTAATATAGTTTTCCTTTTTAATTGTTATTATGTTAGTTTTTATTTTACGTATTTAGTTTTAATTTCAATTTTATTTATTAGGAATTGTATAGTTAATTAAATTTTTAATACCTAGAATGATGATGAAATTAATTAGATACTTCATAAATTAATTGTTTCTTTCTTTCCATCCATATTAACACTTAATTATTTTCGCCTTCATATTTTACCTTCATGCAATAAATAAAATTAGGAATTAAAGGAAAAATTAAGAAATTGTTTATTATGTTAATACTTAGTGGATTCATATTCCTAAGTAGTTTTTTTCATTAGTAGTTTTATTATAAATCATTATTTTACATTATTAGTTAATTAATCATCTTCACTATTTTTATCTCTAATTTGCATGAAATATAAATTAATGATATATTAAAAATTAATCTAGTCTTTGTAATTTAACTTGTATGTTTCAAATCTACAATAAATATTGTGCATTTACCGTTACTAATTTTTTATCATATCATGTTCTTCCCTTGTGTGAGAGTTCATTTTTCTCATGAGTCGAGTGATTCTTTTTTCTCAATGAGTGAATTTCTCTCCTCTAGTGTAATCTTGTTTTTTCTATTATGTGTGATAGTTTTGTTGGTATTGAAGATATGTTTTCAATGTGCTTACTAGTGATGCTAGATCTTGTCAAATATGGGTGCGAGATAATTAATAGCAACAAGTTATTCAAGTTCTCGTATTCAGGAATTGGCCAGATGTGCAATTTCTATTGATATTCTAATATTTGTATTTCAAGATTAATATTTATGAAGTTCACTAGTTTTTGGCTAAGATTAATGACCCATCTTCCAAATTTGATTCCATAACTGTTTGAAGGGATTATTTTTGTGTTCCATCATTTGTAATCTATGCATTAATTGTAACAACTTTACAAATTTTACATTTTCAATGTTTTTTTAACTATTTCAAAAGAGTAACATATTTTAATTAGTAACACTACTAGAAAAGAGGCTAATTCCGACGAAATTATTTTTGACGAACTTAATTCCGTCGACATTACTCTATGTCTGACAGAATATTTCGTGGGATATAATTCCCTTAAAAATAAGCTAATGTCGCCAAAATTCTATCAAATATAAGAGACTCTAAAAGGCACCAAAAATCCCACGTGAAAGTTTTCCTCGACGGAAGAGCATTAATTTCGACGGATACTCCATTGAACTTACCAGTTTAACAATCGATGGACCTAATTCTGACAGAATATTCCATCAAAAATAAATAAAAACCTTATTTCACTCAGATAGGGTTGAGCATTCAGTTATAACCGAACTGAATAGCTTATTCGGTTATAACCAAAAATCAAAATTTACACAATTTTAATATCTGAACTGTTAATCGAATTAGGAGATAACTGAATTACCGAATAAATAACCGAATTTACTATTCAGTTATTCGGTTCATAACTGAAATGAAGGTAATCCAATAGCCATATTTACAAACATTCAGTTGTTAAAAAGTTTAAGAGCACAAAAAACCATTAACTTCTTTTGGGAGAAAGAATACTGTTAGTTCCCAGAGGTACACAAGTTATCTAGGAGGGGGGGGGGGGGGTTAAATAGATATTATTAAATTCTTTTCGTTTCAAAATACTTGTTAGTTTTGATAAAGATTTAATCATAGAGAAATTGAGATTTGTTT
Organism: Panax quinquefolius; assembly: GCA_020205615.1. Taxonomy (NCBI): domain Eukaryota; kingdom Viridiplantae; phylum Streptophyta; class Magnoliopsida; order Apiales; family Araliaceae; genus Panax; species Panax quinquefolius. Next base: position 26,614,583 of record CM035168.1, read on the forward strand.
GTTTTCCTTTTAAGATATAACAAGTTAATAGGAGATAAGCAGTTATAGTAGTTATAGCAAAAATATAAGAGACACAATGATTTTAAGTGGTTCAGAGCATTCAAAGCTCCTAGTCCACTCTTCTACTCCTCGAGTAGGAAATCAACTAAGGATATCTTTACAATCTTCGAATCTCACAGATTCCTTAAAAACCAGCAGTCTTGGAACTTCTTAGTTCACCATTGAACTCTTCAAGTCCAGCAGACTTGGTACTTCTCAGTTCACTTAGAACTCTTCAAGTCCTTCTGACTTGGAACTTCTTACTTCACTTGATAGTAGTTGAGTTCTTGAATGATGGTGCAGCTCAGTTGTTATTAAGACTTGAGTTAGAAAGAACTGAGTAGCTGAGCAAGCTTTCTTTTCAGATCGTAAAGTTGAGCGTTGAGTATTCTTCAGTGTTTTCGTTCTTTGCTTACTTCTTCTTTCCATCTACTTGTGTTTTGTATATATGAAGCTTTTGAAATATATCCGTCTAAAGACATCCGTTGAAGCATTAAATGTATTTGACATTTACGAGCAATCGATGGTGACTTTTTCGTCGGTAAAATGCCCGCCTCCGACACGACATCTAGATCGCTATCTCACCTAACACCTTAAAAGGTGTTTTCTACTAACTTATAGTACTTTTCTTAGCTTCTTCAATACGTTTCTTTGTTGCAGACTAAGGATGACTGTCGTGTCATTGGAACTACCGATACTTTTAATGTCTATAATCCATTCCACATGTGTTGACTTTTATAATTAAAATAAATGGACACTGCTTGATGCTTTTGATGCAGACAAATGATACACTACGATCTTGATCGTGGTGTCATGCCACCATGGTGCTTGATTTGGTGCTGATGGATGAGAACACTATGATTTCTCTTAAGTACTGGTACACTACGATCTTCACTGGCTTAACTTGCAGGCTTTACAATTCCGAGAGCACTTACAATTCTTGAGTTTTACTTGGCAGGCATTTGAACCACTCTATGATTCCAAGAGAGGCCCTACAAAGAAGACAGACTACGATTTTTGATACTCTACGATTCTGCCTTGGCTTCTGTAATCTTTTGATCAGCTCGACACACTACGATTCTGTTGATGCCTATCTATTACATCTTAAGATATAGATCAACCTAACAACTTTGATATTTTCTTCTATAAATTCATTTCCAGAATGATAAACATTATAGCTCAGATCAACCTAACAAGTTTGATCTACCACTAAGTCCTTATACATGTGTTCCTTGAAGGACTTTACATATAATCATGAATATTTACTTTCAACATCAAATTTTAAATATGCAATCTCCCAACAATCTCCCCCTATTTGATGTTGACATAACCAGGGAGATTTGTATCATGATTATTAATTTCTAGATGCAGTTGCTAGAAAGTAAATATGACTTAGTGTTTCAGTGAGCAACTGAAACCTCTAGAGAATAAGCATGAATTTATTGATGTTTGTGAAGATAGATATTATAATTGTGCTTAGTTACATCAATAAGAAATGAGTTTCAACTTATCTCTATTTCTTCTGCCTTTTGCTCCTGGAGGATTAGTATATTCTTCAGCTCTTTTTCTCCTGTTAACTTCGTCTCTCCATGCTATATCTTCCATCTCACTTTGACTTAGCCTTTCCAAATGATCATGCCTATTCATGAATGCAGGATCTATAATTAGCATTCTTAGGCATGTGGTGGTCATTTCTTGTGAGCTGGGTGAAGGCCTCTAACTCCTTAGTCGTTATGCCATGATAATTTGCTACTGTTCAGATCGTGGAGTCTGATGGCGAGTTTGTCTTGCAGTAGGACTCCTTGAAGATTGAGAAGTTTTCCTTTGCCTCTGCCTTTTTCTCCTTCCCCTTTATTCTCCCCCTTTATGTCAGCATCAAGAGGTCGAATATCTTCAGAAAGTCTAGACATGCCTTGTACAAGCTCGTGGAGCTGATTCTTGGAGTGAGCAATATCGACACTATTTTCTTGGATCAGATAATCAGTCTGAGATTCTCTCTTTTATAGAATGGCCAAGATATTTTATGTTTGTTACATTTAGCCTATGGAGAATGCTTTGAATTCTTTCATTGAAGTTCGTAGACTCGTGAGACTTTCTATCATTAGTTTATTTTGGGATTCCTGAGTATTCTGTTAAACAAGAACAGCATCCATGTTTTTTTTGGCAGCTAGAAAGTGGATTTGATCCCTTTCATTGATACTCTGAATCATCTCCTTTATGATCTCCCTAAGCCTCTTTGTGAGCTCAGAACTTAGGTTGCTTGGGAGAGTATTGGCAGCATCGATCAAATGAGTCAGCCTTAGATGAACAAGGTCTGAGTGAACTTCAAGATCTTCTTGTATGTCCTTGGTCACCTTCTTAGATGCTTCTGAAAACTCCATTTTGGTAGGAAGATCTGATATAAGCTCAAAGAGTTGTTGATTATTGGGAGGAGAGGCTCTTGTATATTGATCTTGCATATTGTAGATTGCAAGATCAAGATTGAAATAGTCTAAGGTTGATGAGGAAGGGATATATGATGGAGGGGCAGGTGTGTGAGATTGAGTCTCAAGAGGAGGTGACTCTATGTTTTGAGAAGGTGACTCTACGATTAGATTTGGAGCAGTAATCGTAGAATGAGAGATGATAGGAGATTGGATTAATACAAAGTTAGGCACATTTGGTTCATCAGTTATAGAATGTTGGGATTCTGTAACTAGAAATTGATTGAGTGGATGAAGTATCACTTCCAACCATCTTTGAAATTCGTAGAATTGATTGAAAGTTGGTGGTGGACAGTGACTAATCCTGAAAGAGATGGGAATAGTTTGTACCTCATGCCCATTTTCTGAAGAGGGGCCATTATTGATTAGCTTTTGGGTAAAAGTGAGGTTACCTGGGAATCCATGAGCTAGCACCAAGATTGTTGGATAAGCTTTGAAGGTCCAGAACATGTTACCCCAGGAGTTGAGGATTTGGGTTCTGTGAAATGCCATCATAGGTAGATATGAGAACAGTTGATTGTAGTTGGCTCTCCTATGTCCATCACAGCCCATTGCAATGATCTTAACTTTGTCATCCTCTTCTCCTACTCTATCTTCATTTGAAGTTTCCACTACATCAATTATCTCTACTTGATTTCTTTGATCTTCTGCTCTCTCATCCTCCATAGCTTTAATCCTTTCCATTTCTACAGTTTCTGAAGTTGGAATCTCTTGAGGGACTGACGAATATTCATGATGATCTCTTGGCAATTCCTCGTCAGCATTAACTTTATCTGACATAGGGACTTTGTGATGCTCCCCCTCAACTTGATCATCCATTTGAATTTCAAGCAGCTCCCCCTCAGCTGGAGCATTCTCTAGTGTAAGAACTTTAGGAAGTTCCCCCTTAACTTAAGTTGTACTCTCCTTACTAGCTTCGGGTAGCCTTTTCTCAGCAGCTATCCTTTTATCTTCTTGCTTTAACACTCATTCATTGACAAGAATTTATTTCTTGACAAGTTTTCTCTTTAACTTCCTAGGTTGAGCCACTGCCTCAACACTGTCTTCAGCTTCAGCTCTAAAAGGTTGATCAGGCTGAGAAGCTGTTGCAGCATCCTCTTCGGGAGTGGGGTCAAGTCTAGACTCTACGATCGGTAGAGACTCTATGATCGAAGAGAAAAAGGATTTCTTTGACTTGTGGCAGTATTTTCCTTTCTTAAGCAGCTGAGAGATTGTGGCTCTGTCTTCTTCTTCCTCAGATTGTTGTTCTTTCCTCTTCAATTTCTTCAGAGTTTCAGTACCTGAACTCTCTTAAGGTGCATCAGTAGTTGGACCTTGAGGCTCCTCTGCCATTTGAGCCTTCATTTTCCTCTTGCCCTTGCTTTTTTTGACCAAAGTGATGGGTTCTTCTTTATTGATTTCTTCTTCCTCATTAGTTTCCTTCACAGCTGACAGAATCCTTAGTAGTCCTGACTCCTTCACTTCACCAGTACTTCCACTGGATTCAGACATCGCCCTGACATTCTCTATTGGATTTCTTTTCCAGTTTTGAAATAGCTGCTGAGTCATCCTTCTATTGGGATTGATAGACTCTCCTTCATTAACCCAAATTTTGTCACCCAATGCTGATTGTAGGATGATGCTTATGAATCGTCTGTAGAGCAGTTTTCCAGAGCTCTTTGATTTCTTTGAACTGAGTATCCATTTCCCAATCTAATCGATGAGTAGAGCCCCAAAGTTGAGTAGAATTGCCTAGCAGATTGCTGTCATCAGCTTAAGTTGTACTTCATTCACGGAGTCGTGGCCAGAACTCTTGCAGCATATGCACATTCCAACAATGTCAGCCAAAAACTCATACTTTTGGGGAAACTCCTTCTTCTTGTATCCCTTGATGGTCTGATTTTTTTTGATGCATCTTCTTTAGTCCTTCATGGAAGTCGATGACCTCTATCGATAGAAGTCCCTTTGATCTGAAACCTAGGGCTAGGTTTATGTCTTCAGCCTTAAGTTTAATTTGTACTCCCCTGACCCTTGTGGTGATGGTGTCGTTCTCAAAAACTCCATTGCTGTAAAACTCCTTTATTAGCTTTGGGTAGATCCATGTGTTGGTGCCCATAGCCTCTTCAAGACCAGCTTTCTTTACTAGAGATAAAATTTTGTGAAATTTGGGGTCAACTGTCTTGAACTCATCGAAACAGAGTCGGTAACCAGTGATAATACTTGAAGCAGCCATTGATTTTCTTTCACTAAGGTTGGTTGAGTGTTTCTGACAGTTAGGGTTTTTTTTCCTGGTAGTGAAAGAGAGAGAAATAAGTTTTTTTTTTAAACTTTTGAGGTGCATTCTCCAAAAGATCTTTTAAAACTGCACTTGTAACTTCCCTCCTTTATTTTGATTTTCATAGTGGGACATGTGTCGAGTTCTGCTTGGCTCCAAGATTTTTAATGATGTGGAAAGTACTAATCTGTCCTTAGCTCCCCCTGAGCTAGTGTATCCTTTCACTACAAGAAAACCGGCTAATTCCGATGGATGTATCCTCGACAGATTAAATTCGGTCAAAATAGAATTACTTCCGAGGGAATAATACGTCGGATATAAGTCCCTCGAAAAGAACATAATTCTGACGGAATCCCGTCGAACTTAGACCTATCCAGTTGGCGCCAAATTTTGCGCCACCGCGAAAAGTAATTTTGACGAACAAAAGTTAACTCCGAGGGACGTTTCGTCGAATTAAAGTTATTTTCGAGGGACTTATTCCGACGGACATTCCGTCAGATATCACAAATATAAACTTTTTAGCTTCTGCCTTTTCATTTCAGACGCTCTCATTCATTTCTCTCTCTCATTCGATCTTCTCTCACTCTCCATCCCTCTCTCATCCCCCTGCCCCCATCCATCTAGTCACCGGTCCCCCCCCTCCCCCCCCACCGCTCCTCCCACAGCCTCCCCTGTGTCTCCCCACTGCCTCCAAAGACCCCCACTCCCTCCCCTGTGTCCCCCACACCGGCCCTGCACCCCCACCCCTCTCCCCGATCCCCCACCCCACCTTTGTCCGACACCCCACCCAACCCTGTACCCCCCCACTCCCTCTCATCTCCCTTGGTATTGCCTAGTTCCTACCACCATCGCTAATTTTCTACCATCACACAGAACCGCTTTAACCTCTCACATCACCAATGAACGCCCACTAGAGCTCCTAGCTCCTCCTTTCTCTTCCTCGTTTCTCCTCCTTTAATTCAAGGTAAGAAATCCTAAATGATGATTTGAGATTATTAAATATAGTTTGTAGATTTAAGTTATTGATTTTGCTAAAGTTGTTCATGTGTTACTGAGAATAACTTTGGAGTTCTTATTGTATCAGAAATTGGGTTTTATATTTTAATTTGCTGAAATTGGGTTCAATTCTGTTATGAAATTTATTTTGCTAAAGTTGTTGATTTTGTGAAAGTTGTTCATGCTGTAAACTGTTTTGCATATCCTAGTTATTTAACTTCAATTCTGCAAGTTGTTGCATGTTGCTGAAATTGTGATTTATTTGTGCAATTACAGTGTTTGGGTCATAACAATTACAGTGTTTGGATCATAACATATATGTATGTCAGTGTATAAGAATGTGATATTTGATATTTCCCACGGAATTCTAACGGAATATCTCATCGAAATCAGAATTGAAAATTTTGTGGGCCCTATAAATATATTTATGTATTATTTAATTAATTTAATATAAAATGAAATAAATTTAATTTAATTTAGTTTATTAGACAAAATAAATGTTAACAATTATTTAATATAATATAATAAAAAATAAATAATAATAATAAAATAAATTGAATAAAATAAATCAAATTTAATTTAATAATTTTTTGAAAATATAATATAATATTATACAAAATAAATTAATGTATATTAAATTAAATTAAATTTTAAAATTATAAAAATTTACAAGTGAAGTTTAAAAATAAGATAATATAATATACTATATTATAAATTTTAAAAATTAGAAAATATAATATTTATTAATTAAAAATTAAACAAATAAAAGAAAATATAATAATAAACTTAAATAAATTTTAAAAATTAGATAATATAATATAATAAAAAATAAAATAAAATAAAATAAAATACTTAATTAAATTAAATTGAATAAAATAAAACAAATTTGATTTAATTTAATAAAAAATTTAATTTAATAAAAAATATTTAAAAATTTAAAAAATGTAATAAAATAAAATAAATTTAATTTAAGTGCCATAATTTAAATTAAATTAAATTTAAAATAAAATAAAATACAATAATAAATACAATTAAATTTTATAACAATTCTTAGAAACTAAGTAAGACACACTTAGTTTTTCATTGGCAAAATAAACTAAGTAGCATTTGCTTAGTTTGCCAAAATTTTCAATAAACTCAATAATTAAGTATTATATGTATATATATATATATATATATATATATATATATATATATATACATACATATATGTACTATAATATGAAACTTAGAAACCCGTTTGACAAGTAGGAGTGAATGTCGAACAGTAATCTCTATAGATTCCAAATAACAATTCTCATAAACTAAGTACCACTTACTTAGTTTATCATTGGGAAAATAAACTAAGTAGCATTTGCTTAGTTTGCCACAATTTTCAATATATAAATGCAATAATACTCTCCCTACATATATGTACTCTTTCTTGTATGCGAGTGTTTTCGACATAGCAGCTTCAATGCCTAATAGTACTCAAACCTGCCCTCGGCAATAATTAAAAAAAAAGGGGTCATAGTTCCTATTTGTGTCCTATACTCGAATAATAAAGGTAATTAAATTACTGCAGACATTCCTCACTGTTCCATCATAACAGATGGCAACATCCGGGAGGAGTACCAGTAAGTTTTCCTCACTGTTTGGTATGGATGAGGCGTTGCAAGAAGATGTGAGCAACCCATTGGCCGTAGTGTTCCATGCTGAAGATGTGGTGAGTACTGATGTCATTGACGTACCTAACGATGAGGATGTTGAGTCCAACGTACACATGAATGATTATGTAGTCGTTGAGGATGATAACGATGACGAAACTGATCTCGAAACTAAGGATGAGCAAGATACCGAATTCGAGAATGATATACACGTTAATTCTGATGGGTTTGATGACGTGCGTAATTGAAAATGAGCTTTCATATTAGTACTTACCACATATTGTTAAACCTTACATATTTTTAATCTACCAATTTTGTTATTGCAGTAGGATATTCATGGCTAGACATAGCGGTGGAGGTCGCCGAGGTGGTGGGCGATCCGGTAGTGGAGACGGTAGCCACGATGGAGGCTCTTCTTCAGGCGCGAGTAAGTTATCTTAACTAGGATTTAAATATATCTCAAGCTACATTAATTATAATGATTATTGAAGTACTATGTTAAATACAATTATTACAAATGCACCTCGTCGACAATACCGAGAGACGAACCTCAGTATCTTTGGTCATCCGCCGAAGTGCCACTTACAGTACCGGTGGATGTCGTTTCCCAGCAGTAAGTGTTATTATATTTGTACTATTTCTATCAGTTATTGCAAAACACAATTCACATAACATATATTATTATACTTTTTCTGTAGTAAACTAGACCCAGTGGCTAAGCACACCCTACACGCGATTTATTTGACGCATCTCCCGAGAGGGTGCATGCGGTTCAGTCAGTATGCGCGGTATGATGCCACTTTTATGCAAACCATCTTGCGGGAGTTCCACGTAAGTTAAGCATATTATCACTACATAGTTGTATTGGGATGACGAAATCAATTGTTCTTAATTTTAAATAATCTTTTGTTATAGGTTTATTATCGATTTGACCCGAGCATCTCTCAGTCAGAGGCGATGATGTGATTGAGCATCACGTCACTTGCAAATTACTCTGGATGGTCAGATGAGATGCGACGGAAGCGCCTTGGGGATTTATGGACCAGCCCGAGACCACCATCAGAGATCATCAGCCCCATATAGTCTCCGATTTAGCCTGGGAGGTTATGTGTGCGCACTGAGAGGCTGATGACTTCAAGAAAAAAGTCTGAGCAGGCGAAGAAGTACTACGATCTTTGAGGTTGCACTACGATCATTGAGGTTTCACTATGATCGGTGAGTTTGCTTCTGAATCTGCTCTACGAACATTGTCTGCCCTGGTCCTTGTGATGAAATTTTGACTTAACATTCCTTCTAGGTTAAGGTAGCTTAGGAAGGGCCAACCATTTAGAGTGAATTAAGGGTTAGGTTTGTCCTTGAGGCGCTCATTAGAGGGATTGCTTGGATTTTTTGAATCATAGGTTGCTTCTTTGACATGTCAAGGAAGCTCTATGATCGTCGTCCTTCTTCAGTTATCTCTACGATTGTGAACAAAGCCTTTTATATCTGCATGGTTAGCATAAACTAGAGCATAAAGTTTAAGGTTGTAGATTTAGCATGCCTAACTCACTTATCAATTTATTAAATCTTCATTCATCTATAGGCTTTGTAAACACATCAGCAAGTTGATTTTCAGTAGGAATGTACTGTTATAGTTCCATTTTGAACATGATCCCTAATGAAATGATTTCTTATTTCTATATACTTAGTCCTAGAATGCATGACAAGATTGTGTGTTATTGCTATGGCACTAGTGTTATCACAATGAACAGGTATATATTTGAAACCAAACCTATAGTCTGCTAGCTAATTTTTCATCCATAAGATTTGAGCATAACAGGTGCCAACAACAATGTATTCAGCTTCTGCTGTTGAGGTAGATACTGAGTTTTGCTTCTTTCTTAACAAGGACACAAGTCTATTTCCAAGCAATTGACAAGTGCCACTGGTACTTTTTCTATCGATCTTCCAACCAGCAAAATTAGCATCTATATATCCCGTTAGTTCAAAGGAGGACTCCTTGGGATACCAAAGTGCAGAGTGAGGTGTGCCTTTGAGATACCTAAAAATCCTTTTTACAGCGGTCAAGTGTGATTGTTTAGCATTAACTTGAAATCTAGCACATATGCATGTTGTAAACATTATGTCTGGTCTACTAGCAGTTAGATATAGAAGAGAGCCTATCATACCTCTGTATTAAGTTATATCAAAACTTTTACCTTTCTCATCTTTGTCAAGCTTGGTTGCTGGAGCAATTGGAGTTTTCATCGGAGAGGCTGATTTCATGCCATACTTTTTAAGTAAGTCTTTAATGTACTTGGCTTGGTTTATGAAGATTACTTCATCAGTTTTTTTTACTTGTAATCCAAGGAAGAAATTCAACTCTCCCATCATGCTCATTTCAAACTTGCTCTGCATAAGCTTGACAAATATCTTACATAATTTTTCATCAGTAGAGCCAAAAATAATGCCATCAACATATATTTGAACTAATAAGACTTTATCTTTATGTTTCATAAGTAATAATGTGGTATCTACTCTACCTCTAGTGAAACCATTTTCAATAACAAAGTTAGTTAGTGTTTCATACCATGCTCTAGGTGTTTTTTTAAGACCATATAAGGCTTTGTCTAATCTATAGACATAATTAGAGATATTTGGGTTGATGAAACCTGGAGGTTGCTCCACATATACTTCTTCTTGAAGTTCACCATTTAGGAATGCACTTTTGACATCCATTTGAAAGACTTTAAATTTCATGTGAGCAACAAAGGCAAGGAATATCCTAATGGCATCTAATCTGGAAACAAGTGCGAAGGTCTCATCGTATTCAATGTCTTCTTCTTGAGAGTAGCCTTTAGCCACTAGTCTTGCCTTATTCCTTGCAATTACCCCATCTTCATCCATCTTATTTCTTAAGACCCACTTGGTGCCAATGACTGGGTGATTTCTTGGTCTTGGAACTAATCTCTATACTTTGCTTCTTTCAAACTAATTTAGTTCTTGTTGCATGGCTTCTATCCAACTTGAGTCTTCCATAGCATCTTCTATCTTCTTAGGTTCCATTTGTGATAGAAAGCTTTAGATAAAAACACTCATTTTGAGTGGCAGCTCTTATTTTGACCCTCGCATTTGGATCTCTAATGATTAGGTCTTGAGTGTGATCATTTTCCCATCTGGTTCCTGTTGGAACATCTGTCCTGATGCCTTCTTGTCTGAGATCTTTAAGATCAATTTCTACTTCTTGATGTGAAGGTTTGTTGTTTGGTGTAGTTCTCTCTACGATCTCCTCTCCTGGCTCGACGATTTCATTTTTTGGGACTACGATCGTGGTGTTGAACTCGACGACCTCATTCATAGTGTCTGAATTATCATTCATAGTGTCTTGAGACATTGTTTTGTCCAAGTCTGTTTCATTAAAGATGATGTGAATTGAGATTTCAACACTTAGTGTCTTCTTGTTGAACACTCTATAAGCCTTACTATCTGTGGCTTATCCGAGAAAGATTTCTTCGTCAGACTTGGGTTGGAACTTTATCAGATACTGTTTTCCATTATTGAGAATATAGCATGAACAGCCAAACATATAAAAGTAGCTGACACTTGGCTTTCTTCCTCTCCATAGTTCGTAGGGAGTCTTCTTTAACGTAGAGTGTACAAGAGATTTGTTCTGAGTGTAGCATGCAGTGTTGACAGCTTCTGCCCATAATTATTCAGGCAGACGTGCTGCTGCTAGAAGAGTTCTTTTGGCCTCTATCAATGTTTTGTTCTTTTTCTCATCAACTCCATTTTGCTGAGGAGTTCATGGAGCTGAGAAGTTGTGACTAATACCATTGTCTGTGCAGAACTAGTCCATTTCAGAGAAGTCAAATTCTCTACAATGGTCACTTCTTCTAGACTTGATTTTCTCCCCTTTCTCATTCATCACTAGTCTGAACATTTTGATTATTTGGGAGCTTATTTCATCTTTTGAGTGTAGAAAGAACACCCATGTGAATCTGGTGTAGTCGTCTACTACGACCAATGAGTATTTATTTCCACCAAGGCTTGTCGTTGGAATTGGCCCAAATAGATCCATGTGAAGCAACTGCAGAGGCTTATCAATTGAGTTGGCAATTTTGCTCTTGAATAAGCTTCTAGTCTATTTTCCAAGATGACAGGCATTGCATGGCCTTTCTTTGACGAAACTGAACTTGGGTAAGGCTGCTACTAGATCCTTGGAGGCTAGTTTTGACATGCTTTTGAAGTTGAGATGAGACAATCTTCTGTGCCATAACCAGCTCATTTCATCAGATGCTTTATCCAGAAAGCATATTGTCTCGTCAGAGCTTAGTTGACCAAGATTAATAGTGTAGACATTTCGTTCTCTTGTTCCGGCTAGCTTTATAGAAGTTGTCTTCAGATCTCTGACTTGATATTGATTATTGAGGAAGGTGACTTGATGTCCCTTATCGCAGAGTTGGCTTATGCTCAGAAGATTATGTTGTAATCCTTCTACATAGGCTACTTTACTGAAAGATACTGCACCATTCCCGGCTGAGCCATATTCTCTTGTTTTGCCAGAGCTATTGTCTCCAAAAATGACTGACGGACCCACCTTCTCTATGAAGTTAGAAAGGAGGGCTTTGTTCCCGGTCATGTTTCTTGAACATCCACTGTCCAGATACCAGGTTGTGATCGTGGAGTTCTGTTCCTATGATAAGATTAAACTCTCATTTTGGTACCCATACTTGCATGAGTCCTACTTTGTTAGTACCCTTGAGAACCCAAATTTTCTTGACTTTGGGTCTCATATGCATAGGATTATGGTAGCACATTACAGCCATATGACCAATCTTATTACATACAAAACATCTAATATGATGTATGTTTGTGTGTGTATGTTGATTCTTCCTCCATTTGGACTTATGTGGATTCTTAGAAATCCTTCCTTTATACTGGTTCTTCTATGTATCCTTGTGATTCATTATTTGTGAAGAGTGAAACTTGAATCTACTGTTCCTGCCCCGTTGGTTCGTGGAGTTGATTTTACTTGACTCTACGATCCTTCGAGGTTGGAGAGTAGTGTCTAAGTTACTTTTCTCTTTTCTGAATCCTAGACCAGCATGGAATCCATTGTGCCTTGAGGCATGGATTGGATCAGAAGAGCAGGGATGGATTGATTCCTCCTTTTGTGAGGATTTCCCAAATACAATGCTTCTATTAAAATTTGAAACATTACTAGAGCTAGTTTCCTTTATCTTTTCCATATATGGTTCTGAGATAGATTATCCAAAACCTAATCCTATTTTATCAGATGTACTTCTCTAACTAGAGATAAGGGAGTCCATGGAAGAAGAGGATTTATTCCATGTAAAGATTGTCTTTTCTAGCTCCCCAATCTTAGATATTAGATTTGACTCTCTTTGTGCATTAAGTTCATTGGTCTATTTTAGGATTTTATTTTTAGCTTCAAATTTGGAGACTGAGTTAGCACTTAGAAGAGCTATTTCCATTTCTTCCTGAACCTTCTCTTTCTCCTTTTGAAGAAAAGATTAATCTTTAGACAGAACTCTAAACCATTTCATGTATTGATGCAGATCAGATGTTATGCCATGTAGAGCAGTTCTTAAATCATTAATATCTATATCAGGAGAGTTAAAGTCAAATACCTCCTCTATACTTACTTCATGAATGTCAGAGCTCTTCTTATCCTTTGTATATTTGGCCATTAAACAATGATTTGCCATTTGAGGATCTTCATCATCTCCCGATTTGGAAGTTAGGTCGTTGTCTGAGTCATTCCACGATCCTCCGGCTACAAGACCTTTGTCTTTCTTCTGAAACCTCTTGTTGCCTTTGAAATCTTTCTTTGAATTTGATTTCCTCTTTAGTTCTTCTCTAAGAGGTTTGTTGCAATTTGCAATGAAATGGCCAAGCTTCTTGCAGTTATAACATAAGTCATTTATCTATTCATAGCTGTTGTAGTTGTTGAACTTCTTAGGCTTATTGATTTTGCCTTTATGCATGAACCTTTTGAGTCTTCTTACCAGCATGGCAAAGT